>OY728127.1:811591153-812841153 GCA_963277665.1 Viscum album
TAATGACTGATGGTTTTTTTTTGGGGGTTTTTGGTAGAGGGTTCGTGGGTCTTTTGGTGCAAAGGGTTTATGGGTTCTTGGGGTTGAGTGTTTAGAGGATTTTTATGGATGAGGGTTTTGGAATATTGGGGCAGTGGGGTTTTAGGGTTTCTTATGGATTGTGGTTTATGGATTTTTAATGATGAGTGTTTTAGGGGTTTGGGGGATGAGGATTTTTTGGATTTTTGGAGAATAGGGTTTTACGGTTTTTTTGGACTAATGTTTTAGGGTTTTTTTATGGATGAGGGTTTACGTATTTTTTTGGGGCTGATGGTTTAGGTTTTTTTATGAGGTTTTTAGGTATTTTTGTGGATGAGTATTTAGGGGTTTTAGGGTTAAGTTTTTAGTGTTTTTTTTGGGGATGACCGTTAAGTTGTTTTTTGGGAATGAGGGTTCTAGGTATTTTTGGGGATGAATGTTTATGGTTTTTCTTGGTTTGAGGGTTTAGGGTTTTTTTGGGGGATGACTATTTTAGGGGTTGTTGGGGATTATGGATTATGGATTTTAATGAATGAGTGTTTTAGTATTTTTTTGGGATGAGGGTTTTTTTTGGTTTTTTGTATATGGGTATAGGGTTTAATTATCGTTAAGATTTATGGGTATCTAGGCCTGAGAGATTATGGTTTTTTTGTGTGATGGGGGTTATAGTTTTTTTTTTGGGGCTAAGGGTTTAGTGTTTTTTGAGGAAAAGGGTATAGGGTTTTCATGGGGATGATGTATTATGCTTTTTTTAAAGAATTTTGTTTGGGGTTTTATATAATTATTCTCTAGGGTTTTCATAAGTTCAGTATTTATGGTTCATTTAGGTCTGTGGGTTTAGTTTTTTTTGGGCTAAGGGTTGGTTTATTTTTTAGGATGAGGAATTTTGGGATTTCAGGGGTTCATGGTTTTAGGGTTTTATGGGGAAGGGGTTTTTAGTTCTTTAGGGACTAAGGGGTTTAGGGTTTTTTTTGGGTTGAGGTTTTTAGGGTTCTTTAGGGTTGATCGTTTAGGAATTTATGGGGAATGGTTGTTCAGTTTTTTTTCTTCGGTTGAGGGTTTACTATAATTTTGGGATGAGGGTTTATTATTTTTTAGGACTGAGGTTTTTATTATTTTGGGGGTCTTAGGGCTTAGGTTTTTTTTTTTACTGAGTGCAAAGGATTTTTTTTATGGGATGAGTGTTCAAGGATTCTTGGAGATCAATGTTTTTTGTTTTTTTGAGACTTAGGTTTTTAGGGTTTTTTTGGGGATGAGTGTTTGAGGTTTTTTATAGTCATTGGATTAGGCTTTTGTAGGGGCCTAGGATTTAGGGTGGGGGAATTGTTTTGGGGGTTTTTGGGGGATGAGGGTTTGATGTTTATCGATATTTTGGAATGAGGTTTTAATATTTTTTTGGAGATGATTGTTTAGGGGTTTGTGGGAAAGTGATTGGGATTTTTTTGGGGGATTCAGGATTATTGTTTTTTTGGGGGTTGAGTTTTTTTATGGGTTTTTAGGCCTGAGGGTTTTTGGATTTTCTGTTGTTGAGGGTTTATAATCTTATGGGGTAGAGTGTGTAGATCTTTTCTTGGTATAAGGGGTTTTAATATTTTTTTGGCATTGTGATTTTCGATATTTTTTGGAGCTAAGTGATTATAGTTTTTTTTTGGGATAAGGGTTTATCATTTTTTTGGGTTGAGTGTTCAATGTTTTTTTGGGGATCAGAGTTTGGGGTTTATTGGGTTTTGAGGGTTTGGGGTATTTTGGGTATGGGGGTTTTAGGGATTTTTGGGTCTAAGGGTTTTAGGGTTTTTTTGAGGATGAGTGTTTAGGATTTTCATTGGATGATGGTTTAGGAATTTCTAGTGATGGTTTGTCTAGGGTTTTCTAGGGATGAGGGTTTGGGGTTGTTTTGGGGATGCGGGTAGATGGTATTTTTTGGGAAAGGGGTTTTAGTGTTTTTTTGGGATTTATGGTTTAGGGTTTTTTGGGGATAAGTTTTTTTTTTGTTTTACTTAGATGAGGTTTTCAGTGAATTTTTCGGATAGAGTTTTTTATGTGATTTTAGGGATGTGTGTTTAGGGGATTTTGGGGGAAGAAGGTTTTAGTGTTTTTGGGGGATGATGGTTTTAGGGTTTTTTTATATATGAGAGTTTTAGGGTTTTTTAAAGTGGGTTTTATGTGTTTTATGGAATAATTCTTATTTATATTTAAGGATGAGGGTATAGTGGGTTTTTGGGGGGTAGAGTGTATTTGATTTTATAGGCATGAGGATTTATGTTTTTTTTTTATGAGTGTTTTTGGGGTTTATTGGAATGAGGGGTTGGTGGTTTTTACAATAAGATTGTTTTAATGTATTTTGGGTATTAGTGTTTTTGGGTATTTTAGGAATGAGGTTGTAATGGTTTTTGGGGATAAGGGTTTATTATTTGTTTTGTGTATAATTGATTAGGGGTTATTTTAGGATTAGGGTTTTGGGGTTGAGTGTTTTTTGGTTTTCGCATATGAGGTTTTTTTTAGGTTATGGTATAGGGTTTTTTTGGGGATTGAGGGTTTAGGGTTTTTTGGATGCTTTTTTTATTTTTTTTATTGGGTTTTTAGTGTTTTTTTTGGTTTTTAGGAATGATGGTTTAGGGTTTTTTTGGGATTATAGATTATGGATTTTTTGAGCATGAGGGTTTTAGAGGTTTTTGGGTTGAGGGTTTAGGGGTTTTTTTAATCCTTGGGGTTGTGGTTTTTTTTGGGTAAAGGTTTTAGGGTTTTTTTTGGGGATGAGGGTTTAGGGTTTTCTGGGAATGAAGATTGTGGTTTTTGTGAGGAATAGGTTTGAGGGTTTTTCTATAGATAATGTTTTAGTGTTTTTCCATGATAGAGTGTTTTAGAGTTTTTTGGGGCTCTGGCTTCAGGGGTTTTTTGGGAGATTATTGTTTATGGTTTTTTTTTGGGCTGAGGGTTTTGGTTTTTTTTTGGTGGATAAGGGTTTAGGATTCTTTAGGGATGATGATTTTTTGGTTTTTTTGAAGATGTGGGTTAAGTGGTTTGGGGGATAATTGTTTAGGGGTTTTTTGGGAATGTCATTTATGGTTTTTTTTGGGGCTTGACGTTTAGAGTTTTTTTGGGATAGTGTTTAGATATTTTTATGGTTTACATTTTTTTTTTGTTTTTTATGTCTTATGGTTTTTGTGTTTTTTTGATGAGTAGGGTCAGTTATTTTTTTTCTGGTGAATAGGAATTATGTGTTTTTTTTGGGATGATGTTTTTAGGGTTTTTTTTGTGTTGAGGGTTTGACTATTTTTTGGGGCTGAGGATTTAGGTTTTTCTGGGGACTGTGGGTTAGGGGTTTTATGATACTGAGGGTTTAGGTTTTTTTTGGAAATAGAGTGATGTGTTTTTGGGGATGAGGGTTTTAGGGTTTTTTGGTGATGATGATTTAGGGTATTTGGGGTTGATGGATTACGGGTAATTGGTGTTGTGTATTTACAAATTTATAGATAATAAGGATTAGTGTTTTTTTAGGGGGTTTGGGGTTTAGGGTTTTTTTGGGGCTCTTAGGTTAGCATTTTTTTGGATAAGTGTTTTGGGTTTTTTTTTTGGGATTGTGGAAAAGGTTTTATTTAGTATTGAGGGTTTAAGGATATTTTTGGACTGGTTTTTTTCTTCTTTTCAAGGGATTAGGATTTATATTTATATGGATATAAGGCTTTTAGGAATTTTTGGGGACGAGGGATTTAGGTTTTTTTTGGTGTTGAGTGTCTAGGGTTTTTTTGAGTTGTAGGTTTTTGGTTCATTAGGGTATAGGGTATAAATTTTTTTTGGGGATTTAGTGTTTAGATTTTTTTGTTGATGAGGGTTTAGGGTTTTTTCAGATTGTGGATTTAGGATGTTTTATGTTGCGAAGTCATAGCTATTTTTTTGTGGTGAGTTCTTTTTTTTTTGGTGATGAGCGTTTTGGGGTTTTTGGGGATAAGGGATTAATGATTTTCAGGGATCATGGTTTAGGGATATTTGGGTTTGTGGGTTTTAGTGATTCTTGGTTACTGAGGGGTTTAGGGGTTTTTTTGGCATGGGATTTTAATGTTTTTCTGGGGCTTAAGGTTTACTATTTTTTGTGGCTATGTGTCCTAGGGTTTTTTTTTAGGATGAGGTTTTATGATTTTTTTGGTAATGTGGGTTTATAATATTATATGGATGATAGTTTTTAGGGTTTTGGAAATGAAGTATGAGGTTTTTTTAGGGTTGAGTATTTAGGGTTTTTTTTAGGGATGGAGGGTTTTATGATTTTTTTGGGGGATAGTTGTTCGGAGGATTTTTTGGGCTAAGGGTTTTAGGGTTTTTTTAGACTATGGGTCTTGGTTTTATTGGACTCAGGGGCCTAGGGTTTTTTTTTATGGAAAATGAGTATATTGGTTGTTGGGGGATGATGGTCCTAAGGGTATTGGGGGACATGCGTTTTTGGGTTTTGTGGATGATTGTTTATGATTTTTATACTGTCAAGGGATTTTTTTTATTATGTTAGATCGTTTAGTGGTTTTGCAGTTAAGAGTTTTAAGGTTTTTTTGGGGTCAGGGTTTTGGTTTATGTGTCTAAGGGTTTAGGGTATTTTGGTTATGAGGGTTTTATTTTTTTTTGGTTATGAAGATTTAGGGTTGTTTTTTGGATGAGGTTTTTAGTGGTTATGGTTTCCTGAGGGTTAACGGGTTTTTTCTGCCTAAGGGTTTTTGGGGTTTTTTGTTTGGAGATGTTATGGTTTTTTTTTGGATGAGTTTTTTATGGTTTTTTTTGGGGGCTGAGGGTTTAGGGATTATTGGGGATAAGGATTTATGTTTTTTTTGGGGATGATCCGTTAATTTTACTTTCGGGATGATGGTTTACGGATTTTTTGGGGATGAGGGATTATGGTTTTTTTAAGGATGAAGGTTTATGGGATTATGGTTTGAGGGTTTAGGGGTTTTTTTCGATGAGGGTTTTTGGGTTTTTTTGGTGTTGAGTGTATAGTTGTTTTTGGTAGAAGTGGGTTTTTGGAATTTTTTTTATGGATGAGGGACTATGGTTTTTTCATGGATGAGGGTTTTTGGTTTTTTGGGGACAAGGGTTTGGTGTTTTTGTAAAAATATGTTTTTTATGGTTTTTTTGGGGATGATACATACGGTTTTTTTTGTTGATGAGGGTTTTATTGATTTTTTTGGCGGAGGGTTTATTGTTTTTGGTGATAGGTTTATAACGATTATTTTTGGGGAAAATGGTTTATAGATATTTGTTGATAAGTTTTTTTTGGGTTTTTTTTGTGTTGAGGGATTGCGATGATAGTTTATGGTCTTCTAGGAATGTGATTTTATAGTTTTTTTTGTGCTATAGGTTTATGTTTTTTTGGGGGATCAGGGTTTAGGGTTTTTTTTGGTGATGATGGTTTTAGTGATTTTATTAATTTGGATGTTTTTCAGTTTTTTAGGGATGAGGTGTTATGTTTTTTTTAGGTCTGAGGACTTAGTGTTTTAGGTGTCTTATGGTTTAGGTTTATTTAGGGACAAGAGTTTGGGGTTTTTTCTCATGCTTAGGGTCTATGGTTTTTTTTTGGGTGAGGGTCTGGGGTTTTTTTTCGAAGGGAATAATGGTTTAGGTGAATCCGGTCTAGGGGTTTTTTGGGATGAGGATCTTGGGTTTTGGAGGATAGTGGTTTTATGGGTTTTTCAGTTTGAGGATTTTGGGGTTTTTTTGGGAGTTTTAGGGTTTAGGTTTTTTTTGGGGGATGAGGTTTTTTGAGGTTTTTTGGTTTTGAGAGTTTAACATTTTTTGGGTTAGTCATTTGAGTTTTTTTGGGTTGAGGGTTTATATTTTTTTCTGAGATGATGATTTAGTTGGTTTTTTGGGATGAGTGTTTTAGGGTTTTTTATGAGGGTTTAAAGTTCTTTATGCTAGAGGTTTTAGGTGTTTTTTGGGTTTATTGTTTTATAGTTTTTTTGAGGTAAAGTGTTTTCATGTTTCTTGGGAATGAGGTTTTAGGGTGTTTTTGGTTTCGAGGGTTTTAGGTGTGTTTGGGGATGAGGTTTTAAGGGTTTTTTTTGGGGCAGAGGTTTTATTTGTTTTTTGGGATGATAATTTAGGAAATTTTTTAATATAATTTTTTTGTAGTTTTTTTTGGATGAAGGATTAAGGTTTTTTTGGTCTGATGTGTTTATTGTTTTTTTTGAATGAGGGTATAATTGTTTTATGACTAATTATCTAGTGTTTTTTTTCAGGATGAGGGTTTTAGGGTTTTTTATGGACAATGGTATGGGATTTTTTTGGAGCAAATGGTTTTATCAGTTTTTTTGGGGCTAAGGGTTTTTAGATTTTAGTGGATGAGGGTTTAGTTTTTTTTGTTAGTGAGTTTATTGGTTTTTTATAAATGAGTTTATTTGGTTTTTTGGTGTTAATTATTTAGGTTTTTTTAGGATGAGGTTATATGGTTTTTTTGTTACAAAGGTTTTAGGTGATTTGGGGTGAATGTTTTTGGGTTTTTTTAGGGAAGGGTTTTTGGGCTTTTTAGGTAAATATTTTTTAGGAGTTTTTTTCAGGCATAGTGTATAGGGTTTATTGGGGATAATGGATTAGTGTTTTTAGGGATGGGGGTTTTTATTTTTTTCTTTGGGAATTTGGTTTAGGAAAACTTTTGGGCTGAGAGTGTAGGGATATTTTATATAAGTTGATTTTGGGTTTTTTTGGGGTGGTGAGTTTTTTTTATTTTTTTATGAGGGTTCAGTGTGTTTTTGGGAATGAGGGTTAAGTTGTTTCCAGGGATAAGGGTTTATCGATTTTTTGTATTTAGAGTTTTAGGGTAATTTGGAGGTGAGGGTTTTAGGGGTCTTTTGGTCTGAGGGGTTTATGGTTTTTTTTGGGATGCATGTTTTGAGTTCTTTTAGGGATAAGGGCTTGGGGTTTTTGGGGAAAGAGAGTTTCAAGTTGTTTTGGGGCTGAGGTATTAGGGTCCTTTAAGGTATTACTATTTAGGATCTTTTGGGGATGAGGGTTTAGGGGTATTTGGGGCTAAGGGATTAAGGGTTTTTTGTGTATGATGATTTAGGGTTTTTTTAGGGAAATGGTTTTTTGATTTTTTCTAGGGATTAGAGAATAGGGATTTTTTGGGGATGAGTGTTTTATGGGTATTTGGGTATCAATGTTTAAGAGTTTTTGAGGATGAGGTTTTAGGGTGTTTTTTTGGGATGAGGGTGTAGTGTTTTTTGGGATGGATAGGATTTTTTTTAGGTTTTTTGGGGTAGAGAGTTTAGGGGTTTTTTTGATTCTAATGAATTCTGGTTATTTTATGGATATAGTTCAATGGGATCTTTGGAATGAGGGTTTAGGATTTTTGGGTGTGATTTTGTTGGGGTTTTTGGTGTGAAAGTTAATGGGTATTTTGGGATTCTGTTTTTTGGATTTGGGGTGTTAGGGTTTAGGTTTTTTTGGGGATGAGGTTTGAAAGATTTTTGTGTATGAGGGATTAGGGGTTTTTAGGGATTAGGGTTTAAGATTTTTAGGGATTGTGGGTATTGGGGTTTATGTTTCTGATGGGTTACTGTTTATAGGGACTAAAATAAGCATGAGTGTTTTTGGTTTAGGGGTTAGAATTTTTTGGGGTCAAGGGTTTTGGGTTTTTTTTAGGATGAGGAGTGAGGGGTTTTTTTGGGGTTTATTGTTTATATGTTTTTTTGTGGTTGAGGGGTTTTTAGTTTTTTTGAGGATGATGATTTAGGGTTTTTTTGGGGGAGTGGTTTTTTGGGGGTTTTTGGGGCTATGGGTTGAGGGTTTTGGGGGTACAAGCTTTTAGGTCTTTTTTGGGATGAGGGTTTAGGTGTTTTCGGGATCTATAGATTAAGGGGTTTTTTTCTTCTATTGTTTAAGGTTTCTTATGGCTATGGGTTTTGGGAATGATTGTTTATGGAATTGGGGGGGGTTTGGTTTTTTATATGGAAGAGGGTTTATGAATTTTTTGGGTTTGAGGGTTTAAGTGTTTTTCAGATGTGGGTTTCATGATTTTTTGTTGACATGGTTTTTAGGGTTTTTTCTAGGACATGTGTTTAAAGGTGTTTTTGGTTCTAGGTTTTTTAGTGTTTTTTTGTTTTTTGAGGGGTTTAGGTTTTTTGGTAGGGCTGAGCGATTAGTGGTTTTTTTTGACTGAGGGTGTACAGGTTTTTTAGGGATACATTTTTAGGGGGAGGGGGGTTTTGGTACTCAGGTATTATGTTATTTGGGGCTGAGTATTTAGTTTTTTTTGGGGTTCTGACATTATATGGTTTTTTGGGGGATGAGGGTTTAGGTTTTTTTTTGGGGGTGGAGGGTTTTTTGGTATTAAATGAGGGACATGGGTTTTAGGTTTTTTTTATGATGATGTATTAGTGTTTTATAGGGATGAGGGTCTATGATTCTTTTAAGGTTGAGAGGTTTATGGTTTTTTTTTGGCCTAAGGGTTTAGAGTTTTTTATTGGTGAGGGTTTAGTTTTTTATTTTGGGGATGTGGTTTTTGGGTTGGTTTTGTAGCTTAGGACTTAATAGTTTTTTGGTTTATGATGTCTTCGGTTGTTTTGGGAAAAGGGTTTTAGGGTTTCATACGGTTTATGGTTTTGGGTTTTTTTTTTGGACTTTTTGATTTGAGGTTTTCGGGATGAGGGTTTAGCAATTTTTTTAACAATTATAGTTTTATGGGTTTTGGGGTAAGGGTTATGTGCTATTTGGGGACTGATGGTTTACGGTTGTTGAGGGATTAGGGTTTTTGGGGTTTGGGGGATTGGGGTTTAGTGGTTTTGGGATATGATTATTTTATGGTTTTTTAGTGATATAGGTTTAGGTTAATTTTTAGGGAAAAGGGTTTAGGGATATTTGGGGATAATGGTTTATGGTTTTTATAGGATAAGTGTTTTAGGGTTTTTTTGGTGATGAGGGATTATATTTTTTTGGGGGTTCAGGGTTGACATTTTATGGGGTTTGGGGTTTAGATTTTTTGGGGCTATGAGTTTTAGGTTTTTTCTAGGGATAAGAGATTGGTGTTTTTTGGGGGATGAGGGTTTTAGGTTTTTATTTAGGGCTGAGGGTTTTAGGGTATTCTAGGGATGAGGGTTTAGTATTTTTTTAGTGCTGAGGTTTTATGGTTTTTTTAGGGAACAGGGGTTAAGTATTTTTAGGGATGAGTGTTTTAGGTTTCCTTTTGTGGATAAGGATTTTATATTTCTTTGGGGATGAGGGTTTAGGGGTTTTGTGGTGATGAGGGATTAGGCATTTTAGGGTCTTGTGGTTTTGGGACTTTTGGGGATAAGGGTTTAGGGTTTCATTTCAGATGAATTTTTTTGGGGGTTTTTAGGGGTTTATATAATTATGATTATTTGGTGATAAGGGGTTTTACAATTTTTGTTTGTCCTTTAGGGTTTAAGAATTTTTTTCAGATGTCCAGTTTTAGGGTTGTTTTGGGGCTAAGGGTTTTAGGGGTTTTTTTGGTGGGTGGTGGTTTTCAGTTTTTTTTTTCCCATGAGTGATTACAGGGTTTTTGGGGTTGAGGGTTTCATACTTTTTGGGGGATGAGGGTTTTATTTATTTTTAGTGATTATGGATTATGTTTTTGGGGGGGTTAAGGGATTAGGATTTTTTGGTGCTCAGAGTTTTGGGTTTATGGGGATGAGGGTATATGGTTTCTATGGGCTGAGGGTTTGGTGTTTTTTAGGGATCAGGATATAGAATTTTTTGGGATGAGGTTTTAGGGGGTTATGAAGATGGGGGTTTTTTAGGATCAAAATGTATATGTAGATTCCCAATTACAATAGGGGGTGAATTTTAGGTTTCAAAAACATTCGTTTTTATCATTAAGAGAATGTATGTTTAACAAGGGTAAACAAGATGGATTCACAAATCATGTTTAGTTATTAACTAAGAAACAATCCTTCTTAGGATAAAAAATATTGATCTAAAAAAGAAACATAAGAAATGTCTACTTCGGAAAATATTCTACATTAATTCATATAAAATCTATTTATAACAGCCTATATAAGAATAAGAAAATATAAGAATGTTATAGTTTCTTTCATTAACAAAATGAAGCAGAATTAAAATCTTGAAACAAAGAAAAGTAAACAATTATAGGAAATATTTTAACCCAAATAGAAGGGTATCCCACAAAATTTGATAAAGGTATCTTGATTTATACTTTCAATAATGTCCTTCATAGCCACACCAGGGTAAGCCCTTGATAAGAAAATCAGAAACTATCTCGTTAACCTTGAACTCCCTCGATCTCTAAGGTGATTGTCACCTATGTATTTATATCCCTATAATCCCTTGATTGTACACAGTACTAATTGGAGTTTCACAGAGCATGCTTAGCATGTTTTTGATAGTTTAAAGAAGTTCTTCACAAAATTTGCACAATTCGTGAGAGTCTCACTCACTACAAATCACTTCACAACATCACAATATGTAATCTCTAGATGTTTTTTGTGTATAGAAATCTTCAAATGAATGGGGTATTTTTATAAAACTTTTCCAATGGTAGGCCCCCTCTACCCAGTGTTCATATTTTTTCATAAATATCATATGAACCTATAAATGTGTCAATCAGCCAAAGGTTAGTTTAAATCCAATTGTATGACATTGTTTTGTGTAAGAAAACATGGGAAATCATATCATTCTTATGAAACATTTACATGATTAAGAAGCATAAGTATAATGGGATATGATAAACTTGGAATAATATGTTATGAAATAGAAAAAAGTTTAACAAATAAGAATAATAATATTCTAAATATAGTGAGAAACAGAGTCTAAATTTCTAATAATTCATTTTCATAATTTCTAAGAATTCGGAGTCAAATTTATGAAAATATGGAATCTGAATTCTGTAGAAATCAGATTCTAATTTCATAAGATACTAGATTCTGATTTTAGAAAAAATAAGATTATAATTTCTTAAGAAATAGGAGTCTGATATCAAAAGAAATCAGAGTCTATTTTCATGAGAAATCATAGACTGATTTTAGAAGAAATAGAAGTAACATTTCAGAATAAATCGTAGAATGATTTCAGAATAAATCAATGTCTAATTTTAAGAAAAATTAGAAACTAATTTCAATAGAAACTAGATTCAAATTTCAGAATAAATTGGTGTCTGATTTCAAAATAAATAATAGTATGGTTTTAGAAGAAATTGGAATCTGATTTCAGAAGAAATCATATTCACAGCTATGGGTAAATCATATTCTAAGTATCTATAAGTTTTTGAGTTTAGGTTAGGATCTGATTTTTTGACTTAAGAAGCTAGTCTTGGATTTGTAAAACAGTAGATAAAAAATATGAAAACCATAGGTAAAGTCAAAAATGTTTTTATATAATGAAAATTCTACTTACGAAAATATTTTTTTAGAGAAAGATAATTTTCCATAAGAAATTTTTTTGTGATTTTCAACATATAAAAGAATGGAAATGTCATAAGGGAAATTATTTAATCAACAACCTCCACCATTTGGAAAGAACAAAACAGCTTTTCGAAAAAAATATAAAGAGTATGTTTTTTGCTTTTTTAGCTGTGAATGAAATACTGATCTCCCTTTATATTGTTTATGACCTATATTAATATGACAAACTCCCTGTCAGGTTTTTAAATCCCTAAGGATCATATTATTGTATTTTTTAGAGAAGTTACTTCTTCTTTCTTAATAATATCTTCTTTATGTAATCTACCCCTTACTTGGACATATTCTTTCTTAGTATTATTTTTAAACCTTATTTTCTCCCCCAATGTGATTTTCAAAAATGAATCGAGGGGAAGAAAAAAATTGTGCCTAGAAGGATAGGATTATCCAAAAAAATACTATTTAAAGATCAAAAATTTCACAATAAAGGAAAATTTTTTACAAGGAAAATACAAAAAAAGATCTAATTTTAAGAAATCATTCATCATTATTTTCCTTCGGCATGATCAATTTTATTGCCTCATTCAACTTATTGAACTCTTTATGATCATCATCAATATTATTGATCAACTGATCCAGATCCATATTTTTCTTATCATGAACATCGATTCATTATTATTGAGACTTAATAATTTCACCTTGAGAACATATCATCAATTCTTTCTCTTTTAATTTTTCATCCATCTCTTCCCTAATTTCATATTACCTTTTCAGATTTAAAGTAATATATTTATGCTTCAAATTCAGGTCTTTATCTTCATAGATCCAGACATATTTCTCTTGAGATGGATTCATTGTAATACTTATTGAAAAGTTATTGATCGTGTAATATGACTTATCAAATTCACCCTTAAATAAATCATTAAAATCATCCATGATTTTCAGACCATCAACCACTGACGTAGACCACTTTTTTATCTTTTTCCAAGATATTTTTTGAGCATCATAACCAATTTGGAAAGACATAAAACCAACTTCAAGTTTGAAAAAAATTTCAATGTGAATTCATATTGAATCTGGATTCTGATTGATTTTTTTGAGTAGCTTGTATCTAGAGTCAATACTTTTAAATAAGAGAATGGAATTCAATAGCTTCTTCAAGGATTGAAAAAAAAATTCATTTCCTAATGAAGATGAGGATTTTCAAGCAGATTCTTTTTTTGGTGAGAGAAATTTATCTTTATCTTCTGATTTCCACTTTGATGATCAAAAAAAATACTTTTTTGATTTTATAACTACAAAATTATTTGCTGAATCAAAAACCACTTTCTTACATTTCTCAGTTTAGATATTTCCTTCTCAAATTTCAGGCTCTTGTGATCACTATAAAAAAACATGAATTATTCTATCATCATTTTAAACTTATTAATCAGCCCTTTTTTCATCAATTTATTTATCATCATTAGGATGAATAAAATTGTGATTACTGAGCTCATCATCTGAAGCTTTATCAAACTCACCCTTAGCATCATCATTTTTTGGAAATGATTGTTCTTCAAAAATTATTTTGGTTGATTCATCTTGCAATGATATGATAGAAAAATTTTCAGAACAAATTTCATTCTATTGGTATTATTCCACCATTATAATTACGCCATCAGTTTCCACTTCCCCTTAATAGTATTCTTGCTTCACTACTTATTCATCAAAAAATAGTTTCCAGAACTGAAACATTCTTTCTATTATCTGGACCCCGAGTTTCATTTTGAACTGACTCTTGTAAAAATGATTCTGGTACTTGAACTTTTTCATATGCCTTCTCAGCATCTCTAGGAAAATATTGAACAATATAGGCTTCTGAAATCTTCTTTAACATTTTTTCCCATTCATTCTTCCCATGATATTCATCTATTTGAATCATTAACGCCTTAGCTTCATTAGGGTCTAACCCAAAAAATGCATCTCTTTTGTTCTTTTCAACTTTATCTCCCCCACTTGGCTACTACTTCATTAGAAAATTTCTTTTTGTTTTTTATATTGGGTGGAGAAGATACTTATTTTGGTACTAGTAATTACTCTTTTGGTTCTAGATTTTTTCTTTTATTTGGGGTTTTCTAAGATGGTTCTCCTACTTCACCTTTCTTGCTGGTATCTTGATCATTGTTTTCTAGAAGATCAAAGAACACTACTCTCTTAATATTAAAAATGATCTTCATCCTTCTAATAGTTTCATCACTAAACAATGTTTTCATAAAAACATTGGGTATTCAGCTACAAGAAACTTTTAATGATTCTAAGAAAAGGACAACAATCATTGACATGATTGATGGATACATTATGATATGAGATTTGAGGGTGTCATTCTTGATATTTCTAACTTTCAAGAGAATGTTATTGTGGAGTTTTTTCTTCCTTATATTAAAAAATAAATATATCATAATGATATCACATTTCTTAAAGAAATCCTTATCTCTCTTTCTCGAAATGATAAAACCTTGCATCCATAGAGCTAGCAATATAAATTTGGTTGAATGATGATTTATCATTGATGACTAAACTCCTTTAAGTCCAAGGCACTCAATTTCCTTACTCTTTTCAAAAGATCTATCCTTTTCTGGAAACATGTGTGAGTAAGAGATAGCATATCCTTCATCAGGTATATCTAGGATGCTTGTATTCTTGTTGAATGAAAAAGAATGTGTATTTTAAAAAGATTTGAAAGATAAAATTTATCTTCCTCATTATTAGTAAAAACTAATTGTATCATAGAAATCTTATGAAGATCATGATAAAACGGATCCATGTTCATTTGTTTGGCAACACAAAGGATTTCCCATCCATACTTATTAATGGTTTTTTGAAATCATAGAATCAAACATGAGAATGAAATTTGGGTCCATCTATATTTCCTGATTAATTAACCAATCCTTGGGTTTCTTGTTGCAGACCATCATATTCTATGAGGACACTTCAAGAGACATTCAAAATATAAGTAAATTGAGAAATCTAAATGACTGATTTGAAGGGAGGTAGTTCTTCAGAGAAAAATCACTGGGATAACTGATGTGGGACATGAATTTGGGGTCCTTTATATAGGATTTTCATTGATGGTTCGTATTCTTGAATCAACATAATGGTTGAGATTAACATTACCTATTCTGATGGTGGATATTAATGCTGAAGAAGGATTTCTATGGTTCTGATCTCTTGTGGTTTTAAAGTAATAATCAGATTTTAGGAAATTGAATCTGATAAAGTTTTCTTAAAACAAGTTAGAAATACATACAAGAAAAAAATGAAATTACAAAGATTTAAGTAAAGAAGTATACATTCTATATTACACAGAAATAATTGTTAATAATGATATGGTTATTCTTATAAAACATAGGTAGCATAAATTTTTATTAGGGAAAAGAAAAATTATATGTTCATAGAAAATTTTGTAAAGAGAAAATTAAAAGGATAAAAATATTTACTCCCCCTATTAAAGGGAGTAACTAAATGTTTGGAGATATGTTTCAAAAAAAATATAATATGGATGATTACCTTATATTTATCATTCTTTAATTTTTTTAATGTATTTAAATCTATCTATGGGTAATGATTTTGTAAATATGTCAGCATTTTGATCTTCTGTTCTGATAAATTGAATACTTATTCTTCATTAAGTGTGTGATCTCTAAGAAAGTGATGCCTAATATCTATGTTCTTTCCATGAGAATTATGTGTAGGGTTTTTTCATAGGGAAATGGAACTATTTTCATCACACATTATCTATGATTTTGTAAAACTCTTTCCATAGTTTGTGAGTGTGTGTTTCATTAACAAATCTAGATCACTAAAACTTCCAGCTACTACATATTCATCTTTTGCATTGGAATGTGTACAAACTTTTGCTTATTTAATTACTAAGAAACTAATTAATCTCTTAAGAAACAACAAGTTATGGATGTAATTTTCCTATCTATTCTTTATCCACCAAAATCGGCATCTGAATATAATTTTAAAAAATCATTTCTAGAAGAATAAAAATGTCCAAAATACATGGATCCCTTTAAATAGTGAAAAAATATTTTCAAATATTTTAAATGATATTATTTTATATTATATTGATATCTTTCACATAATAATACTAAGAAAATTAAGTCTGAATGACTATATTTTATGTATAATAAACTTCATATCATACCTCTCAATGATATTTGTTCTACTGGTTTCCTAGCTTCATCAAGATCAAGTGTGTTTTTGGTACCTATTTTAGGGATTATAGTTTTAGTTTTTTCATATCCATACTTCACAGGAAGATAATTAATATACATACATTAAGATATGTAAGTTCCTTCCAGTTTTTGAGAAATTTAAAAAACAAGAAAAAATCTTAACTCACCCAACATACCCATTTCAAACTCAAATTTCATAAGTTTCACAAAAGAATAAGTTAATGATTGATGAGTTGATATGTACATAATGTCATCAACATAAATTTGAAGAATCAATTTTTTTCATATCTTTATTTTTAAAAAGGGTTGGATCAGCAGTTCCTTTAGTATAATTTTTTTTGAAACAAAAATTTGGTAAGTCTATCATACAGGGCTCTAGGGGCCTGTTTATGTTCATATAAAGCTTCGGTAAGTTTAAAAACATGTTCAAAATGTTATTTGTCTTATTAGCCTAGATTTTTTTCAACATAAATTTCGTCTTTGGCATATCAATTAAGGAAATAACACTTCCAGTTCATTTGAAAAAGTTAAAAATTAAGTAATGTTGTAAAGGCTAATAGTATATGAATAGATTCAAGTACAGCTATTGGAGAGTATGTTTCATCACAATATATTATTTCTTGTAGATTACAGTCTTTAGTGACTAATCTTTCTTCATTTCTTATAATGATTCCATTTTCATCACTTTTATTTTTGAAGACCTATTTTACACAAATTACAAAATCTTCCATAGGTCTTCCAACTATGGTCCGAACATTAATACTTTTGAATTCATTTAGTTCATCTTGCGTAGCATTAATCTAATCATCATCACCTAAAGCATCATCGGTGATTTTTGGCTCAAATTTAGAAATAAATTATTGGTGTTTTACTTCAATTCTAAATGAATTTCTAGTGCATACTGATTTATTTACATCTCCAATGATACTATCAGTTGGATGATTCTTAAGAAGAAACTTATTTGGGTTTTGTAAAACCTATTCATCAATATATGGATAAAAATATACTAAGGTAAATACTTAAAAACTATTTTCTTGAGTATTTTTCATTATTAAAAGAATATTCTATCAAAGTTTGATAATATGTTTTTGAATACACATCCAAGGATATAGGTTGGGGTTGTTTAAAAATAAAAGGATCAGTTTCATCAAATTTAACAAGTGTTGTTTCTTCAACCGTGCAATATTTTTTATTAAAAACACTATAATCCTTACAAGTAGTGGAAGAGCTTAAGAAAATCCCTTCATCTGATTTGGGTGAGAATTTATTTAAGTTATCTTTAGTTTTCAATATGAATATTTTTCATCCAAATACATTTAAGTAAGAAACTTTAGTTTTTTGAATATTCCATAATTCCTAAGGTGTTTTTTAAGAAAAGGTCTCATTACAACTTGATTTATAGTATAACAAGAAATACTTACAACATCAGAACAGAAATGTTTTGTAATAGAATATTCACTATAAATTGTTTTAGTTATATCTTGAAGAATTTTATTTCTTATTTCAACATCACCATTTTGTTTAATTGATCTTGTAGCTATAAGTAATTATTAATTCATTTCTAACTACAAAATGTTTCAGATTCTGTATTTTAAAATTCTCCCACATGATCACTATGAATAGTTATCAATGGAGGGATCTAATAATTTTTAACATTGGATAAAAGGTTTTAAAATAAGAAAAGTTATCATATTTATTTGACAGAAAATAGGGCCATGTTAATCTAGTGCAATAATCAACTAAAACAAATACATATTATTTGCCTCCAATACATCCAGTTTGTGTTGGACTAAAAAGATCCATATACACTAGCATTAATGAGTCCTAATTTGAGACTTTGGTGATTCATTTAAATATTGACTTATATTTCCTTCCATATTGACAAGGATCACAAACCTTTGTAGAATAAAATATAAGATTCATTATATCCTTAGCAAGTCTTTTCATTGAAATTTTTATTGGTCCCTATGGTTACAGTGTATTAGTCATATATTCTTTAACCAAGATTGATCTTCCATTGCACTAAAGAATGATATTTCTTGGCTCCTACGATCTTCTAAGTTAGGTATATAAATATTCTCATGCCTATGGGTAGAGAGAATAAACTCTTCCATGTAATAGTGTACTAGGCGTTTATCATTCCTAAAATTCACAATGTGACCTTCATCACATTATTGACTTATGCTTATAATGTTGTGTGTAAGACCTTGAACAAATTTAACATAATAAATGAAAGATTATCCATGAATAACAAAGCCACCTATACCAAAACTTTCTCCCAGAGCATTATCTTCAAAGGTTAATTTTCATTCATTCATCTTGATAATATTTTCAATGAAGTTTTTGTCACCAGTTATGTGCCAGGAACATCCACTATCCATGTACCATTTATTTTTGTTGTCACTTCCTTTATTTTTTTTAAAAATAAAAGAGTTAGTCATTTTGAATCCAAACATTATTGGATATATAAATGTTAGATTTTAATTCTTAGGTATCCACATTTTTATAGAAAATTAATATTTATGAATACCTAAGGATAGAGTTTTAGTTGAGAAATATTTCTCCCAATTTCCACAACATTGACACTTAGTAAAAAAAAGTAGCACTATTGGGAACAAAATAGTTATGACTAAAAACTAGTTTTGAATCAGTATAGCCAAATCTAGAACTATTAATTATAGGATGATTTGGTGAATAAATATTTTCAAATTCATTCCTTCCAGAAGTGAAATTTTATAATATTTATTTAAGGAAAATATTTCAGATTTTAGTCTGATGACTAAATTCCTATCCTCAAAGTCATTAGTATTAGCATTTGTTTCTTCTCTTAAATATTTTTCCTAGAAATAACATATTAAAGATCCTTAGAATGTTTATCCTTATTTTAATTAACTTCCTTATGATTTTTATAAATATTTTCAAAATAATGAGTTTTCTAATCAAGATATTTTGAAAGATATGATAATTATTTTGTTAAAACAGAAATAATATAATTTGATTTCTTTAACATCTTTTTTATCTTAAAGTTCTCATTCTCAAGTAATTTAGAATGTCGAGAGGCTTATTCAAATGATGTTAATTTATTTTCTTCTGATGAGGAATATTATTCATTAGAATATTGATAAAATTCTACATCCGGAAAATTATCATTTAATGAAATATTGGGTAACTATTCATCATGGTGTACCATAGCCGTAAGACTATAGTTTTAAATAGGTAATCTGGATATAATAAATATATTATTCTGACTAGAAGAGTCATATTTTGAAGACTCATTTGAAGAGTCTCCACCACTAGCACACTTGGTGTCATTAGCCTTCAAGAATTTCTTAGCATTATATTTGTATTACTTCTTTCGATTACATTTAGAAATCTTATCATTTCTATATTTTATCTTGAGAATAGGACAGTCAGGTTTGATATGCCTATCCCTTTTTCACTCATAACAAGTTACTTTATAATATTTATTGTTCTTTCTGTCTTTCTTTTATTACATGTATTCAATTTATTTCATTCCTGAAATCTTGTTCATCCATCGAACAAGATTGGCTAGTTCATTCTCAGACTGATCACAATCACTTGATTCAGATGAAATAGTATCTTTCATTGCTTTTGATCTGGTAACCCTTTCGATATTCTTGGATTTATATGTAGTAGTGAAAGAAACACTTCCATTATAATTATTCTTTTGATTAATTTCATCATTTTTCTTCATTCTTGTTTCATGCTGAAGAAGTGTTCCAAATAACACATGAAGAATAATATTTCATACATTCCAATTATCATCAATTGTTGTATTTTTAGATTCCCACTCATTGGGCATGATATCAATTAACTTTTCCAAAATAATCTCATCATCAAGTCCTTTTTTCACACATAGATTAAAGGATAGTGACTATGGTCATTAATCATGGTTTTACATTGAAAACAAGTTCTCTATAAGGAAATAAAAATCCATGATATTCAGATATTAACATAGCTCTTCTTGTTTCAATCAGTTTTGTTGTTCCATAGTGTGTAAATTCTAGTTTATTCCAGATACTATTGGCTTCATCATAAGAGGACATTTGATTGTAGAAATTCATGTTCATGGAACATAAAAGAGTATCGAATACCCTGTAGTTTAGTATATATTCTTGTTTTTTAATTATTTTTTAATGTTCTGATTTCATTTTCCGGAATCTTGTAGTCACCAGTAAGTATAAAAATGCTTTCCACTTCTGTGTTTATAATAAAGGCCTTCATCCTATATCTCAAGTACTCTAAATAATTACCATAAAATTGGTTATTTGTAAGGATTTAAATTTATTGTAGAACCAACATTCATACCTACCATTCTATAAGAAAAAAATGGAAATATTTTCCACACAAAAGAATTAGTAACAAGAGTTTATAAACCAAGATTTTAGAAAATCTTAAGAAGAAACATGATAAAGTAATGTTAAGAATGAATAATTGAGCAAGAAAACATGTATACATGTTTACGTATTTCCATAATGTCCATATAATACCAATTGTAGGATCTAAATGAAAATTTATATGATCAATTACAATAGGAGGAGGGGGTGAATTTTAGGTTTTAAAAACATTGGTTTTTATCCTTAAGTGAATCTATGTTTAACAAGGTTAAAAAATATGGATTCAAAATCCTTATTTAGTTTTTAACTAAGAGACATTCCTGTGTAGGATCCGAAAAAAGGGATCCGAAAAGGAAACATAATAAAATTTTCCTTAGAAAATATTCTACCTTAATGCATATAGAATATTTATTCTATTAGAGTATAAAACAATAAGAAAGTACAAGAATGTTATACTTTATTTATTTAACAAAATGAAATTTAATTAAAAGCTTATAACAAAGAAAAGTAAAAACTATAGGGAATATTTTTAAATAAATATAAGGGTATCCAACAAACTTGGATAAATTTACCTTGATTTACACATTCATGAAATTTTGTCTTACGCACACTAGGGTAAGCCCTCGATAAGAAAATCAGAATCTATCTTGCTATCCCTGCTAGCCCTTGATCTCTAAGGTGATTAGAACCTCTGTATTCCTATTCTCAAAAGACCTCTATTTTCAAAAACAATACTCAAAGTAACACTATACAAGTTGAACAAGTTTTTCACAGCTTGGGAAAGTTTTTCACAACATTCTCACAAAGCATGAGAGTCTCTTTTTCTAGAAATTACTTCATAGCATAACAACATGTAGTCTCTAGCTATGTGTTTTGTATCAGACTCTTCAAATGGATGGGTTATTTACAGGAAAATGTTCCAACAGTTGGCTTACTCCTCCAATGGTTATATTTTTCAATAAATCTCAGAGGTAATAGTACATGTGTGATTTATCCAATAGCTAGTTAAATTCAAATTGAACGACATCATTTTGTGTAATAAAACATGAAAAAAATTATAATTCTTATCAACCATTTACATGTCTAGGAAAAAGTATAATAGGATTCAATAAACATGGAATAATATGTTAAGAAAGAAAAATAAAATTAACAAATATGTATAATCAGATTCTAAATATATTGGAAAACATAGTCTGAATTTATGAAAATTCAGTCACAATATATGAGAATTCGGAGTCAGAATTTATGAGAATTCAAAATCATATTTTTTATTAAATCATAGTCTGATTTCAGAATAAATCAGAGTATAATTTCATAAAAAAAATAATAGTTTGATTTCATAAGAAATGAGAGACTGATTTTACGAGAAATTAGAGTCAAATTTCTAAAGAAATGACAGTCTGATTTTAGGTTAAATCAGAGTCTGATTTTAGAATAAATAAATTCTTATTTTAGAATAAATCATAGACTTATTTATGAAGAAATCCTAGTCATATTTCAGAAGAAATCCGAGCCTGATTTTAGAAAAAAATCAGAGTCTGATTTTTGAATAAATCGGAGGCTGATTTTAGAAGAAATCAGAGTCGGATTTCAAGAGATATCAGTGTCGAATTTTAGAATATATCTGAGTCGGATTTCAAAATAAATCTGTGTCTAATTTCAAAAGTAATCAGAGTATGATTTTAGAATAAATTAGAGTCTGATTTTAGATGAAATTTGAATCTGATTTCAGGTGAAATATGTGTCACAATTCTAGGTAAATTGGATTCTTAAGAATTTTAAGGTTTTATGTTTAAGTAAGGATCCAATTTTTTTACCTTCAAAAATATGGTTATTCATGGTTTAGTAAAATTCTAGATAAGATAATAAAAATGATAGGTAATGTGCAAAACATTTTTAGAGAAAGAAAATTTTCATTAAGAAAATATTTCTTAGAGAAAGACAATTTTCCATAAGAAATGTGTTCTTTATTTTCAAAACATAAAGGAATGAAAAATTCATAATGGAAATTATTAACTCTACATTTTTTGGGTTATTTGGGATATGGGTTTATTGTATTCCTGGTTAAGAGTTGGGGAATCATGGGGATGTGTGTTTAGGGGTTTTGGAGAAGAGGGTTAGGGGGTTTTGGGGGATGAGGTTTTATTGTTTTATGTTGTTGAGGGTTTAGTTTTTTTTGGTAGGGGATTATTATGGGTATGGGTTTATGGATTTTTCAGTCTAAGGGTTTAGGGTTTTTTCGAGCTATGGTTTTAGGGGATTTGTTGAATAGGGATATGATGGTTTGGGGATGAGGGTTTAGGTTTTTGGGAAGATGGGTTGGGTTTTTTTTTTGCATAGTATTTAGGATTTTCTATGGATGATTGTTTAAGGTTTTTGGTAAGAGGGTTTGTGGTTATTTGAGGCTAGGGTTTAGGGTTTTTTTCCACCATGGGTTTATGGTTTCATTAGGATATTGCTGAGGGTTTTTAGGGTATGAGGTTTTATAATTTTTTGGGGATGAGGGATTTGGTGTTATGGAATCTTATGGTTTTTTATTTTTTGGGATGGGGGTTTAGGGTTTTTTAGGATGAGTGTTTTGGGATTTTTGGGAATTAGTGTGAAGGGTTTTTTTGGGTTAACGGTTTTTGTTTTTTATTTGAGGGATTATGGTTTTTATGAGGGTTTAGGGTATTTTTCAGCTAATGGTTTAGGGGTTTTTAGTACTTAGGGTTTTGGGTTTCGGGGCTGTGGGTATACGGTATTTATGGTCTGAGATTTTGGGGTTTTTTGGGATGAGGGTATAGGGGTTTTTTGGGATGAGTTATTAGGGTTTTTGAGATGGGGGTTTAGTTTTTTGGGGATAAGGGTTTTGGGTGATTTTGGGATAAGGTTTTAGGGTTTTTATGGGATATGGGTTTAGTGGTTTTGGAGGTGAGGGTTTTGGGGGGTTTTGGGTTAAAGGATTTGGGTTTTTTGGGTATGAGGGTTTAGGGTTTTTGGGTTAAAGGTTTTTGGATTTTTTGGGGTGAATGTTTATAATATTTATGGGATTATAGTTCAGATATTTTTTGTGTCGAGTGTTTGTGGTTTTTTGGGCTGACGGTTTAGGATGTTATTGGGGAATAAGGTTTATTGTTTTTTTTGGGTTGATGGTTTATGTATTTTTTTGTGCTGAGGGATTATGATTTTTTGGGGATTTACCTTTACATTTTTTATAGGATGAGGATTTATGTTTTTTTAGATATGTATGTTTAGATTTTTTTACAGATGAGGGTTTTTGGGGCTTAGGGATTTGGGGTTTTTAGGGAAGAGGGTTTAGTTTTGGGGGATGAGGTTTTAGGGTTTTTTTCGAGCAGATAGTTTGATGATTCTAGGGGCTAGGTCCAAGGTTTTTTAGGATTAGGGTTTATAATTTTTTTGGGAATAATGGAATTTATTTATTTTGGATTAGGGATTCATTTTATTGGGGGCTGGGGGTCTGGTGGTTTTGCGGGATGATGGCTCGGGTTTTTTGGGATGAGTGTTTTGGGTATTTTTTTCTAAGTGTTTATAGTTTTCTTTGGAAGAGGTTTTGGGTTTTTGGGGATACTGATTTAGTGTTTTTTATGGATGATGGATTAGGATTTTTGGGGGGATAAATATTTAAGTCTTTATAGTACTGAGGGTTTAATATTTTATTTGGGTTGAGGGTTTATGATTTTCTATGGTTGAGGGATTTGTATTTTTTTAGGGATGAGGGTTTATGGTTTTTCTAGGATGATGGTTTACGGTTTTTCGGGATGAGATTTTTGGATTTTGAGTTGACATTTTAGGATTTTATAGGGATGAGGGTGTTGGGTTTTTTGTGGAAGACATTTTGGGATTTCTTGGGAATGAGGGTTAAATATTTTTATTGGATTATGGTTTAGGGGTTAGTGGGATAAGTGTTTATGGTTGTTTGAGGATGATGTTATAGTGTTTTTGGGGGGTTAAGATTTTAAGGTTTTTGGAGGTAAGGATTCAGGGATTTTTTGTCTGAGTGTTGGGGATATTTTGTGTTGAGGGTTTAGGATTTTTTGGCGTTGAGGTATTAGGGTTTTTTTTAGGGATCGGGGTTTAGTGTGTTTTTTGGTTGATGATTTAGATATTTTATGGATGAGGATTTATAGATTTTTTAGGGATCAGTGTTGAGGGATTATTTGGGGATCAATGTTGAGGGTTTTTTTGGGGGGCTCAGGGTTTAGTGTTTTTTGGGGATGATCATTTGGATATTATAGGGATGAGGATTTATGGTTATTTTTTGGGATCATGTTTAAGGTTTTTTTCCATGATGGTATAGTGTTTATCATGGATCAGGGATTGGGGTTTTTTGGGACATTAAATTCAGTTTATTTTGAAGAAGTGGGTTTAGGAATTTATAGTGATAAGGGTTTATGTTATTTTTGGAGCAGGGGGGGATATGGGCCATACATAACCAATGGAAAGTACTTTTGTTCTTAATAAGAATTTAAATAATTTTTTTTAAATTGGACCATCAAAAACCTTTTGGTCTCCAAAACATTTCTAGGACACATCTAAATTATTTAGGGGCTAAAATGACATATCCACAATGAATAAGAAATAAATTCATAGAAACAAATTAAATAGGTGATAGAACATGGAGAAAATATTCATTAATTAGGAATCTCGCAACTTTAGTTAGTGGGTTCATTAAATTTAATGGAAATGTTGTTTTTGTGATTTTTGTGTGATCTATGAGTTCCCCATGACTTGTAATTCAATTTGGGTCATTACATTCAAATTATTATTTTATAATTTATTTTCACTATTTTATTAATTTTTTCACATCAATCTTACAAATTTTGAATATTTTCTGTGAAATTTTTATATGTTAGACTCATCCCTTTTACCAGAATTGATGGTGGATATCTAATTTGGTGACATAGTCGTTAATCTTGGGAAATCCATATCTATATCCATTTCCTTTAATCCATGTTCATTCAGATACATTTTATAGTTCCATTTTCACATACTTGTTTCATGCTTCTGATTCTGCATCACTTTTGTATTAGAGAAATGATTCTGATGAATAATTTCTATAATATTCTTATTATTAATCTCTAAAAAATCATATACAACATGTTTCACAAAAGAGTATCTTATACTATTCTTTCCCATGGATAATATCGAATGTGCAACTATATTTGTAAGTTACTAAAATTAGGGAGAATCAATCTCAACTGGTGAGAGCACGATTCCATGATTCCCATAAACCATTGTGGCACCCCTGATGTATATCACCACATAATAGGTTTTATCTATAACCATTTAATTATTATTTTAAAAATGAAAAGGATTCCTACTATTCAATGAAGGATATGTGAAGTACAAGAGATAGTGAATATTTTTAATGGGGACTCAATATTGACATTTCTGATTTTGATGGGAGTATGAATGAAAATTATTTTCTCAATATTTTATAGTAAATAGAATGATTCATTGAATTTATGAATTATTTTTATGATAATATGTTAAAGGTTTAAATAATGAATTTTAAATATTATAAATTTATTTGGTGAGAAAATATGAATAAACAGTGGGAACATGTTGGGAACGACAACATATTCTCAGGGGAGAAGTTGAATTTTTTTTAGAGTACGATTTATTCCCAAGGATTATAAGAAATAGATTTATTTTTATATTCATAGCTTCTAACTAGGAGATCATTTTTTATAAAGAGTATATTTAAGATTTTTAACATATATTAATATGAATTATTTTTCCATAATATGATGATAAAATTAATTAATAATTTTGGGGTGACTAAAATTAATAAATTTCACATTTAGTGGAGTTACAAACACTAGGGTCGGTAGATGATGTTTGGAAGCTGCAATAAAAGTGGAAAAGAAAAAAGAGGACCTCAAAGACACTTTATCTAATGGACTACAATAGAGTCATATATTTTTATAAAGGTGTTTCTTCTAATAAATCATGATTTGGTGATAAGTAATTTTGATAGGAAAAAATTTTAGATTAATGGAATGATAAGGATATTGGAAAAATAAATGGAAAATCCAACAAATTTGAATATGGGAAATAAAAGACATTCAAATCTCATGGGAATGGTAATTTTAAATCCAATTTCCCTCTCATTAAAATTATTAATATAATGGAGATTGAGGATATTGAGAAATGAAATTGAGGTAGATGGAAATGGTAGTGAAGAATCATAAAATTAAAATCATGTTTTTGAACAAGATTATTTGGGTATCATGCTTATTCTATGAAGATTTTTCCTAGCTCAAATATTCCCTCAAGAAGAACACTGAAAAACAGGTTTCAAAATCATTTCACCATAATCACTACGTACTTAGGGTGATTATTGATAGTGTGAGTTTTAAAAATTATTTTTGAACAAAACTAGTAGATAAATTGAAGCTTCCAACTCCGAATAATCCACTAACATACACATTGTAGTTGTTAAACAATATTATCACACTTCATCTAAACAAATAGGTTCTGATTTCATTATCCATTTTTATGAAATATTTTAATGATTTATTCTATGATTTTGTTCATATTCATGTTTGGAACTTTTTATTTTTATTATGTTTTATGTTTTATAGGGAAGTGAAATATGATGGGAGGAAGAACCCATATTCATTCAGATATTTGGAAAGGAACAATACACTAACTCCATTGAATACAACCTAGATTCTTTAATAAATATTTTTTCTAGAAGATCCCAAAGGTTTCCCCTTTATCAAAAAAAACTTATGTTGAGATATAAATTCATCAAAAATAATTTTCATTATTTATTGATGATGGTGAATTCATTCCATGGGGAGAATATTCATCACCAATGTTAGCTCATTCATCGATTGAGGAATCTCACAGTGTTTTTTCTAATAATATTTCAAGTGTATTTCCTCCCTTTAGAGTCATTTAACACTATATTGATTATTTATGATGTGTTTAATTTCTTAATAAACCCAAATATAATTACAATATAGTGTAATCACTAGAATTACAAAAGAATGTGTAAGAATTTTTGGATTGAGGCTTTATAAGGAAAATTATTAACGAATGTTCTATCATAAAATTATTATTTTTAGGAATGATGATATGTACCACATTTGTAATGATAATAGATATTTTAATAATATTACCATAAAACATAGGTATATCGATCTGTGACTCAATGATAAGCTTGATTATTAAATTGATCATCAACATTTTTGAAGGATTATCATTGGAGTGCATACCATGATATTTGAATGAAGGGGATGAGTGGATAATGTAATTTAAAAACAATGGTGGATTTATTTAGTGTATTTTCATGTTTTTTTACTTCTCAAATGAGCCTAGTATATTCATGGAACTCATGAATGATGTTTGGAAACCATTTATTGTTAATTTGTTTGTTTATCTAGATAATATTTTGATTTACAATAAGGATTTGGATATCAATGTGGATCATTTTCAATGGGTATTGAGAATTCTGTGGAAGAGAAATCTATATGGAAATATAGGATTTTGATAGTTAATTTTGATAAAAAAAATTCAACATAGGGGTATGTGGAATCCAAAGTTAGAATCATAGTGGATCAATCAATGTTAGATGAAAATATTTCTGGGACACCAACAGAATCCAACAAAGTTGTAAGGTGTTTTTATGGTTTTTCATATTGGTATCATCATTTTGTTTCACATATTGGCACTACCATGTCACCCATAACTAAATTGATGAAAAATATTATACTTTAGTGTTTATTGGAAGAAAATAAATCTTTTAAAATAATTAATAATAGTCTATAAATAGCACCAGTTTTGCAATTACCTAATTTTGATCAAGTCCACAAACTAGATTGTGTTGAATTTGGATTTGAGATTATAACTTTTCTCATCCAAATAAATAGTCCCATTTCATATTTTAGTGTGTAGTTATATAATTGGAGAGGAATTATCTCTCATATGATAAGTAATTTTATGATACTGTGATATCCCTATATCATTTTTCTTGTTATTTCAGATTCAATATTTTTTCTTCATTTTTACCATCATGAATTGAGATTTATCAATGATTAAAGAAACTATGTTTGATAAATTCCACATGGGTTTAATTATTTAAATAATTCTGATTTCTGTAAAAATATAAGAAGGGTAAAGATAAACTTTTTGAAATTATTTTTTTCAATGGTATGACTTGCATATAATTCAAAATTCTCAAATTCTTTTATTTTAGATTATTAAATAAGATTATTAGAATGATATAAAGTTAAATTATATTTTTATCTAATGTGAAAATTTATTTTGGGAAGATTATTTTTTCATTATTGGTTTCTATTCATGATAAAACTTTTGTGCTTTTCAAATGGTAATTATAGGACTTACTCATGTAGGAGACACATGAAGGAGGAATTTATGGTAATTTTCATATCCATAAAAACATGAATATAGTAGAAGATAATTTATACATTCCAATGATTCAATAACATGTATAATAAATACATAAAATATATGGGACATATCAATGATAAAATATTCATTTCAAGCTTAGTTTATACACACCCTAAACTATTTCAAAGCATCCATGGGAATATCTCAGCATGGATTTCACTATATATTTTCCAAATATCTTATAGAATAATTTGTTATTGATATTTTTCACTATAATGTCCTTCCTTGTATCATTGTTTTGGATAGAGATACAAAAATATTCATCCATTTGGGAGGACATTATGGAGGAAATTTTTTATGATTCCTCTTAGAAGTACCTCCCATTACCCTCTAACTAATTGGGAAATGATAGATTCCACTCATACCATGGATACCATTTCAAGAACATAAGGTAAAAATAATACAAGAGATTGATATTTACATCTTAAATGAGATGAATTTTCATATAAAAAATCTCCATGTGCTACCACTTGATATTCTATAGTTGAAGTGTTTTATGGAATAAATAAAATCACTCCTGTAGAATTTTTTCATCGTATCTTGATTTTCATGTTAGCATTGATGAGTATACAATGGAAAATTAGATGAAGAAACTTCATGAATCTATTCTAGTCAAAACAGTGAAGTCTAATTAAGAATATAAGAGTTAGGATAAAAACACATAGAAGAATTATATTATCAAACTTGGATAAAATGTGTAGATTCACCATAAAAAGAAGATATTTCGAACCAAAATAATGAAAAACATGGAATCATAATTGGATGATCCATTAATGGTACTTGAAAAAGTGTGAAAAAAAATCCTACAATATTGATTTAATTAATGATTTTGGTGTAATTTATACAATAGTAAAAATTATTTATTTATCTCAAGACATTGATGAATAATATTACATAGATTTGATGAAAATTAATCCTCATTACTAAGACAATAATATATTCTATATTTAAATGAAGGATAATAACTTTGTTCTTGATGAGAATTTTAATCCCAATTATTATTTGAATTTGATATTCCCAAACTATTTTGAATCCAACAAAATAGTGGGTCACACCAAACTTATTTGTAACCCAAAATGACATACCCACATGTAAAAGGAATGAAACTTGTATCATCTCATTAAATAAGAGAGATAACTTGTTGAAATTTATCATTATGAATAAATATATCAATGTTCATTAGACGGGTCATTAATTATCATCTCAATGTGGTTTTTGTAATTTTTATGTGACGTTCGAGTGTCTCTATGTAATTTTAATCAATTTAGTTAATTAATATCAGATTTTTTTTCTTTATAATTTTGTATCAATAATTTCTAATTGATACACTTGAATTAATACAATTTTCAATATTTTTTTGTAACATTCTTACATTATCCTCTCCCCTTCCCCAAAAATTAGTGGCGCATCTCCACTGCTAGTGACATAGAATTTATGCTTTGAGAAACCTTGGCAGTATAGTTTTCATTATGCCTTGGTAGTTGGACTAAATATTACTCCTCTATCTTCAGTTACAAATTTGGTTCTTTTTTTTTATTCATCAAAGGGTTTTTGTTTTTTCAGGGATGAGGGTTTTGGGATTTTTGTTGTTAAGGGTTTAGGGTTGTGTTACTGATGGTTCATGTTTTTTCATGAATGAGGGTTTAATATTTTTTTTTGGTAGATGGTTAAGTGTTTTTTGGGGCTCAGTGTTTGGTCTTTTTATGTGGAGGGTTTATTGATCTTTAGGGCTGATGTTTTTTTTGGGGTCGAGGGTTTAAGGTGTTTTAGGGAAGAGTTTTCTAGTATTTTGGAATGAGTGTTTAGGGTTTTTTGCTAAATGGATTTATAGTTTTTTAGGTTGAGGGATTTATGTGTTTTTGGGTTTTTGGGTTTATTGTTTTATGGGGAGAACAGTTTAGGTTTTTTTGGCACAAAGGGTTTAGGATTTTTTGGGGCTGAGGGTTTAAGTTATTTAATTATGGGTGGTTTGTAGTTTTTTGGGACCAAGGGTTTAGGATTTCTTGGGGAACAGGTTTAGGGTTTTTTTGGGTGGGGGGTTAGTTTTTTTTTGAATTAGGGGTTAGGATTTCTATATTGTTGAGGGATTATAGTTTTTTTTATGATGGTCTATGGTTTTTATAGTCTTAGGTTTTAGGGGTTTCAGGGGATGAGTAGTTAGAGATTTTCGGTGAAGATGGTTTTGGGTTTTTTGTGATGAAGGGTTTATGTTTTTTGGGGGATATGGGTTTAGGGTTTTCTAGGGATGAGGGATAATGGTATTTAGGGGATGAGGAGTGGGGGTTTTCTGGGACCAAAGGTTTAGAAATTTTTATGGCTGATGTTTTAGGTTGTTTAGTGTGAGGGTTTATATTTTTTTTTTATGATTTTGGGGTTTTTGTGGGATGAGGTTTTTTGATTATTGGGGGATGAGGGTTTATGGATATATAGTGAGATAGTTTAGGTTTTTTCATGGGCTAAGAGTTTTATGATTTTTTAGGATAAGGATTTATGTTTTTTGGGGATAAGGATTTTTATTTTTTTGAGGTCAAGGGTTTTGGGATTTTTTGTTCCATGGGTTTTGGGATTTTTTGGGACATGGGTTGGTTGGTTAATTAGACTATGGGTATAGGGTTTTTAGTGATGAGGTTTTATGATTATTTGGGGTAGGGTGTTTTTCAATTTTTTTGGTTTAGAGGTTTTAGGGTTTTTTTGGGTTCCTTGGTTTTGATTTGTTTGGATGAGGGTTTTGGGTTTTTTGGGGCTGAGGGATTAGTTTTTTCGTGGTAAGGGTTTTGAGTTTTATGGGATTAAGTATATTGTTTTTTTTAGATGGTTGTTTCTAATTTTTTGGGGATTAGGTTTTTAGGTTTTTAGGGGGTATAGGGTTTATGGTTTCCAGTGCAAAGAGTTTATGGGTTTTTATGGGCATCGAGGGTTTAATTTAGTTTGGGGCCGAGTGTTTAGTGTATTTGGGGAAGCTAGTTTTGGGGTTTTTGGGGATGAGGTTTTATGGTTTTGAGGGGGGTGAGGGTTTAGTGTTTTTTTGGTGATGAGGGTTTTGTATTTTTTGGGTATGAGAGTCTATGGTATTTTGGGGATATTTTTTTTTGGAGATAAGGGGTTTGTATATTTTTTGGCTGACTATATAGGGTTTTTTGGGGTATAGGGTTTAATGTTTTTTGGGGTAGAGATATTTGAGATATTAGGGATGAGTGTTTAGGGTTATTTTGGATGAAGGATTAGGGTTTCTCAGGGCATAAAGATTAGTTTTGTTTTGAGGTTAAGGTTTTTGGGATTTTTTGGGATGAGGATTTAGGTTTTCTTGTGGTTTATGGTTTATGGTTTTTTTTGGTTGAGGGTAAGGGATTTTTTTGGGATGTGGGTATCATGTTTTTTAGTGTTTAGAGATTATTGTTTTTTTTTTGCTATGTGGGTATAACATATCATAGTGATGAGTTTTTACTATTATTCTGGGATGTTAGTTTTTGGTTTTTTGAGCTAGAGTGTTTTGGGTTTTTTGGATATGAGGGTTTTGGGTTTTTTGGAAAGAGGTAAAATGGTTTTATATTGATGAGGTTTTAGGTTTTTGTAGGGATAATGAATTATGGTCGTTTAGGGGTGAGGGTTTAGGGTTTTGGGGGGATTAATATTTTGAATTTTTTGGAGACGACGGTTTAAGGTAATTTTAGTTTGAGGGTTTAGAATTTGGTAGCCCGGAAGAACTGTGAAATATTTCAGAAAAATGATTTTTGGTTTTTTGGGAATGAGTGTTTAGGGTTTTATGGTAGATGGTTTTCTGTATTTTGATGATGAGTGTAACACCCCGAGATTTTATGAAAAATATTCTTTTTAATTTCATTAATGTCTTGTGTTGTACGCTAACCAAAAAGAATCTTGCACAACACGCATCCTTGACTTGCCTTGCATTACACGCAAGCGCAACCTTCCGCGATAGCATGTGTTGTACGCAATACGGAGTTTCGCTAAACAATGATATGCTATTAAAATATTATTAAAAATAGCCGTTATGAATAGTAATAACCACTTTTTGAAATTTTGTAAATTTTATTTTTCAAAATGGACTTCATTATTGGATTCGGAATATCGAAATTAGCTTAGGGTGAAATTTTGGTACTTTTCGGATAACGTTCATTTTCTGATGAAAAGTGAAAATTACTAAATTTTAATTAAAAACAACCTTTTTAATCGAAATAATTAATAGTGATAAATTATTAGTTTGAGTGGTTTTAAAGTATATTCAGAATATATTTTTACAATTTAATACAATGTTGCTCATTGGATGTAATTTCACTTTTAAACCAGACATAAACAAGTGCCAATCTTTTGATAGTTATTATCTCTTAAGAACACGCTATTTGTTTTGACGACGGGAATTAATTTTAAAATTAATTAATGTAACTGATATGTTCTGAGTTTGGTAAAATACACATCATTTTTGAGTTCATAATATCAAATATATCTTAGGCCTAGTTTTTGGTATTTTTCTGGAAACTTTCATTTTTTGATGAATAGTGAAACCACTAAGTGGTAGTTAAGAAAAATGAATTTTTCATAAAACATAATTTTACCGCTTTTGTGAGTGGAATTTCAAAAATCCGAGGGACACGGTTGATGTGAGTAAGTAAAATGTGATTCAATGAGATGAAAATAATTTTTGGTGAATAGTAACTTTTTACTTTTTTTTACCACGGTTAAAAGTAAATACGGTAATTACGTGTAAAAATGATATTATTATTACCCTAACACATGTCCTAATTCTATTGGATAAGTTTACTTCGACCAAAAATAACCTTAGGAATAAAATATGACCATTTAGGCCCACTTGGATTACATTAGAACATTTATTATTAATTTATTTAAAGAAGGGTTAAAATAGTTAAAATCAAAGTTTAATGAGTAAATAATTTTTAATATAGGGTTATACATAGGATAAAGTCGATTGTAAATATTCATTAGAAATATAATATTATTTCCTACATAATGATATTTTATTTGTAATTTTTAGACATTAAATAATTTAATTTATTTATGACACAATGATGATGCAGTAATTATCATAATAGTGAAAAATTAGAATTATTGATATTATTAATACCTAAATAAATATAATTTGAGCCTTTTTATGAATTACACTAATTTTATAGGTTAATATGACATGTTAGTATTGATTTAATTAGCTTTTTGCGAACTAATAATTCTGTTATGATTTTCACAAAAATCAATTACTAAATAGTGTCAAAATTGACATAAAATAGTTTTTAAAACAAATATTATATTATTAATTGTTACTTTTTTCTTAAAAATATAAGGTTCGTCCACATGACTTACATAAGGTTATATATATTAATAATAAACAACATGGGGTTCGTTTGGCTTGATATAGTATGTTTATTAACCTTATAGTGTAAGAAAACAAGAAGACACGGTGAAAGTTAAATTATCTAACTTAAAGTTAATCTAAATGATACGGTTAAAATTGATACCTAAACTTGTCTAAATTCTATTGGATGAGAGTATTTAGACCTATACCCACCTTATCTTAGAAATATATCAATTTGGAGCTATTAAAAACCGAATTGAACTTTATAATAAAATAATATTTTTCGTTATTCCAAAGGTGCCCCTCTCCTCCCTTATAAAAGGGCACCTCCTCCCCCTCTTCCTCACACCACATTGAGCCTTAAATCTCGGCCAACCCCTGACAATTTTTCCCCTCCACTTCCCTAGAAACATCCTATAGGTTCTGGTCTTCTTCAAAGACCTATTTTAGTGCCCTAAGAGGAGGTCTCAAAGAAGCACTTCAAAGAAGAGGTAATGTCTGTTACCGATTCTTTCATCTTTATTTCTTCTTCCACTTCTTCTTCATTAGTTGTTTCATTATGAAGTAATAAAACCAGTATCACTCATATACTTATATGTTATTATAAGTATGAAACAACCCTATTTTACCATCTATCCATCCTACTAAAAAAATAAATCACCGCGTGTGCGTACGTACGAAATATCGTCTCCACGCCGTGGTGTAATCTATTTTCCACCACCACCTTACTTGAATGGGTATATTGGTGTAAATAATGACTATATATGACTATTATAAAGTTATATTGATTCTTAAATAGTATACATACACTCCAATACAATTCCACGATCATAGGAATGATATCATCACTCGTGCGTACGTACGGAATACCGTCTCCACGATGTGATGCGACTCGTTCTACATGATCTTCGTTTCATAATGATTATATAAATGAATTGAATGAATTAATATGATATATATTACACTAATACCATTATAGAAATGAGGTATCTATAACCTAAAGAGAAGAATAAGAATTTATTCGACAAAACACGCATAAGAACAAAAAGTAATAAACACCCGAATAACAAGTTGTAATGAAATATTACTAATAAGAAGCTAAGAATATGACCATATATGATATCCTAACAATAATTATGATTCTGGAATAAGTCAATAACATTATTTAAATCATTATACCGGAGTTTTGGACACTTACGAAGCAAATCGGACCAAAGTTAAGGGAAATATCACGATCTCATTTTTATCCGATATTGTTTATACTTTGAAATTTACTGGGGTGTATTTTATCATCCACATCCATGTTTCCTCGATATGTAATATTGTTTCCATCCACCTACAATTTTTTAAATCTAATTTTACTCATCAGTGAGTTTTTAGTAAAAGATATATAAGGAATCTTTTGTTATTTTTCATACGAGGTACTTTTTGACTTTTCCGACAAAAGTACGGGAAGAATGTTTTTTTAAATTATATGGCATGAATGGATTTTTAAAACATTATTTCCAAGAAGATTCCTTTACAAGTTTTCAAGCATATTTTTAATCAACTTCCTTTAGTTTAGAATTGTATGACATGTTAAGAAAGGAAAAGTGTTTTTGAAGTAGAAAGGATATTTTCCTCAAGAATGGAGTTCAAGTGTTTTATCAAAATTATTTTCCATCTAAGATAATAAAGGGTTCTGTTTATATCCATATTATTACATTGATTTGATTATGTTGTGATGGAATTATTTTTATGAATTCCTTTATCTTATATGAATTTTTCTATGATGTCCTGATGTTTAAGATTCCCATTTTTATTACATGGGTTATGCTATGATGTATGGTTTATAATTTTGTGGCACACATAAGAATGGTATCATTATGAGATGGGGGAGACCTATATCTCACTCCAATGCATTGGGTAAATATTTTATATCTCATGATATAGACATGGCTGGAACGGCAGGTTAAACCGGTTCAGTGAAACAGGACTGAAACGAGGAATGAACTTGGTTCAGAAATGGACTTTGTCCACTAAGATAGTCTTGGAAATGATTCTTGACTAATAAGAAATGATTCTATATGATTATGTGTGTATGCCACAAAGTTTCATGTTTTATGTTATGATCATTGGGATTACATCTCACTACTATGATTTATCCCATGTTATGAAATTATGCTCTCTTTTGTAGGTTAAGATTTCCAAAAGTTATGTTCTTATGAATATGATGTGATTGATATTTCTTTTGTTTACCCTTACTGAGCATTTGAGCTCACCCTTTTGTATTTTGTATTTCACTAGGTCAGGAAGACGGTTATTAAGTAAGATATTCCAAAAGGGACTCTATATATGATGAAATAAATGGGAGACAGTGTAGACGCTTTATGAACCAGTTGTTTATGTTTCCTAGTTTCTAAAGACATTATACCTATACGGTCCTTTCGTGGTTTTGTTATATGTTTTAATAAGGATGCTTAAATTTTTAAGTATTAACAATGTATGTAAATTATGGGTCTCTACAGTTGGTATTAGAGGAATAGTTTAGTCAACCTTTGGAAACTAGGATGCGAAAACGTTAGTGAGATCCCTAGAGATATTTCTAAGGAATGTCTAGGGATGTCCCTAAGGACAAGTATATGTATAGGATATAGTCCTAGAACTATGGTAACGATATTAGATTAAACCAAAGATGTTAGATATTGAAGTTACTCCCCCTTTATTATGATTTTTTCCTCTCACACTATTTTTTTGGGTTTTAGAAAATGGCTGTAAACAAGTTGATTCACGATAATGGAGGATAATATGGACAATGGAATGATATTATTCATGAGAAACAAAATGAAATGGGATTTGGAGGTCCAAACATCATTATTATTCCAAATCAGCAATCTCATAATATGATCAATAAAGTAAAATTTGGTAAGTTTCCTGACTCGGCTAATAAGAGAAAGATGGAGTTTCATGATGATCATAGAGGAAAGAATGTTCAATTTCCCCTATGTAAATCATGTGGGAAGAGGCATCAAGTACAATGTTTCAAAGGAACTGGAAGATGCTTTGGGTGTGGAAAAGAAGGACACAAAGCCAGTAAGTGCAAAGGAAAAGGTTCAGTTAACACCAGGGATGAGGATAATGGTATTGCTACGACATCAACAATGGTTAAATGTTTTAAATGTGGAATGTACGGGCATTATGCAAACCAATGCCCTAAGGGAAAGTCTCATGAAGAGAATTAGTATGGTCGTATGGGTAGTATTTATTTTGATGATGATGAAGAGACTACAAATGATATGTGAGATGAATGAATTGTTGAATCTCGATCAATGGTTTAAGAATGTAGTGGAATTATTACATGTTTATCAAGTGTAATGTAGTATAAGTAATCTCATGGTACTATGGAATAAAGAGACATCTAAGGATTGTTACACTGTTGTCTTTCCTTAAGTTTTGAAAGTATGTGATGAATGGTACTAGTATTTTTGGAAAGTATATGATATGAACATAATGAAGGGATAAGGAGAAAATTAAATGTTTGATGGTATTCATGAGCTCATGACTGATATAAGGAGAAGGTTATATCATGGTTTGAGTATATATAATTTTTGGATTTTAGTATGTGGAAAGAGTTAACTTTTGACAGCATTCATGTTTTCACTAAGGTTTAATGGGTATTCATTTTTCAAGAGAATACATGATTACGGTATTCACATGATTGGAATGTGACCAACAAGATAATGGGGGATAAATGATGGTTGGTTTATGACATTTCAAGTAATCATTTTCTTTATACTATGAGCTTGGACCAAAGTATTTTTGATAAGCCTAAAGATTGGAATAGATTATGTTGGACATAAGTTAGGATAGAACTTTTTTCGATATTATTGATGGGATGTTATAGTAATATAGCTTTAGAAAAAGGACAACCTGCAGGACAGGAGACAGCCCATTGCGTCGGACAAGGCTGTGGGAATCGAACCCACAACCGTAGTGTGACTAGTCTTTATCGCCTTCCACTGGCCTACACGAAGTCCCTGGTTAGTAGAAACTAGTTTTATTGTATTACGTGGTATGATATATGAAGTATAGGTTCATTCTTGGAATCGTATACGATTAACCTCACCATAGATGGACTTATGTATATTTGATAACTTTTGCTAACCTTTTGTTTAAAACAGATGGAATGACCCATCATTCTATCACATGATCTATTCACACTTCATGAATAACAAATTCAACTTCATTTATTTAAGAGATGAAGTGGAAATTGTTCAAAGCACGAACAACAGTGATATTGTACCAAAATAAAGTAAGTATTTATTCTAATTCTAATTCTTCAACTTTAGGGAAATGATGTTGAAAACCAAAAATGTTGTCCTAGTGCTCTTATATCCGATGAATCAGATGGTACCTTAGATCATCACAAATTTATGGCTTTGTGATTTTTGGCTATTTCATATCCATGTTCTCTACCACTCTCCATCAGAACTCGATGGTTATATTTTTCTTCCATATCCATATTTTCACCTATGTTCTCCTACGTGGAAACCCAGTGATGAGTTAATTTGGGTAACCGTTACATTTAATACGTTAGTTTTTAAATCCAGGTTTGGGTATTCCTTTTTACGATGTGGGTTTCTATTAAACAAACATTTGAGTAGTAACCATTTTTAACCCCGATGAATTTCGAGGGTGAAATTCATTTTAAGGGGGGTAGAATGTAACACCCCGAGATTTTATGAAAAATATTCTTTTTAATTTCATTAATGTCTTGTGTTGTATGCTACACCAAAAGAAGCTTGCACAACACGCATCCTTGACTTGCCTTGCATTACACGCAAGATTGACCTTCCATGATAGCGTGTGTTGTACGTAATACAGAGTTTCGCTAAACAATGATATACTATTAAAATATTATTAAAACTAGCCATTATGAATAGTAATAACCACTCTTTGAAATTTTTTAAATTTTATTTTTCAAAATTGACTTCATTTTTGGATTTGGAATATCAAAATTAGCTTAGGGTGAAATTTTGGTACTTTTCGGATAACTTTCATTTTCTGATGAATAGTGAAAATTACTAAATTTTAATTAAAAACAACCTTTTTAATCGAAATAATTAATAGTGATAAATTATTAATTTGAGTGGTTTTAAAGTATATTTAGAATATATTTTAACGATTTAATACAATTTTGGTCATTGTATGTAATTTCAAATTTAAACCAGACATAAACAAGTGCCAATCTTTTGATAGTTATTATCTCTTAAGAACACGCTATTTGTTTTGACGACGGGAATTAATTTTTAAATTAATTAATTCAACTTATATGTTTTGAGTTTGGTAAAATAGACATCATTTTTGAGTTCATAATATCAAATATAGCTTAGGCCTAGTTTTTGGTATTTTTCTGGAAACTTTTATTTTTTGATGAATAGTGAAACCACTAAGTGGTAGTTAAGAAAAATGAATTTTTCATAAAACTTAATTTGACCGCTTCTGTGAGTGGAATTTCAAAAATCAGAGAGACACGGTTGATGTCATTAAGTAAAATGTGATTCAATGAGATGAAAATAATTTTTGGTGAATAGTAACTTTTTACTTTTTTTACCACAGTTAAAAGTAAATAGGGTAATTACGGGTAAAAATGATATTATTATTACCATAAAACATGTCCTAATTCTATTGGATAAGTTTAATTCGACCAAAAACAACCTTAGGAATAAAATATTACCATTTAGGCCCACATGGATTAGATTAGGACATTTATTATTAATTTATTTAAAGAAAGGTTAAAATAGTTAAAATCAAAGTTTAATAAGTAAATCATTTTTAATATAGGGTTATACATAAGATAAATTCGATTGTAAATATTTATTAGAAATATAATAATATTTCCTACATAATGAAATTTTATTTATAATTTTTAGACATTAAATAATTTAATTTATTTATGACACAATAATGATGCGGTAATTACCATAATAGTGAAAAATTAGAATTATTGATATCATAAATACCCAAATAAATATAATTTGAGACTTTTTATGGATTCAACTAATTTTATAGGTTAATATGACATGTTAGTATTGAATTAATTAGCTTTTTTCGAAATAATAATTCTGTTATGATTTTCAAAAAAATCACTTACTAAATAGTGTCAAAATTGACATAAAATAGTTTTTAAAACAAATATTATATTATTAATTGTTATTTTATTCCTAAAAATATAAGGTTCGTCCAAATAACTTAGATAAGGTTATATATATTAATAATAAACAACTTGGGGTTCTTTTTTCTTGATATAGTATGTTTATTAACCTTATAGTGTAAGAAACAAGAGGACACGGTAAATGTTAAATTATCTAACTTAAAGTTAAATCTAAATGATAAGGTTAAAATTGATACCTAAAATTGTCTAAATTCTATTGTATGAGAGGATTTAGACCTATAACCACCTTATCTTATAAATATATCAATTTGGAGCTATTAAAAATCGAATTGGACTTTATAATAAAATAATATGTTTAGTTATTCCAAAGGTGCCCCTCTCCTCCCTTATAAAAGGGCACCTCCTCCCCCTCATCCTCACACCACATTGAGCCTTCAAGATCGGCCAAACCCTTCCAATTTCTCCTCTCCACTTCCCTAGAAACATCCTAGAGGTTCTGGTCTTCTTCAAACACCTATTTTAGTGCCCTAAAAGGAGGTCTCAAAGAAGCACTTCAAAGAAGAGGTAATGTCCGTTACCGATTCTTTCATCTTTATTTCCACTTCCACTTCTTCTTATTTAGTTGATTCATTATGAAGTAATAACATCAGTATCACTCATATAATTATATGTTATTATAAGTATGAAACAACCCTATTTCACCATCTATCCATCCTACGGAAAAAATAAATCACCGCGTGTGCGTACGTACGGAATACCGTCTCCACGCCGTGGTGTAATCTATTTTCCACCACCACCATACTTGAATGGGTATAATGGTGTAAATAATGACTATATATGACTTTTATAAAGTGATATTGATTCTGAAATAGTATTCATACACTCCAATACAATTCCACGATCATAGGAATGTTATCATCACTCGTGCGTACGTACGGAATATTGTCTCCATGATGTGATGCGACTCGTTCTACATGATCTTAGATTCATAATTATTATATAAATGAATTGAGTGAATTAATATGATATATATTACACTAATAACATTATGGAAATGTTTTTTCTATAACCTAAAGAGGAGAATAAGAATTTATTCGACAAAACAAGCATAAGAACAAAAAGTAATAAACACCCGAAAAACAAGTAGTAATGAAATATTACTAATAAGAAGCTAAGAATATGACCATATATGATATCATAACAATAATTATTATTCTGGAATAATTCAATAACATTATTTAAATCATTATACAGGAGGTTCGGACACTTACGAAGCAAATCGGACCAAAGGTAAGTGAAATATCACGATCTCATTTTTATCCGAGATTGTTTATACTTTGAAATTTACTGGGGTGTATTTTATCATCCACATCCATGTTTCCTAGATATGTAATATTGTTTCCATACACCTACAATTGTTTAAATCCAATTTTACACTTCGGTGAGTTTTTAGTAAAAGATATAAAAGGAATCTTTTGTTGTTTTTCGTACGAGGTACTTTTTGACTTTTCCGACAAAAGTACGGGAAGAATGTTTTTTTAACTTATATAGAATGAATGGTTTTTTAAAACATTATTTCCAATAATATTACTTTAAATGTTTTCAAGTCTATTTTTAATCAACTTCCTTTAGTTTAGAATTGAATGACATGTTAGGAAAGGAAAAGTGTTTTTGAAGTAGAAAGGATATTTTCTTCAAGAATGGAGTTCAAGTGTTTTATCAAAATTATTTTCCTTCTAAGATAATAAAGGGTTCTATTTATATCCTTATTATTACATTGATTTGATTATTTTGTGATGGAATTATTTTTATGAATTCTTTTATCTTATATGAATTGTTTTATGATGTCCTGATGTTTAAGATTCCCATTTTTATTACATGGGTTATTCTATGATGTTTGGTTTATGATTTTGTGGCACACATAAGAATGGTATCATTATGAGATGGGTGGAACCTATATATCCCTCCAATTCATTGGGTAAAGATTTTATATCTCATGAGATAGACATGGCTGGAACGGCAGGTTAAACCGGTTCTGTGAAACAGGACTGAAACGAGGAATGAACTCGGTTCAGAAATGGACTTTGTCCACTAAGATAGTCTTGGCAATGAGTCTTGACTAATAAGAAATGATTCTCTATGATTATGTGTGTATGCCACAAAGTTTCATGTTTTATGTGTTGATTATTGGGATTAAATTTCACAACTATGATTTATCTCATGTTATGAAATTATGCTCTCTTTTGCAGGTTAAGATTTCCAAAATTTATGTTCTTATGAATATGATTTGATTGATATTTCTTTTTTTTACCCTACTGAGCATTTGAGCTCACCCTTTTGTATGTTTTCTTTCCCCATGTTAGGAAGAAGGTTATTAATTAATATATGCCAAAAGGGACTCTAGATATGATGAAATAAATGGGGGACAATGAAGACGCTTTATGAACCAGTTGTTTATGTTTCCCAGTTTTAAAAGGCACTATACATATACGGTCCTTTCGTGGTTTTATTATATGTTGTAATAAGTATGCTTCAATTTTGATGTATTAACAATGTATGTAAAGTATGGGTCATTATAATTAGGGTTCAGTATATTTTAAGGTGTAGGTTTTAGGTTTTTTTGGTGTTGTGGGTTTAGGTTTTTTGGGGTTGAATTTTTATGGATTTTGAGGTTGAAGGTTTAGGGGTTTTTATGGATTAATGTTTAGTTTTTTTGGGGCAGGCGGTTTTGGGTAATTTTGGGCTATTGTTCTGGTTTTTGGGGGGTATAAGCTTTGGATTTTTTTATATGGTTTTATGTTTTTTTGTGTACTATGGAATAAATTTTATTAGGGTTGATGGATTATGGTATTTTGGGGATGAGGGCATAGGGAATTTTGGGGATGAGGACATAGGATTTTTTAGGGATAAGTGAATATGTTTTTTAGCTCAGGGATTTGGTTTTTTTGGGATCATAGATAATGCTTTTTTGGGGATTAGTGATTAGGTATTATTTTGGAAGAGGGATATGGGTCTTTTGGGATTGAGGGATTAGGGTAAGTCAAGTATAGGTGATAATGTATTTTTAGGTTAGAGGGATTAGGGTTTTTTGGTTGATGCATTATGGTTTTATTATTGATATTGGCTTATGGTATTTTTGGGATGAGGGGAAAGTAGTTTCTAGGGATAAGGGAAAAGTGTTTTTTGGTTTTATGGATTAGATTTTTTGGGGAATAGGGTATAGGGTTTCGGGGGGAAATGGTTTATCATTTTTTAGGGATGTGAGTTTGGTGTTTTGGGGGATAAAGGTTTCACAAATTTGGGGCTAAGTGTATATGGTAACTGGGGATGAGGGTTTGTGTTTTTTTGGGCTGAGGGTTTAGGGTTTCATGGGGTTAAGGGTTTGGGGTTTTTTGGTGATGACTATTTGGGGTTTTTTATGGATGGATGTCTTGTATTATTGTGGATGAGGGTTTGGGGTTTTATGATAATGAGGGATTCTGATATTTTTTGTGGTTAAGGGTTCGCAGTTTTTTAGGGATGAACGACTGGGAATTATTTTAGCTGAGGTTTTAGGGATTAATTAGGCTGATGATTGGGAGGGACTGATTGATGGGGGATTTCTAATTTTTTCAGATCAAAATTTACGGTTTTTTTGGGTTGAGGGGTTATAAATTTTTGGGATCAAGGGTTTAGATATGTTTATGGATGGGGGATTTGTATTTTTTGGGGGCTAGGGTTTAGTTTTTTTCACTGTTGAGGGTTTACTATTTTTTAATGATGGTTTATTTTTTTCCTAGTATGATGTTTTGGTTTTTCTATGGTTAAGAGTATCAGGTTTTGGGGGATGAGGGTTTATGTTTTTTAAGGGATGATGGTTTAGGTTTTTCTCATACTATTGGTATTTTTCTATGAATAATGGTTTATGGATTTATAGGGTGGGTTTGCGGACTTCTATGGAATAGGGTTTTGGATTTTTTTTGTAGATGACCATTTAGGGTTTTTTAGATATGATGTTTTTGGGATTTATCGGGCTAAGGGATTGAGTTTTTTGGTGGGGATGGTTTAGGGTTTTTTGGGGGATAGTGGTTTATGGGTTTCTGGGGTAGATGGTTGATGGTTCTCTTAGTATCAAGGTATAGTTTTCCTGGGGGAAGAGTGATTAGTGCTTTATAGGGATGAGTATTTTGGGATTTATGGGGTATATGTATAGGGTATTCTGGGGTCTTGGGTTTATATTTTTTTGGGGCTAAGAGTATAGGGGTTTTTAGGTATGAGGTTTTAGGGTTTTTTGGGAATTTGGATTATGGTTTATAGGGATGAGAGTCTTGGATTTCAGGGGACGGTGGATTTTGTTGTTTTTGGGAAAAAGATTTAGGGTTTTGTATGATCGAGTGTTTTTGGATTTTCATGGTTGACTTTTTTGAATTTTATAAGGTTGATGGATTTGGGTTTTGTGGGGATGAGGATTCACGGTTTTTTAGGGATGGGGGTTTTGGGTTTTGGGGGTTGAGGGTTTTGTGTTTTAAAGAGCTAAGGGTTTATTGTTTTCATTACTATGGTTTGACTATTTTCTAGTCCTGACATTTTAGTGTCTTCTAGGGATTAGGGTTTAGGGATTTCTCAGGGTATGTTTTTAGGGTTTTGGGGGGATAATTGTATAGGTTTTTTGAGTATGAGGATTTAGGGTTTTTAAGGATAGAGGTTTTTTGGTTTTTTAGGGATCATGGTTTTGGGGTTTTAGGGGCTGAGGATTTCCGTTTTTATGGGGAAGTGGTTTAGGTTTTTTAGGGATTATGGATTAGGGTTTTTTTTGGAGAATAATGTTTATGTATTTTAGGGGTTAAGGGTTTAGGGTGTTTGCGAGATGAGGGTTTATAGTTTTTTAGGGACAAGGGTTTTGTTTTTTTCGGTCTTTGGGGTTTAGGGTTTTTTTGGATGCGGTTTAGGTTTTTTATGAGAGTTTATTGTTTTTTTGGGATGAGGGTGTAGGTTGTTTTGTGATTAGGGTTTATGGTTTCTTGGGGATGAGGGTTTTCCGTTTTTTTTTGGGATGAGGGTTTAGGGTTTTTTTGGAAATGAGGGAATAAGGATTTGTGGGGGATGAGGTTTTAATGTTTTATGTGGATAAGAGTTTATTTAATTTTTGGTATGTAGATATAGAGTTTTTTGAGATATATGTTTTAGGGGTTTTATGGTGGAGGGTTTGGGGTTTTTGATGAATAGGAGTATAGGGGTTTTGGGGCATAGGGTTTAGTGTTTTGGGGATGTGGGTTTATGGTTTTTTAGCGGTGAATGCTTAGATTTTTCGGAATTAGTGTTTATGATTTCACATGACTAAGGGTTTAGGTTTTTTGGGTGCTGAGGGTTTTTGGATTTTTGGTGATGAGGGATAAAAGTTATTTTGGGATGATTGTTTATGGTTATTCAGGGATGAAGTTTAAGGGTTTTTAGGTCATGGGTTGATTTTTTTTTGGGTTGTAGGATGATTGATTTTTAGGCCTGAGGGTTGGGATGTATTTAGTGATGATGGATGAGGGTTTTTAAGGATAAGGGATGGGTTTTTTTATGATTATGGATTATGGTTTTTGGGGATTAAGGAAGATATTTTTGGGGCTATGTATTGTGGGTCTATGGTGGCTGAGTGATAAGGATTTTTTGCGGTTGAGGGTTGTGATAATTTTTTTTTTCTGTGTTGTGTTTTATTTTGGGCCAACGGTTGAGGGTTTTTTAGGTTTGTGGGTTAAAGTATTTTTGGAGTGAGGGTTGATCGATTTTTGTGGATGATGTTTCAGGGTTTATTAGGTATGATGGTTGACGGTTTTTTGGTGCTAATTTTTATGGTTTTGTTGGACCTAAGGGTTTTTGGGGATAAGGATTTAGGTCATTTTGGGATGAGGGTATAGGGTTTTTTGGGGCTGTGAGTATTACATTTTTTGATGACGTTTTAGGGGTTTTGGGGGGACGATTTAGGGTTTTATATGAATGATAGTTTAGTATTTTTAGGGATGATGGTTTATGGTTTTCTAGGGATGAGAGTTTAGTATTTTTGGGGGTTATTTGTGTAGGGTTTTTTAGGGATGATGGTTTTGGGTTTTCTAGGAAGATGATTTACAGTTTTTTGGGGATTAGGGTTTTAGGATTTTTTGTAATGAGTGTTTGGGATTTTTTGGAGCTAAGTGTTCATGTTTTTTTAGTGTCTAAGGGTCTGGGGTTTTTTTGGGGGGGGAAGATGGTTTAAGATTTTTTCAACTTGAGGTTTTAGTTTTTTGGTGTTGAGTATGTAATATTAATTTAGGCTGATGGTTGATTATTTTTGGGTGTTTAGGATTGATATTTTTTACAGATGAGGGTTGGAGTTTGGGGGGGTTTAAGGTTAAGGGTTGGGTGTTTTTTAGGGCTTATGGATTAGGGTTTTGGGGGATGAGTTTTTTGGGTTATTTGGGTATGTGGATTTCATGTTTTTGGGAAGATGTTTTAACCATTTATGGGGATTTTGTATTAGAATTTTCAAGGATGTGGTTTTGGTGTTTCTTTGGATAAGATGTTCAAGAGTTTTTTGAGGCCGTGAGTTTAACGTTTTCTGGGTATTGGTGTTTAATGTTTTCTGGTGATTAGAATTTTTAGTTTTCAAAGAAATATGGTTTATAGTTTTCAAGTGATGAGGGTTTATGATTTTCTAGGGATGAGTGTTTTGCATTTTCATGGTCTGAGGATTTAGGGTTTTGTTGTGTTGATTTTTTAGGCTTTCATGGGGTTAAGTGTTTAGGGTTACCTATGGATGAGGGTTTATTGTTTTTTTGGGATTATATTTCAATATTTTGAATAGAGGAGGGTTTAGGGTTTTTTGGGGATTAGGGTTTAAGGTTTTATGGAGTTTAGGGTTAAATGTTTTCTTGGGATAAGGGATTAGTGTTTTTCGGTGATGATGATTTAGGTTTTTCTGGGGCCATGGGTTTTGGGTTTTCTTCGGTTTAGGGTTTACGGTATTTTGGGGAAGAGGGTATAGGGTTTTCTAAGGATGAGGGTTTAGGGTTTTATAGTGATAATGGTTTTTGGTTTTCTGGAAATCAGGGTTTTGTTTATTGTTGTACTATGGAATTAGGGATTTATTAAAATTCTTATGAAATCCCAATGCAGTAATTACTTAGTTAATATTAAAAACATAAATAATCATAATAATTTTAAGAGTGTAGTAAATTGAATGAAATATTTTGGTCCACTAAAATTTAGATGAATATACCATGTTACATATGTGTGAGAATAATATATTCAAATTCCATCATTTCCTTAATATTTTTTAATTCAGATTAAATGAATCATTTCTAAATTGATATTAATGTTATTTTATAATTTATGATATTTCATTGAATGATTAAATATACTAAAGGAAATTTCTTCTATCATGTGATTTTAAAAAATTTACATATAACAAATATTGTCCACTAATGGAATATTTTTCATTTTATAATGAATATACATACCCCTTAATAATAAAAACAATATTAGTGTGGTTAAGGTTAAAGCGGTGTTTTTTCATGTTATATGTGGTTGTGATAAAATTAATTCATAGCCCACATAAAATTTATAATTTATAAATAATATACCATTTTTATAATAAATGGTTCCAAATTATCTAATAAGTCAAATTTTATTTTACTCTTAACATAAAAATTACCTCGTGAAAAAACACTAGTTACTATAGTGAAAACCAACATTGTGAAAGTATGGAAAGATAGATTTTAAAGAAAAAAATTATTAAAAAATTTACTTCATTATGTGGTTGTGGTTTTTATTGAACATATCATCCCTATAAACTGTTAATTTTAAATTTTTTATCCACCTGGGGTGTGAGAGTCCTCTCAATAGTGAATGTTTGGTGGGTATTTACAAAAATGCCACCCCTCCTCAACTATAAAACAAAACTCACTCCCCTTGTTTCTTCACACATATCAAACCATTTGGAAAGACAAAACCCAGGCAAAATGAAACAAAAAATTCCCTTATATCAAATAAAATTCCTATTCCAGGTAGAAATCCATCTTACCATGTTTTTGGATCAAACATAAATAGGATACCCTAAGAATAGGTAATGGTCTTCAAAGAGATTATTTATTTTATTTCTTTCTCCTCCTCCTTTAATTATTATTAAAACCAGATGATATATTAATATAAATATCATACATATACTAGGTTGTTTTGATTATATGATCATGACCTAATAAATTCTTCAATTCTATCAAATGGTTTACGAAATATTGTTTGTGTGTACAGTGGACTACCGACTGACGAACTGATGTCATTCTTTCTTCCATTAACAACTTTTGTAGTTGGATATGATGATGGATATAAATTATATATATGGAATTTATAACATATTTATACCATTGTAATAATTATTTCACATATATATTTTATCTTTCCATTCTGTAGGAGATATTATAACGTCATTCATGTGTACGGCAGACTACCACCTCACGAAGCAAAGTGATTCATCTTTCAATAATTCATTACATGGAATGTAATATGAATAAATATAGTGATTTTAAGTGATAAAAATAAAATAATTATTCTATTAATAAAATATTTATCATTATTTAAAGATAATATATATCATTTTCTTTCATACCATTTCCCTCACATAACAATGATAACACCGTTCGTGTACGTGTAGACTACCACCTTCAAGGAACGATGTTACTCTCTTTTCATCAACACACAAAATGTATGATATATATATATAAGTAATTTTAATAAAATAATATGTTATATATGATATTATGATCGTTATATGAATATAAAATTTTTCATACTCATTTCACTAATGAACATTGAAAAATGGAAACGTTACTCAAGCATACATACGGTTTGAGAAAGATACAACCAAAACATAGATGGTTGTATAATAAGTGAGTTTGGAGATATATTATTCATTGAGAATAAGTAATAATTATCCTACAAGGAATACATTAATATAAATAATCTCACATTTTTAAGTGTATATAAATTTAGAAAATGGATTACATATGCAAAAATTATGTTTTCTATTTTGGTGGTATCTTAAGTTGAGGTAAAACCCGCTAGGTTTAAATGGGAATTCAAGAAATATATATATATATATATATATATATATATATTTTAAAATTAATTCCTATAAATAAATATTGTTTTTTAATTTTCTAATATTTTAAAATGTGAAAAATATGTAGAATCCTTTTCACCAATTGAGATATCAAAATCTATTAGAATTTGAGTTTTCATGGTAACTACCAAGACAATTTTATAAATATTTCAAGGATCAATTTATGGATAAAATTTCTATTAAATCATAAAATGACTATTTTTACATGTATATATAAATGGTTAGTGGGAGAAACATGGTTTTACAAGTAATATATAACATTAAAATATAAAAATAGGTATTATTCATATATTAATTTAAGAATAAGTTGGAAAATTTTCTAAAAGATTTAATTAATATAGAAACCCATGTTCTAGGGAACACGATCCATTGAGATTGTTATATGGGGTTTCTTATACCAATTAAAAGTAAAAAAAATTGTAATTTAATTGATAAATAAAATAGGGTAAAGTTCAAGAGATAATTTTTTTTCTTATGTCATATGGCATTTATATATCTAAGAAAACATATCGATGTGATAGGAGGAGGTTAATATGACTAGAATAACTTTATATTCTCCTGTAATGGATTCTATCACATATTCAATGATATTTAACTAGATTTTATGTTTCTTATGTGTAAATCATTGTGTGAAAATTTTAAATTAATCACATATAATTATTTAATGAAGCATTTAGAACTATATAACAGTACTAGATAATATACAAGGGACAAATTCCTAGTTCTTGGAGAAGAAGGAACACTAGTTATGAAGGGGACATAGACTAGTCTTCCTAAAGATAATATTGATCTAGTATCACTTATAGTCTACTAAAATAAAAAATATAATATCATAAAATCCAATAGTAGCTATTTCTATAAATAAAAATTATGTTGAGGATCCTAATAAAGCTAAAGAAGTGGTATTAACATGTATATTTTCCCCAGACGTTGTAATTATTCCAAAAAAGAGAGATGTCATCAGAATATATATTATAATGTTATTGTGGAAATTGTAATGGTAATGATGTCAATGTTAGGATAGTGGAAGAAGGAATGTACATGGGGATGTCATCTCTTTAAGGATTTTACTCAAGGAGGTGAAGTTTAATATAATTGAGTATTCATGTAGGGAAACCCCAAAAGTCTATTAACTAAATCCTTAACTTAATAAATGCATTTTTATTATGTGAGAACAAATTGGTTGAATGTTGGTGATATGATAGTAGTGCAAGTTGGAGTTCTGTGAGTCTAGGTACCCTAGACCCAACTTAAGTATTACTTTTTTATTACCATATCATGTATATAGAAAGTTATGCATGATGGATTCTTATCATAATAGAGTTTTTAAGTTTAATCACACTATTCACATGGTAATTACTTGTAATATTTATTGTATCAAAAGTTTCTAGAAGTTATAGAATATAATGAGAACCTTAATGTATTATTATAATAATAATAACCATATTTTTCATGATCTAAATACATTATGTTGATGAGACATGGATTATGTTTGATTGTCAGGTGTTGGGGGATCATAATCATTGAGATTTCTTCTCATGAATATTTCAATTAATGTTCTTGGGTAGAGGAGATCATGGGGATCCACTTGCTAAAATGAATAACATATGTATTTAGGAATCATTGGATATTACCATTTATGAAAATGTGTATTTTTCTCCTTAAATTATATATTTATGAATTTATATCATTCTATTTTGTCTTTTGATTGATGATCAAATCCATGGATTTTTTTTGTGAGGTATCTCATGTGAGGTGCATCATTGTGGGTATAAAATTGATTGAATGGTCATGATAGGGTTTTTCACTTTAGAATAGATGACGATATCTTTGTCCACTTAACTTGGATGGTAGTTACTTAATTAAGTTCATCTTCATGTTTAACAAAATAATGTATATCCCTTATTATAAAAAAATATAATTAATGTATTAAAGGATGATGAAACATATTTTTTTCTTTCTTGATATGATATCATTATACAAATAGGTTACCTTGAATAATAAGTTTTCATAGGAGGTTGTGATAGTTTTCACCCATCCTTATTTACATATGGTTCATAAATCTCTTGATTCTCCAACACTAGAACATGAAGAGGCATTTGTGAGGTTTATGAATCCTTCCATTTTTGTTCCCAATTAATAGGAATTGAAAATATTGTTTTGAAAATTTTTCACTGATCATAAATATTTTATCACCCTTAAGATTGGTTTGGTGGATCTTTTTAGGTATCTTTTCATCCTTTACATTTCTTATTGATGTATAGTTTCTCGTATTTTGGGTTTCTTCCATTGATATATCCGATGTTTTGTTATTGGGAGAGTAAATTGGTACTCCTTTTATATTTGGGGAAAGAGTATTGGGTTGAATTATTTGGTGGATGGTTCAAGTTTTCTCTCAAAGAAATATTTTGGGAGTACTTTCATCCTTCTTAAACCACCATTCTATTTGATCTCTTAAATGGTGGGGAGATCCAATATGGGTATTTATTTCCATATTTCCCCATTAGTGGTCAATTGTGTCTTATTCTTTGATGATTTATAGGTTCCATTATTTTTCGAGAAGATTATATTATATTGGATTAAATTAAATTCTAGGAAGATTAGATATTCTTTTTCATATTTTCTATATTTCTCATTGAGATTCTTATTTTAGGCTTCTCCTCCTCTAGTTCATTGGTTTTTGGTGGGTAGAAAATTTTTTGTAGGGGTGTTTTATCACACCTTGACCCCAAATTACCATTTAATTTCATTTGACCATTGTTTTTTATTTTGATTTTCCATGTCTCTTATTTTTTTATGGGATGTATAGGGTCAATGAATGGGTTTGGGTGGTATAGATGGAGTCAATAGATAATAGAGGTTCATCACAGCCTTCCCTACACCATAGTGTCCCGGTTATATCCATTTTAGGACAACCATGAGGTGACCAATGATGAAGCACACCCCATTTCGGGTTGGGGTTTCCCTATCCAAAAAAAACTACTGTGAACCTCATCATGGAGATTTTTAGGTGCTTATTTCAGTATGGTCCAATAGGGAAAAACTACAGTATATTCCAAATGTACCACACTATGGTGGATCCCTAAATTCCCACAAAAATGAAAAATTACCTAAAATTACCTCCCTATTTTTACAATAACTCATGCCTATGTTGGGACCACTTTGTATGTTAGTTGTATTTATTGTCAAAAATTTATATAATGGTAAAAATGAAGAACAAACTCAAATGTGAAGGAATATTTGTTGAATTGAATATTCCTAGATAATTGTTATGGATTCATATCATTGGATTCCTTCATTGGGAAATTCTCCATGTTGATCAAATCAGACGTTTTCTGCACTAATCATAAAGTTCAAAGAACTTGTGTCAAAGTTTATACACTATTTAAAACAATGAATAATGGTGAATTACCATCCATATAAGGATTACAGATTTTTAAATGGTGTAAGGTGATGTTCTAAGTGTGATCATGCAAAAGAAATTAATTATGTGATTTTCATGAAGAGTTGAAGAAGATAAGAGTTTGCATTCAGTTTGGTTGAGAACACATCATGAATTCACTCATGTTTATAAATTAAGAACACAAAAAACAAGAGAAAAAAATAAGATATAGGTTTCCATTAATGGTCTTGACACTAATAATTACCATGCATGAGATTGGAGTAATGGTGATGGCAATAATATTCAGTTAAGATTGGAAATAAAGTTAATGTTGGAAGATAGTGAAGTTAGAATACTTTCCTCACTAAATATGATGATTATTTGTTGTCCTATATTTAAAAAAGATCATAATTCAGTTTGAGAACATGTGATACAAGATTTATGAAGTAAAGAGGGATAAATGTTGTTGTAAATCATCATGGTTGGTCTTGTTGAAGTAGGTGTCTAAGATGGAAATGTTTTGAAGTGTTTGCCAAATTTTTGAGGTCCAAAATTTGGAGTTGGGATAACATTGCAAAAAGAATATTTCCTTGAAGATATCATCAAAACATGGAAATTGCATAAATTTCATGAAGATGGGATTCATGATGTAGATTTATCAAAGACATTAATAATGTTGACGGTGTTCTCTGCGACTATGAAAAGCTTCAAGAATGGAATAGGTGAAGATATTTTGAAGTGAGAATTGCAGTGGTGAATAGAATTGTGAGTGGAACATTGAGGTGGTGAAAATGAAGAAGTGTAATTATGGAAACAAAAATTATTTTAATTATTTATTTTTGATTATGAGGTGCTTTGCATGTCTTGAAAATATCCATGGTGCTTTGTAAAACATAGTGAATTTTGGAAAAAAAATTGTAGTTCTGTGATTTGGTGCTGACATGGAGTTGAGGGGACGGAAAGTTTCTATAGTCAGTGGGAAAAACCTATAAATATCTCCCTACCACCAGAGAAAAGATATAGACATATCAAAAAATTGGATCTCTCTAATTGTGAAGACGCTTGGTGAAGTAAGTTATTCCGCCAAGGCAGTGTGCTTCACGATGATAGTGGGTTCTACAAAGGAAACTAATATTTGAGAAGGTGTTTTCACTTTGAAGAATTTAGATTTTAAAAGTCGTGTTATTTGTGAGGTTTTGAGATTTTTCAATTTTTAATCTCTGTAAAACAATGAGATCTACGAAGAGTTGATCAGTGCAATGCAGTGACCTCTTCAAAGCAGTGAGCTCTACGAAGCAATGTGGTCTGTAAAGAAGTGAGCTATGCAAATCAGTGATCTCTATGAAGGATTGAGCTCTATGAAGCAGTGTTCTATACAAAGGTCTATGCTTTTCAAATTTCATTTGAGAAGAAGATTCATAGAGGAGCTTCGAAAAATGCAGTTTTGAATAACTGGTTTCTGTGAACCGATGCTTGGGAAGACAAGACAACACTATACAATATTATAATGTGTTCAAGAAGAATCAAGTGTGACCACATAGAGAGTAATTATTACTCAGGGAAGAATAATTATGATGAGGCTATGTTTATATAGAAATCATTTATGTAACAATCAAAAATAGGCGCTTGTGATTATTGAAAGAATAGAAGAAGGGTTTAGTTCAGTTGGTGTTGAACTGAAGGAAAAAGTGTGAAGAATAAAAGGTTTCACTTCAGCTAGTTTTTTACGGAATAATAAAATGAATAATAATATTTTGTAGCTTAAAGTTCTGTTTCATAGATAAAAGCTGATGGTTACTTGATTAATGCTAATAAATTAACAAGGAGAAGAAATTTTTTGAATGAAAAATGTTTCACTGTGACATCCAACAGGTCTCAATAGGTGGAAGACTTTATTGGTGTTAGAAAAACATTAAATAAGGAAGAATAATGTCTCCATTGGTAGTATAAAGAATCTATATGGAAAAGTCAAGTTGAAAGAGAATTCTCTCCCCCCCCCCACCAAAGTTTAGGGACTCACACTGAGAAGTTATTATCTACTTCTCTCCTCCAGGTGTATGGAGCCACACTGACTTGTGGATTATTTTCCAAGTCAACCACTATAAAATCACATTACTTTATAGTGGATAATAAATGTACTAGTCATCACTATACATGTAAAGAACTAGATACTCACATTGAGTAGTGAACCTTGTAAAAATTTCGTTTCCAAATTTTTAATGATTTATATTATAGAATTAAAATTGAGAAAATAGAATAAGATAATAATGATCCTAATAGGTCAAGAAGAGCTGGGATAAAAAGATCGATTTGGTTTAAGTACCCAACACAGATTCACCCCCTCTTAGTGTTAGGTATATCCCAAATGGGTCCTCTCAATTGGTATCACATGGACATGTTCTCCTCTGTTGGATTCTCTACAGGGAAGTTATTCATTTTGGAAGACATTAATTTCTTCCCTAAGTTGTCAATGAGGTGCAGTTTTAGGAAAGATTAAATTATCTATAAGAAAAATATCATATCTACCCATTCCATGATGAGTAGGAAGGAGAAGAGAAGAAATATTTGACGATTATGTCCCTCTTATCTAAAGAAGGAGAAGCATTTGGAACTCCATATCTTTATGATAGAGAACACATATAATATATGGAAGGTAATGATAAGGTGGCTCATGATTCCACTAAGAAGATGGGTATCCTTCCTACCTCAAGTAATCAAGCGGTATGTGTTAGTACATTTGAAAATTATTATCATAATGAAAATGGTAGCACATGTGGTGATGATCAATCTACGACCTATCAAGAATTATCTTTTGATACATTATGAATTATTCTACATGGTATTCCTATAGAAAATTAATCCCTTGTTTGTGGAGTATTTCAATTCAAGGAATAACATATCACATAGTTGGAATAAAAAACTAATGTTTTGGAGAAGGTAATGCAAGAAACTATTATTTAATGTCTAAAGATCCCTAGACAGGGTGGATCCTTGTAAGAAACATAGATGGGATTTGATGTAAGTTCATCAAAGTAGCTCAATGATGTTTAAGAAAAGGAGGGAGTCAACAAGAATCTATAAGAGAAGATCCAGGCACTTGGAGGTGAGGTAAAGAAGAGAAAAGAACTTGAATCTTTGTTACAAAACAATGTAAAGCTGCATGAAGTTGAATTTGAAAGATTAAAAAAGGATTTAGAATAGAATACGACTATGATTGAAGATCAAAAAGTCATCCTCAATTTGAAATGTATAGAATTGTAAGTTTTTTGACCGATCTTGAGAAGACACATATTGAGTCTCCACAGATGAAGGAAATATTTGACGTCGGTATTCAATGATCATTCAAGGATTTTACTATCAAAATTCCTCCAACATGTGATAATAATATCATTACTTAAATCATTGATCTATCACAAGAAGCTGAGAAAATCTTTCCATCCATACCAACTTTTACTAATTTTTCAAAAATTGTTTCACCAAAAAGTACATTTTGGAAGAAAAATTCTACACAATTATGGATGAAAATAGTGAAAAGAAGCCTACCACCACAGATATGGTAGATCGGGTAAAAATTGCGGAAGAAATCTCCCCATATAAATCATAACGTATCAAGAAGAATATTTAGAAACGTTATAAAGAAGCTGTCTTGAAGTCAGGTTTTGTTTGTCAATGCAAGTGTTGTAAAAGATTTTGGCCTTTTTCAATGAATTTTTGGTAAAATACCTTAAATGTAAAATCATAGAGAAAACCCATTTCAAGGAGTATAAATCCAATGAAGAAGAAGAAACATCAACATATCCAAGAGCATCTGTATAATGAAAACTGACTTGGAATGTCATATAACATCTATGATGTATGCAATTCGAGTGGTCACATGAATGGTGCATGTTCATTTCAAAAGGTACCCAAAGTTAATATGAAAAGAAGATCAAAAGAGCTAGATAATAAAAATCTTTCTTGGGAAGTAGTTAGAATAATTTTTTAAAAACTAATTCTCCCAAGAAGACTCCATGGAGAAAACCAAAGAAGTACGTGTATTATAAATCTATAAAGGTGAAGTTCAGTGTATCCAAAAGAACTACTAAGATGGATTACACTCACAAGAAGACATGTAGAAGATCCAATCTTGATTCCTCAGTCCCTTGTAATATATTGGGGGTTTTTCCAAATGATTTGGAAATTATGAGGAAAATTGAAGATTCATAGGGTAAGTATAGTGATAAAAAAATTATTTATGAAGACAAATAAGTTTTTTTTGTGAGGTAAAACAAGGATGGTCACAAAATTAGAAGATGTGTTGAATTTAATCCATCCCAATAAGAATTCCTCCAAAAGATAAATTATTCTCCAGGAGGTCCTAGTGATTTGAAAAATCTTGAAGAAAGAAGATTCACACACAAAGAGATGAAAGAAATATTGAGATGCACACAATCACAGTCAGCATTGAAGATCAGTTGTGAAAGTGTGAATAATTGAGAATCTGGGTTGAGATGATCATTTCAACCATGTTGTTCACATTGATGGAGCAAGGAGGATCCCCCATATTCCCTAAAATATTTTTTTATTGTATTTGTTCTTATCATACTGCGAATTTATGGTGAAGTAAGATATCAGGTGGAGAACCTAAGGATTTGTGATGAGATGTTTTCCCTTGAGGGGGAGACACTTGAAGAAGTTGTTAGAGTTACTATCTCAATTAGTATCAACATTAGTCGGTATAAAGTTCAATCACTCTGAATATTGTCTTAAGATCATAACATTGGAAAAGGTATGTTATTTCTTTATCTCTCAAACATGGTTACTCAAAATAAAAATTATTTTACAAAGGGGGATTAACAAAGTTAATCAGTGACAGAATAAGAGTGAGAGTACCCCACTTTGACTTTTCATGATAATTACACTTGAATGTTTTTTATCCTTATGTTGAAGGGAGTGAATGAGTTTCAGGTTGATTATTTCATGTCACACTTATTATCCTAATCCAAGAATGAAAGGGGAAATCCCTTGAAGACAAGTATATGAGTTCTCATCTCATGAGGAATCAGGATCAGTGGGTAATGGAATTCTTTTTTTTCTAAATCAAATCCTCGTGTTCTCCACAATAATTACTGCTCATGTATAATTAATGTGAAATGGTTGATGGCGCATTTCTTATGTATGGAGTGATACCCTCTCTACCATGAAATTTTTATTTCTTTTTAATAAGGGGTATAGAAGTGAAATGAATGTATGGGGAGATAAAAAAGTAAAGGGGGAGAGAAGATTCTCATTTTCACATTGACACATTCAATTTAGGAGAAGTTTTAAGGTATTTAAAATAAACTAAAAAGGGGGAGAATGTTGGTACCACATTGTGAATATGCTGTATATGTTTTCAACAATTTTCTGTAAAGGTAAAAATTAAGAACAAACTCTAAAGTGAATGGATATTGATTGATGTAGATATTCCAATATAATGGTTATGGAATCATAGCATTGGATTCTAGGGTTTTTCCATTCTCCATGTTGATCAAATCAGACGATTGATTCAGTGATCATAAAGTTCAGAGAACTCATGTCAAAGGTGAAAATTTGTTTATAGAAATGAATAATGGTGAAGTATCATCCATCTAGTTATGAATAAATAAGAAATGGGGGATGGTGAAGTTCTATGTATAATCCTGAAATAAGAAATGAATTATGTGATTTTCCTGAAGAGGAAACAAGTGAAGAGGGTTCATTCGGTTTGGTTGATAACCCATCCTGAATGCACTCGCGTGTATAAATTAACTACACCCAAACCAATTGAAAAAGAAGAATAGAGATGTGGACATGTATGGGCTTGAAATTCAAAATTTCCATTCATGATATTAGAGTTAAGGTGATTCCAATAATATTTAGTTATGATTGGAAAGAAATATTCCACTGAAATATAGGTAAGTTAGAATACTTTCCTAAGTAAATCTGACGATGCCTTGATAGTATGTATTTCAAAAAGATCATAAGTTGGTTGGATAACATGTGAAGAATTCTCTATGAAGTAAAGGAGATAAAATATGTTTTCAATCATCATGGTCGTTCTTGTAGAAGCGTGAGTGTATGGTGGCGCAATTTTCCAGTGTTTGCCAAATTTTTGGGGTCCAATATTTGGAGATGGGATAGCATTGATAAAAGTGGGATTCCATGATTATCTCATAAAAACATGGAAACTAAATCAATTTTGGGAATATGGGATTCATGAAGAATATTTCACAAAGACATGAATAATGCTGACAGTGTTCTCTGCAACTACGACGAGCTTCGTTAAGGGTAGAGATGAAGTGATTTTCAAGAAAACATTGCGGCACTGAATAGAATTGCGAGTGGAGAATTGCAGTGGAAGAAAGAAAGAAGGATAATTTCAGTGAAAGAAATGATTTTATGGAACCATTTTTTATAATGACGAGATTTTGGGGTCCATAAAATAGCCATGGTACTTTGTAAAACAGAATGAATTCCAGTGAGAATTTAGGAGATCTTTAATTTTGTGTTGAAAGGGTGCTAATGTGGATCGACAGTTCTGGGGTCAGTGGGAAATGACTATAAATAGGCCCATACACCCTAGAGAAAATATAGGGACTTAATGAGAATTTTATAGCTCTCGAATTGTAAAGAATCTTCACGATGTTAGTCGTTCCACCAAGGTAGTGGGCTTCGTGATGACTGTGGGTTCGACAAAGGAAACTGATCCTTTCAAAGGTTCTTTCTCTATGAAGAGTTAATATCTGAAGAGTAGTTATCCCTTTTAAGGGTTGATCTTTTTTAATTAGTGAGCTATGTGATGTAGTGACCTCTATGAAGGGTTTAGCTTTGCAAAGCAGAGAGCTCTGAAAATCATTGAGCTCTCCGAAGTAGTGAGCTATGCAAAGGATTGAGCTCTGCGAAGTAGTGTTCTCTTAGAAGGACTGTTCTTTGCGAAGGGTCTTTTAGAATGAGCTTCGCAAAGGAGATTTGAAAACTAAATTTTTGAATAATAGGTTTTAGTGAACCCGTGCATGGGAGGACACCATTACACTATTAAATATTACAGTGTGTCCAAGAAGAATCATGGGTTCCCACTTAGAGAAGAATTATTGCTCAGCCAAGAATAACTATGATGATGCTATGTTTATCTGGACCAAATTGATCTAACAATCATTAATAGGATCTTGTGACTCTAGAAAGAAGAAGAGAATGTTTCAGTGTGGTTGTCATTGCACTGAATGATAAATTTTTATGAATAACATGTTTCAGTGCAGCTGGTTTTGCTCTGGAGAAGAACAACAAGAAGAGTGTGTAGCTTACATATTTTTTACAGAGATATAAGGGGATGGTTACATGAATGCTTCTAATCATGTAACATGGTTAATAATGTCTCTGAAATAACAAATTAGCACGGTGACAACCAACATGTCTCAATAGGTGGAAGAATTTATTGGTGTTACAAAACCTTTTATGTTAGTAGAAGATTGTCTACATAGTCAGTGTAAAGAATAAGCTAAGATACTGTAAGTTGGAAGAGGATTGTTTTTCTTCCCCCTACAAAGTGTAGGGACTGACACTAGGAAGTGATTATATCCTTCCATCCCCCAAGTGTAGGGAGACACACTGACTAGCGGATTGTTTTCTTAGTCAACCAGTATAAAATCACATCAATTTATAGTGGAGAATCCGTGTATTGGTCATCATCATACATTGAAAGGACTAGATAATCACATTGAGTGGTGAAAATCGTAAAAATATCATGTGAATGTTTTAATTTTTTTTCTATTATATCATGAAACATGTAAAAATGAATAAGATAATCATGATACTAACCGGTCAAGAGATACATGGATAAAAATTTGTAATTAGTTTAAAAAGTCATGAAAACTGATTCACCCCCCCCCCTCTTAGTTATAGGTATATCCCAAACTGGTACTCTCAACCTCATCCCTCAACCCTCTCCCCATAACATGTTATTCTAATGATTCCCCCTACGCATGCATACTCCCTCCTCCAGTCTTCTCCCCTCAATGTTTCTTCATGTGATTGCAAGTGGAGATCAGTATAAGAATGGGATATTTCCATCATCTTTCCACTTCCAATCCATTTACTAATTTCTTCTTCAAACGGTTTTTTTTGTGATTTTGGCAGAACCTTGTGTGGGTTTTGGGTTCTAAAGCATTGTGTATTTATTTTATAGGGATTGAGATATTATCTCAGGAACTTTCTCCTCTCTTTTCTGGAAGGACATGCATCATTTTTCATTTTACCTATGTTGGAGTTTTCATTCTCTATATTTACACTAATATACCACATCTTTTTTATCATTTTAAATTGATTTATTTAAAATTATAAATGAATGTTGGTTTAAATTGGATTTATAAAAGCTTGTTTCTTTAGGTTTCCATGTTGTTTCAATTGATTTCTAGTTTTATCCCTACTTTCTATCTACCCTTAAATAATAAAATATATTTTTGTATGATAAAATATTTATGATGTTTTTCACAAATGAATTTGGTGTTTTAAAATTATTAGAAGTTATTTGTGGAATTTAATTGGGTAAAAGATGTGTTTAAGGGATTGATTAATTGATGTTTCCCTATTTGAGAAATTTTGTTTCGTTTCCTGTTCCATTATTATATTATTCTATTATGATGGATGTTTAATGTGTATCATGTCATATTTTATGATTATACACATATTAAAGGGTATATATATATTGACAAACACACATATTCACATCAAAATATGTGAATATGTCCATTAAATTATGTTTTTATGTGTGAAATTTCATATATGTAATTGTTAAAAAGGGATGTTATGAAATTTTATTTTTATGGTTGGATTTGGTATTAAAAATAATTTCAAAACATTTGTTGTATCAAAATTATGATTTGAAGTTGTGGTTTGAGCTTTGAGTAAATTATAATTAAAGGTGTTGAAACCCAATCCTAAAGACTTGTAGATTTTTTTGATATGTGTTCAATGATGGAATTAATGGTTGATTATATGTATTATGATGGTTCAAAGTGTTTTCCCTTAGTTAAAAAACATAAATAGTTTTTTTTTTTAATATGTAAAATGGATTGAATTTTATGTGGAATGGGGTGTGTTTAAAATCGTAATGGCACAGGGGAAAATGAGTATCTAAGAGCAAAAGAATCCATTAAGTATCACTTTTTATTACTCTACACTAATGAAACACTTATAATGGGATAAATGTTGTGATGTCGTGGAGGGGAATCACGACACCGCTAGGCCAAGGCATTTACTCCTTAGAGTATGGTTACATGTAGTGTTGTGGATGGGTGAAATCACCCCATTGGGTTAAAGTCATGTTCTCTTTATAATTTAGGGAAATCATTTTATTTTTTACCACTATATCAGGAGCTGATATGTGGGTATATGGTTCGTATAACATTATATGACCTAGTTTTTCCTTTGATTCTTGCTTTATAGTATTGATTGTATGATTATGTGAGGGTTTAGATATTATGTTGGGTTTGGTTGGATTAGGATTAGGGGTAGGTTTTGGTAGGGGCATAGGGATTAGGTTAGGCGGGGGATTATGCTTATTGTAAGAGTTAAGTGGGAGTTTTAGGGATTATGTTAGGTGGGGTATTAGGATTATGGTAGGTTCATGTAGGGGGTTTTGGGGTAGGGATAATTGGTGGGTATTTTTATGTGTAGGGTTATGTGTGTATAGGGTTAAGTAATGGTTTAGGGGTAGGGTGTGGGGGGTTAGTTTTAGGGGTAGGGTTATGTGAATGGTTCAGGGGTTAGGTTTGGTGGTGGGGTAGGGGTTAAGTAGTGGGTAAGGGTAGGGATTATGAATAAGGTGTTACATTGTGGGGGATGAGCTTTAGGAATAGGTTTAAGTGGGAGTTACGGATTGGGTTCAGGGGTTGGGATAAGTGATGGGAATTTTGGTGTTCTGAGATCAGGTTTAGGGGTAGGTTTAAGTGATGGTCATAAGGATTAGGTCGGGGTTTCATTATGTGAGAGTCTTAGGGATTTGGTTAGGTGGTGGGGATGGGGTAGGGTTTAGTAGGGTGTAGGGTTAAGTGATGGATTTAGAGTTATGGTTAGGGTTAGGTTTATGTGAGGGGTTAAAGGATTAGGTTAGGTAGTGGGGAGGCGGGGTATTTTTAAGTTTGGGGTTGCTGTAGAGTTAACTATGAGGTTGGTGCAGGGTTAAGTAGGGGTAGGGGTAGAGTTATGTGAGGTTTTTAGGGATTACGATAGGTGGTGGGGTGGGGTGGGGGTGGGGTTATGTAGGGGGATTTGGGGGCTTATTATGTTTATGGGGTTAAGTGGGGGGTTAGGTGTTGGTAGGGGTTGTGTTAAGTAGGGGATTGTGAGATTATGTTTAGTTGGTTATGTGTGGGATTATATGGGGGTTAGGTATGGGGTTATGTGTGTTTTTGTCTGGGGGGGGTTAAGTTAGGGAGTGTGAGATTAGGTGGGGGTTAAGTAGGAAAGGGGATAAGTAGGGGTTAGTTGGGGATAGGGTTATGTAGGTGGGATGGGTTATGTGAGGGGTTTAGGGCTTTGGTTAATGGTTAGGTTGGCTGAGGCGTATAGGGATTATGTTAGGTGGGGAGGTGGGGTATCATTATGGGGTAGGGGTTATGTTTGTGGGAGGGGGTTAAATTTGGGGGTAGGGGTATGAATAAGTAGTGGGTATGGTTAGGGTTAAGTGAGGGTTTTATGCATTATGCTAGGCTGTGTGGTGGGGTTGGTGGTAAGACTATGTAAGGGGGTTTGGGGGGATTATGTTTATGGGGTAAAGTGGGGTATTAGGTGGGGGTAGGTGAGGGGTTATTTAGGGGATTATGTTAGGGGTGGGGTGGGGGTTGGGTAGGTGGTTGTGTTGGGGGTTAAGTGGGTGTGGGTGGTAGTTAGGGGCTATGTAGGGGGTTATGTAGGTCATTAAGTTGGAGTTGGTATAAGTATTATCAATCAATTCATTAATATTGGGTCCAGGTCACCCTTAATTTTACAAAATATCTCTCATTACAATTTTGGTCCACGTTGTGTGACCTTAAGATGTGCCCCCAATTTAGTCCTATACATAAAACGTTAAACTATGTGTGATGTTAAAATCCACATGATCTTATAATTATGGAACCCTCTTTATTAATTGTCTTGTGACCCTAACCCCAATTCCCCCAATGTTCCGTCTAGAATGACCCTAAATCTCCCTAGTTATGAGAAAAAAACTCCAGTCAAGTGGAAAACCCACAAAGGCGAGCCTGGGAAAATATTTGGCCTCAGTTCTCCAATTTCCTCTTCCATTATTGAGAAAAAATAAGATAGTAAATAAAAAAGGGTGAAAATCATGTAAGGTTAATCTTTTAGCCTTACAAAAAAACCCATTTGAGCCAGTTAAACACACGGGTTTAGAAAAATACTAGAGAAAAATTTCAACCCATTTATATCCTTTTTTAATCCCTCCATAAGTCATCATAATCACAAACCCACATCAGTTTCATTTCATCACTCCACTTTGTGTGAGTTACCTTAGACTACGGTCATATCTATAAGTATTTAAACTCTAAAAAATTTCCCATCATAATTTCAGTAAAACATTAGACTACATAATTCTCATCCTCAATGCTTGACATTAAACTACATGTCCAACATTATAGTCATATTATGTGATAATTTAACATGAATTATTTACTTAAAGGCTTCAAATTTCATAACTAACACCTTTATGAATGATGTTGTAAACTACTGAATCATCTCATCATACCTTCCCAGGAGGATAAATCCCACTTTATGGAATACATTATCCAACTAATCCATCTATAAGAACTATATTTGGATTTATTTCCATCACATGGGATAGGTATTGACACTTGGAACTCCTATCCTAAGCCCATCCATTGTTATTTCCATTCTCATATGCAGTTCATCATCGTCACGCTTCATTAGTGACCAATAAACTTCTATAAGTTTCCAATTTCTCAAGAGTAATTGAGGTGTATTCTATCACAAGGAATGATTTTGGACCTCTCTATGCCGATACACCTTGAAAATATTCCCAAATTCATGGTTCCATGATGTTCATAATATTAAACTCTACCTAAACATATCATAATTTTCACCATCACATTTTGGCCCTTCTTTAATTTGGATACTCATCATTATCTACATCTATACGGGATCCAATGTAGCGATGGAGAATTGTATAAAATAGGTCTCCTCCTATCAAAGTTACACACACTAAAGGAATTTTTGTTATAAGTGACAACTCCTGTGTTTCGAGTATAGAAAAATGTTGATCTAAAATTTTTTCACCCCATTCTTTGGTGTTATTATTGGACATTTGTTTCAATGAAATGGTCAATAGTCATACATTGCCCATTCATTATCAGCTTTTGTGTTCAAGATCACAGAACTCATTATTTACTTCAATCAATCCCCCTTTCCTAGTAGAATTCAATCCCCTCGGTGTTTCCTCTCTCATGAATCTATGTACTCCAGCAAGGAATCTTGGTCTTGTGAGGAACTCCCCGAACAACCTCCCCTCCGACAAGACACACCCAATGAAGTATTATTTTGTCATAAACCCTTTTGACAATGTTTAACACTCTTTTTTTGTGTCATTAGTCCATTTTTACTCCTTTCCCACACCAAGTGTCGTTCATATGGACTTAGGAGCCATGTTAGATAGTTTTCCAATATGATTGAGTAACCCTATGTTATGGGAATTAAGACTTTTATATTGCCACCAACAAGAATATAATGCACATAGACACACTATGGTTCATGAATAATGTCATTAAAATATGTGAATCACATGTAATTGTGATGGCCCATCCATGTAAGCTGATTACTTGTCCTCTTTAAACACATCAAACCCATCAAGTTGGCTCTGCACTTTCTTGATGGACAAACGAAATCTCCTAGTCTAATCATGAAGACCTTAAAGTAATTGTGTTTAGGATGTTTGTGCATCCCATATACGCAATCCACCTCTACCATTCATTCATCCTTAAAAAAATGTTTAGTTGTATGGTTTATTCAATTTTTCTTGACTTAAAACTGTGTGGTACCTCAAATTCATTCCTTAGAGGATTTTCCCCTCCTTTCCATGAAATTATTATCTTAAAATGTCTGTTACAAAAAAAATTATAGCTTGATTATCACATGACAGGATATGTAGAGATTTATTAACATTTGAACTCATATCCAACCATAATACTCATATTTCTTCGTATCCTGGAATTTAAGGTGCCTTAATAAACTCAGGTTGATCCATTTCCTGACTCATATTTTGGTGGATTCTCATTTTCTCACATACATTTTTATACAAGTAAATATGAGTTCATGGTCCAAGCATCATAGCCTTAAACTATGCACCAGTTGCATTGGTATGATCATTTATTCAATCATAGAACCCATATGGGACCTTTTATTTATATCCATTTTTTCCTCATCAAGAAAAAATTTCTTACCCCCATTCTTTTAGTCTTAGCTCCATGAACTCAAACATGGAGCATAAACCGGTTCAAAGTTATATGAACTTAAAATCTATCCTTAGAGATTTCATCTAGAAGGACTATAAACTACCCAATGAAATAGTCACAAATTCTCTTCTGGTTTAAAACCTGTAAATGTAATCATGATCAACAATCATGATTTTCTTACATAGTCACCTCATATGACATATGAAAAAGTAAACACATAAGTTGAAAATGTATAAATAAAATTGGACTAATCATTCTTACCTATAAAATCATATATATTCTCATTGAAGCCACTCGTTTATTAAATGTTAATCCTATCCTTTATCCCCTTTCCCCCTATTGGGTTAAGAATCATGACCTTAAATATTTTATTTAATGTCTTCATGTATGAAATTTTAAACTATGTAATTGGATCATCATCCCTACCTATGATAATATCCCCATCCTCTCAATGATATTCCTCTAAAACGCCACTTATAAGAACTAAATATAGGATGATTCACATCTAAATAGGATACATAAATACCCCAATATTTCACATATCAGGGCTATCTATAGTCACTATTGTCATTGGAATCTCACCTTCATCACTTTTTTGTGATATTAAATTCCTTCTTATTTAGTTCCTTACTTTTACTAAAAAAATGATTCTCCCTACCAAAGATGGGTTTTTCAATCACTTATTCCAATACACCCCTTAAATTTTCTCATATTAATAGTGACATACCACTTACAGTGATGAACAACACTTGAAAATACCATCAATTCACCATCACACTTTCGGTCTTCCTCAAATTAGATCATAATTACCTTCCTTATAAAAGATAAATCTCATGTGGTGATGGTTCATGGCCTAAACCGGTTCACATACCATACATGGTAATTTCCCTAAAGTGCATTTGAAAATAATATGACATTTCCAATTTTTGGAAAACACGGTTAGAGGTCGACCCCTATTTGTCTGACCCCATCCTCGGTAGTGTGGTTGTGGAAATTGTGTCTCTAACATGTTTATTAGTCATCATCAACCATCTTGTTTCCCCCACTTTTTGTATTAAATGTTGTAGGTCTTATCCTACATCTTCTACTTCTATATTAAATGGGTAGAATATATTTCCCTCATAATTACCCAACTTCTGAATTTACGCATATCAAGAAATAATGTCATCCTAGTGGGGTCACTCCATAGTCAGCCACCCTCTAGTCAGGACACTCCAAATGGTCAAATTATCATTCCAACCCAAATACTTCCACCCCTAATATGCAGTCATATTTTACAAAAATAATATCATTATAATCATTATTTCCAGAATTTATCGTATATCACATGGGATTAGAGGTATTTATGTATATTTTTAACAAAATTTACAAACATGGTTTTTATGGGTAAGGTTCTCCTCATAGTCCAAGCAGCATGACTATAAAACTACACCCCCTTCAGTCACACTATGTCAACATATATCCCTTAAATATTTAAAGGTTTACCTCCACCCAAGGTTGTGTAGACTATCTTATTTTTTTCAACCATATTGACCTTATACTAAGTGTAATGTTCTATGCATCTTGACTTTAAAATGTGCGCCCCTGCATATGTGTGATGAACAATTTAAACATTGAGTTTTTGAGCCTCTTAGAAGTCTTTTCAGATCATCTATGATCTGATGTAGATGAATATACCATATCTCCCCTCGCTTTCCATGTTCCATGCCATAAATTGGTGTTATCCCCATTTTCTAAGAATTACAACCTTAAATTGTGTGAATCCAATCCAACGACCATGACCCTAAACTAAGTTCATGCTCCCCAAAAATGATTATGTAGTTCCATATTTCTTTTCCCTTCATGTAAGATTCATATTAACTTTTTTTGTACACAAATTTACCTCCTCTTATTTCTTACCACATGATTTTATACTCCATATCATAATCTGTATCTCCTAACATTAAACACTGTGATTCCATCGATCCCTCACTTGAGAAGATTCCCCATATCTGGCACTAGTATCCTGCCATGCCACCTTCTATAACTACATGTGGATAGACTTATATTCCATTGGATATGAATTGACTAATATACCCCTATCTCAGGCTCATCTGAAAGTAATTTCCTACATGTGAGGCTTCCTTCACTAGCATTGGGACCTCGGGTCCTCCGTTCATGTTAGGTTCATTTTTTCTGGCCGAAAAAGGCACATCACACTCTCCAAGGTCCTAATTGCATGTCCATGAATGTTACGACCCTTGTTCCTATATACAAAAACATAAAATTAACTCCCCATGGTAAAATTTATATGACCGTAAATTAATAATCCTTACATACTTCCAATCTACTCCTTGGAGCACGATTGGGTCTCACTCTTATGTCTTTCTCCAGGTTAGAATTTGGGTTTTCACCATTTTCATATGTGGTTTCCTAGTGATAGGTATGTCATCTCAACATATCGAGTGCATGGTAGCATATCCATAATAGTTTTCAATATCTTCATGAGAATCCTACTCATCCATCAATATTTTTATTCCCCTGGATTGAGTTCAACATTTATCTCCCACATCCAAATGGGATTCCCTAAGGTGATGGAACAACACTCTAAGGGCATGACTCCTATATAGTGTTACAAACCCTATAAGAAACAATCATATCTCTGAATAGACTCCACGATGGTTATAGTTCATTGTAGAAATAGGTCTTCCTCCCATCCAGGTCACATTTCATAGAAGTTTCATTCTCAAATATACGATAGTGGAACTCGTGTTTGGAATGTAGTCAAAAAGTATCCACCAAATATATACCTACTCCACCCTTTTCTTATGAATCTCAGGGCCATGAATTACATATTCTAACAATCCATTTTCTCATGAGGAATTTTCACACCTTTTTTGTTATGATCCTCATGGAATTGATGCATCACACGGGAAATCAAACATATGAAATCACACTAACCTAGTTCCTCATACTTGTGGGTTTAAAAAGGTGATAGATGTATAATTAAAATACTAGACCTTCTTCACCATATCCAACACTCTCATGTGAATTATAAATATCCAATTGGTCTCTTGTTTCTCACACTGATCATGAACCTCATGTTCTTAGAGATTTGTAGTTAGTTTTGTTTTTAGTTTGATGTAGATGGAATGTTTAATATCGGGAACTAAGAGAAATAGTGAATGTACTACACAATAAAATATAAATGGGTAGTATCATGAAAATATCAAATCCTTTCCTTCATTACAAAAACACCCCTACGGATTATCCTAGGTAATTGACTACTCCGGCTCATCCAACTATTATCAGGTTACCTTGAAGACAAACTACCACATGACCACCTCATTATCAATTCCTCCACTTGAGGGAAATCCAATTGGAATGGATACAAACTCCACCTTGATTGGATATATATTCCACTACCAAATAAATCACCTCATCCACCTCATCATCAACCACTTCCTATTGTACACTTAGTTGTCATATGGTTTCTTCCTTTATGGTGACGATGACTTCGGGTTTGTGCAGCTCCTCCTACATCTAGTTGATCTCTTGTTCAGCTACCTAAAGTACCTTGACTCCATAATATTGTACTCATATCAGGAAAAATTAAACTTTTTCCACTCCATGTTCACCCTTCATCCATGAAGTCTTCATCTAGTGATTGGGGTCTAGTAGTCAATCCCATTGATCCCTATGTTCACCAACCAGTGATGAAGGGATCTCATCCTTCTTACATAATAATCTAATGGGGTATATGTGATAAATTTTATGATACAACTTAATAAACTTCAAAAAAAACAAATCCCTCCTTAAAAATTTATAACCTAGAGTCCTCAACATCTTCATGTGGTGTGAGCTAGTACTCAGGGAAATTTATAAGTATATGATTAACAAGATCCTCTTCTAGTATCCCATCTGATGGACTGGCTATATGATTAGAGGAATATTAGTCTTACCTAAACTTTCACCAGTAGGTTCCACCTCACCAACTAGAATCTCCTCTAGTCCTTCAATTGTCTCCTCTAGTTTGTTGAGATACTCTTCTTATACTAGGGTTGAACCCTCCCAAGGAGAAAACTCTTCTGAGTAATCTTCAACTACTAGTACAAGAATCAAATTCCAGGGTATCTATGGTATGATTTCCCCCTATGGGTATGTTACCTCATATAGTATTTTAATGAACTTGTGGTTAGTTCTACTTATGACAGTAACCAGGTCAAATACAACCCACATGAGAAAATACTAACATGATATTAAGCCTTTGAAAATGAATTTTCCTATCACCACTATGACCTCTAAATCATGGGTGTTTGTTGCCATAACCTACATCACTAAGCCTAGAGATTAAAAGGTGAGGTCCACCATTAGGGACCACATTATTCCAGTAGGAACCACCACTATACTCACTAGGTATTCTACTGTTCTTTTCCTTGTATCTGTGCAAAATAAAAAATATCAAGTCAGTAAAAAATCCCAAGAAAGAATCTAAAAAACTAGAGAAAAATGAACTGAGAGTTAACCTTAGGGATACAATATAATTTTTATTGTCATATATTATCATTACAATGGACTTTTGTTAGATACAATCATTACTAGAACACTAGGACAATCCCCCTATAAATGACCTTGAGGATAGTGGAGCTATTTTCCCCCACACTAGTTCACCTATGAGGTTTCACCCACCGATTTCATATAGATGGATTTATAGGTATCCTCTTTAACATCCATGGAGAAACCTTCCCCACCTATCATGGAAGCTTCCATATCCACTCATAACTATTCCATCATGGACTAAAAACATGAATGGAAATGCTCAAGATTCATCTATAGCATCAAACATATAGAAATAATGACTACCCCATAGAAGAGAATCTCATTCAAAAAAATTGGTGAGACTTCTCCATTTTCTAAGAGACCTTACTTCCCTATGCCATTGCCCTGGGAGAATTTATAACTAGATTCCTCGAACACTACATCATCAGATAATGTTTTCTAGGTCAATCATTACTTATCTGATCCCCCATAGTGTCCCCCAACATGTATATATTAAAGCAAATCGATGTAGGTATCACCCTATACATACCAATATGCCAGGTCATCCATGTCGATTAAGTTCTAGAACCTATCCTATTAGGTGACCTGGATGGTTAGCCTGAAGAGCCCCACCTATGGAAGCTCAATTCCATCCCACTTGAGTCTTCACTATAGATTCCTTATGGTGTAGGATGATTATAACATGTCCCATGATTCCTAGAGTTTAGGGAAGATCATGTTGTCTTACACATGTACCAAGTAGTTTAGATGATTTAATAGAGCCCCTCAAGACATTCTTGCACTAGCTTAAGAGCTTCCAGACTGATCTCAATTCCACTTCAAAGTTTCTATACACCTCCAAATTCACTTTCTTTTAGGGCACCGCTAAAAGGATGAGGAATGAGAGACCCTTGGGACCCCTTCACGGTCATTTCTATCCCATAATGGGCCCTCCTACCTGCCAGGAATTCTACCTTGATAACAATATACCTCCTGGCCTATTTATCTTTATGTTCATCTAATGGATCCTCCCGCTTACTCATTATCACAAAGTCACAACCAAATACACCACCACCTAGTTGTTTTCATTATTTTGGGTAAGACCATTGTTTTAATTGGATGGGGTAAGCATGATGGTTTCTATGGATCCCTCTTAAGTGAACATTATCCAATATAGTGAATGACATAGGGATTTCATTTCATGAAAACCCATATGTATACCATCAATACTATCCATTAAAATAAATTGAACAAATGAGATAATCTGGAAAGGGTGTACAAATCACAATAGATGTGGTCATCTATATGCACAACCCATACCTCGCCTAGAAAATTCATAAGGTATTTTATTTTCTTAATAGTTCATTATCCACAATCATTCATCACACTAGATGTTGTTGGAAAAGGATGGAAATTAAAGTTGTTGACATTACTAATACATGACACTACCCCAGCTTCACTAGGTGATATCAGTCACATCCCGTAAATAATGAGGAGGGTAGGTTTGAAGCTGGGGTATAATTGGGTAATAGAATATGTAAATTCATACCCCTTTGAAGTATGTTGCAACCCATCCTTGTTGTAATTATAAAGGGTTGAATATTCACCAGGGCCAATATCCCCTCGCAACGTTCCCTAACTAATCATGCAACCAATCCAACATTATAATTCATTATATTGAAATATTTTAAAATTATAGTATATATTCCATCATTAGGTTACCTAGTCATATTCTCATATGTTTATCCTTAGTGGGAAATAGCCACCTTCTCAAAAAAAGATTCAGGAATATCTCATAAATGCCTATTGGGTGACAATATTTAACACTATAACCGAACTTCTCTTGCTAAACATCCATTAAAATAATTCAGTAAGATATTAACTTCCTCTAATGTTTTATTTTAAGGATTTTCATAGGTCATAATAGAATATAGTCCCAAGGCATGTTCAAAAATATCCCGAGGAATGTCTTGAAAAGGATATCTAAATTGATTTATGGGTGATGTGATAGCATCTCCATTAGTTTTTCTTTTATAATCATCATTTCAATCAGTTTATAGTTATTTCCCCCCAAGTATTGGGTTCTAGGAGGAATAATTCATATTTGGATCCTTTGAGAGGGATATCAATAATGTGGTAAAGATCCCACATGTTGATCCTCACTTCCATGTGCTGAAGGTGAAAAGTGTTGGTGTCTGATGGACACCTAATATGTAGCTTTGGCAGTAGATCTAGGTGATGGTCGAAATGGAATTAATATATAAATACTCTCTCATAAAATCCTATATATAATATCTTATCCCAATATTTCAAACACATGAAACCTGAACAGTACTCACATGCCAATTCATTTATGAAATTTCATCCTAACCACAAATCTCAGTCCATATATCAGACTATATATTTATTAGAGACAATTAATTTCACAAGGCAGTAAAAGATATGGGAAAACCTCTTCTGTTAGAAATTCCCCAGGGACTATCTTTGATTGGTTTCTAATGCTATAGATGGATTTCATAATAAGAAATATGAATGCAAGACCAGAAAAAGTCGCATTCCATTGCTGGAACATTTCATGTCATGAGAACCAATGTATTGGCATATGGACATCCATATACAAAATAATGAAATCTTTGAGTAGCATGATATTAGAGAGTATCAATCAGTTTTTGAGTATATATTCCATCTATTACACTATTTATAGACTCATAATCTTGTTTTTCCCTGAGATGAACCTCCACGCTTTGGGAATATCTGGGGTTTTCCCCATTTCCTACTTCCTAGTGGAAGAAACAACAACATTAGATTAAATAGAATCTTCAGTTCTATAATCCATAATTTTGGAAGTAATTTTGATGTTTACAAAGTCTTGATCATACATCTAGGACCCATTTTATGCAATTTTTCTTTTTTTTGTAAGAATCTCAACTACTTCATTCATAGAGTATCCATTTAAAGACACAAATTCAGGTCCCCAAAACCAGTGTCACTAGAACATGTTTCATGTAAAATGAGAGTTGTATGAATTTAATTTTCAAAAATATTTAGTGTTCAATAAAATTCATGATTTTTGTGACATGAGACGTATATTATTGAGTGTAAAATTTAGTAGAACGTACTTAGGAACCCTCTGTCTTTTTATATTCCAAGAACCACCTAGGTTTCGTCACTCATATAACCAAGTTCTGTAACACAAACCAACGTTTCTAGAAATTGTATGAAATATTACATTACGTGGACATTTCCTCAAAATTTAACCATTTGTTTCTCCATTATCTCTAATACTAAGGTTGTTCATTTTTTATCACTAAAAATCTCATCTTAGGCTTTGAATCCTATGATATCTCCAAGGTGATGTGAAAACACATCCTCTGGGGTCAATATAGATCCAAGAGGTACCTTTCTCAAAACATTCAGGTTTTGTGGACAAATTTCAAGATCGTTGTAATTTAATTTTCATAACAAATGAAATGTAAAATGGATTAATTTCCATAGGTTTTCTAGTTAGCCTCCAACAGTAATGGAATGAGTGTTTTTCAACTTAATATTTCATGACATAGACATAAAATTGTGATGAATCCCCATATTAAAGAATCCAATCTCAATTGGGTGAGCCTGTAGGGATTATGTGACCTAATAACTTATACATCACAAAACATTTATAGATAGAGAATCACCCACTAACATTATCAATGATTATCCTTTGGAATCCAAAGATTAATGGTCTCAACTCATTAAACTCTTTAATTCACAAACTCATGCAACCAGAGACTCCCATAGATTCCCATAAGTGACATACATTCATAAAAACCCTCACATAGGTTCTAAATTACCATGTCCTATGTTTATGGTCATTTCATGAAAATTTCCATTATGAAAATTAATATTCATGCAATATTCCAATCATTACTGAAACTCTAGGACTTGTGTAACACCAAAAATTTCATGAAATTATACCTCAAAAATTCATAAACCACCCTGGTTCTAGAGCCCATGTTTTATGAAATTCTAAATCTTTACACAAATGAAAAGATTTAGCACACATCCTATGATTTCCCTATTCAATTCCTCCTTCCACCAAACATAGTTGTACATGTGTTGAGTACTCATGAGACTTTTTCTCATTCCAATCATGTTTTCTCTTACAAACCCCTTATATAATATTGTTATCATAGACCCTTACTCCCAAGCCCCACACTCTAAGCATTGGTTGGGTATCCTCTTTAACTTATTCTCCAAGGCATAGGTGCCCTCATTATAGGACCACTACATGATTCTTGAAATGGATAGTATGAAAATAGACCTACATTCCCCTTGTTGAGTGCAAATATGATCCTGGGATCCTTACCTATTCCCATGTTACCTAGGAATGTGTAGGTTTGCACGTCAGACCCAAAAATGATTGGGTTTAAAAAATATTAAAATACATAGAACCAATTTACTGTTCATATAATGTTTAAATAATGTTCTAAATACTTTGTGTAAGAGATTAAACTATATTTTTACCCAATGTGATGAACATTGAAATCCAAAAGTGATGAGTTCAGGGTACCATATTCAATGAGAATTGGTTGATCCATATGATTGTCATGGTATTATTTCCAACATTTTGGTAGAATACTTGCATATTCACAACACACATCCTCTACTACCCATTTTATAGAATCCAATATCCTAAAATATAATCTTAACAAAAACTCATTTAATTTCTCCATACACATTGTTTACTACCTATTTTCATGATTTTAAGCTTCATGAAAACATCCTTAGTACAAAACATTACTCATTAGTCTTACCCTATGTGACAACATGTTATTCTCTATGTGATGATCACATGATACACTGTGTGATGAAAACTGGATGAATTTGATATGAGAATGAGATGTTCCCCCATATTCTAGAAATCTTCTATGTTTAGTACCCACACCATCCCCTTTTTTTGGTCCGTTCATGATGCAAGCATACTAACCATATACTATTAAGTATCATGGTATTGTCCCTTCTCGTGACCCTAAACTATGCAATATAACTTCATGGGTTTTGATATATGAGTCTCAGTAGGGTATATAATATTACAATCCATGGTTCAATCCTGATATCCCATCCATCTTATCTCTCATTCACAAGTGGTGAGTCGGGGTGGCTTCAACATCTCTAGAACAATCATCTAATTTCCATCTCACCTCCTCTTAGGTTGTTGAAAAAACTAAAACCTGGTCATATTTATAGGGAAAACCAATACTACCTCCATAATTAAAAATTCCACCTATGTTTTAGAATCACCATAGGACACTGACATGTTACTGACTCAGTGTGTGATGAGTATATATGTGAAGCATCCCTCCACTAGACATTAAAACTATGAATATTCCCCAGTATAATTTAAATCATGATCTAGATCACTCAGTTTTAAATTTTTACAAGTTTTTTATGAGCATATATGGTAGGGTTCCAAAATTGGAATTTCAATCTGTGAGCACATTCAATTGGATTTAAACTAATGAACCCTCCTAATACATAATAAAACTAGCCTTTGGTGATGAGCATAGGGAATATTATGAGAAAAGACTTGTAAACTTATATTGTGATCATATGATATCTTATCTCTTTACTCAGGTGAAGAACCTATGGTGATACCTCATGTGATGAGCATGAGATTACATATATGATGAGTATAAAAAGCTTGTGGGATGAGCATAGTGTAGTTCCCATCTCACCATGTGATCAAAGAGGGGTGAACTAGTCATCCATTTATTTTATGAATTATCCACTAAACTCAACTACTAAAACATGTTAGAGTTATTAATACACTCAAATGAATCTCACAACTTCATCTCATAGGTAGTAAATACAAATAAAGAGATCAATGCATGGTGTTAAAAAGTTTTAGTCTTAATGTGATAAATAACTCTTTGACATGTTGGTTATACCCACAACATGTATTCTACACTAACATCAATAGTATAAAAATGGTGTGGAAAGAAACTTTTTCTACACCCTGATAATTATTACTGCAATTGAATCTGGTTCTACCCTCAATGACCAAATCTTTTGAAATAGTAGGTTATACACCCTAATTTTCTCATTTTCTCATCTTCCTTATGGACTAGTTACACCCTATATCAATGAGCATCCTCAGTAACTGGTTATAAACCTAGATATTTGTTCTTTCTTGTTCTTGTTGATCTAGTGTAAAAATATCTTCTTCTTTAAATGGAAGTACTCTATAAGTAAGTGGGTAACCTTTTTCTATCTATGGATTCATAAATATATTCAATAGCTCTATGAATGTTATACAAGTACCCAATCCTCCCAATTACATTTAAATATCAAAATATAATAAAATATTTTCTTTTGAGAACATTTTCCATAAATCTTCCTTAACATGCTTTTTTCCAATAACACTTTTTTTGGTATGATTTGTTTTAACTTATATAACTGATACACATCTATCTAATTACTCTCTCTGATGTACCTCTATCTAATTCCTTTTTCCAATGAACCTCCATATAATGCACCTCTATATAATGAACCTCCATTTGATAACTCTTTCTGGTGAACCTTTATCTTGTATGTTGTTTCTAATAATCCTATCCTTCAACCAAGTTGATTCATGGTCAGAAAATCATATTTTGATATCTTAAAAACATTACAAATTTTACTCTATATATAAATATAAGTGAATCCAATTAACCTTATCCTCTTTATATAATCATACTTAATCCATAAATCAAGGAATAAATGAGGGATATAACTTTGAAATTCCCTCTCTAATCAAATTTTGTTTGACCAAATTCATAGTCATTGAACTAGTCATGGACAATATTAATCATAAGGAAATCCTAAAATATTGATTTCAATGATATACTTTAAATATTCCTTAAATATAATCTATATTTATGAACATTTAATGTACAATTGTTCATCATTGTATTTATTGAATTTATAATGTTTTATAATGATCCTAAATTCACTATAAAGTGTATGAACTTCTCTATCTTGTCATTCCACACATGATCATTCTTCATCTGATATACTCATTATGTTAACCTCAGTGTAATAGTTCATCCTGTAATATTTATAATTTTACTCTCTCTAATGGACTTGACATTTCTCTATCCAATGACTTTGTATTTCTCAATTTGATGATATCATATTCATTAGTCTAATGAAATTGTAATACTACATCCAATAACATCACATTTCTTCATCAGATGACATTTTATTTCTCCATTTGATGAAATTATATTTCTTTATATAGTTAAATTTTTTAAATGTTCATCCAGTAACCATTACCATTCTCCATCTGGTAAAGCATTGTAAATGTCCATCTAGTTCTCTATCTACTAGAACATCCAAAAAAAAGATCATTCAATAGAAATGATTGTCTATATTTGGTAAATTATTATCATTTTATCCATTAGCTGTGACATCCCATAGGGTTTTTTTATTTAATACAAGGATTCAAAAATTTAGTAATTTATAAAACTTCGAAAAAAATATCATAAAATATATTAATTGGAAAGTCCAAGTGACAAAACCAGAGGGGAGATCAATATATTCTAAATTAATTGAATAAACTAAAATTGAAATTTTGTGATTGGTTTGAAAGAAATAGATATAGTTGCAGAAAATATTGGGTTTGAAATCAATAGAGATATATGATATGTTCAATGATTTTCAGGATTTCATTTTAGGTATTCAATTGATAATTGATTTTTTCAGGTTTGGTGTTGATATTGGGTCCACATGGATCCTTGGCTGGGGTATTGTGCACTAATCCTAATATTTCACCATCAGAATGGTCACTCATATATTGAATCTTAGATATAGGAAGAAAAAAACCTTATTTACACATAACGAACCTGGATTTTATATTCTTAATACGCAAAACATGCCAATTAATTGATGCAATGAAATGATAATCTTCAAAAAACATTAGTGGTCATAAAAAATTAGATAAATTAAAATTTAATCAATGGTTTTGCAGCAATACCAGACAATAATAATAAATAGAAGATAATACCTATGCAACACTCCCCCTAAAGTCACACCACATGGAACAAAGAAAACTACTCGCTTGTGTAAATAATAATGAGAAAAAGTAGCATAGATACCTAAGGTTGAATGGTGGAGAAGAATGGTGGTGAATAAGGGATCTAGATCATCACTCATTCTGTGTTTGTCCTCCATGAGGAATTTTTCTACGCACCCTTCTTCCATACTCCTCTTTAACATGCGGCTGTGGTGTGAATATATAGAAAAATGGTCAAACCATTGGTTGTTCCACATTTATTTTTTTTGCTCTCCAATATTTACACAATGTGTAACATACATTCACATTCTGTAATCTCAATAATTTCATTCCATGAGAAGGCGTCACAATTTTCAGAGTACTCTTTAAAAAACTAAGCTCAAAAAATAATGTAATCTAATTTTAAAACATGAAATGTAATTTTATTTCTCAAAACTTTTCTACTTCATGCTTCCTGGAGATTCTGGTGTTATTCCATGATTGAAGTGAACTGGCACAAAGTGTATTTTGGATCATATTTCCATAACATTTATTTACAATTCCAAATATTCATTGAATCGTTCCATAAAAAATAAAATATTACAAACATTTCAAATATTGTAAATATTCTTATTTAAATACCAAAATAATATAGTAAAATACTCTAAAATGTCTGCATGAAATATAGCTATCAAGATATAACTTCTCCATTTCATATCTTGAAATTTTTACATCATCTCAAATATTTTACACCCTTTATTTTTTTTGAATATTCATATTTATCTATTTATTATGCACATTTTTATATTCACAACTTCATCTAATAACCTAAAATTGAATCATGAATTTCTTCATTATGTTTGGTACTATGAAGAATAATAAAGCATGATCTGACGTAATAATGTTTCTATAAACTTAGTAACAAATCTTCAATATAACATTTCCATGTAACATCTTTTATAGACATATATTGACATATTGATAACAAATTCTACCAAAAAAAACTTGTTCACAGTAATATCCTCCTTTGTGTTTGTCCTTAATATCACCACACATATTAAAATTCAACATGTGTTCTAAATTCCTTTTCCACATATGTGTGTGAATTTTATTTCCCCCCCATGTTGAAAATAAGATGAAAATGGAAACATAGGTGTTATCATAGCCCATCAGAATTCATCTTATAATCCTAGAAATATTTATCAAGAGAAGAATAGTATCACATGGATCTCTAAATAGTGTGACTTTAATTATACAACCCTAAGTCTATATGGGCAGACTCGGTGTAGAAAACTAAATTGTATAATCTTGGAGAACAAATTTGTTTATAAAAAATCTTTTATTTAACACTCTCCTCAATCTTTTTCCATCATCATAGAGATTACCCATCCCAGATTCAAGTATCACTTATAGGGGGAGGTGGTGAATTTGTGATATCATTTTATTTTAAGATTCCTTACATTAGAAAAAACCATTGCCTCAGTTTAAATATTTCATTATCTGCTAAAAAAATCAAACACACAACTATAGGAATATAAGAATTTACTAGGTTCACTACTCAACAAGAGTAGCTAGTCCATTGTATGGTTTGGAAAGAATCCAATACCACACAATCCACTAGAAAAATAATCCTTTTGTGTGGAATAAAATGAGTAGGATATTCCTGTAGACTCATGTAGCACTATGTTTAGTTAAATCGTTCAATTGATTCAAGTGGAACCAAATGATGTAATACAATTTTTAGTCTTACTAATCAACATTCTATAAAACATAAACATTCAAAAAAAATCTTCATTTTCTTAACCACGATTTTGTAAGAACTTTATGGACATTGTAATGATACTCAGTATGATTCCCTAGTCCCTTTTCCAAGTCTGATTACTCAATATGGAAATATAACATTGTCATAATACCAATTGACACTAATATGAACTTAATTCTTCTTTAGTACAAAAATCACAATCAGATTACCCAATATGGAAACTCTAATGAAGATCATACCTCTTCTCCTTTCTTTATTCTATCTGGAAAAAACCCTTCAAGAAAATAAAAATATGACACATCATCTATCTTACATTGTAGATATTCTCTCTCCTCAGTCATGAATAATTAAATTCATAGAATACAAAATGTATTCTCTTCCTTTTATAATCATTACAAAAATAGTTTAAATTGGATTCTAAAAAATTCCAACTTCACCAAATCTCGTGAATCTTTAATCTTCTTTAAATATCATCTCTCTATTTGACTTCCTTAAGACCCTTTTGAATCTTCAAAACTTCTTGAATCTTGGATCTCTCTTTGACTTGTTCAATGGTTCAATCTTTCTAAAAAATCATTAGTAAAATTTTAATTCCAATAGATGAATATTATTTATTCATTATAATAACATATTGTGGTCACTCTGATTTTGTTGACCCAGCTTCAAACAAATCAAAATTGAAGACATCTCACTACTTTTTAGGCACCATCTGAAAGAATAATTTTCTCATTCTTATTTCCTAATTACGATGATGACATAAGATTATTCAGTATTCTACTAAACAAAAATTTATAAAACACATGTCTTAAAATTATGATTCTTGTAAACATTTATTCTATCATTTACTTCTAATAAACACTTAAATATCTCTTTCACATATCCTTTGTATTGACTTCAAAACTACCTTGTCAACATTATAAAACAATGAAATTCAAAAATTTATTTCTTCTTGAACAAGTAAAAAAGAACAAAATTAATATTGATTAGATTTTTGAAAAAATTGTGAATAATTCTCTTAATATCATACTTTTATTGGTCCCAAAAAACATTCACTTCCTTTTGTTCTGTAGTACCAAAAATTCCCAACTAGTAATTCTTCATGATTTTTTATCTTAAATAAATTTTTTTTATCAATATATCTCTTATGTCATAAGGATACCAACAAATTTTAATTACTAATCAGTGTTTGAGTAACCCAAATTATATGTTGTACACTAGGTCCAATAGATCAGTTCTAAAAACTTCGAATTTAGAAACTTCATTTCTTTTCGGTTTATGATACCAAAGAATAATCTATAACCACTAACTTCTTTCTTTAAAAAACTTCTTCTTTTAAGCATGAGTCCCTTCATGACATTTACTATGTTCAAGTTCAACTTTATCATCATCTGACTTACCATGGAATGTATTGTAACTTCATTATTTTCCAATGACATCTATCTTTCCAATTAAACCTGAATATGATTGGAAACACCTATTTCCCCATTTTCTTCAGAACTATTTCATAACAAGTTCTCCAAAAACCTTTTTATTATTTTTAAATAAAAATCATTAAATAATTTTCCTATTATGTTTCGAACCTATTAGACAATAAAGGAACACCTCATTGTGATTTTCATTTCATTCTCGGCCCAAGGTTAGTCGGATAAACATTCTCTTCTAGAAAACATCTTCTCATTATTATGTAATTTCTTAATATTTTTTAGATCTATTTCCTGAATATGATTTTGAGTTTTATAATCATGTATTAAAAATTATGGTGATTTTCTTTTTTTAAAACATACTTGTAAAAAACATCTTCTGACATCAAAAACCTTATCAATCCAACATGGTCCCAATAGACTTCCACTTTGGATTTGTTTTCACATAAGGTTCATAAATGAATAAAATTTGTAACCTAAATAAATGGATTTATTATCAGAAATTATATTCCAAATTTTGCTAAATCATTGTAGGAAACAAGAATCACTAATAGAAAACCATGAAATCCATAATGTAGTGACTCATGAAAAAATTCTTCCACTTTTTTACTTATCCATTCTTAGTCATCTTTATTCCTCAGCTATCTTCCTCATCCTTTCAACCTCATATTTTCTTTACTTCTTCAACATCCCATGAATAAAAAAAATTAGTTTTATAAAAAAACTCCAAAAAATAGTTAGAATTGTTCATACACTTACATGCTGAGATCACAACACACCCACAACTCTCCCTTAATACATGTTTTCTTAAAATATTTATCACATATAAAGTAGATTAATTTATGAAACAATTATTCCCCTTAATAACACTATCAAATTTTAAGATTATAGAGGGTACTAAAACACATACCTTAAAATTGATAAGAAATGGTTTGTACACTCATGTTCAACCTCAATTTATAAAATGGTTCATTTGTATATGGTTGTGTGAATATGTTAGAAACATGGTTCGATATAGGAACATAAACCATCTTTAATTCATTCTTATCCACACACTCTTTGATAAAGTGGTTCTTTATGTTAATATTTTTTTTATTGATAATGTTTTAATGGATTCCATGTATGGTTGACTTAACTTTGATTATCACATCCCAATAGAAATGGTAACATTACTTCAACAAGTAAGTCTTCTGACTAAGTTTTCATCCTCAAAAATTGGATAAAATCTTGTGTGGAAGAAACATAAATAGATTCATCTGTTCTAAGAGATAGTAAATTTTTTTATTTATATTACAACTAACATAAATTTTTCCGTGGAAGAAAACTCCACCACATGTGGATCTTCTATCATCAAAATTTCTTACCCAATCAGCGTATGAATACCAAAACAACTCAATATATTCTGAGCTATCATTCTTGATTCTGATTTTTTATGCCTCTGATATATCTGAGAATTATATTTTACATCACATAAATTTGATTCTATAGGAGCACTCAAAAATCATTCACATAAAGTAACTACATAAAAATGTTGGGTGTTAAGGTAGACAAATATAAAAAACATCCAACAAAACTTCTGATATGCTTTCATATCAACATCCTTGCCTTATCCATATTTATAAAACTTGGTTCCCACTGAACATGGTGTGTAAACTAGTTTTTAAATTTTATTGCTGAAGTTCTTTAGAAGTTCGTTAGCATAAATTTAATGAGAAATAAAAATGTGTTTCTTCTTTCATAAAATTTGTAACCTAAGAAATTATTTTATTTCTCACAACATGGAAATATAAAAAAACTAATTAATATATTCATAAAATCATTCAAAAGTTATTTCATAGTTCCCAGCAAAGATAATGTCTTAAAAAAAATTATTATTGTGTAATACTCTTATCTTTATTTGATGTAAATATTGTTCTTGTATATTGCTTTCTTGAAACTCATATTACTCAGGAATATATCCAATTTGAAATACCATTATCTTAGATATTGTTTTATCCAATAAATTGATTCATATATCATACACACATACCTTTTATCTTTCCCAACAACAAATCCACAAGGTTTTTTAAAATAATATCTTTTATCAAGTTCCCCATTCAGAAATTCGGACATCAAATGCAATTGGAATTTTTTGTAAATTCATTGTTCAGAAATAGAATGAATGATTTTTATTGTTTATAACACTGGAACTGGAAAAATTTCCCATAAAAATAAATAAATTCAATATTTTAGTAACCTTTTTACACTAATCCTTCTTTGTTCTTTATCACTTCACCTTCTTCATTCAGCTTATTCTGGAAAACTGACATTTTACCAACAACATTTTTGTCATCCTTATTGAGTACAAGTTCACATGTATCATTATTTTTTATCTGATCAAGCTCTTAGTTCATTTCCTGAACACATTCTAGAATCTCAAAATATCCATTAACATATTTCTACTCAACTTATGAATACAAAGAAGTATTTTAAATGGTTTTTGATGTTTTTATTTTTTGAACCTTCTAATGTCGATCACCGATAATGTTCTGATTCTACAGTAGATTCCTCATCCTAGGATGAGTTATTCTGGTTTCATCCTCATCACATGAAATATCTAAGTCTTTTTCTTATTCTTGATTAAGATTACCACTATTGTCATCCTTAAAAGAATTGTCAACAAAACATTCCTAATCCTTCTCAACATCCTTTTCAGTACAAGTATATTTTTCTTCCTCATCCATTTCAACAATTTTCCCATTAGAAGAATAAAAAATTCTTCTTGTATATTTGTTAAAAAATATATAACAAATTCATTATAAATCATAACAAATAATAATTACATCTTCACATCTCTTATAAAACTATCCTAGGTTCCCACCTTTCTAAATAAGGAGGAATATACTCCCAAAAACTATTAAGCGTTTAAAACATGGAGTTGTCCAATAAAACATTTCATATGGATTCCTATATGAAATTTTACTATAAAAATATTTTTTTTGATATACATAGTAGTAATCATGGATTTCCTTGAAAGATAATCAGAATTACCATGTTCAAGTAACATTGTTATCTCCATTTTAACCATGATTTTGTTCTTCATGTTAGCTAATCCATTTTTTGAAGAGTTTACGGTGAACTAAAATCATGAAAAATTCCATTATTCTCAACATAAATTTCAAATTACTCATTTTTTACTCACAAACATTATCAGTTATCAAGTTCTTCATTCAGTACTCACATTCCTTTTCTGCTTTCCCCCTTAATATTTTAAACATTTTCTGATAATTTTACATATGGTTCATGTACATAACACAAGTAATTTGAGTAAATTCATTAATTAAGGTGATGAATTAATTATATCCTTTAGTTTAATTATTGATCATTAGCCCATAGATATCAAAATTAATAAGTTCTAGGGGTTGTTTTGAATATATCTCAACCTTATTATGAAGTGAGTTTGTAATTTTTCCTCTCTAAAAAATAGTGAAACACAAATCTCTTTTTCTCAACATATCATGAATCTAATGGACACATTCTCTATTTAATAGAACAACCATGTCTCTTGGAATAATGTTTCCTTGAATTTTATGCCACAACTTATTTTCTTCCACTATAATAATGTAACAAGAGTTTTGTATTTCACCAACTTGAAACAATTTTCCTTTTTTATGTTGGCCTCTAGAATCTAACATTACATATTCCTAAATTTTCACAAAAACCCCATATTTTTATGATAACATTGTTACCCTCCTAAAAATGATTTGAAACACTCATTTGGTTGTATTTTATCTCATCAAAATATAAGTATTTCTTGTATTTCATCATTTCTTTCCCTGTGATGGATAACCCCACACCTTTGATTATGAGAGATTCATCATTTCCAAATGTCACAATTTATTATTTGAATTCTTTCACATTTTAAAAAAACATTAGGTTCCCTTTAATTTTATAATAACTCCCACTACCAAAAACCCACAATATTTCTCCTTTTATAGCTTTCAAAGTAGTTTAAAAAACAACAGATTGTTCGTTTCCCTTTTATTTATTTACCTATGGCTTCTGAGAAATGTAATGAAAATTTTTATATACTGGTAAAATAAATACAACCCTTAGAAATTTTTCTAGGTTGTTCATATAATTATCAAATATTTTCAAGGGGTTGGAACCTATTATCAACATTTCCATGAACCTTTTCAATTTTCTTATGAACTTCATTCTTAAAAATCTTCTTTTTAGAGGATTGAATCTCCCTGAAATAGTGTATTCCATTAATTATGGAATAGTAGTAATGGTTTTTGTTAAAACAGAAGTTATTTTTTTCTGTCGAAATCCACTAAAAACAATCAGTATCTATAGAAATATTATTTTCCTATAAAAGTTTTGGGTTGACCGGTGTTGTGAGTATGTTTCTGGGGAACCTTCCTAATAAAACATTGTTGACCACCATCCGTTCTGTTTTCAACCAAAATATTATTTTTCAGTTTGGATTTTTTTTATCCTTATTAGAACCCGATAAAATACAAACGTTTCTAGATTTTTAATGTTTAGAATTTTTTTTCAGAAATCATATTTTTTTGAAACTTCTTAATAATCCAATTTTTCAATCTTTTCCACATAGATATCTTTCCCAACGTTATTCTTATTAGGAAGAATTCATGATTTCATTCCAACATTTGAAGGTAAATTTTGTAGATACTTCTGAGGTTCCTCCTTATAATAACATTCCAAAACATCATAAACAGGTTTTTTGAAACTTATATCCCTATTTTCATCTTTAAAAATATTTTCTTAGATAAGTTCCAACTCTACTTCTTTTTTCCATTAGCTTTACTTATATATGTTTATTGTGAATATTTTATTTCTCAAGATATTTATTTAAATCATTAATATCTTCTAACACCAATTCATTCTCTTCAAGAAACCTTTCTTGATTGTTTGATGAGGATTTTTTGTTTTTCAGCTTCCGAGGTTATTTTATATGCCTAGCAATCTTCCTAAAACATTAATTAAATTCTTTTTTAAGATGAAAATATAATTAGTTTCTTCTTATTCATAACTAATACATCCAAATTATTCATTATTTATTTCTTCAATAAAATTATTCTCTCTAATTTTTTCCAAAAAATTGGATTCAACTTTCTAGTATTCTTCTTCATCATAATTAGACAAAAAAAATATCCTTTTATATTTTTAGTACTTTTTATCTTTCCCTCTGGAAATGGATTTATCCTTATCACTCAATTTCATCCATGACCTTCTTGTCTTTATTTCTTCATTATCACTATCCTATTCTATATTTCTTTGAGGAAAATTATCTCCCAAGTACCCAATGGCTCCACATTCAGAACACTTCAAGGGATGTTTCCCTTTATATTTACCTATATCTCATCTTACATTTTTAGAAAATAAGGATAAAAATTCATTAAGGTTTTTACATACCTCATTTTAAGAGACATAGTAATAAACATCACCTTCCTCAAGAACATTCTTAGAATTTTATTTCTAGGAATATTTAAATGACATTTCCCTATAAATTGTTTTTCCCTAAATAACCTTTTCCCATATCATTTCATAATAATTAGAGTTATATAAATATCATCTAGAGATAGATTTTTCAGATCTCTATATTTCAATGAAGAAAAACATTGGAATCATAGTTTTCAGGAAGTATTATTAATATCTTTTCAACAACTTTATAATCTTCTAAACTTTCACCAACATATCTGATAGTGTTGATTATGTCATATACCATAGTAAATAAGTCACCAATATATTCAAATCCACCCATATTGATATCTTTATAAATTAATATCCATATTTCATCTTTTCATTCCATACTTTTGTTTTTTATTGTTCAATGTTTTTCAACTTATCCTAGATACATTTGGTAGTGAAAACACCATTCAGTCTTTAAAACATAGTTTCATAAATTGATGAGAGTAATGAATTTTTAGCTCTTCCATCTAGATCAATATTATTCTTATCGACAGGTGTAAGAGGAACCATATCATCAAAAGGAGAAAATTCATCTGTTTTAGCTTTAATAACATCGTAATCAAGAGACATAAGATAATGAATCATTGTATATTTCCAGATATGATATTTATTTCCATCAAAGATCAGAATCCACATACTTTTCACACAATTTACATTCTTTATCTCAACATCTCTACAAACCATCAGCAAAGAATTAATGAAGGGAACCTTTATCAATGATACCAATTGAGATTACCCAGTTTGGATTCAAGTATCACTGAGAGAGGGAGGGGGTTAATCAATGATATCTTTTTCTTTTATGTTTATATACTTTCAAAATAAAAAATTTCCTAATATTAAAAAGTTTTTTTTCTACTAAAACGAAATCAAATACACAATCATAGGAACATGATAATTTACATGGTTCACTACCCCACAAGAGTAGATAGTCCTTAGTGTGGATCATAAATAATTCAATACCACACAATCCACGAGAAAAAAATCATTTTATGTGGAATAAAATGAGTAGGATATGCACATACACTAGTGTGGCACAATGTTCAATACCATAGTGCATATGCATAATGTATAATGAAATGATTTTAAAATATTTTTTTTCTTCCTAACAAACTATCAAAAAAAATATTCAAAAATAATTCTTTATTTTCTTACCCAGAAGCCGGTATAAACTTTATAGACTTTATAATGATACTCAGTTTAATTCCCCAATCTGATTTTCGTGTTCAATTTCTCAATATAAAAATATAAATATTTCAGAATACTACTTGAAATAAATATGGACTTAATTTTTCTTCAGTCTTTAAATCATAGTATTGTTACCCAATATGGAAAATATGATCATGATATTCAATCATATCCTTTCCTTCTTCTTTCTGGAAAAACTCTTCAAGAATAAAAAAATTCTGAAAACATATTCTTTCTTAAATTATGGAGGTTTTGCCTCCCCTTTCATGAATAATTAATCTCACAAAATACAAAATGTATTCTCCTCCTCTTATAGACATTCCAAAATAGTTTAAGTGGGACACAAAAAAATGTTTTTCCTACATCACCAAATTTACAGAATCATTAATATTCATTAAATATTGAATATCTCTTTTACTTCTTCAATAATTTTTTTAATCTTCAAAACTCAATGAATTTCAGATATCTCTTTTACTTATTCAATGGTTCAGACTTTCTATCAAATATTTAGTCTAATTTTCATTAAAATTACTGAATATGATTACTAAATTATGATAAAGGTATTTGATCACTCCAATTTTCTTGACCCACTTTCAAAAAAATTAGAACTACACAAATATAACTACAATGTTTCCCACCAATATTAAGACTAATATGATCATTCCAATTTCCTCATTATAATGAAGATAGTAGATTCTTCAATATGTTCCTCTATACTAAATGATAAAACAAATGTCTTATTATTACGATTCTTCAAAAAAATTATTTAGTCAATTATTTTTGAAAGACTCGTAAATCACTCCTTGATAACTAATTTGAATTTCCTTCAAAACTACCTTTTCAACATGAAAAAAATTAATTCAAAGATTCCATTCATCCTGACCCAATAAAATAGCCAATAGTTTACCTTGATGAAATGGTCCCAAAAAACAATCATTTATATTTGTTCAATGGTACCAAAATATCCCAATAATCAATTCTTCATAAAACATTTATTATTAAATAAAAATTTCTTTTAAATCTTCAATTTATTTAATATGGACACCAAATAAACATAATGAAAAATTAGTGTCAGATTGACTTCGATTATAGGTGGCATGTCGAGTCCGATGGATTGGTTCCAATAGCTTCAACTTCAGCTGCTTATTCTATTTTCTGATTATGATACCAATGAAGCAACTAGAAACACTGACTTCATTTTTTCATCATCATCTTCTTGTATTAATTAATTTCTTCATGACTTTAAATATGTTTAATATCTTCTTCAATATCATCTGAATTACAAAATAAAGTACTGTAGCTTTCATATTTTCCATCAATATCTTTATTTCCAATTAAACCCGTATACGATTGGAAACACCTTTTCTCCCAATTTCATTCATATGGATTTCATAAAAAGTAATTCAAATAACATAGATTATTTTTGAAGTTAAATACGAAAAGAATTTTCAGATTAGTATCATAGAGAGTAAGACTCTGAATCTGCACCTCATTACAATTTTCTGTACATTAAAAACCCAAAGTGATTATAATAAACCTTTTCTTCCAAAAAACATCTTTGCATTCTAATGGACTTTCCTAATCGCTGTAATTCTAATTTCTTGAAAATCATTATGAGTCCGATCACCACGACATAAAAGTATGGTTATTTTTATTTTTTTCTTATTAATAAAAGAATACGTACTTGTAAAATAAACTTGTTCTCACACCAAAAATATTCTCCAACAGACTTGGTTAAAAAAATAATTAAATTATAGTCAATATAAGTAAACTTGTTCAGATAAAACATGCACCCATCTCAATAAACATATCAAAATAATTCAATTGTATAAATGAAACTCTCCCTATATCCCATATTTGAAAATAATAACCACTCCTCCTTAAATATTAGTTTTATATAACCAATGAAATTGTGATAGTCATGCCTTAGCTTTAGCATTGATCTCCCTAATGGGAATCTCTACATAATTAATCATGGTGATCACAATGTTATTTTCACGATAACTATTATTTCATTAAAACCACTATATCACTTAACCAGCTCCTCTACTAATTCTCATTCAGTTCCCTAATTGTTATTTCACATAAAAATAGTAATGGTAACTCCAAGTGGTATTAGATAGGACAGATTAGTGATCACTTTATTTTATGAATTATTATCTAAAATCAACCTCTATTGCATCTTAGAGTTCCTCATCCACTCAATGATATTTAAAAAAATCACCTAATATGAATTAAATTTAAAAATAGAGGCCATCACATGATATTTACAAGGTTGGGAATCAATGAGAGAATGTATTCCTTGCCATGTTTCTTATAACCAGACACAAATTCAACATTATCATTAATAAGATCACAAAGTCATAGGTAGAAACTGGTTCTATACCCAAGTAATAATTCCTCCAGTTAACACTAGTTCTACCCTTAGTGACCAGGAATTATTCCATTTTTGGTTATACACCCCAATTATAATTTTTTTATCCTATTACTTCTTCACTGGTTATACCCCAATCCATGATCCTCTTGAGAAATAGGTTATACATCCAAACTAAAATCTCTTCCTTATTATTATTTATTCAGTGTATTAATATATTCTTATTCATATAATATTTATCCATATGAAATTTGGATTGTCTTTTCTTATGTACAACATATTAAAGATCTTTATAAATTCCATAAAAATCCATTTGTTCTAAAAAATACCTCAAATTTTGAATGAAAAGGATATTATAAAATATTAACTTTCAGAACATTTTTTATAATCTTCTATGGAAAAACATCGTCCTATTATACTCTATAAATCATGATTTGTTCATTTCTCCTATCTCTGATGAAACTCCATTTGATGTGTCACGAACCAGTCCGAGTCGACCCTGAACCGGTCACCCTGGCTTGCTCGAGACAAGTCCCGAGAGGCGTTCCCGATCCTCCCGGGATGCGACATCCACCAAGGGAATCAATAGAGTACATAAGGAAACGATTTAACCTATATATGAACAATCGAACAAACATCAGAATAAAATGGACCTCCCAAAATACATTTATATAAAAATTGAACTGAACATTATTTGTACAAGAAACTAAAATTACAACTAAGACAACAACTAAACTGACCAAAATTGATAACCAACTAACTCTATGTGACCCCACTGGTCACTCTCCAACAAAATGATCACACATAGCCCAACGCGATTGAACTCAAGCTGAAACCTTCACAAGGGCTAAAAACAAAAGAAGATTATAGGCGTGAGTATTAAAAATCAGTAGGTTAGCCCGATATTCTATTCCCAATGAACATCCTTTAAAATAAAAGAAACATAAATTTCAATATTTAAATAAAAATATAAATTTGTTTCTTTCAAATGAGGTCCCATGCTATAATTAAAATTACCAGACAAAAACATGCATGTTTTATAAACAAGAATGCAAGTAACAACTTTCAATTCAGTGCAACGTCAAAATGAAAATAGTTTTCAAGAGGGACACTTTAAAGAATTTAAACTTTTAGATAAATCACACACTCTACTGAATTTACCAATCAAACACACCGGATGTCGACAGTGAGCACAAAGAATCCAATGAGCACAAGTCACAGGAACACCCCTAGGCACTAGTCAGTTTTGATCCTCGGGGACCTCGTATCTCGGTGAAAGTAACCATAATAAATATCCATTATCGGGAACAAGAGCCACTAGTAGGGAGCATACCCATATCCTAGTGGTCCCATAAAATCATCATCATCATATTTTAGTTAGCGTTGTCATCTTCAAACTTACTACGTGAAACAGGGGCCAAACCCCTCATGATCACTAGAATACATGTACACTTCCACCCACCAAGATACCCGAGATTCCATTTAGTTCTCAATCAAGTTAAAAATATTATCAAATACACATTTCACATAAAAATTCCATTCCCAAAACATAAACACACAAACAAACCACAAACTTTCTTCACATTTCTTTCACGAATCAACAAACCGCTAAATAATTTCGTAACACAACTTCAAAGAGTGTATTGAGGCTTTGTACATAAAACTCATTAAAAAACACTCTTTTAATTATAAACACACATAAAAACCATACCAAACCATATTTTGGATCCCTAACAATATTTAATAAAATAATTTCATGGACCATAAAACAATCACAATTGCACAACTTTGTATATACAAGTAAAACACTCATTCTTTATTTTTAGGAAAGGCCAAATGGGCCTTTAAAAATTATGTCAAAAATAACATTTAACAATGTTATGCATCCCAATTTTATTAAGGAGGTGTGTAAAAACACTTTACCAAATAAAAACACATTCATAAATTCCTTAAAACACTTAGGGGACATATTTAAAACACAACCATTTTTATAAGAATGTGAAACGGGACATTTTTTGGAAACTTGGGCCAAAACATGTTGTAAAAAAACCAATTGTTTGTAAAACCAAATCCAAATTTGAAAGCCACAAAAGGATCCCAAAATAATTTTCTTGCATGCTTCCAATATATTTAAAAATCCAAACAAATTAATTTAAATTGCACTAGACACATAAATGCCAACCGGGAAATTTACCGAACACATGGCATGCACTCTTTAACAAAACAACTTATGTTAATCACTTAAAAAGATATAAAACGCCATTTTAATGCCATAAAGTTATTTAAGATACTGATACATATTCAAAATACCATAAAATAAGTGAAGAATCTCATGGTGTAATTTATCAAACAAGAGGAGTGCATATTTATACGAAACCAACTATATTTTTAACGAAATAAGTCATACAACATAATTTGCACACAAAACCTTTAGAAAAAAAGTTTCAAAGTAGCACATATCATATAGATAAGGTAATAAAATAATTAAAATTATTAAACATAAATTATAATGTTTTGTACAAGGGATATCATACCTCAAATCCTTAGCGTAATGAAAACCCACACCCGAAATCACCCGTTGCGAGTTTATAAACCCTAAAACTATGAATACCAGACCTAAATGAATATAAAATCCATAAAAATCCATGGGATAACAGAACCCTATGTCGGTCAAGACTATGGGAGATTATAAAACCAAGAAATAATGAATGTATTAAGAAGAGGGAGGATAAAAGAGATGGAGTATCACCTTTTCCACATGAAAACTCTCTGTATTCCATTATATCTGAAACCATATAGAAAAGGGAATGGTATGAAAACTCATGTAGAGTCTCCTAAGGTCTGGGAGAACCAGGGAAATAATATTTGTGGCAAAACGAGCACGAATTGAATGATTTTTGGGTGAAACTGTTTACCTTCTAAATTCTGGATGTTTAGAGGAAACTAGAGAAAATTCTCCCTAATCTGTGACCCATATGAGCTTTAAAGAGGTTAAATCGATAATGGGGGTGAGGAAAGGGGTATTTTCTTCGAGGGGGAAGTGGAATCACTGAAAAATATTAAAATTTTAATTAGTTATAAATGAAACAAATATTTTTTAAAAAAACAAGAAATGGGCCCATGGGCTGGCCCAATACCTAAATAAGTAACCACAATTAACCATGTTTATGAATTTATATGGGGTAAACAATTATTTGGTAGTTTTAATATGTCAGTATTGGACAAGTGGGAAGTTTAATGGGTGAAATAGGATTAAAAAAAGAGTTATAATAGAAACATATTCAGTGTTTAAAACTGGAAATGGGCTCACGGTTGGCCCAAATCATGAAGTAACCACCCATAATTCAAAAACTCCTAAAAAAACAATGGGGAACCCAAATTAGGGTGGTTAGATATATATGAAACTCTAAAACTCAAGATTCAACTCACCAAAGACCCATTAAAAGGATCAGGATTTCCAATGGACCGGATCAAAACTAAGACAAAAAAACCGGGTGTGACAATATTCCCCACCATTAAAGATTTCCACCCCCAGAGAGCCATAAAATTGTTTAGTTGAAAGATCAACACCTAAGGATTCATTAACAACATAATAAAACCTCTCAAGATAAGGAAATATCAATCACCAACAATTTAACTTAATACACTTGCCAAAACAAAACACAAATCACAACCACGTCTGAAGAATCATTTGAAATATCAAGCCACCACCTCCACAACCAAGCCAAGGACCCAATTGTTGGGCCTTCTCCCAATGAACCCAACTATCACCCAAACCAAATAGCACTCACAAAAACCAGATATTCCAGGGGATTACAGAATTTACTCCCTAACATTAAGAAACAACTATCACTAGAAATGTTCTTAGGATGAAAATCCATAGGATCCATGGTGAGTCTCTCGACTATTAGAAACCAACAAGCAACGAATAGACAAGTATTAAACATGAGCTAGAATTAGGGATCTCTCACTCAATCCCAAAAAAACTCTACTAAAAAACTTATAATACCAATATAATAGGTTTAAAACCAGTACATCTAAACCACCCACTCAAAAAAGAAGTGGACAAGAACTGGGCCAAGACTATTAGCACGGATCTGGACCCCCACCACTCAGGGAGGGGAGGGAAGGGGACCCAAACATTAGGCCATTGAAACTCAAAAAGAAACAAAGTAACTACCCAACACTCTCCACCTATGAGTAGGTAACACCAAGACCGCACCCGATTTTCATAGGAGGTCCACACAGGGACATTGATTGAAAACCCACATCCATGAAGGATTAACCATAGACACTGTGTGTGAGGTAAGTCCACCATGCATGTTGCGACAAAGGGAAATTAAAATAAATGAGTAACCAAAACATTGAAATAGAAACCAACATATCAAAACAGAGGAGGCGGGATCCTAATCGAGCACTCCACGCCTCTGGAGATTTCCTTACTGTGTGAAAAGCATTACTTCGAGGCCTATGGATGTAGCCTTGATTCTTGAACCATCTGAAGCACCATAGAAAGGTGATAAGGATCACACGACTCTAAAAAACTCACTTGATCACCAAAAAAACCTTCATGTAAATAGGAACTCATAGATACATATTAAAATTCAATCTCACTCTGAACGAGGGGTAGAATAGACAAGGAATATGGCGAGACACATCAACATCACCGAACACAACTGCTATGTCTAAAAGAATTATCACGGCCTAGAAGAACTTTTAATCGATCCCAAAAAGTTATCTATTCAAACAAATATGTTGATGCATCATCAAAAGAGTTGGATTTAACAATTGAAGTTAATCATTAGGTTGATCAGAAGGAAATATTTCCAATGGAGAAATATTCATGGCCACATCACAACATCAAACACTTCTTTAGGAATCCAATGAACAATACTCCAAAACTGAGCCACGAACGAGATCTCCTCTCAAGATAAAACAAGAGTGTTACTTCTAGATCACAAGAAGCTTACTGAATATAAAAATCTTCTAAGACATAGAAAAGTCATGCAACATAACCATTGGTTTAAAAAAAGTCCACAATTTTTCAGCTCAAAACACTTTTGAAAAAAAAAACTAACTTGGTGTGTTTCCACATTCACCAAGGGTGTTTCATCAAGTCTCACCCACATGCACATTTCCATGCCACCCTAGGAAGCTAACCACCCTTCCATATAGTTCATCCTTCCAGATATCAATAAATCCATTCATGTGGGCACCCTTGAAAGCTCCAAAGGCTAAATCAAAATAACATCATTCCAAAAATCATTTAACTTAAAAAGAAACACCAACCACCAAGTCAAAAACCCATTTCATATTTCACAAAAAAAACCAATTCATTAAGAACCATTTTTTTAAAAACCTACCCCTTTTCATTTTTATAAACTTTTAAAATAACCTGGCCACTACAAACAACCCCTTCCGATTTTTTTCAGCAAGGTATATTTTCATAATCTTAGCTCCATTGAGACCAATACCCTTTCTAGGAAAACACAAACAGATCAAAACCAAATTTCCAAAACTAATTTATCCGATTCAAAAAATATTAACATCCCAAAATACCCCATTTAAAAAAAAGATTCATAATAACCTTAAAATGAAACACAATTTCAAAAAATTTTATTCCAACAAACCACAAGTTTAGATTAACGATAATCCAATCCTGTTAAATGATTTCCACTTCCCTCCAAAAAAAATTCACAAAAACACAATCTTCTAAAACCATTCATATATTTAATTTTTGAAAACCCCCATTTTTACTTTTAAAAAATATAATCCTTCCATTAAAACCCATTTCCACAATTCTCACACAATAATTTTCCAAACGAAAATTCAGAATTCAAGAAAGGTTCAAGAGACCCAAAAAAATGGAACTAGTGTCGGTGGGTGACTTGACCATATGGTTGGAGGCAATATGTAAAAGACAATACCAACACAGAGAGACTTATTAGGACTATTCCCTAGCTCCACATGGCTTTTTAGGACCTGTGAGCTCCCAGAGGCCATTAGTCAAACTCCTCATGTCATATCCCAAAACCAAAAAATCAACAAGAAAAAAGGACACTAATAAAACCAGACATCCCATGGAAACCCCAGGATTAGAGAGGGAAAGAGTTTGTGACACTCTTCCTGCACATAACCCTCAAGTCCAAACAATCCTACTCCATGTACCTTGACATCCCCCAAATAAAAATGGCACTCTAAAATGAAAGGTCTTCTAAGAGCCAATCTCTCTTTGATACCATTTTTTCATGAACCAGTCCGAGTCGACCCTGAACCGTTCACCCAGACCAGCCCATGACAAGTCCCGAGAGGCGTTCCCGATCCTCCCGGGATGGCGACAAGCACCAGGGGAATCAATAGAGTGCAAAAGGGAACGATTTCACCCATATATGAACAATCAAAAAAATAGTGGAAGGAAATGGAAATCCTAAAATACATTTATATAAAAATTGAACTGAACATTATTTTTACAAGAAACTAAAAGTGCAACTAAGAAGACAACTAAACTGACCCAACTCGATAAACAACTAACTCCATGTGACCATGCTGGTCACTCCCCAACAAAATGATCACACATAGCCGTAGTCGATCTAACTAAAGCTAAAACCTGCACAAGGGCTAAAAAAATTAAGACTATAGGCGTGAGTATTAAAACATAGTAGGTTAGGCCGATATTCTATTCCCAGTGAACATACTTTAAAATAAAAGAAACATAAATTTCAAGTTTTAAATAAAAATATAAAGTTGTTTCATCCAAATGAGGTCCCATGATATAAAAAAATTACCATACAAAACATGTATGTTTTGTAAACAAGAATTCAAGTAAAATCTTTCAATGCGATGCAACTTCAAAATGAAAATAGTTTTCAAGAGGGCTGTATTAAAGAATTTCAACTTTTAAATAAATCACACACTCCACTGAATTTACCAACCAAACACACCATATGCCGATGGTGAGTACAATGTATCAAATGATCACAATTCACCGGAACACCCCTAGGCACTAGTCAGTTGTGAGCCCTAGGTACCTCGTATCTCGGTGAAAGTAACCACAATAAATATTTGTTCTCATGCAAAAGAGCCACTAGTAGGGATAATACTCATAAACTAGTGGTCCCCTAACATCATCATCATAATAGTTTAGTTAGTTTTTTCATCGTCAAACTTGCTATGTGAAACAAGGGCCATACCCCACAAGATCACTAGCATACTAGTACACATCCACCCACCTAGATTCCCAGAATTCCCCTTAGTGCTCAATCAAGTTACACATATTATCAAATACACATTTCACATAAAAAGACCATTACCAGAACATAAACACAAAAATAGCCCACAAACATTCTTCACATTTCTTTCATGAATCAACAAACAGCTAAATATTTTCGTAAAACAACTTCAAGGAGTGTATTTTGCCTTTTCACATAAAACTCATTCAAAAACACTCTTTCAATTATAAATACACATCAAAAACATACCAACCCATATTTTGATGCCCTAAAAACATTTAATAAAATAATTTCATGGACCATAAAACAATCCCAATTGAACAACTTGGTATATACAAGTAAAACACTCATTCTTCATTTTTAGGAAAGGCCAAATGAGCCTTTAAACCTTTTCTCAAAACTAAAATTTCACAAAGTTATGAATTTAAATTTTATTAAGGATGTTTGTAAACACCATTTACAAAATAAAACCACATTCATAAATTCCTTAAAATTCTTAGGTGACATATTCAAAACACAACCATTTTTTAAGAATGTGAAACGGGCCATTTTTCGGCAACTTGGGCAAAACATGTTGTAAAAAAAACCAATTGTTTGTAAAACCAAATAAAAATTTGAAAGCCATAAAAGGATCCCAAAATAATTTTCTTACATGCTTACAATATAATTTAAAATCCAAAAAAAAATTTAAATTTCACTAGACACATAAAAGTCAACCTGGCAATTTACCAAACACATGGCATGCACTCTTTAACAACACAACTTATGTTAATCACTTAAAAAGGGATAAACCACAATTTTCATGCCATAAAGTTATTTAACCTACTGAGACATATTAAAAATTCCATAAGACAAGTGCAAAATCTCATGGAATAATTTGTCAAATACGAGGAGTGCACATTTATACCCAAACAACTGTATTTTTAACAAAATAAGTCATAAAAAATAATTTTCACACAAAACCTTTAGAACCAAAGTTTCAAAGAAGAACATATCATATAAATAAGGTTATAATAAAATTGAAATGATGAAACTTAAATGACAATGGTTTGTGAAAGGGGTATCCTACCTCAAATCCTTGGAGTAATGTAAACGCACACCCGAAATCACCCGTTGTGAGTTTATAAACCCTAAAATTATGAATAAAAAACCCAAATGAATATATAATCCATAAAAACCATGTTATAACTAAACCCTCTGTCGATCATGACTATGGGAGATTATAAAACCATGAAATAATGAAAGGAGGAAGAAGAGGGTAGATAAAGGAGATGGAATCTCACATTTTCCACAAGAAAACTCTTCGTATTCCATTAGATCTGCAACCCTTTAGAAAATTTAATGGGATGAAACCTCTTTGGGAGTCTCCTAAGGTTTGGGAGAACCAGGGAAAGATTATTTTTGGCAAAACAAACACGAATTGACTGAGTTGTGAGTGAAACAATTTACCTTCTAAATTATGGATGTTTAGAGGAAACCAGAGAACATTCACCCTAATACGCAACCCATATGAGCTCAAAATAGGGTAAATCTATAATGGGGATGAGGATAGGGGTATTGGATTCAAGGGGGAGGTGGAATCACAGAAAAATATTAAAAATTGTATTAGATATAAAAGAAGAAAAAAATTAAAGAGGAAATGGACCCATGGGCTGGACCAATACTTAAATAAGTAACCAAAATTCACCATTCTTATGAATTTATATGGGGTAATAAATGTTGTGGATGTTTTAATATTTCAGTATATGACATGTTTGAAGTTGAATGGGTGAAAAAATAATTAAAAAAAAGAGTTATAAAGAAAACATATCCAGTTTTTAAAACTGGAAATGGGCTCCCGGTTGGACCAAATCATGAAGTAACCACCCTTTCTTCAAAAACTCCTAAAAAATGGGGAACCCAAATTAGGGTGGTTAGATATATATGAAACATAAAGACTCAAGATTAACCTAAACATGTATCTTTTGGTAAAACAATTTTTATATGGAACCACATAAGATATAATTTCAACTATAAATAGTCATTATAAATCCTAAAATATTTCCTAAATCAAGGTATTTTATTTATTTTTTAGAGATTAAACAAATAATTTTAATTATGAAACAATGATGATGTAGTGAATGCTTCCTTAATAATAGATTCCAATAAATGATATATAAATGTTAAAATAAATTTAATTTGGTTATGTTGATAACATATAAGAATTTTAAGGATTATAGTTACATTTAATATTTGTATTAATGATGTTTTTTTGAGTCAATCAAGTTTCTATTAATTTTTAAAAAATTCAAGATATGAATAGTTTCAAAAATGACATAATTTATATTTTTAAATATTAAATATTTTATTAATTATTATAAATTTATAAAAAAATATGATTCATCCAAATAGTTATAATAAGTCTAAAATGTTATTATTTACTCATTAATTGGATATTTTTCAGGTTTGGGTATCCATATTGAATCTCTAAGTGTTAAATACTTGATAAAATAGTAAGAGTAAAAATTGGTGAAATAAAAATGATAAGGATTAAAAAAAATTCAAAACCTATATAATTATTATCAGATGATTTTAATTCGAGTTATAATAATTATATCATTGAACTAAAAAAATTTGGAATCATTTATACTCCAATTATAATTTATAATAAAATATTAATTCAAGATATTCATTAATTTCCCCTCCTCCCTCTTATAAAAGGTCACCACATCTAACCCATTACTCACACCTCTCAAGCCCCTTGGATCTTCAAAACCCTACCAAAGAATCTTTCATGATCACTATATTCATCCTAGAATAATTACCCTATGAAAAAGGAAATTCAAGGGATCCATTCATCTCAAATCAAAAGAAGTGACCCGATTTGAGGTAACATCTTCTCTCAAGTTTCGTTCCATTATTTTACCTTATACACTCTCTATGATCTTTTTATTATTTGTTTATATAACAAAACCAGTATAATATATATAATAGGGATTTTTATGAGAGATATTAGAAATAAACATACACACACCTCCATATAATGGATACAATCCTTCTGTTCCTGTGTACGACGAACTACTGCCTCACAAAATGATGATTGTTCGATTTTCCCCTACCATCTGTCATGGTAGCCATTATGATGGCTCAGAAATTATATATGATATTTATCATATTTATTTTATCTCTATACTTATTTAATTCTCATTTATAACATACCTTTATGCTTTTCAAGTTGTATAAATACAATAAATTCTTTTGAAGAAGTGCGGACTACCACCCCTCAAAGTGATATGACACATTCATGATATACATGAAACATATAAAGTATGGAATTAATAAACATATTTAACTTATATAACATACATATTATATTGGAATTATAATATAACTATGTATCATTTAGTTTTAATTCCTTTAAATATGAAAAATAAATGAAAGTAGTGATCATGTGTATACACGACTTACCGTCTCCCAGAATGGTGCATTTAATTTCTTATATCCAAATGCTATGGAATATTCTAAATACATATATAATGTATGTATATTATATATATATTATATATAAATTATGAATATCATTCTGGATATAATGTAATTTTGACCATATAGACAATTTATAATTTTAGAAAGTTCATTTTTGACTCGAGTTCCAAAAATCAACAAATTGTCCGATATGAACTCAAATAGATAATTAATGGTTATAGAAAGTTAATAGTTGATATAAAAGAAATAATATACTTTAAATATTCATAATAATTTATAAATTAACTTAAGTTTATTATTAACAAAATTAGTTAATGAACGAGTCATGTCGGATACGAGGTATGAGAATTTTTCAAAATCTCATTTCTTTGAGGAATATTTTGATTTATATATGACAAGATTTTATAAGGTGTATAAGACCCTATTAAATTTAATTTCATTAAAAGGGAATACTTTTTCTATGTATTGTTTTACTAAATGACAAATGTAATTTTTCTTTTTAACGTATGTAGTGACAACAACTTTTCTTCCACCACTAGTATTATTTGTTTTTTGGATTCCATAACAAGACATGATGTTTTCAAATAAAAAATAAATATCATATACCATTTTTAAAAAAATTTGTATTGAAAATGGTTTTTAAATTGGATTTAATATTTTAATATCTTGAAATCATTTCTCATGATTTCAAATGATATTTTTTGTGTGATGATTCTATAATGTTACATGGTTACTTGATGTGTGGTTATGTGATAATCCAAATGATGGGTGGTTCCATGATAAATCAAGGATGGGTGGTTATCTTATAACCTCTAATTCACTGGGTATAGAATTCAATTGTATGGCTATTCCATTTATAAGAATGATTTTTGGAATTCAACCATATGGTTATTCCACTTAAGTTTGATTATATCCCAAATTACCTTTATATTTTATACATTGTTTTATATCTGATTTATGGTAATATTATTGTTTAAAAAAGGGTAAGCAGTGATCTTATATTATGTGAAGTGTTTCTGATACTTCATTTAGTAGAAAATTATTACGTTATGATTAAGTATTCATGGTTTACATGTTTTTTTGGAAACTAACAGCTTTCTTTCTTTGTATATCCCTTACTATGATTTTAATGATCATTAAAAGTTTTTGAAATGTATTTCATAGGACTTAATGTAGAATAGGGTCAAGGATGGTATCATGGAAATGTCAAGATGTTTAAAACATGGAACTAAATATGATTTTTTTCTTTTAAGTGTTTTTATTTTATGAAAAATGGATACTGAGTAGAAGTGTCTACATGTAATATTCAAGATGTTTTGTATAAGTGATTACGTAATTATATAAATATATAACCCTAAAAATATCCTCAATTTGAATTACTAACTTAATTTAATATTATGTAATGATGGAACAAAATCAAGAGGAAACCAACCTTCCAAATCAGCAACCTGAGATGGTTGGAATCAGAATAGAACAGTTTTTTCAGTGATGGAATAGTTGACTCATGCTATAAATGGTGGTTGTATCAATGCACAAGATCAGCCAAATCAACAATATGAGAACATTCCAATAGTGAAACATTTAATGATGAAACATCCCATATCATTAATAGGATCATCTAACCCTATTCAAGATGAAGGGTGGATCAAATCACATGAAAATATTTACGATGTCATGGGTTTACATAAAATCAAAAGGTTAGTATTTATGTTTATCATTTTGATTGAGAAGCGGATCTATGGTGGTCATATTTTTGATAGTGGAGAGATTTATTCTCTTTGTTTGGAAGAATTCAATGATTTGTTTCTTGTGAAATATTTTTCTAAGGCGGTTCGACTTAGGATATAAACAAATTCTTGGAATTGAGGCATGAGGATGACTTAGTGGATGCTTACGAAGAAACATTCACTCAACTGGAAAAGAATGAAGCTTTAATATCGACGATCATTATCCCATTGTGAATTCAAAAGTTATGAGAAACTTTTCTGATGTGATGTGAAGGTAGAAGTGGAGTATCCTGATGATCATGAGTTCTAAGAGAGCACGAAAAAGAAGAGTTCTAGTTAGAAGTCAAAGGTAAGGAATTCATCTAAGAATCCTGGAGGTTAGAAAATTAAATTTCTATCTTGTGGGAAGTGTGGTAAAAATAATCCTAGAAAATGTCTCTCAAAATATGGTAATTGATTTTGGTGTGGTAAGATTGGTCATATTACTCGTATTTCTAAGGAAGATGATCAAGCAGGAAATTAAAATTTTGAGGTATGATGTTTTAGTTGTAATGAGTCAGGAAATTATGCCAATGTGTGTCCAAAGATGATTACCCGGGGTGGAATCCAGAAAAATTAAATGCAGAAGGGTGGTGAAAAATTAATTACTTCTACTATGATTAATGTGGGACCATCAAACGATGTGGTATCATGTACTTTGTTTTTTTTTTCAGATTATTCCAATTTGTTGTTTGATTTGGGATCTACACATAGTTTCATTTTTGAGAAATTTTCTAGGAAATTTGGAATTCCATCTCATGATATGAATCATGAACTTGTGGTAAAAACACTTGGGGTAAATGGTGATGAAAAAAGAAATTATAAAAACATTATAATCCTATTTTTGAATAAATTTAATTATAAACCGTATTGTTTTGTCTCTAGTAGGGTTTGATGTTGTTTTGGGAATGGATTGGATTTCTTTTTACCATGATGGAAATTTTTTTATAGCTAAAGAGGTTTCTTTTCATAATGACTTTCCATTTGTGTACAATAATAAACTTGTATCTCTGATAAAATATCAGAAAGATGATAAACTAGTGAAAGATGGAAATGAATGTTACCTTACATGTATTCTAAAAATAATGGAGCTATTTAGATTAATGATGTGCCAGTAGTAAATGAGTATCTTGATGTTTTCCTAATAATTTTCCTGGTATTATACATGATCGTGAAGTTGAATTTACTATTGACTTAGTTCCTGATGCAAAGTCAATTTCAGAATCCCCTTATCCAATGGCTCAAATTGTACTTTTATAGTTAATATAGGAATTGCAGGAGTTATTAGATAAAGGTTTCATTTGACCTAGCACATTACCATGAGTTTTTCTATACATTTTTCTTAAAAATAAATATTGTCCAATGATACTTTGCATTGATTATAGATCCTTGAATAATAACACTATTAAAAAAAATTATTGTTTTTCTCATATTGAAGATTTATTTGATCAGCTCTAGGGAGTATAGTATTTTTCGAAGATTTAATTGAGTTTCGTGTACCATCAATTTAATGTAAATGAAGATGAAATTCCGAAGTATTCATTTCATAACAGATAGGGCAAATATGAATTTTTAGTTATGACTTTTGGGTTAACCAATGCACCCATTGTATTCATGGATATTATGAATAGAATTTTCCATTAATAAGTTTCTAGTGGTGTTTTTTTAGGGCATTTTGGTATATTCAAAAAGTAAATTGGAACATTAAATTCATTTGAGGGTTGTATTTCAATCCTTAAAAGAAAATAAATTGATTGGTAAATTCAGCCAGTGTGAGTTTTGGTTACATAAAATTTCATTCCTTGGTCATATTTTTTCAAAAAATGGCATAACTATTGATCTTGATAAAATAAAGTTGTTGAATAATGGCCAAGACCTAAAATATAATTGAGATTCATGGTTTTCTTTATTTGGTAGGCTATTACTAATGTTTTTTTTAGAATATTACATATTTATCTATCCCACTAACTAAGTAAACTCAAAAAGGTGTTATGTTTATCTGTACAAAAGAATGTGGTGATTGTTTTTATGAATTGAAATTAAGATTGGTGAATGATCCAGTATTGACATTACCTTCTAGAAATGATGTTCTTGTTATCTACAATTATTCTTAATTGAAAGGACATGGTTGGGTCCTTATGTAGAATCATAAGGTAATTGCCTATGCTTCTCGTCAGCTGAAACCCCATGATTAAATTACACTACACATGATTTGGATTTAGCTGATGATTTTTTTGAATTTAAAATTGGTAGGCATAAATTTTATAGTGTAATGTGTGAAATATATACTGATAAAAAATGATTTATGTATATAATCTCTCAGAAGTAATTAAACATGAGACATAGGAGATGGTTAGAATTAATCAAGTATTATGATTGATTGATACTTTGACATCTAGGAAAGGAAAATAAATTTGACAACTCTTTGAGCTGAAATTGTAATGCAACATTAACCATTCTACATTTGCAAAAGATAATTTGATTAATGATTTTATGAACTTGGGAATCAAAGTTATTGGTATTGGAAATTCCTCTGTTTTATTTCAGGTGGATGTGAAATCATCTCCCACAGAAAAAATGAAGTCAACACAGACGGAAGATAGTGAGTTGTAGAAAAAGGTAGAGTTAGTTCAGAAGGGTAAGTTACATAAATTTAACATTGATAAATATTTTTTGAGGTTTTTAAAGAGATTGTGTGTGCCTTGTGATTCACAGTTAAAGAAAGAGTTATTATTTTAATCTCAATGTTCTCCATTATCAGTTCATCCAAGAAGTATACAAATGTACAATGATCTTCGGGAGTATTACAGGGGTGATGGAATTAAAAGAGATATTTTTAACATTACAATGATGTTTTTGACTTATAAATAGGTTAATTTAGAGTGGAAGTTACCATAAGGGATGCTTCATCCTTTACCGAATTCAGATTGGAAATGGGAAAATATATCCATGGACTTCGTCATGGTATTACCGAAGACATCATATGTTAATAATGAAATCTGGGTTATTGTTGACCGATTGACTAAATCTGTTCATTTTCTTACTATTTGATATACTATGTTTCTAGATCAACTTTCTCAATTGTATATTAAAGAGACAATCAGGTAACATGGATTTCCCCTCTCCATTGTATTTGATCATGATCCTAGGTTCACTTCTAACTTATGGAATGTCCTTCATAAGTCATTGGGTACTGAATTAAATTTCAGTACTTATTTTCATCCTTAATCAGATGGGCAGGCATAATGAACTATTCAGACATTGGAAGATTTTCTACATGCTTCTTCAATGGATTAACAGGGAATTTTGGGACCAATATCATTCTTGGTTTGAGTTTTCATATAATAACAGTTTTTATTCCAGTATACAGATGGCTCCATTTGAGTCATTATATGGGAAACGGTCTCGAACTTTGGATTTTTGGGATGTTGTAGGTGAATGAATGTTGATGAAAACAAAATTGGTAGAAGAGATGGTTGAAAAAGTTTATTTAATTCAGATGTACATGGGGACAGCACATAGAAGATAGAAAATTTATGCGGATAATCGGAGGAAGGATATTTCTTTTGAGGCAGGTGAATACATCTTTCTCGAAGTTTCCCCATGGAAAAGTGTTAAGTAGTATGGTAAGAATAGAAATCTAAGTTCGAGGTTCATTGTACCCTATGAATTTCTATAGAATGTTGGATAGGTTTCCTATAGTGTGGATTTACCTCCATGTTTATCCCAGGTACACAATGATTTTCATATTTTAATGTCAAGAATGTATATGTCAGATCCATCTCATGTTTTGAGTCCCGAGATAATTCAGTTGGAAGAAAATGTTTCTTAAGAGGAACAACCAGTACATATTTTTGACCGAAGAGAGGCAGTGTTGCGGAATAAAGTAATTCACCAGGTAAAGGTTTTATTCGAAAAACCACATGGTTGGAGAGAGAACATGGGAATCTGAAAATGCCATGATGGGAAAATACCCCCTCTTATTTGACAAGGGAATAGAATTGCGGGGACGCAATTCCCAAAAGTGGGGAAAAAATAATGACCCAGGTATTTATATAATAATACTTTTGATTTCTGTTAATAATTATGAATAAAATATTAATTTTAATTTAAAGGGGTTTCTATGTTCTCTGGCATACCTTACACGCGACAATGGGTTTCTCTGAAATCTCATGTTTCAAATAAGGTTGAGTCATAATAAAAAGTAATAACATAATATTATTATTTTAAATGGTAGTTAACACCTAGCTGTTGTATTGGTAGGAATGAAGAGAACTAATCATATTATGACTAATAATATTTTTTAAATGTTTTTACATTTATCCAATAAAATTTAGAGGCATAAAATGATAATGAATCCAGTTTTAAGCATAAATATTCTAAAATTTTTAAAAGGTATTTTTACCTCCTTTCGATGGAGAAATAATTTTAAATCTAGTTATTGTTACTTTTATATATTGAATTTGAAAGAATTAACTTCTTCTCTAGATTTGGGTTATCAAAATTTACTTTGGGTAAATTTTTGGTATTTTTATGATAATGTTCATTTTTTAATGAAAAGTGAAAAATACTGCATTTTATGTCAAAATTTTGTTTTCATCTGATATATTTATATGGTTATATTATCTATTTAATTGGTTTTATAATTTAATAAGATTATGTTTTTACCATTTAATACAATTTAGGTCATTTTATGTAATTTCACTTTTTAATTATAAATAAACAAATATCAATCTTTTGACAGTTTTGTTTCTTAAAAACGCATTTTTTGGTTTTTACAATGAAAATTAATTTTCAATTATCCTCTGCAAATTTTGTGATTTGAATTTGAAAAAATTCATTCCATATTTAGAATCATGAGTTCCAAATTGGTAAAATATGTAACTTTTATTTATAGATATTATGAATTTTAACTTTAGTAAATATTTTATTTACCATGTTTATTGGGTAAATCATATAAATAAGGGTAAAAAACAATATTATAATAATAATAAATTTTGAAAAACACGTGTCCTAATCCTATTTTATGAGATATATCCGACTATGGGCATCCTTCGGTCGATTTTAGGACCCCGAGGAGCCACTTTTGTGAGAAAATAAAATTTAATTACTTTTAATTTAATGTTAAGGAAAATATAATATAAACATGTATCTTTTGATAAAACAAATTTTGTTTGGGGTTATATAAGTTATTTTTAGACTATAAATATTAATTATAAAGTTAAAATTATTTCCTACATTATTTTATATTATTTATAATTTTTAGAGATTAAATAAATAAATTTAATTATGACACAATGATGATGGAGTGATTGCTTCAATTATAATGGATTCAAATAAATGATATTGTAATTGTAAAAATAAGTGTAATTTGGTTACTTTGATGTCATCCAAGATTTTTCAGGAAGATTTATTCATTTCATCTTTGTATTAATGATTTTTTTTCTAATTAATCATGTTTTAATGGATTTTTAAGAAAGTCATGATATAAATAGTTTCAAAATTTACAAAATTATTATTTTGAAATATCAAATATTTTATTAAATATTACAAATTTAAAACAATCTAAGATTCTTCCAAATAGTTATAATAATCCTAAAATTTTATTATTGACTCATTAATTCAATATTTGTCTTTTTTGGTAACTGTTTTGATTCTCAAAGTGTTAAATGATTGATAAAACGGTAAGAGTAAAAAGGGTTAAATAAAAATGATAAGGATTAAAAAGTATCCAAAACATGTATACTTTTTATCGGATGATTTTATTTCATATTATATTCATATTATAATAGAACTATATGAATTTGGACTCATTTATACTCAAAATATAATTTATAATAAAATAATAATTCAAGATATTCTTTAAGTGACCTCCTCCCTTTTATAAAAGGATACCACCTCAAACCCATTACTCACACCTCTCAAGCCTTCAGGATCATCCAAAATCTGACCAAATAAGCTCCTAAAATACCTTGATTCCTCCTATAAGCCTTTATTTATGAATAATGAAATTCAAGAGATCCCTTGGGATCAAATCAAAATAAGTTACACAATTTGAGGTAACATTTTCTCTCAAGTTTCTTTCCATTATTTTTCCTTCTCCACTTCCTATACACTTTTTACTCTTTGCTTATATAAAAACAAAAATATCATAATTATACAAGTTTTTTTATGATAATTATTTGATCTATACTTACACACACCTCCATCTACTTTTACGAACATAATGTTTCTGTGTACGATGAATTGTTGCCTCACAAAATGAGGATTGTTCGATTTTCCCCTACCGTCTCTCAGGGTGGCCACTATGATTGAAATTTAATTATATATGATATTTATGATATTTATTTTATCTCTAATATTATTTAATTATCATTTTTAACATTCCTTTATTCTTTTCATGTTGTATAAATATGATAATTTCATCTAAGGAAGTGAGAACTACTTCCCCCTCAAAGTGAGAAGACTCATTCATGCTATACATGGAACATATAAAGGATGGAATTAATGATATTATGTAACATATATAACATAGATATTATAATAGAATTATAATATACCTTTATATCATATATTTTTCATTCCATTAAATATGAAAAAGAAATGAAGGTAGTGTTCATGCGTACGTATGACTTACCATCTCCATGAGTGGTGCATTCCATTTGTTATATCCAAATGTTATGGACTATTATAAACACACATATACTGTACACATATAATATATATGAGATATAAATTATTAATATCATTATAAATATATTGTAATTTTGGCCACACTGAAAATTTATAATTATAACATGTTCATTTTTTACTCATGTTCTGAACATTGAAAAAATGTCTGATATTATCTCAAATTATTAATTAATTGTTATAGAAAGGAATTAAGTGATATAAAAGACTAATAAACTTGAAAAATGTTCTTACAAAATCTGAAATTAACTTATGTTTATTATTCAGAAAATGAAAGAATGAACGAGTCAAGTCAGTCACGAGTTAAAGGACTCTGACTCAATATCTTTTCTTTGAGGCATATTTTGATTTATACTAATCTTGCTTTTATAATGTGTATAAAACCATTTTACTTTTAATTTAATTCAATTTGAATATTTTTTCTTCTTAGTGTTTTACTAAATGAAAAAGGGAATGTTTCTTTTTAATGTATGCAGCGACAACCAATTTTCTTCCGCCGCGAGAATTCTTTGATATTTGGATTCCTTAACAAGCTATGATGTTATAAACTGGTAAATAAATACCATATACCATTTCTAAATATTTTGGTATTGATAATGGTTTTGAAAGTGGATTTAATATGTTAATATCTTTAAATTTTTTCTTTTGATTGAAAATTAAATTTTATGTTGATATTTTCAATCTTTTATGTGTGATGATTATATAATGGTACATGGAAATATGATGGGTGGTTATGTGATAAACCAAATGACAGATAGTTATGTGATAATACATGGATAGGTTGTTACATTATAAACTCCAATTCATTGGGTATGGAAGTCGTCCATATGGCTATTCTATTTTTAATAATGATTTGTGGAAGTTGACCATACGGTTATTTCATTTATGTATGATTATGTACCAAATTATCTTTATATGCTATAGGTTGTTTTATTTGAGATTTATGGTGATATTTTGGTTAAACAAATTGTAAGGAGAGATCATATATTCAGTTATGTGTTTTTCTACATGTATAATGTGATAATTATTTCTTTATGATTAATCATTAATGGTTTACATGTTGTTTTGAAAACTAACTGCTTTCCTTCTTTGTGAATCTCTTACTACTCTTTTTATTCTCATACCATGTTATTGAAATTTTTTTCACATGAATTATGGTAAAATAGGACCAAGGATGGGATTAAGGAAAAGTAATGCATTTTAAAACATGGAACTAAACATGTTTCTTTTCTTTTAAGAGTTTTTATTTTATGAAAAAATGGATACTCAGTAGAAGTGTCTACATGTAATATTCAAGATGTTTTATATAAGATATGACCTAATTATCTGAAGATATAAACATGAAAAGATCCTCAATGTGAAATATTAACTTACGTCAAGATTATGTAATGGTTAAGGTTGGGGCCTTATTCTAGGATCCATTATCTATATTTATTTTGGTGACATACTACTTAATTGAATAAGGGGAAACCCTTGAGGTGATGCAATTTAAGTAAATGACTAGTTATGTGTTTGGGGATGTTTAGGAAAAGCACTAGCATCTATGGTACATGTTTATTATGGGAGACCCAATGCATTGTAATTCAATGAGTTTATTGACAAGTTTCATGGGTGTTGTAATTACAATAAATTTTTAGAATTCCAAGAATGATGTTCCCCAGGGTTCGGTGATAATGTCTAATAATTTAGAATTCAAAGTGTGATACCCCTATGGTTCCATAATTATTTATGATAATTTAGAATGCAATGGGTGATACCTTTAGGTTTGTTGATTACACTTTATACTTTGGAACTCCAAGGGTGATACCCCCTTGGGTTAATTGATGATGGATAATACTTTGGAATTAGAAGGGTAAAAACCCTTCAATAAAGTAATGAATTTTGATACATTAAAACTTTATGGGTCATATCCCTCGAATTTGGTGAAAATTTGTGAACCTTTGTAACACCAAGGGAGATACCCATTGGGTTTTTTGATAATTCCTAATACTTTGGAACACCATGGGCCTGTGGGTTTGACGATGACACCTGATTAAATAGAACAACATGGGTGGTCCCATTGGGTTTGGAAATATTACATAACTACATTGAATGACTAGATTAACCCTGAGGGTTTGGTATTTATACCTGATGATACATTATATATAGAGAGACGACTAAGACCGAAGTAGGTAGGGTTGATATGGGTGTCCCTTAAGATCATATGGATTGTTAGTGGTTTATTTATTTATGTTATGACTTTATTTATTATGAATTTCATCATGCACTTTATTAATCTGATTGGATATGCTTATAAATTTCATGGAATGTGACATACTGAGTCGTATTCACACCCTACTGAAGACATTTATTGATACTCAAGAATACCTTTATGTTTTTAGCATAAGAAATGGGTAAGAGCACTTTGACAGATGTGTGTTAGGGATTCCAGGACAGCGCATAGATGTTTAGGACTAGGATAGGACTCATGGCCATTTTTTATGGAGCTCTCAATTTTATCTTTAATCCTTTTAGGTTTTGATGAATGTTTCATGATATTTATTTATGATTATATGAAATATATTGTTTATTTTCATTTGATATAGAATGTTTTTGGGATTATTATTTATCATCACTATCATGGATGTATTTATAAATAATTATCAGGATGTTGTATTAGACTGTAATTATGTTTTGATGTTATTTCACTTTGATATATTAGTATAGTCTCCATGCCATACCAGTATATAACTACAATATTGTTCAGTAGACTCTGGCTAATGGGGAGACATGTCTGAGGTCATGTTTCACCATCATCTAAGACATTATTTAGTGGTCTCTAGTCGGTGGATGTTACATATACCACACTAACACTATTAATGGTACATATGAAATTGAATAAATTGATGAAATTGATGATACTACAAACATTGATGAAACTAAATTCATCAATAACACTCATAATACTAAAAAACTCATGAAATTAATGAAAATGAAGATATTAATGACACTGATAACACAAATGATAGTAATGAAAACTACAACTCTCACGACACTAATGAAACCAATGACATTGAAGATATTCTCAATACAAAAAAACTATAAAAACACTAATAATCTTAATTACATTGATGAAACTCATAAAATTTATGAAATGGATGAGATTCATTGAACTTATGGTACTCATAACACTAAAGATATTATGAAACTCAAGACACATATGCCAATAAATACACTACTAAAGCTAACGCCATTGATAATGTTAATGATAATGAAGATTCTAATGAAATTGATATCATTGAAAACATTTATGAAAATTATTAAATTATTGAAACTAATGATGTTGGTGACACTAATGACACTAATGACACTAACACCACGATTAATACTAACAAGACTGATAAAACCTTGAAAAGATAGACACTAATAAACCTAATGACACTTTTAAAAAAATTAATCAAATAAAAAAACTGACAAAAAAATTTATTATGACGCTAAAAAATCTAATGACACAAAAAATAGTCATTAAATTAATGACACTGATGATAAAAATGACATTGATGACACTGATTACATTGAAGATTATAAAGACACTGATGCCACCAAGAACATTTACAATACTAATTAAATGAATTAAACTAACAACATTTACAAAACTAATTTAATGACACTGATAAAACAAAACACACTAATGATTCATTCTATTGATGGTTGATTTAATGGTTCATACCTATGGTGACAACCACTAAGAAACTTATGTATGAAATTTTCATAACCAACATGACCAAATATAACATGACCTGTAATCAGTAATCATGCAATAGATATATACATAAAAAATGAAAATCATTCTAAATATTCAATATGGAATTCTTAAAATTTATTTTATGGAATACCATGATTTATTAGAAAACTGGTTCTTTTTTTAATTATTTACAAAACCAAATGCACAAGGTTTATAAGGTATTTCCATTCTATGTAAAATGAAATGATCCAAATTTGAACAATGTTTTTAGCCAATATATAATATTAATCATCCAAATAGTGGTGTGATATTTTTAGGATTATTTCATGATTTTATAGTGTGAATAATAATTTTTTATATTATATTTAATGATGAGGATTTCAAAATCGTTAACTTAATTTTATAATAAATAAAATATATTTTATTTCATTATAATCTTAAATAATTTTTTTTAATATTTCGAGTCCTTATATTATCTTTATTGTATGATTTTTTAGGATCATTGTTTCACAGTACACCCACATTCTATAATGCATCGTGAGAAAAAATATCCTCTTATGGTAATTTATGATTTCCAAAGATGTAATAGAAATATAGTTGGGTTTATAAATGAGAAATGTTTTAATGAAAATGTGTATGGACATTTGCTGTTACTACTTCTTTTGGACATACAACTGATGATAATTAATATATCAATGACCAAAATTAGATTTAGGATATGATGAAATGGATGAGAAGGTTTTGATATTATTTTTATATAATTTTAGTGTATATGGGATCATTTGAATTTTTAGGATTTGATAGAAATGATTAATGTATTGGTGGTGAGTTTTTATCTTTGTATTAGATAAATATGGGTTTTTTCCTTTCCTCTATCTCATTATGTGTTATAACTTATTACTCAATCATCAATATGTTTCCTTTTTATTGAGTAAAATAATAAAATTAACTTTAAAACTTATGATTCAATTTTTTAAAATAGTCACTCATAATTTTTCCTTAATATAACTAATTACATTAAAAAGATATAAATTGAATAAATCCAAAATTGTATATTATGGACTTGTGTTGGGACTCAAATGTGATATAATGTGAGGATTCAATCTCAAATTACTCTTCTTCCAAATAAACCAATATGATTCTCATTTTACCGTTGGTGTTAAGTGTATATGTATAAGTTTTTTGGATTTATTAATAAAAAATATTTTCTTTTAATCCTAAATCAATGTGTGGTGTTCCTGAGGAATCACAATATAATGTTATTTTTTTTGTTTCAAAATTAATTGGAAATTCAAATGACATTATAAACAAGTAAGATAAATAAAAAACATTTTTAATTATTTTAATAGTTTTGAATGTATTTATTAATTAACCACAAATATATTTTTTTCATTTATTAAAATTTTATTGATTTGGATGATTTCATTATTTAACTTTTTTATTTCTCTGTAACATTTCTTAAAAAACTAATATATTAAGAATAATAATTTGTTGACATATGATTAATTGTAAATAGTTTAGGAAGAGGAGATGTTTTATTTTTATAATTAAATTTTTTAACAATGTAAATAAAGTTATCATTTAATAAATTTTGAAAATTTATATGTCCTTATGACATCTTGTCCAAATTTCATTGAAAAGTGTTAAAAATATTATATGAAAAAAAACAAAAAGGAAGGGGTTGTGTCAAGGATGGGTAAAAAATCACTCTTTATCATCCTTTGATCTTGTTATAACTATGACAATTAGTTTCATGTTGATATCAAACATTGGTTGGTATATTTGTGTCAGATGTTTTTCAAGTTTAACTTTAAAAAAAAGACAACAAATAAAAATAAATGAAAAAAATAACACTTGCATTATATATTCTTATGTCATTCGGATATGTTTTTTTTGTACATATTTCATCACTTCATCCCCTTATATTTTTATCTCTATCTTATCTTCCATCACATGTTCATTCCCGTATAAATATGTGTTTCCATTTCCTTTTAGGCCTCATTTCAAAAAAAAATGTGCATTGCTTTTTCCTTTTTGGTGTTTTACCCCAAATTTCCTATTTTTTGGATATTATATTTCTACTGTCCCATATCCACTGAAAACCCCTATAAAGAAACTCTTTATTATTATTCACATTAAGATAGTAAATTTAATCAACGATCTATTAAAAACTAAAAGATTGTTAGTTTTCATTGGTTAATGAATGAATCAACATTAATAAATTTTATCATCTTGAGAGGTGTAAGTTTGGGGTGCCCCCATTTTCCATTTCTAAATTTTTTCATGAAAAATGTATTTTTTGGAACATATCTTCTATAATGTTTTTCTGAGGGATTCCTTATGGATGAGTGAACTATTCTAGACCCCCCTGATTAGTGAGAAAATATATAATATTTTGGGTGAGTAGAAATGGTTTAGTAATATTTTTATATTATTTGTACATGAGAACATTCAAAAGAATAAACGTGGGGGATTTTATTTTATTAATTTATTTATAAATTTTTATTTACTCTCTTTACTGATTTTCTATGAAAAGTGAATAATTGGTGTGAAATATTCATGTTTTAATATTAAATATAATTATTGAGAATTATTTAAATTAATCCACATTCGAGTAAGTTTAGTTTTTTTTATGAAAACTCTCATCCAAGTGATATAAATTGTGTGATTCATGATTTATAGGGTTCTGTATTAAATTTCCTACCAAAAAATAAACTATTGTTTTTGCCAATTTAGCCATTTGAAGGGTCATGTGGTCCACACAAGAAGGACCAAAGAATATGTGGATAAATGGGACCATCCATGATGATTGAATTTTTGGGATCAATACAGAAGATAAAAATTTATGAAACTCTAGAATTTCATTTTGATTTTCCAAAGGAATTATGGATAAAACATTACAATCCAAATGGAACAAATTATGGGTCCAATTGATCCATGAAATTCTATCCCACCATTTTTCCTAGATTTAAAAACAGCACATAATACATTGCTTTTCTCTTGATGTAAAAAGAAATTTAAGAAAATATTTTATACTATGAAATAAATGTTATAGATTGAATGTCACGACCCATCCCCCGGGGCCAGTATTGTGACTACCCCAAGCTCGCCTTCTATAGGCCAGGGGCTGGCGACTAGCACCAAAGGCGTAACCCCCTAAACCAGGAAGGCATTGCCTTTATAAATCGTAGACACACAAAACCATAGTACAAGAGGAAGAAAACACTAAGTAAAAATGGTGTAACACATATGATGAATGTAAAGGGGTCCAGAAATACAAGCGTAATAGTAAAGTACAAGGAAATCAAAAATAGATACAACTAAAAAACAAACAACTGGAAGGTTTCTAGAAGCTCCTGGATCGTCCACCACGGATCCTACCTGAAGGGTAGGTACAGAAAGCCTCCTCAGTGCTCCATGCCCGTCCGTCTCCTCCGGGTACCATCTCATCGTGAGGTCCACCTCCAGGTACTATCCACTCCTCATAAATTCAGCCTCAGTCAGCGATGTCTGTCGTCTACATCCAACACAACAAGGTGCGGGTATAGCCCATGTAGGGGTGAGTATAACGATACTCAGTAGGGACCCCGAGACCCTCATGGTCTCACAAAATCTAACTAGGATAATCGAAAAATTAGGATTTAAATGGATAACCATTACTTAGGTATATGCCCATACATATACCTATGTTATCAAGTAACTCATATCAATCATGAGGAAAACACAGTGGTCAATGAATCAGCTCAACCAGGATTTTTATTCACGATGTTGAAACCACAGATGCTAGAGAAATCCTCCTCTGTCGAGTATAGTGGGGCTACCTATACAACCAAGGTCTTCCCACTAACCTTAGACTGCTGAAGTACTCCACATGTCGAGTACTTTGGGCCAACAGCTACAACCAAGAGCTTCCCACCATGGGTCTGCCGCTACAACCAAGTCCTCCCCCTCATAGCCTACAGAGGAACTCCTTCTGTTGACTAGCACAGGTCTTCCTCTACAACCAAGCGCTCCTCGGTCGTGGGTCTACTGTTACAACCAAGCACTCCCCTCTGGGCTATCTGAATCACCCCGAGTCGATCAATCAGCAGTCATCAAGTCTCAGCCAGCTACTAGGTCTCTGCAATCTTCTCGCTCGTCAATGGGAGGGTCCATTCCACAAGCCTCAATCCAATACTCCAATTGTCACTAAGTCTCACTTATAAGTAACATGAAGGCCCGCCTCTCCATAGGGGTCTCAATGCAACAGACGGCGTGTCAATCGGATGCTCAGTATGTGAGTTATTAGTATTTTAGTCCCAGGGGCCCGATTGGTTTCATGTACGAACCAACCTGACCATAACTCAACTATACCCCAAACTCCTGTGTGGTGTACTCAAGGGACCATTTCTCAATTATATTACCAACGCCGCTGACAGTTCGTCAAACGGACGTGCGGTCTGAGAGATACTGGCTTTTCATTTCTAGGGGCCCGGTTGGATTTACGCTCGATCCAAACCCGGACGTTTTATAAAGTCTTTCAAAATCACTAATATTATTGAAAAAGGACTGCCTCGCCATTAGGATCCTAGTGTCGCAGACGGCGCGTCGATCAGACACATGGTCAGGAAGTTATTCTCATTTAAGCGAAACGAGCCCGGCCAGTTAAGCCCGGTGGGCTGCCGGGTCGGTCCGTTCTGGCTCGGCGGGTCCGACCAGACTAAGGGGTCGTCCCGACCCGATAATGCACGGCCCAGACCGGTAGGGCAAAACCCAACCTATGGCAGGTGGCCTGGCCAACGCAAGGGTGTGGCCCGACCCATGGCTGGCCGAGCCGGTGCGGGGGGGGGGGGGGGCTGACTTCCCGAACCGGTGGCACCGAGTGGTGCTGCCCTCCTGTCTGGCTAGCCGAATCCCGCTGGTCTTACGCCGAAGTAGCCCGTGGAGTGTGGTCCATGGTCTTCCTGTCTGGTCGGCAACGGCCGGACGGTTCTTCCATAGCGCGGCGCCCTCGTGGCGCCGCAGTTCCTTCGGCCCAGACGGCTTTGGCCCGCCGGTTCTTCTTCGGCCGAGCGACCCGCGGATGCGGGCTGTAGTTCTTCCACACGTGGCCACCACCTTCTCTCGTCGCTGCCTACGTTATCTACCTCCTCCCGTTTCCACCACAATAGTATTCAAGATTCATCGAAGGGTCGTCGGGCCGTCTGCGTTCGGCTCGCACCCTCCGCGTTAGGCAATATCAATTGGCCATAGATGATCACTTGCATTCTACAAGAACGAAGGTATAATTTACTAAATTTAAAATTATTCAAACAACCTACCTCGTAATTGAGTTTTGTTCGTCAACAATCCATGGAAGGAAAGCGTCTCAGTACTCGGCCATCGCGGAAGATGGCGTCGTAGAGAACGGTGTTGTCTTGTCAATGTTGGAGGAAGAGTCATTGTCGTAGACGGCGTTACTTGCGAGCGGTGTCATCTCCCTTGACGCGGATGAAGAGGAAGGAAGACACGTCGTCGTTATTAAGTGCAATCAGTGTTCTTCGTCGAAGTGGATGTCGTTCTTCTTGGTCTTCACCGTTATTCATCGAGAGAGAAACACTATTCCTTTAAATCTCCAAAGCCTCCCCAACACAACAAAAGCCAACCGAAAAATAATAGCTTAGATTATTATTTTATTCTCAATATGATTTTTTGAAAATTCAAAAACATAAATTAATTAATTAACTATGGATAAATTTCTTATGTAAAGGGTGTTGGCACAATTACTGGAGGGAGGTGGAGAGTTAGAATTAAAGTGGGGAGGTGGAGAGTTAAGAGACGGGATAAAATGAATTTAAGAGCTGATGTGAAAGGGTTTGGGTTTGTGTGGGCCCCACCACACTAAATCCTATCATGGGAGGTTATGTGGGGTGTGGGCCCCACCCCAACTCCCCTTTAGAGGAAATAACCACCATCAAATAAAAATTATGTACACATAATTTTTATTATTATTTAATGAATCTACAAAAAATTAACTTCTCCTCCGGATCAAACACAACTGTGGTAAAGGTCCCCATAAGCGAATACTGGTGCTGCGAGTTCATCAGTGTCCTCAAATTTCAATTTCGAGCACCAGTTAAAAAGATAGAAAAACCCGCACATATGTTTATAGAACTTACCCAAACAAAACATCAGAAATTGATTCTGGGCACACCAGGCCTCGGAATCAGGTTCCGTCAGAAACTACGGAGTCATAAAATTCCAAATAATTTAAGAAAAAAAATTCCTTGAAATTTAAGGGTCTTTACATTACCCCCACCTCAAGGATTTACATCCCCATAAAGTTAAAACACACATTATGGAAAAAAAGAGGTACTGAGCATACATCTGAGCCTCCTACTCCCAAGTGCTCTCCTAGATGTTCCTATGCTGCCAGCGAACGCGCACCAGAGGAATCGACCGTCCATGCAGGACTCGCTCCTGTCGATACTCAATCTCCACTAGAACCTCATTGAATGTCTCCCCGCCATCTATATCCATCTCCATGTGGTCGATGATGTGGGATGAATCGTGCACGCATCTCCTCAATTGAGATATGTGGATGACATCATGCACCTCGTGCAACTGAGGTGGAAGGTCCAGGCAGTAAGCCGCCTCACCTACTAGGCTGAAGAACTATAGGAGTGACTGTAAGAGTCTCTAGATAGGCTACACCATCTCTATCCACAAAGGATATATGTAAGGAAACCAGCTGCTCTGTCGCCTATCCTAACAGCTGAATACCTGTCCTGCTGGGCGCATCCACAACAATGTTCCCCTTGTCATGAGTATAGACTATCTCGAAGTCATAATCCCGGAGGAACTGAAGCCCTCTCCATTGGCTCAGGTTCAAATTATACTGAAAGAAGACACACCTGAGACTATTGAGATTGGATTGAACTGTAAACCATTCGCTCAATGAACAATGGGTGATACTAGCCAATTGTAAGAACTCGACTTCACCCTTCTTTGCCTACGTTCTACAAGAGCTGCTATGATTTATACATTGCCGAAAAGGGATATTCGGTCTCATCCCCTAGATGAAACACGTAAATTTCCTAATATAGTCAATCTTGAAATGAAAAATACTAATTCATGCCATGGACGACGTCATAAGCCCTCGACGCTACTACCAAGAGATCCAACCTTTACTCTCACCTCCAAGGGTTGAGTCACAATGCCGAAATCAGTGTGTGGTTACTGGGTCTCCTCCAGTATAAATATCAAAAGTGAGGGTCAAGTCAATAGTTTTAACCAGAACCTATTAGTATTAACCACACAAAAAGGAAAGAAAGAAAAAGTCACAAGGACAAGTGTCTTTTATTACTGCAGCTCAAAGTACAATGACACAAAGCAACCACAACAATGACATTAACAGAGCTAGAAGCATCATGAACAAATAAATCTATTCCAAGAACTAGTCCTGCTCCTGTCCACCTGCTTCTGGAGCTCCATGGTCGTATAATTTAGCTGCATGAAGTTGTGCTCTCCCATGTCCACTCGTTCTCTTTGGTCGGGGTGGACGTCCTAGTGGTGGTGGTGGCATCACCTCGAAGCATTGTCCACCACCAGTTGCATGACCATCTCCTTTTCCACGGTCACCTGCTCCTTGTGAACCATCTTGATCAATCCTTTTCCTCTACCTGGGAGGTCCTTTATCTATCTTTTGATCATCCGAGCGGTGGGTCGGAAAGTCATGAACCATGTGATCCTATCCGCCGCATGAGTAAAATTGTATTCTCTTGGTAAGTCTATCTCCACCCCGGGTGCCTCTCACACACGATCCTGAGTCATACGGTCGATCACTGGTGGGTCTGGTGGTCTTAGACCTCTGTGTCATCTGTCTACTTCCAAAGGTAGAAGACTCCGCTGCATTTCGACTAGTGGTGGGTCCTGCTGTTGGCGATTGCTCAGCAAGGAAATTATCCACTAGGTGGCGTCTCTCCAACACCCTCGTCTGTGTCGGGATGATGTGGGAGACAACTAAAGCATAACTCTCTCGCCTAAGTCCCTGATCAAAGGTCTGGGCCTTGAAGAATGGGTCGCGTACCATATCAGTGGAGTAGCGCAAGAGGTCAGTGAACATCGTTGAGTACTGAGCTACACTCATGCTACCCTGCTGCAGATGAAGTAGATCATGTATCCTCAAAACTCAAAGGGTGGCTGGGACAAAATCAACCCAGAACAGGCTATCGAAGTCTGCCCAGAGAAGTGTCACCTCTTCGTGGACCTAGAGCATCAGGATCCACCATCTGCCTGCAACTGCCAGAAGGAGGCTGGAAGTAAGGATCACCATGTATTCTGCTGGTTTCCCTACCAGTTTGAAGAATCTCACCACATCCTCCATCCAATACTCAGCCGCCTGTGGGTTCGTCTCTCCCCTGAACCTTGGTTGCCTCTGTCGCTAGAACTCGTGCAACGCACTCAAGAGGTGTGCACTCTCTACTACTGGGGCTGGTGGAATCGGTGGCCCAACTTGAAGTAGTACCGATGGTGCCTCCGCTGGAAGAGGTCCCTGTAATGAGGCCCCATTGCTCGGTGGGCTGTCAGTACAAACAACTCTCAGGGCTCTAGATGGTCTTCCGCAGGGAGGCATCCTGAAAGAACAGATGTGACCCAGTTAAAAGACTATACCTGGTGAGCTGACTTAAAGAAAAAAAATTTGAAAACACACACGCAATCAGTGTTTTAGTGTACTGAGTTGGAAGTCAGAAGTTAGGGTCCTGGTGTATGGATATGTCGTCCTCCCACACCAACACCGGAATCCCTGAACTGAAAACCACACTTAGTACCCTTAGAACTATTCCTTCATAGAAAATAAATATCAGAGTCCTTATTTATGTGGTTGAACTGACTCCTCTGATACTAATTTCTCACGACCCGTCCCCCGGGGCCCGTATCGTGACTACCCCAAGCCCGCCTTTCACAGGCCAGGGGATGGTGACTAGCGTCAAAGGCGTAATCCCCTAAACTGGGAAGGCATTTACTTTATAAATCATATACACACAAAAACAGAGTATAAGCGGAAGAAAACACTAAGTAAATCTGTCTAATAAGTATGTTGAAAGTAAAGGGGTCCAAAAATACAAGCCCAACCGTAAAGTACAAGGAAATCACAAATATATATAACTAAAAGACAAACAGCTGGAAGGTGTCTAGCAGATCCTGGATTGTCCACCACGGATCTTACCTGAAGGGTAGGTATAGAAAGCCTCCTCAGTGCTCCACGCCTGTCCGTCTCCTCCAGGTAGCGTCTCGTCATGAGGTCCACCTCCAGGAACTATCTAGTTCTCGTACACTCAGCCTCGGCCAGCGTTTTCCATCATCTGCATCAAATGCAATGAGGTGCGGGCATAACCCATGCAGGGGTGAGTATAAAGATACTCAGTATGGATCCTGAGACCCTCAAGGTCTCACAAAATCTAACCAGGATAAACCACAAAGTAGGATTTCAACGGATAACCATTACATAGGTATATTCCCATACATATAGCTATGTTATCATGTAACTCATCTCAATCCTGAGGAAAACACAAAGGTCAATGAATCATCTCAACCAGGATTTTTATTCACGATGTTGAAACCACGGCTACTGGAGAACTCCTCTTATGTCAACTACAGTGGGCATGTCGCTACAACCAAGCACGTCCCACTAACCATAGACTACTGAAGTACTCCACCTATCGAGTACTATGGGACTGCTTCTACAACCAAGTGCTTCCCACCATGGGTAGGCCGCTACAACTAATCGCTCCCCCTCATAGCCTATGGAGGTACTCCTTCTGTCGACTACCACGGGTCTTCCGCTGTAACCAAGCGCTCCCTGGTCGTGGATCTACTGCTACAACCAAGATCTCCCCTCTGGGCCATCTGAATCACTCCGAGTCGATCGATCAGCAGTCGTCAAGTCTCAGCTAGCTACTAGGTCTCTGTAATCTGCTCGCTCTTCACCAGGAGGGTCCGCTCCACGAGCCTCAAACCGATAATCCAAGTGTCATGAAGTCTCATGTAGAAGTAACACATAGGGCCGCCTCATTATAGGGGTCTCAACGCAATAGACGGTGCGTCAATCGGATGCATGATCTGTGAGTTATTAGCATTTTCGTCCCGGGGGCCTGGTTGGTTTCATGTATGATCCAACCCGACCGTAACTCAACTATATCCCGAACTATTGTGGGGTGTAATAAATGGACCATTTCTCAATGAGATTACCAACGCCACTGACGGTTCATCAAACGGACATCTGGTCTGAGAGATACTGGATTTTCCGTTCCAGGGGCCCGGTTGGATTTACGCTTGCTCCAAACCCGTCTGTTTTCTAAAGTCATCCAAAACTCACTAAGTGTATCGCAAAAGGAATGACTCACCGCAAGGATCCCATTGCTACAAACAGAACATCAATCAGACACACGGTCGTGAAGTTATTCGTATTTAATAGAAATAGGCACGGCCCGTCAAGCCTGGTGGGCTGGTGGGACGGCCCATTCTGGCTCGGTGGGTCTGACCCGGCTAAGGGGTCGTCCTGGCATGATAATGCGCGGCCCGGCCTAGTGGGGCACGTCCTGGCCTGTGGAATGCGGCCCTCCCTGGAAGGGTGTGCCCAGGCCCGTGGCTGGCGGATCCGGAGCGAGGGGGGCCTACTTCCCGAACTGGCGGATCGAGGGACGACGCCCTCCTGTCTGGTCGGCCGGTCTTCCACTGAAGTGGCCCGTGGAGCGTGGGACGTGGTCCTCCGCAGCGTGACACCCTTGTGGAACTGCAGTCTTCCAGTCTGGACGGAAATGGCCGGATGGTTCTTCCGCAGTGCGGAGCCCTCGTGGCATCGTGGTTCCTTCGGCCCAGTCGGCTTTGTCTAGTCGGTTCTTCATCGGCCGAGCAGCCCGCAGATGCGGGCTGCAGTTCTTCCGCTCATGGCCAGCACGCAACCTCCACCTTCTCTTGTCACCGCCTCTGTTCACTACCACCTCCCGTTTTCGCCGCCAGAGTATTCAAGATTCATCAAAGGGTCGTCAGGCCGTGTGCGTTCGGCTCGCGCCCTCCGCATTAGGCGATATCAATTGGCCATAGATGAATACTTGCATTCAACAAGAACAAAACAATAATTAACTAAATTTATAATTATACAAACACCCTACCTCATAATTCAGGTTCATTCCTTGATGAGTCATGGAAGACGAGCGTCGTGGTAGTCGTGCGTCACGGAAGACGGCGTCGTGGAGAATGGTGTCGCCCCATCAACGTTGGAGGAAGAATCATTGTCATAGATGACATTCCTTGCAAGCGGTGTCTTCTCCCTTGACGTGGAGGAAGAGGAAGGAAGAAATGTCGTCGTTCTTCGGTGGAATCAGTGTTCTTCATCGAAGTGGATGTCATTCTTCATGGTCGTCACTGTTCTTCGTTGAGAGAGAAACAATATTCCTCAAACTCTCCAAAGACTCCCCAACACAACAAAAGCCAACCCAAAAATAATATCTTAGGCTATTATTTTATTCTCAACATCGATTTTTCAAAATTCAAATACTTAAATTAATTAATTAATGGTGGATCAATTAATTAATTAAAGGGTGTTGCAAAAAATAATGGAGGGAGGTGGAGATTTACAATTAAAGTGGGGAGGTGAAGAGTTAAGAGAGGGATTAAAGGGAGTTAAAGAGGGGATGTGAAAGGGTTTGGGTTTGTGTGGGCCCCACCACACTAAATCCTCTCATGGGATGTTATGTGGGGTGTGGACTCTACCCCAACTCCTCTTTGGAGGAAATAACCACAATAATATAAAAATTATGTACACAAATTTTTTTTAATGAATCTCCAAAAAATTAACTTCTCCTCCGGATCAAACACAACTGCAGTAAAGGTCCCCTTAAGCGAATATTGATGTTGCAAGTTTATCGATGTCCTTTTATTTCAATTCCGAACACTAGTTCAAAATATAGAAGAACTCACACGTACGTTTACTGAACGTACCCGAACAAAACATCAAAAATTGATTCTGGGAAAACTGGGCCTCAGAATCAGGTGTCGTCAGAAACTTCCGACTCCTAAAATTCCAAAGAATTTAAAAAAAAAATTCCTTGAAATTTCTGGGTCTTTACGTTAAAGAATTTTTAGAATATCATTTTATAATTTGAAGTCATATTCTTTGACTAATATTCATTCACATTTAGACAAGGGAAATATTTGACATAAAAATGGATAGAAGAATTGTTTTAAGAAAATGACTATAAATTTGTCTATAAAATTTTAATGGGCACCATATTTTCAGTGTAGGTAGAAAACATCCATATCTAAAACATGTAATAAAAATATATATAAATATTTTTTTTCAATATGGAAAAATCATTGACCCAACCAGATTTGTAGTTTTGGAATACAAACACACCACCTCCTTGGGCTATAAATACATTCCACTAATCTCAATGAAAGAGGATTGAATTTAAAAATAGAGTAGGATAAATAGGAAAAAATCATTAAAAATTCATAGTAGGACCTTCCAAACTATTTTTTTAATTGAGAGACCCTTTCTCGTCTATTTTTTTCATGTTCTTTTATATTCTTCTTTTTTTTATTCGTGTGTGTTTGTTTTCATTTAAATTGAATTTAAACGCATGTTTCTTATTTTTTATCTCTCATTTTAATCCATATTCTACTTCATAATATTAATTTTCTTGAAATTGTTTAAATAATTCAAAATAAACATGTTATTATTAATTTTCTAATTCAATCCAAAGTCTTTTTTTATCTTTTTCGTAGCTCGCGTGTGTGTTCAGTGCACAGCTATTTTATTATTCAATTATTATTTTTTTATAATTCATAATCATATAAATATAATACCATAGTAATAATCATCTTACTTGATGAGTAAATATACCATTTAGGTGAGTCATAATTTGGGGATGTTATGTGATTGAGAGTTTTTTCTTGATGAATATTATTTATGTAAACATTTTGTATGATAAACTTAAAATTTTATGGATTAATGACATGATTTTTTTAAGATATGGATTCCATGGATTATTGGATCCATAAATACGCTATTAAAACATGCGTTTATTAATATTAAAACCTTAGTTATGTTATAGATGGGATTAAATCCTCAACACTTGGGAATTCTGATCAAAATTGTCAAGTGATGTGGGTGTTAATTTAATGAAATATAAAGTATAGATCAAGGAAATCATAAGATTAAATACCAAATAGTGAACTCAGTCCAATATTGAGCAAAAAATTCACCAACATAGGAGGAATATTAGGGATACTAAAATAAATCAAGAACCATTCATTTCCCATCCAATTGTTATAGATATGGCCAATCCTGGGGAAAACCCTTAAAAGAACTTGTTTCTCCTAATATGAATTACCAACCCATTGGTATTCAATATCCATATATTGAGGATAATTTTGAACTCAAGTCGGGTTTGATTCATCTTATTCCACATTTACATGGGCTACCTGGTGAGGATCCTCATCTTCATCTCAATGAGTTTCATGTGTTGTTCTCTACCTTAAAGCCTCAAGGGGTTTATGAAGAACAAATAAAACAAAAATATTTCCCTTTATCCATAGATGACTCCTTCAATTTATGGCTCTACTACCTCCATCCTGGTTCTATAACTACATGGAATGACATAAAATTAGTCATCTAAGAAAAATTCTCAAACTGCATCTATCTGAAAGGAAATAAGTGGTATATTTCAATTTCATAATAAATTACTCCATAAGTACTATGAGATGTTGAAAAATCTTGTGGAAACCTTTCCACATCACCAAATCTCTAACCAACTCATGATACAAAAATTTTACAAGGGTATACTGTATATGGATAGAACTCGCACTAATAACTCAATTCATTGTGCTATTATGAAAAAAAACTACTACAGTTGCATGAGATCTCAGAAGAAACATGGATTCAAACACACAACAATTCCGTACTCGGGAACATTCTCTAGTCAAACAATTCAATTAGAATCAATCCATAGAGAAGAATAAGATGATAGAGTGGATGAGTGATCATATAGTTTTTGTGTGACAAATAGTGGTGGCTAACATAGCTCCATCCAAATATTTTCCATAATCTATATTCGTTGAACCTATTAAAAATTTTGTAATTTGTAGCTCACCAGCTCATCCAAATGACCCACTTCCACAACATCAATAGGATCTATTTGATTCATCTAGACCAATGGAGATCAATGCAGTATATTCTTAGAGGAACACTAACCATAAATAATTAGGTTAGATCATTAAAAAACTCAACTAACCTAACTCTGATCCCTTATTTTTTACCATTATCCCAGGATTGAGGAATAGTAATCATGTCTCTCATCTCCCCCAATTACCTACACAAATACAAACCAATTCCAATATGTTCAATGTTTTGGTAACTTCCAAAGACCTTATCTTTTTGTTCCTCAACTCCAAGGGTACAATAATCCTCTCTCACCTCCTATATTCTACTATTCGAATGATCCTTACCTATTCCCATCCCAATACATTCGCTTTCCAAAAAAACAAAATCAAGATAATCCTAATGCGAGACCTCCCTCTTCAAAAAAGAAACAATGGGAAATTTTTGTAGAATATCTTTCATCCTTCACCCATTATAGACATAAAAAAATTGAAACACATATTTCACAACTTTCATCCCACCTAGAAAACAACATAAAACCAATTCTTCCAAACACCCAACTCAACCATTTCCCAACCCCTAGTGTGATTTAAGTGAAATTTTCCATCAATTAGGTTAAAAAAATTCATAATTCATGATGGATATTCAAATGAACCTTTGAATGTTGATATTCAAATGAAAAGATGAATAATCTAGAAAAAGAAGTAGAAGAATCACCTTCACTTACTTCCATACCTCTAAGGATCCCAATTCCTTTTCATCAAGTTATCTTCATGGCATGGACGTCCTTTGAAATGGATCTTTAAATTATTGATATGTTTAGAAGTTTTGAAGTCATCATTCCCTCTTAGATTCTATCAAATAAATACCTAAGTATGTAATGTTTCTTAAGATTTTTTTCACCCATAGCACTCAACTTCAGTCCGTTGATAATGTGTTAACCCAACATTCCATACCCATGAAGTGGAGAGTTCTAGGTACATTTATTATTCTATACCAAATAGAGTGTTCCAACTTAAATTATGCACTCATAGACCTAGGTGAATCGATGAATTTAATCCCCCAATACATATTATCTAACCATGGTCTAAAAACCTTGCACCCAAAGAGATTTGTCATGTAGTTTTCCAATCAAAGCATAGCCAATCCATAGGGAATAACTGAGCATGTCCTTCTCCGAGTGAATGATATTATCTTCCTAGTTGATTTGTATTTACTTAAAATGGATGGTGAGATGAACTCTTCTCGATCTCTCCTAATTATAAGAAGACCATTGCTCATGACATATAGAAAACATATTGATGTCTATGCAGGCATCTTGTCCATAGAATTTGGTGACCAAATGGTCAAGATAAGCATTTTATAGTCCATGGAATACCCATCTGAGGACCACTATGAATTCTCAATCAATTCTTCTAAAGACACTTATAAGATTCAATTGAACCCCATTCCATCATTTTCATCATGTTCTGATGAGAGATGATCTTTTGAAATTTTCAACATGATTAACCAAGTCATAAATGCTAAAGTTTATGTGGACCTTTCATTCATAGACTACATCAATGTAAAATATATTGATAAATATCTATAATAACACATCAACAATGTTCTCTTCTACTCCAACATGGAAATTATCAATGTAAATGAATTGAAAGAAATTGGATGCCCTTCCCCCATTCCTATATGGTATAACCCATAAATGAATGGTGAGACTCATCTGAAACCACTTCCTCCAAACCTGAAATATGCATTGATATTATATGATAACTCATATCCTGTCATTGTCTCCACTACAAACACTGAAACCAAAGCATCCAAATTTGTTTAGGTGTTATAGGAAAAAAAATTCCATAGGTTGGAGTATATATTACATACCAAGAATCAGCCCTACCCTTTTCATGAATCACATCCATCTCGAAGAATCATCCAAATCGACCAGAAAACAACAAATAAGAATCAATCCACTCATACATGAGGTAGTTATGGAAGAGATCACCAATATTCTTCAAGATGGTATTATCTAAAATTTTTTATATTGAATTGGATAATACAATTCATGTGGTATTAAATAAGGTTGGGATAACTATTTCCGTAATTGAACAAGGGAGATGGTCACAACTCGAGTGAATAAAATTGAACGTGTGCATAGACTACTTGAAATTGAATTTAGAAACATGAAAAGTTCACTTCCCTATTCCATTCCTTTATCAAAGTACGAAAAATTAATAGGATATTCTCATTTTATCTTTTATAATGGATACACCAGCTACTTCCAAATATAATCTGACCTCAAAACCAAGAAAGGACGACATTAACTTTCCCCTTTGGAACATATGCATATAAGATAATGCCTTTTGGCATTTTTAATGCTCATGTAGCATTCCATAGGTGTATGACGAGTATATTTTCTGAATTCATTGAACATTTCATGGAGGTATTCATAGATGAAATTACCTTTTATGGTGATCCATTTAAATCTTTCTTGCATTCACTCACTCTAGTCCTTAAAAAATGTGTCAAATTTAACATTGTTGTCAATTTTGATAAATGTAACTTCATGTTTATGAATGGGATTGTTCTAGGTAACATAATTTCACAAGAGGTTATTAATGTTAATAGTTTGAAAATTGAGTTTATTCAATCGCTTCCTAAACCCACAATAGTTCGACACATCTGTTCATTTCTTGTTTATTCTAGTATATATCAATGAATCATTCATAACATCTATAAGATTTGACTCTCATTCACTCTGTGACTCCAAAATGATGTCACGTTCTATTTTGATGAGGCTTGTAAGAGAGGTTAATTGAACTAAAATTTTATCTTACATCTTCCATAATAATACAACCTCTTAATTGATCCTTACCCTGTGAATTGATTTATAATTCTTATAATAGGTCCATTTGGTCAGTTATTGGTCAAATAAGAGAACAATTACCACATTTAATCTGTTATGCCTCAAAAAACATTCAATAAAACACAATATCACTACATTGTGAAAGAAAATGAACTTCTAGCATCGGTTGTTTCCTTAGATAAATTATATCCCTATCTCTTAGGTGCTGAAATCATCATCTTCACATACCATTCTGCAATAAAGTTCATACTATGGAAAATTTATTCCAACCCAAGGCTAATATAATTTATCCTAATGCTCCAAGGGTTTTACATTGAAATTTGAGATTGACTAGGAAAAGAAAAAATTAGGGCTAATCAAATGAGTATACTTTCTAATTCTTATCATTTTAAAATAACTGATCATTAATTTCAAACTGAACACCTATTATCTATCACTCCAATGTTTCCATGGTATGACCCAGTAGTAAGTTACTTTTTATGGTGTTTTACCAGAATTTTTTTAATGAACAAAAAATGATGTTGAAAATTTATTAAAAACACTATTTTTTGAAGATACGAATATTTAAAAAACTAGGGAAGACATGGTAATTTAGAGATGTGTTGATGATGATGAACATTCCTCCATATTAGAATATTGTCACTTAATGCTAGGTGGTAAACACTTTAGACTACAATGGAAATCCTAGAAGGTCATAGACTAAAGATTCTTCTATCCTTAATTCTTCAAGGACTCAAATGAGGTATTTAAATTAGGTCCCACATGTGAAAAGGTTGTCACAATTTACAAAAGAAATGGAATTCTCCAAAAGACTTTAATTTTCTATGAGATCTTGTATGATTGTGGGAATGATTTCATGGGACCATTTCCCCTTACAATGGATTCTCTTATATTATTCTTATGTTATATTATATTATTAGGTGGGTAGAGTCCAAAACCACTAGAAAGAATGAATAACATATTGTTATTCAGTTTCGAAATCTTCAACCAATTTTGGACATCATGTTCCTTGATAAGTGAATTAGGATCCCATTTTAGTAACCAAACCATAGAATATCTTTTAAAAAACAATGGGGTTTTACATGAAAATCAAATTGTATATGAAAACAAAAAAATCTAATTGAGGAAATTTTTAATAGATAAGTGAAAAGAGTTCTTAAGATAATTGTTAAGACCCAAATAAAGGACTAATCTGATAGACTTGGTAAAGCACTCTGAGATTATCAAACTTCCTATAAAACACCCATTGGGATGTCTCTTTTTAGGCGAGTTCATGGTAAGGAATTTCATTTACTATTTGAAATACAACATAAGTCATTTTGGGCTATCAAAATAGGTAATTTTGATTTGGAAAAATCTTTTGAAGATAGATTGTTTCAGTTAAATGAACTGGAGGATCGTTGACTATATTATGATGAGAACTCTAATCTCAACAAACAAAAGGCTAAGGCAATCCACAACAAAAAAATCCTACTAAAGATATTTCATTAATGTTAAAAGGTAGTGATCTTTAATTATAAGGTTTTTATTCACCCAGGTAATCTAAATTCTTGTTGGGAAGGTACTTTTATTATTACTAATGTTTACCCATTTGGTGCAGTGAAATTCTAAGACCCCTCTTCGAAAAGGACAATCGTGGTTAATGTACATAGTTTAAATAAACACTATGAGAGGAAAAACATCTCAAGAATCAAATCAAATTCCATCAAATACCCAACCACTACGGTAGACCCACCACTGGAGGGAGACGGAGACCCACCAAATCCAAACCAGGGAGAAACTCTTTCCCATTAACTTAGCTCTCTCCCTCTATCTCTTTCACTATCTCTCTTCTTACTCACACATTCTCATTTTTTTTTATCAATTTCCACATAAAACTTTTAATTTACTATTTCTATTTAATATGGGTGTTTCTTCATAAAAAACTAAAAAATACTAAAAATACTAAAAATATATACAACAAATGGGATATAATTAATCACCATACACTTATGATCATTTTTCTGACCATTTTTCTAAGTAAAAATACTTGTTCTCATCTCAAATTTTTTTATTTTCATCATAAATTTGGATAAAGTATCCTGGGTCAAAACCTAGAAATTTTCAATGGCCATTTTTTGATTTGAAAATTTATTCTTCCCCAACCATGAGAAACAACATTAGCTTTAATGCCTAGTTAAATTATCACCATCTTTTCATTTTGTGTGTTTTTTACCCCTTATTGTGATTCTTGAGTTTGTGGACCTTAGAGATGAATTTACTACTTTATTGTACATTAATATGATATATTCATTTTCTAAACCACGTGAGAATTATAATATGCAAATATCCTCCCTTTACCCTTACATTGATCTTACATTTGAAATCCCCTTCATGCCATTGAAAACCTTCTTTTTTATAGACACATTACGGTCCCAATACCTTATCTCACCCAACATATACATGTATTTTCATTTCATAATTAATTTAAAATTAAATGTGGGGAAATGGATTTCATTTAGCGAATCCTTTTATTTATTTTCAACATGTTATCATATGATTGAAAGAAAGCAACTATTTTAGTGTGGGGGATAGGTTTTCATTCTGTGAGTCTAGAAAATATATATATTTTTATAACATCTTGTTCAAATTTAATTAAAATTTTTTCACAAAAAATTATATGAAAAAAAAAGGAATGTGTTGTGTCTTGGGTGGGTCAAAAACCACTCTTCCACAACCTTTTATCTTGTAATACATATTTAAATTACTGTTATGAGGAGATAAAACATTGGATGGGAGATTATTGTGAGATGTTTTCCAAGTTCAAATTAAAAAAACACAAAATAAAAAGAAAACAACAAAAAATCACTTGAATTATAAATTCTTGTGTCATTGGGATAAGTTTTGTGTTTTTGTACATATTTCATTATTTCATCCCCATCAAATTTTAACTCACTCGTATCATTATACAAACATTAATTACCTTGAAAATTTGTGTTTCCATTTATTTTCATGCCTCATTTCAAAAAAAATTGTGCATTTATATTCCCATGTTGGTGTTTTATGACTCTTCTCCAATCTTTCGGATATTATATTCCTATCATCCCATCACAACTGAAAAACCATAATAAATACCTATTTATTATTATACACTTCAAAATAGTAAATAGTAGCTGAGATATATTTAAAAACTATTATTTTTACTTTTTTTTAAATGTGTGAATATCCCTAAATAAATTTTATCATCTTGAGAGGAGTAAGTTTTTAGTTCCCTTATTTTACATTTTTTGTTTTGAGTATGAAAACTGATTTTTTTAACACTTCATCTAAAATTGTTTGTGTGGAATTAATTATGGATGATTGGACTATTCTAACCCCCTTATTGGTGAAAAAATATTTAATGCGTGTGGAAATTAAAAATTATTTAGTTATGTTTTTATATTTGTTGTAGATGAGCACATTCACAAAACTATTTGTGGGGGAGTTGATTTTTTTATTTATTACTAACTTTTTATTTACTCACTTTATTGATTTTCTTTTAAAAGTGTATAATTGGTGTGAAATATTCATGTTTTAATAATAAACACAAATTTTTATCATTATTTGAATTAATCAATATTTGAGTCAGTTTAATGATTTTCTCATAACTATCATCCTACTGAAAAAAATTACATTAATATTCATTTATAGGGTTCTATAATAAATTTTCTACAAATCATTAAACTAGAGTTTTGGCCAATTCTTCCATTGGAGGGTCATATGGTCCACACAAGAAGGATTAAAGAATCTCTGAAAAAAACTAGACTATCCATGATGATTGAATTGATGGACTCAATATAGAAGATCATATTTAATGAAACTATAGAATCTTTTTTTACTTTAAAATGGAATCATAGATAAATATTTCTAGGCTGAAAGGAATAAATAATGGTCCCAATTGATCCATGAATTTCCATTCGACTATTCTATCCAGGATTTAAAAGTAACACACAACACATGATTTTACGCCTGATATAGACATCAAATCGAGATAATATTTTGTAGTGATAAACAAAAGATATTTTATCCTAACGTCTTATAATAACTCATTCGAAATTAAATGCATTTTCTAATCCTAAAATTCAATCACATTTAGACCATCGAAATATTGGGCACAAAAAAGGTCAGAAGAATTTTTTTTGTAAAATATCCATGACATTTGATAAAAAAATTCCAATGGACACCATATTTTCAGAGTGGACAGAGAAAATGAATATATAAAACTTGTAATATGATTATATCTTAATATTCTACTATCTGTATTGTAAAATTATTTGGAAATGTGTATTCTATGTTTTTTAATGAAAACAATCTACCTCCTTTGGCTATTAATACATTCCCCTCTTCTCCTTGCAAGGGGTTGGAATTTCAGAATATAAGAAGATAAATTAGAAAACCCAAATCCTTTCTAAAGGATAAAGAGTACCTGTAAAACTCATGTTTTATCTTGATATACCCTTCCCACTCTCTTTGTTTTCATGTTATTTTGTGTTCTTCTTATTTGTAATCGTGTATGTTTGTTTTCATTTCAAAATAATTCTGATGCATGTTTCTTCTTATTTATATCATGAATTCATCAAAATTATACTTAATAATATAAATGGGATTAAAATAAATTAAATCAATCTAAATAATACCTTTATGGTTTTGTTTTCTATGCCAATCCAAAGTCTTTATTTAACATTCTTCACCACTCCTGTGTGTGTGTGTTCGGCACATAAATATTTTTTTATCCAACTATTTTAGTCCTATTTATAATTAACCATCATAAACATATTAAAATAGAGTAATAACCATATTAATGGATGACTAAATCTACTATTGGGTTGAGTCATAATTTGGGTATGTTAAGTACTTAAGATTTTTTTCTCGGTGAATATTCTTTAGGTTAACATTGGGTATGATAAACATAAAATTTCAGGGATTAAGGACTTTTTTTGTTTAACATATGGATTACATGGATTATTGGAACCATTAATAAAATATTTTAATCAATATATTATTGAGATTATAATTGTAGATACATTATTTCTTTTATTAAATCCTCAACACAAGGTAATTCTGATGAAAATCATCGTGTGAAGTGGGTGTTAATTTAATGAAATATTAAGTAAATATCAAGGAAATCATATGCTTAAATACCAAATAATGGAATTTCCTCAATTTTTATAAAATTTATAAAGCAAACATCGTCTAAAAATAAATTTATTTATGCTCTTAAAATAACGCCCACCCCCTTCCAAATAAAAATACAATCAACTATTAAAAAAAGTATTACCGCCGAGAAAAAACTCTCAGTCACTTAACATAACCAAATTATGACTCACCCCAGGGGTATATTTTCTCAATAATTTAGATGGTCACAACTATGGTTTAATATTTTTAGGATGATGAATTAATGATATAACAAAAATAATTGGATAAGAAAATATTTTTGCACCGAACAGACACATGAGGGATGAAGAATGTTAAATATAGACTTTGGATTTAATTAGAAAAAAATTTAAGAAAGGGCTTATTTTTATTGATTAAAAAATTAAGACGATTTATATTATGAAACATAATGTTGATGAAAATAGGAGATAACAACCCTGCATTGCTCTGGTGCTCTGATAATGATTATTGTGGCACTCGAGTCTAATCTGAGACGATGGTACTTTTTTAAATAGTCGTTGTTTTTATTTTGTATTTTTACAGGGGGGGTTCTTTGAAGATCAAAAATAAATTGATTAGTTTTTTATTTTTGATTTAAAAATTTAGAAATATTTTTTTGAGTTCATTATTAGGTATATTATTTTATTATTTCCTTTATCTTTACTTTATATTGATTTAAATTAACACCCACTTCAAAAGATTATTTTAATTGGAATTCCCAAGTGTCGAGGCTTTAATAAAATCCTTAACATAACTAGTATTATAATATAAATAAAATAGTGTTTATGGTAATGTATTTATGGGTCCAATAATCTAAGGAATACATACATTAAAAAACCATGTCATTAATCAAAGGCATTTTAATATTCACATACACAATGTTAACCTAAAAAATATTCATCGATAAAAAATTATCAATCACGTAGCATCCAAAAATTATGGCTCACCCCAATGGTATATTTTCTCATCCGTTAAGATGGTTATTACTATTTTTTAATATTTTTATGGTGATTAATTATAAATAGACTGAAAATAATTGTACAATAAAATAGTTCTCTGTCTAACACACACAATAGTAGTGAAGAAAGTTAAATACAAACTTTGGATTGAATTAAAAAAATAGCAAAGGTGTTTTTTATTTATTTAAAAAATATACCATTAATACTATGAAACATACTATGGATGAGAATAAGATATTAATAGGAAGAAACATGAATTAAAATTTTGTTGATATGAAAACAAACTTACACGATTACAAATAAGAACACAAAATAATAGGAAATCAAAGAGAGGAGAAAGGGTCTCCCAAGTTAAAACATTAGTTTTTCAAGACCTCGTAGGAATTTGGAAGGTATTTTTTAATTATAATTTATCTTTATATATTATGAAATTATAACGCTTTTCAATGTGAGAATTAGTATCTATATATATCCAAATAGAGAGGAAAGTTTTCATTCCGAAAATTTCCATCAAGTTGTCTCGCCAATTTTTTTCATCCATAAACATTAATCCAGAGAAATTTTCATAATTAATGTTTTATATATGGATTTGGAAATATGTCCCTAAAATTTTTTTGGATGTTTTATTTTTTGATCTAATGTTATCTCTATTTTAATAAACAATGTGTAGTTTTCCATTTTAATCAACCCTTTTTTGAAGGACAAAATGTGAATGGGTTTCATTATAGGTAAATTCACTGAAAAATGAACCATTTATACTACCAATATTTTCACCTATATATTTGATTTTACACTGAAAAATCATAGAAAAATTAGATGCTTATATCAGTAGAAAAGTCATGTATTTTGTGCTGAATTTAATTCCCGAATATAATGGTGGGATTGGCTTCATAGCATAATTTGAGACCCTTTTTGGTGGAGTTTAGAATTAAAAATTTTTCAGTGACTATTTTGGATATTAAAGAATATATTTAGGATTATCATCAAATTTGGGATCTTGGATTGATCCTGGAAATTTTATCATCTTGTATGGTCCAGTTTTCTCAATAAATTTGTTGGCCCTTATTGTGTGGTTCATATGACCCTTAAATTGGATGAATTGGAAAAAACTCCCTTATAATGATATGTTTTACCATTAATCTGGAACACTAAAAAGAATGATCATTTAATTTGGATTAATATGTTGAAATAGAAGATCAAAACATTAAACTATAGTTTAATTAAAATGAACTCAATCAATGCTCTTCTTATATGTTTATGATCAGAACATGAACATTGATTTTACATTACTCATAATAAACAATTTTATTCTATCCTTTTTTGTGTCGAATATTTACCTAATATAAATGTGAATACATTTATTCTAGAAATATTCTTTCAAATTTTAACATTTTCTTTTATAAATTTGGAAACATATATATTTTCTTTCACAAAACAAAATATCAGCTTGATTTGATGTCAATATCAGGAGAAAAGACATGTATCAAGTGCTACTTTTAAATTATAGATAGAATGGTGGGATGAAATATCAAGGATCAATTTGGACACTTATTTTTCTCTTTTTTCCATGAAATTTTTATACCTGATTCCTTTTTATAATCACTAACAAATTCTTGAATTTCATCAAATTTGGGATTCTAGATTGAGCCCAAAAATTCAATCATCATGGATGGTTCAGTTTCATCATAGATTCTATATTCCTTCTTATGTGGACCATCTTAACCTCAAAATGGACTAATTTTCCAAAAATAAATTTAATTATATGTAGGAAAGTTAATAAGGAACCCTACAAGTAAATAGTCACGCAATTTGGATCTGTAAAATGACAATTATAAAAACAAATTAAACTGACTCAAACTTTAATTAATTCAAATAATGATCAAGAAATATATTTAATATTAAAACATTAATATTCCATATCAATAATGAAATTTTAATATAAAATCAGTAAATATATTATTAAAATTATGAATAAATTGATAACAACAAAACATTTTAAAACTTATTTATAGAGAAAACTTATTCTAAATTAAACCAAATATTAAGAATTAATGGGATTCGAAATGATGGGACATGGAAGGGGGAAGACATCCAATATATATGTATTCATGTATTTAATATTGTTTTTAATTTAATATAATTATATATAATATAAAAAATTATTTTCGATGCATTATATATTCTTTATATATTTTCTAAATATATTTTTTTAACATGAATAAAATAGGTTTTGTGCATTATATATATATATATATTTTTGTGTGTGTATTTGTTTCTATGTGTGTGTTCATGTGAATGTGTGTGTTTGTATTCAACAACATTTTTTTGTTAATATAAATATACATAATTCATAGAAACTAAGTAATATTCATTATATATTGACTATTTCAATTCAAAATTATTTATAAAATCTACATAAGCAATGTTTTAGGCATTTTATATATGTGCGTTTTTGTGTAGAGACATATATATATATATATTTATTTATTTTCATTTTTAATTTTATAAAAAGTTTATATTAGTTTTCAATGTAATTACATAATGCATGTATTTTTTTTATTATATATAATTGTATGTGGATATTTATATATATATTTTTGCATTAATATGATATTTATAAAAAAAAATTGGTATATATATCAAAAAATACTATTTTTTCCTTGATATAAGGAATCACATGCCTAAGTAACACTTAGTAATTATAAATTAATTTCATTAATTGTAGTATTTAGGGGGTTAAAATATCAAGATTCCATTTTTATTGCATCCCTATATGAAAATGAGGTGAGATAATACTAAACATTTCCCTTCTAGTGAGGTAAAATTTCCATTAAATTATTCCAAAACCCCTTACATGTTTCCTTGAAGGGTGTCCAATGAACTATGGGAGGTTTCAAGTGGGTATTGGATTATTGGTGCATAAAATTTCATGTTATTGGGGAGTGGGACAAGGCTCACAATTAGTAAATAGTTTTCAATAAAAATTAACCCCAATCGTACGTGTTTGAAAAGGGAGGATCATGATTTGTTAAACCATGCAATAGATTCAGAGGAATTGTGAAAACTATGTAATTTATTACGGAGGTGTTTCACATGGTTTGCACAAAGTTTGACAAATTTTGGTCCTAACAGTGTGAGGAGAGGGGTTTATGGACAATGGATTCCACACTATTGGCACACGATTTGGTTAACAAATGTGGCCAAATTTTGGGCCCCTTTAAAAAAGGGGAAATGGAATTTTATCCCTTACAAACCTAAGCCATTTTACTAAATTTTCTCATCTTTTTTAGTCATATTCTCTTCCATCCCATACCCCTTAATCGTTCCCTTTTTCATGGTGAATATTTATTGATATATATTATTTTTTGTTCCCATTTGATGTGATCATGTCTATATGTTAATTCCAAAAATCCTCTCCAATCCCTTTTAATTTTCAATTGTTTTCGGGTTGTGTTCCTCTAGGTTTACCTAGTTTCTATTATTTTTTGGGAATCTCTCTTCTAATTCAATATTTCTAACTCTAAGGTGAACCAAGGTTCAATAGAAACTGTGTGGACCTTTCTAGGCCTATGTTAGGGTTTCCCAAATCATTTTACAATAATCACTCAATATTCCTTAAGTGTTATGTGATGTGTATAAATATGGTTAATTTTCTCATATTTAGTTTTTTTCAAAGCCTAAAATCATGATCATGTTATATTATACATCCCATGAAAATTTTATAGTTAAATTAAAATAGGGGTAGAATCAAGGGTTCCCCTAGATAGGTGTATGCTTTGTTACAGTTCTCTTAGAATTGGGAGTTGTCTTGGTTTGGTGTTTCATTTTTTGGTAATTGAAACCCGTATTAGAATTTGAAATTTTATTTCCATTAATAAAGTGTTCTAAAATGGATTTGGATTTAAATGGTGTTATATGATTTATTTAATTAGTTTTGGGAAAATAAATTTTAATTAAAATAATTTCACTTTTAATTATAATATTATATTATGGAAACAATTGAACTAATGGTTAAAACCTAGGTGAACATAGCCTTTGTGTGGACATGGGAAATCACAAATAAACCTGGGGAAAACATGGATCCCAGGTTGATACAAAGACTTATGGTTAAACGTGGGGTGAAAAAATCACCTAGATGGACACTAAGGCCCCAAAGATGGGTATATAAACCCCAGGTATTGGTTTTCACCAGGGAAGGGAATATTACCCCTAGATGGTTTTGGATTGGGTTTATGAGGTCTTCCGGACATGCTCAAATACATCTATCACTGGGCTAAGCTGGTGGGCCTGACTTTGGGTGTCACCATGGAGCAGAAGTTTAGATTTTTATTTATTTATTTATTCTGTTATCTATCTAAATTATTATTACATGGAACCATCACATGAAATTTTTGTTTCAAAGTGGATTATCTTAGGATGGAATTGGTGGTGTCCAACAAAGTCATACTCTCACTTGAGATGGGTTATCATTTCGTACCTGAGCATACTTTATATCTACATGTAGGGATAAGGGAAATATCTCAATGAATAATTCATGAAAACATGGAAATTAGAGCTATGGATTGGTTTCGAGAAAGAGATTGGGCCTATTTTGAGTCATGTAGTTTTGTTTCCCTTCTGTTCGCTTTTTTATCTATTATATGGGACTGAGGGCCTATATTTTGTTGACTATATTATACCATAATTTGGATATTTCATGGGTTATGATTTTTACTATTCTTTTTAATGATTTTATCCTATGATATAATGTTATGTATTATATTTCATTTATTTACCATTATGTTTCACTACGTCCATGAGGGTATAGTCTCCCTAAAGTATCGTATCAAACCCTCATCACATATCAGTAGCCTCTAGCATAAGGGGAGGAATGATTGAAATCTTTCATCACTTTGTTTCTCTATGAACCAATCAGATGTCTGGGGTGTATCTTTGTTAAAAAGTGGTATCAAAGATTTGTTTCTTTTGTATTAATATTTAGGATATATGATAGGAGAATAAGAATGTGTCTTGGATTGTTAATGAACTCATTATTGGGAGTATATATCCCACATATTGGGGAAAGTTCATGTTTCCAGGTATGGGATTGTTTTTTTAAAATTTTATAGTATTTAGATTTCCACATGTTGTGGTGCCCTTGTTTTTTACATTTATTGATTCTTGGAATTTTTTATATTGGGATGGTATAAATGAATTATTCTATTCATATAGGGTTACCTATTTTGTGTGCTTATTATGATCTCTTGATATTTATATATGCATATGAAACTATCTATGTATAAAGGGGGTTCACCATTCCTCATCTTAGCAGTGTCTTATAAGGTTTTTTACCATATAAGGCTATGGTGGAATCTTACTTGGCCAATTCCCAGGATCATACCTAGAAATAAATTCTTATAAAATAGATTATTAAATGGATATTTTATATAAAACATGGGGTCTCAATTCTAGATGGGTGAGGGTGGTCATTCTCCTCTAATGGATGGATCGAAATCTTTGGTGGCATCTGATCCATATATAGATGATTGTATCTATTGTATCCTCTTATTAGTAGTATAATCATTATAGTGGGAACCATCTTAGGCCCTTAGACTATGTCAGATATCACATATGTCTTCTAACGCCAACACCCTCCATATTTCATAGGATAGGGTGGTCCATGGGTAGTAACATTGGGGATGGTGTCTATGAGGATGATTCTTGATCACTTATAGGCTCCAGAAGATGATAGGGAGAAGTTTCCTATGAACATGTTTCATAGGGAAGCACATTAGTGGTGGAATTTCATTATCTTGGGGTAAAATCATGTTGGGATGACGTGTAAATATTTCTATTCCCACTTTATCATACAGTACTACGTCGAAACTCCATGTTCAAATAGGCCTTAGGAGTTTATGAGGTTAGAGTATGGTGGATGTCTATTATGGACTATTATTCATAGTTTGTAGATCTTTAAAAAAATTCTTGACACTGGAAGGTGATGAGTAGCTAGATCTAAACATTTTTAGGAAGGAATACATTCTGAGATCAAGGTTTAGGGAAACATGTTCCAATTTTCCTCCTTTAGGTATATCCAAAATCGGGCCAATTTTATGAAAAGGAATATTAATGAGGGATGTTATAGTGGGTGATTATCTTTATATAGACCACATAATAATTTTTTACGGACCTCTTTATGGATGGAAGTATTGGTTATAAGACATACTCTAGGGTGGTGGAAGTCAGTTTAGGTAGTCTAGTGACTCCCATTATCTTTCCTGAGGGAGTGGCGAGGTGTGATGTTACTAGTGTGGTTGTGTGGGAAACATGAGATATCAGTTCCCCTAAACCCCCATGGAGTTATATATATACAGAAATATGGGTCATGTTTATCACTTTTGTATATATCATTAGGTTTGCGTTCATAGGGGTTCCTAACCTGTATAGAGTTTAGGGACATAGGATACTACCACACCTCAGTAGTTAGTAATTTGGGCTTCTACTGGCTTCTTGGGATGTTGGTGGGGGTTTTAGAGCTCAGGGATGAATGTAGAAAATTCATCATGGATATATGAATCAATGAGGTTATATTTTATTAAAGGGTAGTGGGGTTGGATGGTTTCACATAGTAGAGCATATATTGAAAGAACTTGATATCGGGTCCTTGATCATTCAAGGAATGATTTTAGTTTTATATACTCTTGATTTTACTCTTTTTGATAGAGAATACCCACAAACTTTCAAATGTTTTTCTTTTATTGTTTTCATGGGTTTTGTAGTTCAATATCTCTATGGTATACTCTCAATTGATGCACACTTGTGAATAAAGTCGGAGGGGATTCAAATGTGTTCTGGTTGTGCTCTGGTTATCGATGATTGTCATTTCCTCTAAGAGTTCTTTTTTATTGAAATGAGTTAATTATAAAAAATTATGAGACTGGGTTGGATCATCTATATTTATGTCAAATAAATTTTTATCATTACTGTGTATATTTCACATATCTTAAGGGTGGCATCTTCAAGTGTGTAGGTGAGTCGGATGTTTGTGCATGTCATGTCATACTAGAACGTTAATGGCTAGATGGGATCACTTATTATGTGGTGAATCTCATATTATATGAGGGTGAGACTCAAAATCCCATTTTCCCTAAAATATTGTATTTATTTAAGGATGCATATCCTGAGGAGTTCTTTAGGTTACCACCTGACTGTGTAATTAAGATTTTGATCAATCTCTAACTTGGTGTGGAACCTATTTTCACCCCTATTTATATAATGGATCCAACAGAGTTGTGAGAATTTAAATATCAATAATATGATTTGTAAATAAAATGGTTTATCCATATAAGAACATCCCATTTTGTTTCTCTGGTACTTTTCTCCAAGAAGGTGGACAACACCTTGAGACTATGTGTGGATTATCTAAGTCTTAACTGGGTAACGATTAAGAACTGGTGTCCACTCCCACGAATTGATTACTTTTGGGGCCACTAAAATATTCTTAGTATTTCTCCCAGATTAACATGTACTTGAGGTACAACTAGATTATGTTCCTCATGTAGCCTTTAAGAGTATGTATAGTCCTTATGAGTACCTCATTATGTCGTTTCGGTCGATGAACACACCCATGGCCCATATAGCTCAGATAAATAGTCTTTCTATATTCATAATCCATTATATTTATTTTAATTTATAGAATCTTGGTGCAATCCAATTATAGATATTAGTATGCAAGGTATCTAGAGGACATTTTAAGTACTTCGGGGTCAACAGCTTTATGAAGAATTCTCTAAATAACAATTTTTATTGGATGGAGTATATTTATTAGGTCACATCATATCAGAGGATAGAGTTCCTATAGATATTGTGCAGGTGGTTTCCATGGTTTCTTGGGAGAGTCCCAGTATTTTTTTATCAATAGCTTTTGAGGGTTTATTGAATACTAAACGAGGTTTATCTAGGTCTTCTCCTGCATGGAGGCGCCATTAACGGGCCTAACCAAGGAGTGAAGTTTATTTGGTATTTTCCTATGAGATATCCATTCTATTGTTTAATAAGAGGATGATGTTTGCATCAATCTTGATCTTACCTAATTCTGATAAAGATTATACCCGTTATTGTGATGTGTTAGGTGTTGGATTGCATACAATTATTATGAAGGTAAGGTGATTAGTTTCTTATATTTATAATAAGAGGACACTACATGAGCACAATTACCCAACCCATGATTTGGATATTTCTATAGTTTTATATGCTCTGGGTGCTGGTGAAACCACCTCTTTTTAGATATTTTTGTGGTTTATGCATATCATAAATGTTTAAAATACCTCTTCTCCCAATATGGCCTAAATCACAGGTAGAGGATGTGGGTTTATTATTTCAAATTTCTTGACCATGAGCTTGGTTAAACTCATCGATAAGGGAAACATAGTGAAAAATGTTGATACCCACATTGTAGGAGATGTTTTGAAGATGCTGGTTGTAATAATATTTTCATGAGGAGTTGTATTTTTTTGATCAATGTTAATTATTTGGCTTTTTTAAGAATATAAATCACTTAATTTTTTAACATTTACAATAAATTTGATCAGGAAGATTAGTTGATAATATAATTATGACATTTTTGAAATTGTTATAATTTCTAAGACATGTTTCAATTGTGTTAAGATTATACAATATTTACAATAAGGAATAATAAGTGAAGTCCCTGAAATATTTCATTATTGAGTAAGGAATTGATGAATGTCATTAAAAATATTATTATTAATTATAATATATTTTTATAACAGATATAATTAATTGTAAAATATAATACTAACAATTTTTATATAATTTTTGTAAAAAACATAGATAACAAAAATATATCTAGTAGGTTAGATCATCCATACATATGGGATCATAGATCAAAAAACATGTGCCAGCCTACATGACCTGGTAGGAGGTTTCATAGATGGTGCATAGTTCCCACAGGGAGGGCATGGGTGAAGTGATTTCATGAGGGAATGAATGGTGGAAACATACTATGTGAAAAGGGACAGGATAGTGTAGCCTTCCCATGTGGTGTGTCCATTTGTGTCTAGGTTCTGACCCCATTGTTGGATCAAGGTACAGTGGGAATAGAATCTATTATTAAGAACACCATGATCTAAGTAAGAGTTATTGTGGGGTTGTGGAGATATTAGAACTATTCATTCGTATTAAGTGGGTACATATATAATCTTGACCATTCAATTTTTTTAATCTATGTTGTTCATTCTTCATCTTTAACCTCCAAACATATGAATGATTCTTGAATACTATAATCTTACATGATAGAAGAATCCATGACCAGAGCTTAACTCGAGGTTGTTGAACATATGTGATCATTAGAAGTTTATAAAGTGGATCTTCATAAACACAATACATGATGTGAATTAAATATTTTATTCAATGAATTATCATTTTTCAATTTAAGATATCATAATTATGATAGTTCAAGGAAATTATGGGATTATGAGTTACATATGACGTACATCACATACTTGTGATCATCCTTTAATTTTGAAGCCATGATTTTTTGCCTCATGGGGATCCAATTAAATTAAGGGAAACCATTGTGCCCATATTTGAGAAAAATAAAAAATTTCCTTAGTTAACATGATATATTTTGTGGTATATTAAATACTATTAACATGAAATTACTTTTAGAGTCTAATGTGGTGAATAAATGAAATTGAGGCAGTAAAACTCACTTATAAAAGTATAATCATCAAGGCTAGTATAGGTGTCGCCGCTTGAGAGAGGAACTAATTTTCATGAGAAAATAGAGTGTCTGTGAATCATTTTTTTAAGGAGGGATTCCACAAACCATTCTGCTTTTATAATGAAGAAGAACCATCCATGATCCTCCTTGGTCATGAAGATGGAGGGGATCCAGCTATAGTTTACACTTTTTCATGAAGCACATCTTGAGTTGCATGCATATCCTTTTCTAATGGTAATATTTGAATCACTCTCTTCCTATTCATTAATTCTCATGAGTCAAATTTTTGTGAACAAGAATGAAGATATTTAACATACACATTGTGCAAAAAAGATAAGATATTTCATGCACCTTTTTTCTTGATCAAACCAATTTGGGTTAGTGTTGAGAAGATAGTGCATAAAAAATTTCATTAAGTATATGAATACATAAGAACATGTGAGGATATCTGAAAGAAAATTAACATTGATTAAATTTAAAATAATATGAATAAAAAATAAATATTTTATGGTTTATGAAGACATATATAAGATCACATGTTTTGAAAAATGAATTTGAGTATTTATTTGGTGGTTGGACCAAATAAAGAATCAAGATTTGGAATGAAATTTTGAGAGTTATAATTCCTTAAAGCGATGTTTTTGGATAATTTTTAGGCACCAAGAGTCTCCTCAGGTGCACATAAAATTATTAGGATCTTTAGGCTTTGAGAATTCAATTTTATGAGAAACAGACAAGGGTGAACAGTTAGTGATAATGGATCACTAAAAAATATATAGCTTATTTATAAGGGAGCATGGTTTATTTATGTTTCTTGAGAGAACATGGACAACCATATGGATATTTATAGAATTTTAGAAGGATATACATTATTAATAAACCATTTTGTAACCCAAGCATTGTAACTATGTGAGATAGAGGTGATTAGGATGGTGAGTCTGCAAGGTTGGTGTATGGTTTTCCTAACCATGAATCCTAAACATGTACCTCTTTAAAATGGTAAAAATAAACATTTTTCATCTCTATAAATTAAGGATTTATACCCTCTTTTCACCCACATTCACACCCAATAGCATCTCATGTACATATTTCCATCCTCCTCTTCCATTGGATGGTTTTCCTTTATTCTTTGTCTGAATCACCATCATCATTTATGATCAAGATACTTTGATAAGTATATACCTCCTATTGATTATTTACCTAGATTATTTCATTGTTTAGTTTCTCTATGTCATTTATGTGGGTTCTTCCTTATTTCTAGGGATATTTTTTGGATTATAATTTCCCATAATTTCAGCACTAATCAAAGGCTGATATTGAATGAGAGAAGCTTACTAAGAATGTTTTAGGTGGTCTATATTCTTTTCCATTAAATTGTTTTAATTTATAAAATGTTTCATTGTCCCACATGATGATAATTATGATTTTTTATTTTAAATGTTTAATTATTAAAAAGATTATATAAATTCTAACCTAAATGTATAATAATGTTCCATTACACCTTCAGATAATGGAGACCTCAACTAGGACCACCCCTTATGGTGTGTATGACTTAAAACCCATGATGAAATTTCTTTTTATGAAAAAAAAATGCATGATAAGGTGTGTCTGACTTGACATATAGTATAGTCCCAGATTTACTCTTCCCTGAGTAATGAACCCACCCCTTAGGGAGTTTTTGGTTTTTTATTCCTCAAGAACCTTGAATTTGGTGTAACAAGAACACCCCTTAGGGTGTTTTTGGTTTTTCAATTAAGAAAACGCCAAATTATAATGTGATATCATTACCTGTTTGAGTGTTTTGAGCTTGTAACATAAATAATGAAACACTTTCATGAACCTTTGGGTGTCTTAAGTAATTATGGAGCGATATTAAATTTTTATTTTGTTTCTCTAAAAATAAATTGACTATTTTAATTGAAAATTAATGTATTTCCTTACAAAAAAACTTGAGAAACACCACAATTTTTGTGGTTTAATTTCATTAAATACCTTGACATGTTTTCCTTGTACTTCACTGTTGATTATGGAGTGATTCCTTGGATTCCCCTAATGGAATTACATGGATGCTAGGAACTTTTTTAGGAAAACTATGGTAAATGAATTAAATTAATCATGTTGTTGAAGTTTTGATATCCTTTTAATAAGGTTATTTGTGAAATGTGCATATAGAACCTAATGTATTATAATTAATAGGCATTTTATGATATTTTGAATAAAATCCATTGATTCAAATTCACTACTTGATTAACTAGATCTCCGCATTATTACTTAAAATTCCTAATCTTATTAATATAATGATAGAAGTTATGGTTATAGTGAGGCATGTCATGGGTAAGGCTTGGATTCTAGTTTTGAATGATAAGTGTGAACCAGATTGACGCTGCATGATTCCATAATGTGAATTCCAATGTATTATCCATCATTGGATCTAGTTAATTTCTTACATTATTGAATGCCTCTGCAAGGTACGGATGATTCAGCTACTACTTCTAGATAAATTATAAATCCTTGGATGAGCTCCTAGGATTCATATTAATTTCCTCATACATGTGATGCCATTGAATATCTACTTGGATCCCAAAATATTCTATCCTAATATTACCTTGGAATTGTTCCTCATGCTCGGTTAGACCCCTTTTATAAAGAGGAAACCTTGTATTTACTACTTGAATTACCTTGATTTAGATACATGGGATTACCCGGACTGATTCCATGGTTTCATTAGGTTAATTATTCTTGGACTCATGGGCCTATAACCACATGTTATAGGACTATATTACGATATTATACCTTTTTTAAGAGGTATTAAAACATAGGCATAAGCAAGTAGTGTTCCCTAGTATAGATCTAAAATACTGAATTCCTTATATACTACACACTATTATATTTTATCCTCCTAAACTATAATGCATTATACATCATTGGTAGTGTCCAACGAATTTTTAATCACACATGGTTCAAGTCGTCATTTAAGACCCAGACAGATCTCATGGCTATAGGTTATGACTTGGATTATGACTTCATTCTCCTACTTGTCTTGGGATAGTAATTAACATGGGATTAGTGGACTGAGCATGTAATCAGATAGACTATAAAATTTGGGTCATTAATTTTTCATTCATTTATCTTTCTTTCCTTGTTATGTGCATTATCTGATATTAGATTGTAATTCCTTCTATGTGTATCGTCTTTTTTCATGAATGGATGGATTTTATTGGAATTTATGGTATATTAATTTATTATTATCTACCAATTTTATTATTAACTTTCACCTCATTTCTATTTATTTATTATTCTATTTTGTTTTTTACTAATACAGATATTACAGAACAACCATTATACCACCATTAGACCCTCACTTCTGTTCTAAACCCTTTGGAATATGTGGAGGTGTGCTCGATTCCACATGGCCCCTCGGTTTGTGTTACATATGAGTGAACTGGGCTTAGGACATCACAATGTGGTATCCGATCTTTCTTGTCCATTTATCTTAATATTTTGGGTTAGTAGATAGGAGATTAAGAATGGGTCAAAACATAGTAAATAGCTCATGATTGAGAATTTCCAACCCACACACATAGGATTGATCATGTTTCTATGGATGAGACTATTTTTCATGTTATTTGTTAGTACAATTGATTAATATTTCACCTTGAGTGAATTTTTGTCATATTTTCACTGCATGAAGATTTAAGGGATTATTAATTTTGGGTGGATATGGAACAAGGGAATGTATTCATGAATCAAATCAGTAATATATGACTCACATGCCATTGGAATGATATTTTCCTTCCATGATTTTTTGATTTCCCTGACATGTTTACTTGTGTCCCTATTTGTGTGATTATTGGATTTTTATAAACAATGGTATAAGGATAGTTAAATAATGTTTATTAATTAACCTAAATGGTGTTTTCCTTTATAACTTACTATTGGAACTCTATTTAACCAACCTATGATGCATTAAACAAATTAAATGTTATTAAATTTGTTAATGAACTAAACTGAATAGAATCATTAAATGTTTAAGACATTGTATTTTTTTAAACAAATTCAACTATTTGTTTCAAAAATTCAGTTAAATGAGATTACAATTGTAACTTATGGGGTGGTTTCCTCCATAACTTGGTAATGGATTAACATATACTAAATACTTATATGGTTGATTCAATCATTTTATGTCTATCTTTTTAGTATATTCCTATATAATAAACTTCTTAATGGTTAAAGTAATTTTTTGTTTCCTTACTAATAAATCTCCAAGTTCAATGATGGATTATGGTTAAATTGTTTGTTAATTATGACAACTAATGTCTTGTGCCTTTCTAACATGGGAATGACAACCCGCATTTCTAAATTCTTATATCCTCAACTCAACACAAGTAGGTCATTTTTTCAATTTTCATCTATGAGATAAATCTACTACGGGTGTGTGAAAATATTTAATAAATTAATTGTTAATTTTTTTAATTTAAATTGGGTATAAATTTTAATTAATAAAGAATTGAATCCATAAAATAAGAATGGAAATACATATTACTAAACTCATGATGACATGACTTGACCCTTGTAGGTCGCCTGTATCATTTAATGTTTAGTACTTAACACCTTAGGGGTATATATATATTAAATGATACCATTATTTAATGTTTATACTACCACTCATATGATGTTTCATATAAGTTTATGGTGGAATATTACTTAACTGATTCCCTTAAAATGAAAAAATACCAAACCAGTGTATTTTGACCTTGTTGGTATAAGGCATTAGTTAATTAAAATGTAAATTACAACCTAAAATTGTTTTCCTATATCTATTATGATTGGAATTATCTATAACTGGTACTTTTTAACATTTTTTTATAAGGTCATATAAAAAATAGCATATGTATAACCCTTTAGTTATTTTTATAATTTAGACCCTTGTTTCAGGGATAGTTCATGAGTTTCCTTTAATGTTTCATTGGATGGGAACATGGTCATTGAAAGTGGGCCTATGTTTCCTTCTTTTGTTTCATTAGACCTAGAGGCTAAGTAGGATATCATAGTGAAATTATATGCAAGACTCATATTTTAGAGTTGAGGCCACATAGTAAGTGATGGGATAACCCAATTATGATAGTTCCCTTAAAGATAAAAAAATATTAGTGGATGCTTGCCTTTATTTTACCGGCATTAGAATTGTCATCCGTATGCTGTTTTGGCATGGGTAGGTTACTTAGTTATGAAATGATACCCTGGCTTGGTGGTTGTTAATTTGGTAAGATCATTTTTTAAAATGCATGAGCATCTTGGATACTAAATTTTAATGGGACCGACATGCCAAGGGTATGTTCGGAAGCTTAGTTGTTCATGTGATGTTTCTTCTTCTACAATGATTGTGGACTCAAAAATTCATCATCTAGTAAAAAATAATATAGCATAATAGGGATTTTGGTTGATATTTTTCCTAGGAAATCACATGTGTGGAATGCATAGTGTCCTTGGGAAAATGAATAGTATAAAATGGTTGTTCTCATCGCACTAGACCAATAATGAGGCATTACTCATAGTTACACACAATTCTCATTCAATTAAGAAATAGTAAAATGAACCATGTGTTAGTTTATGTTAATAATTTAAGTCTCGGTCCAGTTTTAGTGATAAAGTCACATAATACATTATCATGTGTTAGTCGTGACTACTTTAAAAGGGTCACAGGTGACTAGAAGAAACATTTGAGGGTCATCTCTGGAGTAGAGTGACATATGAATTATTATTTTTATTATGATAAATGTAGCCATGATATTTTAATAGAATTATGATTTATCCTTGTACTTGGGATGATTTTATAAAATGGATTAGGTTCTATAACACCACAGATAGAGATTTTTGGTTTTTTTTCTTATGCTGATGTTTTGTGTGATCAGGGATCTAGAAGAGTGTCATGCATTCGTATATAAAGGGATTTTTTTTAGTTGTTCTTATATGTAGATGGAGTTTCATATAGGATATTGGTATAATAATGTTGTCCACAAAAAAACATTATTCACTAATGGATAGAGAATGTTATAGGAAATAAGTTTCTATTTTAGTAAAATGATGACTAGGATGATCTTTAGGTGGGGAGCGAGATGATGAACTTTGGATGAGAACCTCATGTAAGGTAAATCCGTTATAAATGTGATAAATCATGGAGAAATTGCTTTGGAATCATGATATCGATGAGTAAACGGAACCAAAACCATAAGTTTTACTCATTGAATAAAAAAATTGGTTGTGGAAGCAATTTTGGTTGAAACCAACTATCTATTATCATATAGTGTTGATGTTCATGTTAGGGAATGATGTCGGTATTTGGGATGTTGGCGATCAACAATTAGAGGGTTGTGATAAAAAGTCACCCTACAACTAGTTTATTCCCCTTTTAGGGTAACATAAGTTGATATTACAATCATGGAATGAAACTAAGGTATGGGTATGATCCTCGGTAAATGTTCTTAGATGATCCCAAGATACCTCTATGGGTAAAGGAATCATTATCAGGTAGCAATGACATGTTGGTGGATAATGTTGAGTGTGTTCGAGGAGATTAATATAGAGATGATTTGTCTATCATTATCACATGTACTTGGATGTGGTCATTTGGAAATTATTTTTGGATCATCCCTATAAAAATTATTTAACCTTGTTTAGGGATTGGTTGATATTTTCATGAAAGATCATGTGTGTCCAGTTTGTACCAATATAGTGAAGGTACATTCCCTTTACTTCATAATAATAAATCAATATCAAATACCTAGTTAACAAAACACTCATATGTGTTGGGGTATATTATATTGGAAACCATTCTGAGAGGGTTGGTGAACCACTGAGAATGTGGTGCGATAGGGAATTATGATAGTGGGGAGCACCAAGGTTTAGAATTGTCCTTGTGAGATATGTTCGATAGTGGGAAGAACCACAAGACAAAAAATTTCAATGGGATGATGATATTATTGTCTCATAATAGATGATATTTTTATAATTGTGTCTTCGTGTTTGATGAATAATTCGAGTGTTAACTCAGTTCTGAGTGATCTTATCTCTTTGTCTTAGAGATGAGAAGGAAGAACATTGTGAGATTAAAAATAGAACAGTTTTTTTTGAAAGGGTTTTAAAAACTATCATAGGTTGGGTGATGTTTTTTAATGTCCACTGAGGATTCTTAGGAATGATAAGTGCTAATGTGTTGAGGTTGTATGATCCCATTATTTAAGTAGGGTTGAAATTCCAAAATAATGTTGAGTTTTTATTTGGTTGATGGAAAAAATCATGTATCATTATTTGAAATTAAATTCTAAGATTGGGAACACCTTAATGTTTTTTTTTTGGATATGATTTAGGCCTTAAGAGGTTCCCCAAGTGCTTAAATAATTCTTAAGGGATTTGGTCTTTCGAAACTCAAATTCAATATAAATGGCATGGAGCACACAGTTACAATTAAACATGAACCCCAAACCATATGACCTATTTTTTAAGGAACGTGGATTGTATGATCCCTGGTAGTGGCCTCAGTTAACTATGTGGTTTCCAACCAAAGAGGATAGAAATTATCATGGTTGGATGATGTCTTTGTAAACCATTCATTGTAAACATGCGAGGTGGAGGTGCTTCAGACATTGAGTTGACATGGTTGGGGAAAGGACTGTCTAACTATACGGTCTACCTATTCCCTGCATTAAAAGGGAAAAATTATCATTTTACACCTCAAACATTTAATTTTATATCTTTCTTTTCTCATCCATTCATGCCTAGAAGCCTCCTGTGCATGCCTCACTCTGCCCATATTCCTTTGGGTGGTTTTTCGTTGTTCATGGGATTAATGAAACATTGTCTCTTGTGACCATGGGCCTTTAGTAATTCTATCCCTCCTATATCTTACATTCCTAGTTTCATTAATTTATTAGTTTCGTCATAAAGTATATGTGGGTTATTCCCTATTTCTAGGGCATTGGTACAGTTTCTTTTTTCTTATCATTTGGGATCAAATCAATGGTTGATATTTGATGATTGAATATTTCTAACAATTAGACAGGTGTTATATATTATTTTTCCTTGAATTATTGACATTTATAAAATCCATCACTATATCACACATTATTAATTAACATAATTTATTTTAAAACTTATAATTCTTTATGTTTCTCATATAATGCATGGATAGATATATCATAACATTCCATTACACTATTGGATGTTTTCATCCATTAGACTACCCATTAGGTAGAGTTCATCTTACCCCGTATGTAACCCTTTCTTTTTATGGAACCAAAACACTTGTAATTTTTGACTTGCTTGAAACATCATAAAGTCCCAATTTACTCTTCTCTAAGTAATGAAACCACCCCTTAGGGTGTGTTTTGCCTTTCCTTAATAACATTTTCATAGGAGTAACCAAAACTCCCTTTAGGGTCAATTTGGTTTTTCAATAAAGAAAACACAAAATTCTAATGTGATCCAACCACCACATCGAGTGTATTGGGATTAAAACATAAATAAAGAAACTCTTTGATGGACCATAGGTTGTCTTGAGTGATGCTAAAACCAAGTGAAATTCTTATATTGTATTTTTATCAAAATATACTGTTTTAATTAACAATTGATGTAGTACCATGTGGACAACCATGGGAACCCCCCCCCCCCCCAAGATTTTAGTTATATTTCAATTAACACCTTGTTATGATTACATTATATTGTACATATGATTTTGTACTAAAACCTTAGATTACCCTTATGGAATTCCTTGGTACTAATGAATTTTTACATGAAAATATTGGTAAATGAATTAAAATAATTGTGTTGGTGATGTTGTGATATCTTTTTTAATAAATTTAATTGTAAAATGTGTGTATTTATGTTAATTAATTATAATTAATGGGTGTTATTTTATAATTTTAATGAATGGGAATGATCCAAATACACTACATGACTGAATAGTTCACATTATTATTACTTAATAGCTCTGTGCTTGTTAATATAATGAGATCATTTATGTTTATAGTGAGGCCTATCATGGGTAAGATATAGATTATGATTTTGAATTTCAATTGTGAACCTAATGGTCACCATTTGATTCACCGATGGGGTTTACAAGGTACAATATCACCTTAGACTCAGTCAATATCTTGAATTAATTAATTCCATGGAATGGTTCCTATGACTCACCCACTTCTTCTAGAAAATATATAATTCCTATAATAAGTGCCTAGGATTCGACTTGATTTCATCCGACACAGGATGCATGGGATTATCATCATGGATCCTAATTAATTATGTCATATTTACCTTGGACTTGTTCCTCGATCTTCGTTAGAGCACTTTTATAATGTGGAATACCTTGGATTTACTCATTAGATTCACCTGATTCAATTACATGGGATTAACCGGGATTGTTTCATCATTTCATCAGGATATTTTTTCTTAGACACCGGATTTTATGGCCCTGGAATGTATGAATACATTACTATATTATACCGTTTATCGGAGACAACCTAGATTAGGAAAAAGCTAAGTTTTCTCCCTAGTTCACCTCTACTTTACTACTTTATATATATATTTCAAAATGCTATATTTTATACAAATTGACTATCCTGAATTATACATAATTAGTGGTAGACTATTGAGTTTTAATCACACCCTATTTGGACCCTTGTTTGGTACCCTAAAAGATCTCATGGTTTTGGGTTAGGACATTGCTTGTGCCTCATTATTGTTACTTATCTTCGGCCAGGACGTGACAAGAGAGAAACATACAGATAATGTACTCAAACTATCTATTGGATTCGGGTCTTTTATTTATTAATTAATTTAACAATATGGCCCTATTTTATGTATTACCAACTATTAGTTTGTATTTACTTGTACATGTAATGTCTTATGTTCAAGAATTGTTGGATTTTATTAGGATCTTGAGGTTATAAATTTTTTATTATCTTTAATTTTTATTACTATCTTCCACCTCCTTTATATTTATTTATTCTTTTACTGTGATTAGTACAAGTCTAGAGTGTATAGTATCCCTCCCATAACACATTTAGAACCTCTCTACTATTTGGAATCCTATGGCTTACGAGGTGGAGCACTTGAGGACATATGGCCTATCATGACCCGTCCCTTGGGGCTTGTGCCCTAACAACCCCATGCCTACCTTCTATATCCTAGGGGTTGGTGACTAGAACTGGAAAGGCATATCCCAAAATGAAAGTCATTTCTTTTAAACATATACACCAACAAACTAGGTACACAACAAAGAAAACCACAAATTTGATCTGATGGTAGTAAAAGTGCGAACTAGAAGTAAAATGGGCCAGTAGACAAACCCAAATGAAAATAATGTAAAAAAAGGAAAAAAGGTTCTATGAAGGTTTTCCACCGTGGATCCTACCTGAAGGGTAGGTGCAGCTCATCGTTCGCCGTCACAGCCACTCACCACATCTGTCAATCACCTCCAAGCACTATTTATCCCTGGCTCTTCGAGTATCGTCCAAGATATGTGTTTTATGAAAAATCACAATAAGTTGAGGGTGAAGCCCGTGTATGGGTGAGTATAAAAATACTTATTAGGGACCCTGATACCCCTGAAGGTCTCTTAGAATTCAACAAATAAAAAACCACAAAAAATGATCTCAATCACAAAGTACAAAGTAAAAGGTAGCTCACACAAGGTATATAACTTAATGAATAGGAATAATGATGATTATTCATATAGATAAATCATATTATTCTATTTAGAAGTTTCACTGCTGAACCACGAAGAAGTCTTTCTATTGCTGGTCCTCATAGGGTTGTATGTCATCTATCCACGTAGGGTAGTAAGTCATCGATCCACATATGGTAGTAAGTCATCGATCCACATAGGGTCGTAAGTCACAGAACCAAGATAGACCTTTCTAAAACTTTTCCTCATCAGGTCACGCTACTTCTAATCCACACAAGGTTGATGTGATGCCGATCAACAAAGGGTCTCTCTTCACATGACAGCCAGCCACAAGATTCCTGCACTAGGTGCCCTTGAGTTCCATAGATTCTTCTCCTCAAGACATCATTTATACCTCAACTACCATGAAGTTACACAAAGAAGAAACATGAAGAACCTTCATGTCATAATGGTTCCAATTCAATAGACATCATATCAATCAGATGCTCTATCAGTATGTTATAGGAAATTTAGTACGGAGGGCCTAGTTAGAATCGATTTCGATCTGACCCGATTGTACTCTAACTCTCTCCAAATCCTGAGTGGAGAATCGAAAGTGGACAGTCTCATTCAAAGGGTCCCAATGCCTCTAACGTCGTGTCAATCAGACATCCATTTTTCAAGATATTCTGGATATAGTTCAATAGGACTGGTTGGATCTGGATGGGGTCCGGCACGGCCGACCCATTGGGACCGCGGGTCTAGGCCGACTCCCTGGTCTGACCCGGTTCACAAGTCTAGCTTGGTCGGCCGGTCTGGCCCACCTGGAAACCCAACCCGCATGCAGGAAGGTTTTTCAGGATGGCGGCACTAGTGGGGTGCCTCCCAGTCTTCTAAAACGGCCAACTGGAGTCAGCCATTACGATCCGGCAGGGTGGCCCGAGCGGGCCTCTCAACTCCCCACACGGTGCGTCTATGTTGATGTGTTCCACCTGTATTGGCCTGGCTAGCCTCAACTCGTTTCACTATAGCCCCTGTGGGTGCCACTATTCCCCCATGGCCGGCTCGGCCGGTAGCTGCCACTGGTTGCTGGTACCGCTACGCTGGTGGTGCCGCACTGGCGGGTGCTTCTGCTGTCCATCATAGATGCTCTGGTTGTCTGTTTTCTTTTTTGTCAGTTCCTATAGGAGTCCAGGGTTTCCTCCTTTACTGTGTGGCCCTAGAAATCACATTACCGATATGTTCATTGATTAGCCTTGAAGAACACACCAAGAACTTGTTCGGTGGAGGGTTTGGTCCATGTTCAGTTTAGCATGCACCATCCGTGTTAGTGTTATAACATGAGAAGGAATCATTCAACTCAGGATAATGATGAACCCAAGTCAATTTCCTATAACAACCACCCACAAGAATGAATGAATCACTAAAAAACCTGTTATTTTTTTGATCTATGTTCTTTATATTAATCAAGAACAGGGAAGAGAAATAATTAAAAGGCATAAACTATTTAACCCCCCACATTTATTATGTTGAAAATTATTGCAGAAGAAGAAGAAGATTTCTGTGAAATGTCGTTCGACATTCGTTGCCACTCATCATCCTCCGGAATTATTTCTCAATGGGAATCAAAAAAACAACATTTTTCATTAGTGGAAGTCTTCGTTGGTGCTTTGTCTAAGATTTCTCCTATGCTTGTCAAATCCCTTTCGCCAACGGATTGATTAACTCTTAGAGATAATGAGTTTAAATCTACTCTCATTAATGTGATTCATTAATGAATTTATGAAAGAACCCATTAATTACCCTATGGTGTGGTTACACAACCAAGTGTAACATGTTATTAAATGACGTCATTTAATGAACTGTTAACTCTATAGTCCCACCACCATCACTCAACAGTGCAAGAAAAAGAATAAAATAACTTATAGTTAGTTTTTTTTCTGAAAGACCTAAAATTAACTTTTTCTCTCAACCCTTGCCTGTCGAATTTATTCTTCTCCCAAGAGAATACCAGTACTATGAATTCAATGGTGCTCTTGGATTTCTAATCTGAGCACCCATTCAAAAGATTGAAAATCATTCTCGCACGTTTACTAAACATACGTTAAAGAAGTTTCAAAATTATGTTCGGGGATCTCTAGGCCTCAGAATCATGTTCTGAAAATTTTTGCAGTCACTTAATAATTCAATATAAGAAAAAAATTATCTAGAATTTTAGGGTCTTTAAATTATCCCCACCTCAGGTCTTTACATCCACAAAACCCACAACAAAATCGATGGAAACAAATGGTGGTACAGAGAACAAATTTGAGCCTCCTCCTCCCATGTGCTCTCCTATAGGTTCACATTCTGCCACCAAACTCACATTATAGTGATCAATTATCCATGAAGGACCCTCTCTTGTCGATCGACTTTCTCCACTATGAACTCAATAAATGTTTTCTCATCATCAATGTCCAGCTCACCCCAATCGATGACGAGCGATAGATCATGCACGTATCTTCTCAGCTGTGACACATGAAAACATTATGCACCCAGTGCATCTTTGGGGAAGATATAGGAGGTACGCCACCTCGCCAACTCTGATGAGGGTCTATAAAGGTCCAATGAACCTCAAAGATATCTTCTCACCTGGAAAAAATCTCCAAAATCATCATCGGGGTGAGACCAGTTGGAAGACATAACCTCCCTCCCAAAACTCCTAGGGTCTCCATCTCCTATCGGTATAAAACTTATACCCAATCTATGTAGTCTTCATATAATCCTAGATGATTTGAACCTTCTTAGTGGTATCTCGTACCATCTTTGGACCCATAAGTATTGACTCCCCTAGATCTGTTTAGCATAGAGGAGATCTGCATGGTCGCTCGTAGAAGGCCTCAAATAGTGACATGTCGACGGTGGAGTGATAGTTGTTTTTGTATGAGTAATCCACCAAGGGCACATGATCCTCCAAAATATGGAAAATTTATAGGATGAAAGCATGGAGCATGTCCTCAAGAATCTGTATGGTTTTCTCTATCAGACCATCTGTTTGAGGATGAATTGCGGTGCTCAACCATAGCTGACTCCTCAACGCCTACCGCAATCCCTTCCATAACAAGAATGTAATATGAGCATCAAGATCTGATAATATTGTAAATGTAACCCCATTAAGCCATACTATCTCTTGTATATAGAGGCTTCCCATTCCCTCTACTAATCCCTACTCTCGGATGGGTCAGAAGTGGTCCGACTTGGTGAGTCGGTCAACCATCGCCTATATGGAATCGTGGCCCCTAGACGTACGTGGAAGCCCTGTCACAGAGTCCATAGAGATTCCATTCCACCCCCATTCTGGTGCTTTTAGTGGACTTGTTAAGCCTTCTTGAACCAAAAGTTTGGAATCCACTTGCTGGAAAGTGAGGCATCGTGAAACGAACACTCCCACTACTTTCATCATCTCTGGACACTAGTACTGACACCGGTTGTTTGGGTACATCTTCTCCACACCAGGATGTACCGCCAAAGGGGATATTTGGAAATAACTCAAAACCTTATCTTGTAGCATCACATGTTCCATAGTGAGTCCTATGAAAAGGATGATGTGCTCCCCAACATTAGAAAATCCTTCAGGAGCCTGTCCAGAGGATATCTAAGCATGTCGGTTCTCTCAGTCAATGTCCCCAAGTTGTTCCCCCCCAACTCAAAGAAAGAGTGGGGAAGTGACATTCATAGACTGGAGGTAAGCTGGTCCATCACTATCCATGAAGGATAATTAAAATAGGGCTAGCTGCACTATCGCCTCACTCAGTAATTAGAACCCAAAACTCTTGTTGAGTGTGTCTACCACCACGTTCCCCTTTCCCTGAGTGTCAACTATATCAAAGTAATTTTCTTGGAGAAACGGAAACCATATATGTTATCTTAGGTTTAGGTCCATATATGGGAATATATAACTAATAATCATCTGATCATAGTAGATAGTAAATCATTCTCCCATTAATTAGTGCCTCCACATCTTCAAGGAAAATACCACTGCTGCTAACTTCAGGTCATGGGCAGCATAGTTCTACTAATTCTGTCTAAACAGTCATGATACATAAGGGATCACCACTCACTCAGGAATTAGGACACATCCTAGTATGGTCCCTAATGTGCCATAGTATACTACATACAAAACGTCATATTCTGGTAGCCTCAAGATGTGGGTGCTCGTCAGTCGCCACCTTAGCTCCTAGAAATTATGTTGGTGTCTCTCTATCCACAAGAATGGTTTCCCCTTATTTTTCAAAGCATAAAAATGTGCTTCTACCCTGAAAAAGTCAGGTAAAAATATCCGGTAGTACCCAAAAAACCATAGTAAACTTCACATCTCAGTCGCACTCCTGGGTGGATCCCAAGAAAGCATTGTCTCTATCTTTTTCAGATCCACTCCAACTCCAGCCTCCGAGATAACATGTCCAAGATAGTGGACCTATTATATCTAGAACAGGAACTTTGAGATCATACCATAAATCATGTTCTCTCGAAGAGTATCCATAACAATCTGTAGATTGGTGGTGTGCTCCTCCTCCGATGCGAGTACACCAAGATGTCGTCAATGAAAACCACCACGAAGCGATCAAGGTAAGTTTGGAAGAACTTTTCCAAGAGTCACATGAACACTACCGGGGTGTTGGTCATACAAAAAGGTATCACCAAGAACTCATAGTGTCCATAACGGCATATGGATATACTCTTAATTACATCCTCATCTCGTACCCTGAGCTGATGATAGTCTGATCTGAGTTATATCTTTGAAAGTCAACAAGCTCCATTTAGCTGATGCAAGAGATCATCAATCCTCAGGAGTGGAAATTTGTTCTTCATGGTCACCTGGTTTAGGTGTCGATAGTCCACACAAAGCCGCAACCTCCAGTATGCATTCATGGAGAATAAAATCAGGGTTTCCCATAGAGAAACACTAGGCCTTATGAATCCATTCCCCTGCACGTCCTCCAGCTGTACCATCAACTCAAGAAGCTCTGTTGGAGAAATCTAATACGATGGTGTAGATATCATTGTTGTCTCAGTGTAGAGGTCGATGTATAAGTCTACCTCTCTTTGAGGAGGTAGTCCCGGAACATTATTAGGAAATAATTGACATACTAGTCGACCACTACATGATATATCAGAATCCTCTCATCAACTAATCATAGGATAAGGCAAGCCAACTACTGACTGATCGGCTACACCCTCCTCTATGAAATTCCATCCTGAGCTGCACAGATTACGTTCACATTGGTGAAGGAAATATTGGTCTCATCCTCGTGGAAACACCACACTTTGAACCTAGAAAATTCGATCTGAGCATGGACTATGGATTACCAGTCCATTCCCATGATGAAATTGTAAGGCCTCGATGCTGCTACTAAGATAACCCAATCGAAGCCCTCGCCTTTTAGTGTAATCTCACACTATAGGAACTAGTGTGTAATAATATAATCCTCTCCCATAGGAGTTTCTAATCATAAGGATCGAGACAATGACTCTAATGGAATATCCAAGGTTCGAACGGGATCCATGTCAATCAAAGTGTGACTAACACCAGTTTCTATATGAACTACATATAGGGTGGAGTGGAAACAGATCGTGCCTCGAATCATCTATGGAGTTCCGTGGTCATAGGGCTCATCTTCAGGAAGATTATATCATCCATATCCACATGTCCCTAAGGTCGGGGTGGACCACCCGAAGGTGGTGGTGATATAACCTCAAATCGCCACCCACCACCTTCTGCACGACCCGCTCCTATGCCATGTCCACCACCCTGTTGACCTCCCCACTCAAATATTTAACTCTTCCTCTGAGGTCCCTTGATCTTCAATTGATCGTTGGTGTGGTGGGTTGGGTAGTCATGAGAAATGTGATCCTGCCCACCGAATGAGTAGCACAGTCTTTTCCTCTACTAACCTCCTTTGTCCCTTGAGCTCCACACCTCTGACCCAACATCATGGGGTCATCCACCTATTGGTCTGGCCCTCTTGGGATTATGTGTCATCTTCCTACTACCTATTACACATGACTCGGTTTCTTGTTGTCCGGTGGTGGATCTCACCATCCATGCATTCTCATCTAGGAAACACTCCCCCAATAGTGCTTTCTCTTTCTCTCCAGCATGCGTTCGGATGCTAAGAGATATCATCGATGCTCTAATATCCCATCGTAGACCCTAATAAAAGGTATGGTCCCTAAAGAAAGAGTACAATACCATATTGGTGGAGTAGTGGGAGAGGTTAGTGAATCTCATTGAGTACTAGGATACTGTTAGGCTTTGCTGATGTAAGTGTAATAGCTCCGAAATGTGCATAGAGCATAGAGTCTCTGGAACGAACTATTTTATAAAGAGGCCCTCGAAGACCAAAAAGGTGTGGGTTTCCTCACCGTGCAGCTGGAGCGTCCGGATCCACCATCTCCCTATTATGACCTAGAAGGGTCCAGTAGATAGGATCACCATTTATTCTGCTGGAGTCCCAAATATGAGAAAAACTCTAGCCACATCCTCCAGCCAGTCCTTAGCTGCCTGCAGATCCATCTCACCTAGAATCCTTGGAGGCCACGATTGCTAGAACCCATGCAGCGTGCTATGTCAGCAAGCATTGTCTGCAGGTGGGGACGGTGGAAACTACATCCCGATGGGTAGTAGTGCTGCTGGTACACCACCAGAAGGTACCATCACCATTATAGGGACCTACACTAATGCCTTATCTCTTGGTGGTCCATCATTGTGATCTCTAATAGGAATCCCGGATGGCTATCAATACGGTGGAATCCTGTAAAGAAACAGATGTGACATGATCAATAAGTTATACCTAGTAAGATAAATCAAAATTTATCAAAACAAAAACATTTTAAAAAAACACATGCAATTAGTGTTGTCTTGTACTAAGTCTGAAATCAAAATTTAGGGTCATGGTGTATTTATACGTCAGCCGCAGCACCAACACTGGACTCCCCAAACTAAAAAATGTACTCCAAACACTTAACATTGTTTCCCTATTGAAAAGAACAGAGTCTTAGTTTTTTGGTTGAACCAACTCTTTTGATACCACTTTGTAATGATCCATCCCATCTAGCCCATGGGGTGAATACCCTCTATTTTCCATCTATAGGCCCAAGGTTGGAGACTAGAACTGGAAAGGCATATCCCCAAAACGGAAGGACGTGCCTTTAAACCTGTACACCAATAAACTAAGTACACAAAAAAGAAAATCACAATGTAGAACTATAGATCGTAAAAGTGTGAACTGGAAGTAAAATTGGACAGTATACAAACCGAACTAAAAATAAAGAACAGAAAAAAAGGGAAAACATGGTCTGGAGTTCATCCACCAATGATTGTACCTGAAGGGTAGTTACAGCTCGTTTCCCTCTATCACTACTGCTCACCACATCTTTCAATCCCCTCTGAGAACCACATAGCCCTAGATTTGCGAGTCTCATCCATGTTTTTTATCCTATGCATGAGACACAACATGGTGTGGGAAAATCCTATGTAGGGGTGAGTATAACAATACTCAGTAGGGACCCTGAGACCCTTGACAGTCTCTCAGAGTTCCAAAATGGAAAAACCACAAAGCATGATCTCAATCACAAAGCACAATGTAAAATACAATTCACACTTGGTATGTAAATTAATGAAAAAGAATAAAGATAGTTATCAATAAAGGTAAATCATCTTGTTCTGTTGAGAAGTTTCACTGCTAAACCATGAATAAGTCGTTCTATTTCTGATCCACACAGGGTCAAAAGTCACTGATCCACACAGGTTCGTAAGTCATTGATCCATATAGGGTCATAATTGGTCGATCCACACAGGATCATAAGTCACTAATTCATAACAGACTTCTCTATGGATAGTCCTTATTAGGTCGTGCTACTGCTGATCCACATAGGGTCACTCTGATGCCGATCAACAAAGGGTCTCTCTTCACTTGATATCTAGCCACCTGATTCCCTCACTTGGTGCTCTTGTGTTCTATATATTATTCTCCTCAAGCCATTAGTCATGCCCCAATTTCCACAAAGCCCCATGAAGAAGTAACCAGAAGAACCACCATGTCATAGTAGCTCAAATTCAATAGATGGTGCATCAATCGGGCACTCAGTTTGTATGTTATAGGAAATTTTGAACCAAGTTCCTATTCGTATTCAAGTTTGATCCCACTCGGCCGAACTCCGTCTTTATCCAAAACCTGAGTGAAGTATCCCAAAAGAACCGTACTATCCCAAGGGTCCTAATTCCACTGATGGATCATTTATTGGATGCTTGGTCTGTGACACACATCAGATTTAGTGTAATGGGATCGGTTGGGTCTGGTAGGGTCTAGCCCGGCTGTCCCATTGGGCCCACGTGTCTAGCCCAGATCGTGGGTCTGACCAGGTTTACGGGTCTGACTCAGCTAGCGGGTCTATCCCACATGTGGTCTGGTTCACCCAGTTGGTGGTGCCAGCGGGGCACAACCCGATGTTCCAAAATAGCTAGTTAGAGATGGTCGATACACTCTTGTCGAGCGGCCCGAGCGGGCCACTTATCTCCCCATGCGGAACATCGATTTCAGTCTGTTCCACCCACCATGATGCATGTGGGTGCTTCCGTCCCCCCGCTGTAGGCGAGTGCTTCCATGGGCCACTAAAGATTCTCTTGTTGTCTGTTTTCATTCCTGTCTATGCCTACGGGCCACCCGTGTCTCCACCTTCACTATGTGGACCTCAAAATCACATTGTCAAGATGTTCATTGATCCTCCTTGTAGAATTCACCAAGAATAGGTTTGATAGAGGTTCTGGGACTTTTTTTATTCATCCCTTTCCCTCCTCGTTAGCATTATAACATGGGAAGGAATCATTCAACTCAGGATAATGATTATCGCAAATCAATTTCCTACAATAACCACCCATAAGAAATAATGAATCACAGATCATCCTGTAAGTCCGTTGATCCACGTTCTTCATATTAATAAATAACGGGGAAGATAAATCATTTAAATGAAAAAACAATTAAACCCCCTACCTTTATATTGTTGGAAACTATTGCGTAAGAAGAAGAAGATCCACAGGCGTTGTTCTTCAATGTTCATCGCCGCTGATTAACCTCTGGATCGATTCTTTAAGGTGAGTCATCGAAACTCCATTCATTATTAGAGGTAGTCATCCTCAGTTCTTCATCAAAGATTTCTTATCTGGTTGTCAAATCCCCTTCGCCAACAAATCGATTAACTCTTAGATTTAAATAGTTTAAATATTCGCCCTTAGATGTTATTTATTAATTAAATAATTAATGAACCCATTAATTACCCAATCGTGTGGTTACACAACCAAGTGTAATAGGTTATTAAATTACTTCATTTAATGACCTGTTAACTCTATGGTCCCTCCACCATCACTCAATAGTGGAATAAAAAGAATAAAATATCATATAGTTATTTTTTTTTTTGAAATTCCAAAAATTACCTTTTTTGTCCAACCCTTGTTGGTCAAAGTTATGCTTAGCCTAAGTGAATACTGGTCCTGTGAATTCAACGGTTCTCTTGGATTTTTACTCCAAATACCAGTTCAAAAGATAGAATATCTACCCCGCACTTTTTTTAACATAACATAAAAAAGATCAAAATTCTATTCTGGGCTCTCAAGGCCTTGGAATCACATACCAGAAATTTTTACATTCTCATAATAATTCCATATAATCAAAAAAAATATTTGTAATTTCTGGTTCTCTACATGGCCCATAGGGTTTGGTTACTAATGAGTGAACTGAGACCAAGATTTCACAACATCAGGATGGAGAAAGTTCTTGTATGTTTCTATGTAAGAAAATGAATAAGAAGTACTTGTATGAAGTGAATGTGTGGAAAATATCAAGGAGAGAACTAAAAATATATTGAATCCTATTGGTGAAGATTCTTACATTTTTTTTAAAAAAAATTGTTACATAATTTATTGGTTTTAAGGAACACATGCACATTTAATTTATTACTTTGAAACTTATGTTTAAGTATATTCCTAGCATGTTTTATCCACCTATAAAAGCATTGTATTTAGTGGATTGAGTGATATGTGATTATATTCACACCATGCCAAGAAAAATATACTCTTACTGATTAGTGAACCTTTAAAAATACTTGTCTTTATTTGGTTGTTCTTGTGTAGTAGTTTTATTTCATGGTTATATTTATTTAATAGGAGTTGAAGGTTGGTTCATAAGAAAAAAATATAGAAATGAGTGGTCATTTATTAACCCCTCCACATCTCAGTGTTCACAAAATATCTAGATTGGTTCTTCAATGTTTTTTAGGGGGAATGTTCCCTTGATTTACCCTTTTCTAATGATTTTAAAGAAATGAGAAGATCCCATGAATTTTATGAACTATTTGAATATTAAGGGGATTATTATATTTGACATGGAAAAATATTATATCTATAAAGATATAATGTTGAATTTTCTAATTTTAATGGGTTATAATGTTCTTAAAGGAATTATATATGGGTTGCCTCATTATGATAAAGGTGTTCCTTTGATATCTACTGATTAGAAAATTTTATATAATGATGGGTGTTCTAGAAATTCTATACTTTCCTCACTATTTTAATGTGAGTTTCGTAGATTTAAAATAATTTCAATGGATAAATGAAACATTGATAAATTAAAGAAAATCTTTGAAGGAAATATAAAAGTGATGAAATAAAATTTACAAATATATTGATTTATGTATTAAGATCATGAGATCGGTGATAATGGGTCTATTGGTTATATCTTTATAAGGTTGAATGTCATTATAAGAACCATAATATGTCTTGGTCTTCTTGATAAATTTGATAACAAATTTTTATCTCTAGAAGATAGGAATCCTAAGACTCTATCCCAGGATGATCTACTTAGCACTCTGAAAAAACACGACATAAGGAGAGAAAAGGTGATAAAGCCCCAAAAAAGCATGACTGAGAATTTTTTTTAAAAGAATCCAAACAAGGAAAAGTCTATGAAATTTCTCAAATAATAAGCTAGTGACTCGATCATTGAAGACAAGATATGTAAATATTTTGATGAAAATATGATTATGTTTTCCAGAAATACACTAAGAGGCGTACAATACTATATTTTTACATTTTTTGGTGGATAATTAAGGATGGACATCCATTGAAAAAATACAATAGTGATGGGAGTCTTCTTCTAATGAGTTGTCATAGAAATTGACATCGTAATTATGTTTTTTTGATGTTGGACCATCGTAAATTCTAATTATTTTCAAAGTAGAATCCACAATCGAGAATAATACCCTTATGTTTTTTTAATATAAAATTTTAATTGGTCTTTCACAAATACAGAATTGATATGGATACAATGATCCATCACAATTACTAATATTTTGAAACAAAAATACAAAAAAATACAAAAAAATAAATAAAATAACAAATTTTTTAAAAATAATAATAATATTATTAATAAGAACAATCAAAACATTAATTAATAATTTAAAAAAAATTATTAACTTAAAATACAGAATAGTTATAAAACCCCTAGAGCATCAACTCATATCTGTTGGAGGATGATCACTCAAAAGATCAGGGGGAGGAAACTCCATACCAATGCCATGTACAAGCCATTACATATACTCCAACATATTCTCATCTGCCTAATATTGATGCTCATGCTCATCCTTATCTCTATCACTATCCACTATATTATCTCATCCTGATCTCTCAACCACTTCTAATATTGTGCATCTTACCTGGCATCTACATGATCTCCCTTCAGGCTAACCGATGACATAGAAAAATTAAAATAATGACTCATAGGGGTTAGTAGTGAATTAATACCAATCACATGTCCTTTCTTGAAACCATAAAAAATTTCATGTATCCAAGCCCTATCTTCAAAACCTAATTCACTAGTGACAAATACTTAACTCTCATCATGAGTCTATCATGAATGAAAACTTTCAACCTTAATAATTTCCTTAAAATGAGATTAGAAATTAGAATAATAATAAAATTAATATTAGTGATGTTTTTTAAAAAATACTAACCACAATATATATTTTTTTGTCACCTAAAAGTTTTCATGTTTAGGGATCCGTTTACATTTTCTTATGAACATATAACTAAAAATATAGGGGTACGTAGAAACCTATATAATATTAAAAAAAATCAACATTTAAAGTATATAAAATTTAATATATAATATCACTTACAATATTAAATTGATGTATAACAAATGTACAAAATATGTCTCTATGTGTAACCTCCTACATCCCTCGTCTCTGACATCCAGATGATAACCTCCTCCTAAAAGTATCTCCTAGATAGTTGGAGAACATTCCATTTCATACCTAAGATGATCTATAGTCAAGTCGATAGGAAGAAATAAACTGGTCAAAAATAGTAGCAGAATCATTATCCATAGCTCACTTTTTGAGGAGGTGTAAAAACTAATGAAAACATTCACATATAAAAATATCCCATGACTCATATATAGTAAATCCTTGTCTTTTAGCAATCAAAGACTGTAAATTCTGAAAGACAATAAAAAACAATATGTTATTAATTAAATAAAATTAAAATATATATATATTATTTAATAACATACAATCTAGTGGTCGAACATCTACTGATGAACAACAATGTGTCCCTGATCCCGTGACTCCAGTGGCTCAGAAAAATAATTTCATATAATTTCATCAACCTACCAAACAACTAAATGTGAAAAACTATGTAATTAAAAAAATCAAAATATAATTTCAAAAACTAATAGAAAATATTAATATAAAATAACCAACTTAAACAATTAAACATTCTTCCCTAAACGAGCATCAAAATCAATAGATGGGATTCTCTCTTGAACTAGCTCTAGAAGAATCGATCGAACAAGACCACATCCCCTCCTAACAGGCACAACATCATGTGGATCAGATAAATTGAGCTCATCAGAAGGAAGTCTAACATCCATGATATAATGAAAATGATCGTCGAGAGAATATACACCCATATAAATCAAATACTCTTATTTTTAATAAATTTTTCATGAAAATATAAAATATAAAAAACAAAAAATATATTTATAATAATTTTACATGTAAATAATTTTTAATACATATATCTAAAATAAAAAACTAAAAATACGAGAATATAATAATTACCTATAAATAACTACTAGAACATAATATTTTAACCTAAAAATATATGTTAATAATGAAATAAAATCTAAAAAACTAATAAATATCATTTATAATATAATATTCCTATCGGTAAATAATTTTTAATATGAATATCCAATATTAAATTCTAATAATTACTTGCATCAGTGAAGGAACATAATATATCATCTGGTCCATCCATTTGAAACAAACAAACATTCATGTAAATAATTATTCATACAAATATCAAATATAAAACAATAATAAATACAAGAATATAACACATTAGTCTTCATCTTCTTCCCCATCTTAATTGAGGAAAATGTATTCATCTTCATCTTCAACATCGTCAACATCCTTACGACTTTCAGTTCCATCATCCCTTGTTACTTTATCGACATTGTCAGTATTATCATCCCTTAACTGGGAGGGTTTCATAATTGATATTTAAATCTCATCAGGTAAGATTTATATTTTTTGGATGTTCCTAGAAAAATTTTAATATGCTGCACTTCCACAAAACTAGTTTCATTTTCCAGAAACTGATTGTCTCATGATTTTATTTTTGTTATTGTAACACCTCGTGATTTTATGAGAAATATTATTTTTAATTTCTTTGATGTCTTGTGTTGTATGCTACACCAATATTAGATTTCTCTATATGCAACAATGTATTAGCTTTTAGTATACGCAAACACTATTCTTGTATTGTGTTTCATACAAAAGCGACCTTCCTCGATAGCGTGTGTTGCACGCAATACCGAGTTTCACTAAACAACGATATATTATTATAATATTATGAACTAGACGTTTTTTATAGTATTAAAATAATTTTTAATTTTATAAAATTATAATTCATCTTACACATTTTCTAGAATGAGATATGAAAATAAAATGAATTCTTCGATAAAAGAAGTATTTTTCAAAAAATACAGTTTTACCGACTTTTGATGGCGCACCCATTTTAAATATAATTTTTTAAAAGTTTATAAGTTCAATTTTACAAAATAAACTTCTTATTTTGAATCAGTATATAAAAATTTACATTGGATAAATTTTCGATACTTTTCTGATAACCTTTATATTTTTTTGAATAGTAAATATCCGCTAAATTTTAATTAAAAATAACTTTTTTCCATCGAGATAAACTATATGGTTAAATTATCATATTGAATAGTTTTATAGAATACATAGAATATATTTCTACCATTTAATATAATATATTTAATTAAAATTAATTTCTCATTGAATTCATAGGTAAAAACATTTCAATCTTTGACACTATTTTAACTTTTTAAACCTATTTTCTTAACAACGGGATTAATTTTCAATTAATTACTACAACTTCAATGTTTTGAATTTTGAATAATGGATTCCATATTTGGATTTAGTGGGTAAAAATTATGTTAATAGGTTACTTTTATTTTTTTTACATTAGAATAGTAACTACGGTAATTTTTATTTACCACAGTTAAAGGTAAATCTCTTAATTAAGGGTAAAAATAATATTACAAAATTACCCGAACACCTACCAAAATTATACTGTATGAATAAAAGTTGACCCATATCACCTAAGGGTCGTAATATATTCTTTTCATGGATTACTGACCATGAAAATGACATATTTATAATTAAAACCAAATAAAGTGACGACATGTCACTCTCTTATATCTTATAAGTTTAATAATTTTAATTTAGTGATAAACTTCATAAAACTCCAAACATGAACAGTCTAAAAAATTATAATAAAATTATCTACATCATTTTAATTTATTTAGTATTTTTAGGGTTTAAATAATTATCAGTAATGATGACGCAATAGGGATGTTGAAATTATTTTATTGATTGAAATATCAAATAAATGGTTTTAGAAATATTAAAATATATATTATATGAACTATTTAATTTGATAAAATAATTTTATAGATAAATATTACATTTTAGGAAGCCATTAAATATTTTGGTTCTAATATATCCTCTGTGTGGATTTTATTTAAATTCAAATAACTGAATAGTGTTGAAATCGACACTATTGTTATTTTATAAAAATAACATATTATAAAATTGATTAAAAATAACAAAAATATTTAAAAATTATAAATTGAAATTTATATGGTCTAAAAAGTCCTAAATTATCCAATTTTGGATAATTAAAAACATATAAGTAATTATTTATAACAATTTAAAATTTAGAATTTTATTACCGCAAATAAAATTAAATAGATTAAATAAGTATAAATCAATTTGATAAGGTTTAAAATAAATTCCCAACATGTTTAATTTTTATTGTATGATGAGATTACAACCCTATCTCATATCATCTTCAGATGTGAGTCATTTTTGGTGTTTTTTAAGTCGGGTTTTAGTTTATTATAAATTAATATTTTAGAGGTTTCCAAAAGTGCCCCTCTCCTCCCTTATAAAAGGGCACCTCCTCCCTCTCTTCATCGCACCACATTGAGCCTTAAACCACATCCAAACCCTACCAATTTATCTTCTAAACTTCCCTAGAAACATACTAGAGGTCCTGGTCTTCTTAAAAGACCAACTTTAGTGCCCTAACAGGTGGTTTAGAAGAGGCGTGTCGAAGAAGAGGTAATATCCTTTACTGATTCTTTCAAATTCATTTATTCTTCTACGTCATATTATTTTGTTTTTTCATAAAAATTTAATAACATAAGTATCACTCATATACTGATATTTCATTATAAATATGAACCAACCCTATTTCACCTTCCATCCATCCTATGGAAATCGAAATTACCTCGCATTCGTAAGTATGGAATACCATCTCCAAGTCGTGGTGTAATCTGTTTTTTCACCACCACCTTATTTGGAAGGGTATAATGGTGTAAAGAATAACTATATATGGTTATTATAACATGAAACTAATTCTGAGATATTATATCATCCACTATATTTCCATTAAATAATTATGGGAACGATATCATCGCTCGTGTGTACGTACGGATTATTGTCTCCACGACGCGATAAGATTCATTCTCCAAGTTAACCATTCAAGAATGATTATAAAGTAAATATAATAAATAATAATTAAATATATATCATATTAATGATACTATATTTATATATATGTTATTTACTTTCTTCCATTCAATTTAATAATGAAACGAAAACATCGTTCATGTGTATGTACGGCCTACCGTCTCCATGAATGGTGTATTTCTTTCCATTTATCGATCTATTATATATATGTATATTATGAATATATATTATATAAAAATATAATTTTACATTATGGAAGTATGTAATCATGATCTAAGTTATCATATAAATAATTACATGTCAAAACACGGATGATAAATGAAACGATTTTACCCAAAACACTGCTTTAACATGGAATTGACAAATGAACGGGTAATATAAAGTCTTAAGTGAATTGTATATGATATCATAAATATTATTAAGGTTATATTAAAAGTTAATAATATTTTTAAACCCACTATACAGGAGTCTCAGACACATACGGAAAAAATTGGACATAAAGTAAGGGAAAAATTTTCAATCTCATTTTTATCAGAGATTGGTTATACGTAAGTATTTACTGGGGTTATATATTTCATCCATGTCCATAAAAATGTTTTTCATAAAGTTTTTAAGTCATTTTTACCCGTTTTTTACTTGTACTTTGTGTTATGGAAGGAATCTTTCTTTTTTTACCATACGTGGTACTTTTTGACTTTTCCATTAAAAGTACGAGGATAATGTTTTTGTATCTTATACAGCATGATCGGATTTTTACACATTCATAATACCTTATTTTCATGAAGCTTACTCTACAAGATTTCATATATATTTTCAAAAAAATCCTTTTCTTTTAAAATTGCATGGAATTTTGTGAAAAGAAAATGGTTTTGAAGAAGAAAGGATATTTTACTCAAGAATTCATTTCAAGTGTTTTATCAAAACCAATTTCCATCTAAGATGACATTATTTAATATGTGTATGTTTCAAGTATAATGTCTCAATGATTTACATGGTTTCACTTTTTTTATGATGAAATGATAAACATTGGTTTTATATGGTTTATTTTATGATGGGATGATGTTTATGGAACACATTTTATTCATTGGGTTATAATGACTGATTTATGTTTATGTTATGGAACATGTATGACTGCTTTCATTATGAGATGGGTGGAACCTATATCTCCCTCCACTTCATTGGGTAAAGATTTATATCTCATGAGATAGACATTGCTGGAACGGTAAGTAAATACGGTTCAGTAATATAGGGCTGGAATGGCAAGTAAACCCGGTTTAGTAATGGACATTGTCCACTATGATGGTCTTGGAAACAATGCCGTGGATGGTATAGAAATCAGAACATGTGTTTAATGGTTTTCCATAATTACATGTTTTATTCCCATGATATTTATTTATGGTTAATGTTCCTTTATGATCTATGTCTTTTGTACTTCCAATATTTGTGTCATTGCTCAAGATTTTGATGTTTTATGTTCATGTTTTCACATTCAAATGTTTATGGATTATTTTTATGTTCTCTATGTTTACCCTTACTGAGAATTTGAGCACACCCTTGTTATGTTTTCTTTTCCCCAGGATATAAAGTAAGGTTTTAGGTAATAAAACAAAAGGGGAAGATCTTTATGGGAGGTGTTGAAGATATTTCACTATGATTAGAAGATTATGTTCCGAGTTTCCAAAGAAACTAAACTAATATGGTCTTTGGGCATCTATTTTTTTCATGTATTTAGTATTCCGCAAAAGTAATGTAATGTCTATGTATGTCATGCTTTGGGTCTCTACCGTTGGTATCAAAGCGAAGTTTTATTTATCCTTTGGAAACTAGGATGCAAGAACTTTAGTGAAATCCCTATAGTTATTTCTAAGGTATGTCTAGGGATGTCTCTAAGGTTATGTATAAGTATAAGTTATAGTCATAGAATTTTGGTAAAAATATTAGAATTAAACCAAATATGTTATATATTGAAGGTATTATCCCTTTATTATGTTGTTTTCCTAGCATGATTCTTGCCTCTCACACTATTCTTTTTGGGTTTTAGAAAAGTGGTTGGAAACATGACAATTCATGATAATGGAGAATATGATGGACAATGGAATGATATTATTCATGAGAAACCAAATGAAATTGGATCTGGAAGTCCACATATCATTATTCTTCCTACTCAGCAATCTCATAATATGATCAATAATCTCAACTTTGTAAAGTTTCATGAATCATCTAATAAGGGAAATACAGAATTTCATGATGATCATAGAGTAAATAAAGTTCAATTTCAATCATGTAAATCATGTGGGAATAGGCATCATGGAGAATGTTTCAAAGGAACTGGAAGATGCCTTGGGTGTGGAAAAGAAGGACACAAATCCAGTAAATGCAAAGGAAAAGGTTTAGTTAACAAATTGTACAAGGATAATGGTATTTCTAATACATCAACAATGGTTAAATGTTTTAAATGTGGAACATACAGGGAATATGAAAACTAGTGACCTAAGGGAAAAACTCATGAAGAGAATCAGCATGGTCGTATGGGTAGTATTTATGTTGAAGATGATGAAGAGACTACAAATGATATATGAGATGAAAGAAGTGTTGAGGAATAATATGATGATGCTCGGTCAGTGGTTTAAGAAGGTATTAGAATGATTGCAAGTTTATCAATAGTAGGGTTGTATAAGTAATTTCATAGTACTATGGAATAAATAAACATCTAGGGATTGTTACACTATTTTTTTACTTATGTTTTTTTTAAAGTTTATGTTGAATGGTATTGATATCCATGAAAGGATATTAAAATATTTTTGGAAAAAAGATGATATTCGCATAATGAATGGATAAAGAGATAAGGAAATGTTTGATAGTATTAATGAGATCATATAAGGGAAAAGTGATATCATGGTTTGAATATATAGAAATTTTGTGATTTTGGTATGTGGAAAGAGTTGACTTTTGACATCATTCATGTTTTCACAGTGATTCTATGGTAATTCATCCTTCAATAGAGTACATCATTAAGGTATTCACATTTTTGAAATGTCACCAACAAGATATATCTTATGATATACGGGGGATAAATGGTGGTATTCGCATGCTTGGTTGATAACATTTCTAGTAATCATTTTATTTATACTATGAGCTTGGATAGAAGTATTTTGGATAAGTCTAAATATTTGAAATGGATTATGTTGGACATAAGATAATATTGTTTAAGTATAGAACCTTTTTTCGATATTATTTCTGGAATTTCATAATAGTGTAGTTTTAGAAAAAGGACAACCTGCAGGACGGGCGACAACCTGTCGTGTCGGACAGGGTAGTGGGAATCGAACCTACAACTGAAATGCGACCGGCCTTTATCACCTACCAAAGGCCTACAGGAAGTCCCTAGTTAGTAGAAACTAGTTTTTTTAAATGGTATGATAGATGACGTATAAGTCCATTTTTGGAACCATATACGATTAATCTCACCATAAGATGCACTTATGTATATATCTTTTTTAACCTTATGTTTGAGACATATGGAATGACCTATCATTCTATCGCATGATCTGCTAAACACTTCACCAAAGACAAATTCAACTTCATTTCATTAAGAGATGAAGTGGAAATTGTTTAAGGCACAAAAACCGTGAGATTGTACAAAATCAAGTATTTATTTCTTTTACCTAAAAAATTATTCAACAATAGGGAAATGATCTTGAAAAACAAAAATGTTGTCCTAGTGTCGTCATATCTGATGAATCAGAGGGTACCTTATATAATCACAAATTTATTGCTTTGTGATTATTGGCTTTTTCATAGAAATGTCCTCTACCACTCTTCACTAGAATATGATTGTTATATTTCTCTTCCATATCCATGTTTTCACCTATATTCTCATATATGGAAACCCGGTGATGAGTTAATTTGGGTATCTGTTATGTTTCTAATGATCCTTTTTAAAATAATGTTTTAATATTCCTTTTTAAAATTTGGGTTTCTATGAATGAAATATTCAAGTAGAAAACCATTTATAACCCTGACGAATTTCGAATGAGAAATTCATTTTAAGGGGGGAAGAATGTAACAGCCCGAGATTTTATGAGAAATATTATTTTTAATTTATTTGATGTCTTCTATAGTATGCTACACCAAGATTATCTTTCACTATATGCAACACTGTATTATCTTGTAGTATACACAAACACTATTTTTGGTTAGTGTTGCACACAAGAGTGACCTTCCTCGTGAGCGTGTGTTGTACGCAATACCGATTTTCACTAAACAATGATATATTATTATAATATTATGAACTATCCATTTTGAATATTATGAACTGAATTTTGAATTTTATAACATTATAATTCATCTTATACATTTTCTAGAATGATATATTAAAACAAAATCAATTTTTCGATTAAAGAATTATTTTTTAAAAAATGCATTTTTACCATCTTTTAATGGAACATCAATTTTAAATATAATTTTTGACAAGTTTATAAGTTAAATTATAAAAAATAAACTTATTCTTTTGAATCAGGATATAAAAATTTAAATTGTGTAAATTTTTTATAATTTCCTGATAACCTTCATATTTTGATAAATAGTAATAATACGCTAAATTTTAATTAAAAACAACTTTTTTTCATGGAGATAAATTATATGGCTAAATTATATTATTGAATAGTTTTAAAGTATAAATAGAATAAATTTTTACCATTTAATTTAATTAATTTCATTACCATTAATGTTACATTGAATTCATAGGTAAAAACATTTCAATCTTTAATAATGTTTTAACTTTTAAAACTCATTTTCTTTACAACGGGATTAATTTTAAATTAATTATTGCAACTTATATGTATTTAATTTTCAAAAATGGATTCCATATTTAGATAAATTGGGTCCAAAATATTTTAATAGGTTAGTTTTATTTTTTTGACATTATGAATAGTAACTACGGTAATTTTTATTTACCACAGTTAAAGGGAAATTAGTTAATTAAGGGTAAAAATAATATTATAAAATTACCCTAACACTTTAAAAAATTCTATTGGATGAATAAAAGTCTACCAAAATCACCTAAGGGTATTAATATATTTGTTTCATGGATTATTGACCTTGAAAATTACATAATTATAATAAAAACCAAAGAAAGGGACAACATGTCACTCTCTTATATCATATAAGTGTAATAATTTTAATTTAGTGATAAACTTCATAAAACTTATAACATGAATAGTCTAAAGAAATATAATAAAATAATCTACATCATGTGAATTTATTTAGAATTTTTAGGGATTAAATATTTATCATTAATGATGACACAATAGTGATGTTGAAATTTTTTTGTTGATTGAAATATCAATTAGAATGTTTCAAAAATATTAAAATAAATATTATATGTACTATTTAAGGTGATAAAATAATTTTATAGATATATATGACATGTTATAAATCTATTAAATATTTTGGTTCGAATATATCCTCGGTGTGTATTTTATTTAAAATCATATAACTAAATAGTGTCAAAATCGAAACTAATATTATTTTATAAAAATAACATATTATAAAATTGTTTAAAAATCACAAAAATATTTAAAAAGTATAAATTGAAATTTATATGGTCGAAAATGTCATAAATTATCCAGTTATGGATAATTCCAAACATTTAATTAATAATTTATAACAATTTAAAATTTAGAATATTATTACCGCAAATAAAATTAAATACATTAAATAACGATAAATCAATTTGATAAGGTTTAAATTAAATTCCCAAAATGTCTAAATTTTATTGGATGATGCAATTACAACCCTATCTCATCTCATATTTTTATTTTAGTCATTTTTGAAAGGTTTTTATGTGGGGTTTGAGTTCATTATAAATTAATATTTTAGAGGTTTCCAAAAGTGTCCCTCTCCTCCCTTATAAAAGGGAACCTCCTCCCTCTCCTCCTCACAACACTTTGAGCCTTCAATATCGGCCAAACCCTGCCCATTTCTCTTCTCCACTTTCCTAGAATCATACTAGAGTTCCTGGTCTTCTTAAAATACCAACTTTAGTGCCATAAGAGGTGGTTTAGAATAGGGGCGTCGAAGAAGAGGTAATATCCTTTACCGATTCTTTCAAATTCTTTTCTTCATCTAATTCCTATTATTTTTTTGTTTCATAATAATGTAATAACATAAGTATCACTAATATACTTATTTTTTATTATAATTATGAACTAACCCTATTTCACCTTTTATCCATCCTATGGAAAACAAAATCTATGTGCGTGCGTACGTACGGAATATTGTCTCCATGCCATGGTGTAATATATTTTTCCACCACCACCTTACTTGGATGGGTATAATGGTGTAATGAATAAATATATATGTTTATTATAACATGATACTAATTCTGAGATATTATATCATCCAATCTAATTCCATTCAACAATTATCGGAACGATGTCATCGCTCGTGCGTACATACAGATTCCCTTCTCCACGACGTGATGAGATTCATTCTCCAAGTTAACCAGTCAAGAATGATTATAAGGTATATATAATAAATAATCATAAAATATATGACATATTAATGATACTAGATTTATTTATATGTTATTTAATTTCATCCATTCAATTTAATAAGGAAACAAAAACATAGTTCATGTGTACGGACGGTCTATCGTCTCCATGAATGGTGTATTCCTTTCCATTTATCAATATTATATATATATATATATATATATATTCTGAATATATATTATATATAAATAATGTTTTACATTCTGGAAGTACGTAATCATGATCTAAGTAATAATATTAATAATTACAAGTCAAAACACGGACGATAAAAGAAACGATTTTACCCAAAACGCTACTGTAATATGGAATTGACAAATGAACAGGTAATATAAAGTCTTAAGTGAATAATATAGGATATCATAAATATTATTATGGTTCTGTTACAAGTTAATAATATGTTTGAACCCAATATAAAGGAGTTTTAGACACATACGGAAGAAATTGGACATAAGGTAAGAGATAATTCTGCAATCTCATTTTTATTTGAGATTGCTTATACGTAAGTATTTACTAGGGTTATATTTTTCATCTATGTCCATAAAAAAGTTTTTCATAAAGTGTTAAATATTCTTAAATTTATTTTTAAAGTCATTTTTAACCATCTTTGACTTTTATTTTGTGTTATTGAAGGAATCTTTCTTTTGTTTACCACACATGGTACTTTTTGACTGTTCCATTAAAAGTACTAGGAGAATGTTTTTTTAACTTATAAGGGATGAACGGATTTTTATAGTTTCATAATACCTTATTTTAAGGAAGGTTACTCTACTATATTTCATGAATTTTTTCAACAAAAATCATTTTCTTTTAAAATTTCAAGTCATTTTTGGAAAATATAATGATTTTGAATAAGTAATGATATTTTCCTCAAGAAATCATTTCAAGTGTTTTATCAAAACCATTTTCCATCTAAGATGAAAATATTTCATATGTGTATGTTTCTAGTATAATGTCTCTATGATTTACATGGTTTCACTTTTCTTATGATGAAATGATATCCATTTGTTTTGTATGCATTATGTTATGATGGGATGATGTTTATGAATCCTATTTTATTCTTTGGGTTATGATAAATGATTTATGTTTATGTTGTGGCACATGTAAGAATTATTTCATTATGAGATAGGTAGGAACTATATCTCCCTCCAATTCATTGCGTAAAGATTTATATCTCATGAGATAGACATGGCTGGAACTACAAGTGAATCTAGTTGAGTAATATAGGGCTGGAACGGCTAGTAAACCTGGTTCAGTAACGGAAATTATCCACTATGATGGTCTTGGCAACAATGTCATGGCCACTATGGAAATAATAACATGTGCTTAATGGTTTTCCACAATTACATGGTTTATTCCCATTCTATTTTATCATGGTTAATGATCATTTATGATATATGCCTTATGTACTACCATGATTTGTGTCATTACTCAAGATTTTGATGTTTTATGTTCATGTTTTTACGTTCAAATGTTTATGGATAGTTTTTATGTTCTCCATGTTTACCCTTACTGAGAATTTGAACTCACCCTTTTTATGTTTTCTTTTCCCCATGATATAGAGAAAGGTTTTAGTTATGAATACAAAAGGAGAAGATCTTTATGGGAGATGTTGAAGATCTTTCATCACGATTAGAAGATTATTTTATGAGTTTCCAAAGACACTAAACTAATATGGTCTTTTAGAAATTTTTTTGTCATGTATTAAGTATTCCTCAAAAGTAATGTAATGTCTATGTACTTCATTCTTTGGGTCTCTATAATTACACTCCACTAATCATTCTAATCTTTTAAAAAATCATAGTAATTTTGATAATAAACTTGATGTGCTTGATTTGCATATATGAATGGTCCATTTTATACAAGAAGACCATTATATTTAATTTCAATGACTCCATATCATGGATGTAACCACAACCCTCGATCAATATCAAACTAATAGATTTTAAACATTATTTCATAATTTAGTCCCATATAACTTAAATCAATAATTTCATACAGCATCCCATAAAAGTCATCTTCCCTATCTTTATGATGATATTATTTCAAAAAAAACCCCACTATTCATTTACTTCTTTGATTCATCATATATGTGATTATGGAATTGAAATGAATTAACCACATACACCTTATATGATTTTATCAATTTTTATAGAGTATTTTTGAGGAAACATAATGAACTATGAATTTTATTTTCATGTTTTGTTTCTTGAAAAAATATTTATAAATAATAGATATCATTAAAAATTTATTTAATGTTCCATAATAATAAACTTATCTTACTAATCTTTGAAACCAATATTCTAAATTATAATGATGATTTTCTTAAAAAGAATCATATGTAATTTGTATAAATTTTATTGATATGGTTATCATATATTCTAAAAATCCAATTATTTAAATAAACTTATCTATTGTAAAAATTATAAAAAATTATAAAAATTACTATATACTCCAAAAATTATTTCATTTCTTCCTAATTCAGTAGGACATATGTATGAGCTCTGTGTTGTTCTTCATCTGAAATTCATCTTTCATTATAACCAGAAAAACCAAGCTTACTATGATTAAAACCCCACATTTTAGGGTATGTGACATCACAAATATTTTCCTCATTACAACCCATATAGTTTTCTCTTGAATTATACTCCCATTTAAAATAATATGAGAATAAATTTTAAATATCATCCTATAAGTATTGTTCTATAATTGAGCCTTAAACTAAGGATTTGTTTCATTATTTCGTCATTACTTTTTGCATACATCTCTCAAACGGGTACATCCATCTGAATTTTATCATCCCTCTACATTTATCTTCATGTGAAAAAATTAATATTAAACGTTTCATTGAGTCATACAATCATAGAAGGGATGTTTTATTCAATTTATATAAAATTAAAACCTCATCCTTTTACAGTATACTCAATGCATTATAATTTTTTGTTTTGAATCAACTATATCAAGAAAATAGGATAATTCAGTCAAGAATACCCTGGTATAAGAACCCAACATCCCTATAATATTAACAAGTGGTAATATTTAAATTATTAAATGGAATTCATGAATTTTTTACCAGTTAAAATTCCCAGTTCTGATGCAAATGAGACAAATTATAATCATAATCATCTTGTAACCTCAAATCTCACATCCATTGATAATATAATATATGAACTTCTTTATAAAGTGTGTAAGAATATTTTGAATTCATTAAATTGTGTGATATTTCAACTACAAATAATTCTTGTTCTAGATGCCTATAAATTTGGGAAAGATCAAAATGTGCATTTTAATTTTCTTTGGTCTTACTGGGTTGGTCCAAAATGGTATTAAATATGTTGTCAAAAAAATTACTCTCAATATTCATTATATATAACTTGTGATGAACCATTGAATCAAACCAATATGGATGGTCCCAAAAAATCTCCACTTTATCTAATTATGATATCTCCCAAAAACCATTTATTTTTTGAGTATTTATAGTAGGTACAAAAGTAAACTGAGGTAATGCATAAATGGTATATTTTACCAAAATACCTGAGATAACTTTTGGATATTCATCTCATTAAATTCAACCTTTTGTGAAATTATATATGTTCCATGAGAAAGGGTGATCACCAGGAGGAAATCTATGATGATAGTAAAAATATCTATTCCTTCTTCAATTACCAATCATAAATTCTTTTTCTCTACCATGCAATTTAGAAATGATTTTAGACCATGTGTACTCCATATAGATAACATATCATAGACTAAAAAGTCATTGATCATCCATATTAATTAAGCCTTCAGTGTAAAATTATGTTCTAAATCTATATCAAATGTAGTTACACCATTGTCCCATAATGAAATTAACTCCCCAATCAATGTCTTTAAATTAACATTGATATTATTTTTTGGATTTTTTGGAATTAATTGATCCAAATATATATATGGTTCCATAATCAACAACCAAGGAGATCTATTTTATAGAGTAATGAAAATAGTGTAACAATAATATTAATAGTTGTAAGCAAAAAATGGAAAAAACCATCAATAGAAAGACCTAAAAATATATTACATGCTTCTGAAGAAAAAGAATGATGGGTCTGAATAAGGTGTATTATGTGTTTATATAAATTACCAACACATGGATGGTTTATGATTTTATTCATGTAAATATTAGATTTATTTTTCTATCATCAAACTAGTTGTGTTACGAGGTATAAAAAACCCTATAAACAAGTTGTAATTGGATACTACGTCAACAATTTCCTAGGAAATTTGGACATTAATTATTGTTCCTCTTTATAAATTTATTCTCCACATGTTGGACAATTAACAAATGATTTATATTCACTATAATACAACATGCAGTCATTTAAACGGGCATGTATCTTCTGATAACATAGATCCAAATTATGGACCAGACTATTAATTTTATAGAAACTTGCAGGTAATGTATTTTCTTCAAGAAATAATGATTTAACTAAATATAACATTAGATCAAAACAACTATATAAAATTACAAAATCTTATTTAATATCTGTAAATTTTATGACAACTTTAAGTTCTCTAATCTGACATCCCAGATATAAGGGCTCTTTTGAAAATTTCAACCTACAGTAAAATTGAGAGGGTTCTGATTTTGGAATTTGAATATAATTCACAATTTTTGTTTCCTAAATATATGGTCCAACAACCTAATTCACAAAATTTTGAAATGATAGATCTAAAACAAAAATTTTGCATTTTCTACTGAATTTTGATCACCATATTGATATGGAAAATTTTAATCATTTCAAAAACCAAAATGTGTTAGATAATTTCCAACATTATCAAACACTTAGAATTTTGTAAGAGTTGATTTATTAAATGGACATTTAATTTTTTTCCCATGATATAAAATGTTTTAACACCTTTAATGTAGATAGGATTTAAACTGGATCCATTGGGATTTTTTCAATGATTAATTCAATCATGATCTCATAATAGAGACTAATGTCCATTTTATGACATAATAAATATCGATAAAAAACATAAAAAAGAATAATTATTACTTTTTATGACTAATTATAAATTATTATTGTATTTTAGTTATGTCTAATTAGTATTTCATTTATATTATTTATACAATTTATTACAAGTTATCATAATTTACCAACATTTAAAAATTATTAATGATATTAAGTAATTAGAACTAACATTTACTACTTATTACTAATATTGAATAATTATTTATTTATTTTTAAAAATTATTTAATGATTAGTAATAAATATTTTAATTAACACTACATTTATAAAAATTATTCTGAATTTCTAATTTTTATTAATTTTTATATTTTTTACAAGGTATGGAAACAAAAGAGTAATTATTAGAAGTATTTTTTTAATTTTTTAAAAATTTATATAATTATTTGTTATGTAATACTAATTATTTATTAATTATTACTAAATTTTTAATAAATGATAATTTTTTTAACAATTACAAGTATTTCATTTTTTTCTTCTATAATTCTTTACAAATTATCATAATTTCCTCAAATTTAGAAATTATTAATAATATTTTGTAATTTACACTCATATTTTATATTTATTAATAATATTGAAAAACTAATTATTAATTTTTATAAATTAATTTAATATTGTTACTAATTATTTAAAATATTACTAAATTATTTATAATTAGTATTTTTGGGGAATTGTTAATAATTTTTACTATTTTTTTTATTTTTTGACAAGGTATTATAAAATTTAACCTAATTAATATTAACATTGTTTTTAATAAATATTACTTATTTTTAATAGTTATTTTTTTTTGATTAAAATATCTTTTATAATGTTTTTTATAAAACAAATATTATAAATAACATTTTGCTAAAATGTTTTCGTTAAATTTATTTTCTCTTCATTTTTATAAAACACTAATTCCCTAATTATATCATACATTATATATATATATATATATATATTAAATAATTTCTTAATCAAATATCATTACATAAAATTTATTTTTATTTGTTTTTAACAATAATATATGTATGGTCACATATTTATATATATATGACAAAATTTGTAATGAAATTTATTTTTACATGTTTTTTTAAATAATAATACATATCAAATATATACATACATATATTGATACATATATACATACATATATATTGAAAACCTTATATATTTTTTAAAAATGTTTATATATGTACATTCACATGTTAATATACATACATATATATATAAATATATATATATATCTATTTAAAACCATACACATTATATATATATATATTAAAAACCATTCATATATTTTTAAAATGTTTATATATGTATATTCACAAGTTAATTTTTATATTTATACACACACACACACACATATGTATTTGTATTACATAATTTATTAATTAATATAAATACATCAAATATATTCTGACACTATTTTTAAAAAAATATACATATCAAATCTATACAAACATACATACATACGTATATATATATTTATCAAAAATCTTTCATGTTTTTTATGAAAGTTTAGATTTGTATATTCATATGTTAATATATATATATACACATACAACCAAATGTTTACAAAAATATATTCACATAAATTTAAGGAAATGAAAATCAATCATAATAAAACATTCAAACATATTTTAACATTAGTTCCATAGTTAAGGTATTCTCATAATTCATCAAAAATTATGTCACCATAAGGATGCAACACAATTTAAAAATTAAATATATCTATATAAAATCTGTCGATATCAGATATCCATAAATAATTTCAATAATAAACATATTTATAATAATAACATAAAATAATATACTTGTAATAACATTAAAAGGTGATGAATATGATAGAAATTTATGATAGAATGTGATGAAATATAATTGAAATCTCGGTTGTTCTATAAAGAAGAAGGTATAAAATTCAAATTCCATTTATAAGGTAAATGATAAGAAACTCTTTAAATATAAAAGGATAATTTTTTATCTAATAATGAGGAGTTTTATGATAGAGAATAATAATAAAAAAACTCTGGTAATGATATTTCTTGAAGATTAACTATTAAAAAAGTGAATGATTAAAAATTCACAAGTGATTAAAATATTAGCAATGAAGAATAATGGGAAGAAGAAGATACTCAATTGAAGTTTATACTAAATATAGAGTTTAAATAATGCATTTTAATGAATGTAATACTTGAAAGGTAAGATAAGATGATGACGAAAAAAATATTTCTTCAAATAATAAAGAATATTTTAATGAAGAAAAATCTATGTTTCTAAGAGGGATTGATAATCATAATTAGTTGGTTGATGAATAGAATAAAATAAATATCATTCATGAAAAAAAGTTTATGGGGAAGGAGTAAGAGTTAGAGATTTTTCAATAAAAAATGTTAAATCTAATAAAGAGATTACAAGCTTCCAAAACATAGTTTCAAAATTTGCTGTAAGTTCTATGAATTGTAAGCCAAAGAAAAGTATAGATGTTAAGAAGAAAAGTAAGGATAAGAAAACCATTTATGTATCCAAAACAATTAGGGATGAAATATAACATTTTATATGGTTTAAAATTCTGACCCAAAAGATTCTACTACTGAAAATACTATTGGGGATAAGAATAAATCAAATTTGAAGAAGAAAATTTCAAGTGATAACTAAAACATTGGTGTTCCCGAAAGTACTAAAGTTGAAGGTAATAAAGATGATGGAAAGTAGCTACACAACTCAAGGTAGTATGTTATCTATAAAGGTAAATACAATTTATGTTGCTAATACTGGTATTGTGGATGCTTTGGGAATGTAGTGAATATGTGTTACATAAATTATTAACATTACAGTGAATCTATGTGAAAATTTAATAAATTTTCGAGGGTGAGTAAACCCACTGAAAAGAGACAAACTGAGAAAGCCATCCTAATGATTTAAAATAGTTTTCAACACATGGATGTTATTTGTGAAATCATTGAACAGCCTGGACATCATGAAAAAATTATGAATTATTGTGTTACCGTCAAAATAATTTTTATACAAAAATTCTCAAAGGTTTCATGAGAAGAAAGAAAATTATAGGAAAAAATCATTACTAATTAAAAATGACCTCAAAGAAACAAAAGGATAATTAACTTGGATATTGTATAGTTGGTCTTCTTCATATATGATAGGATATTTAATTTTTTTGAAGAATGTGAAATATTTTAAAGAAGGTACAATGAATTTTAAAAATTATTATTCACTCAGAATCAATGGTGTTGTTTATGACATCATTGGGGAATAAAATTTAAAATCGCCAAGAACGTTTTTTGTTGATGGTTTGAAACATAATTTTTTATTTTATTTTTTCAAAATTTTTGATGAAGGTAACTATGTTTTATTTATGAAATTTTGTTTTATTTTCAATAGGATAAGAGTTGGTAAAGTTGTAACAAGAATCCAACAAACCAAGGGAAACTTATTTCAAGTTGGTGATGCATAGAGTTCATGTTATTAGAAAATGATGGAATAAAATCAGATATGGAATAAAAAATTGGGGCATGAGTATCAAAGTAATATATGTAGTATAACAAATATATAATGTATCTATGACATTCCCGACATTACAAGGGGATTATATTGGTTTTGTTTTATAAGCCAAAAATGGAATATTTCAATCTTAGTTCATAAAAAATATGAGATACATTCAACTAATTCCTTGATGCTAATTAATTTTATCATTTTTGGACCCATGTGTAAGTATTTAAAAAATTAGGATAAGTACATAGTTTATTTTATTGATGAGTTTACTCTAATTATATTTTTAATTTTTAAAAATGAATTTTGAGGCTCCTAAAATGATTGTGTTTTTGGAGAAATGTGGTAAAATAATTTGGATAGTCTGTGAATAGGATTTGAACAGATAATTGTGGAGAACATATAAGTGGATAATTTATAGATTATCTTGAAAAGAATGGAATTAGTCATTAGTTTAGTGCACCATACAAACCAAAAAAATGGTGACATTAAAAGAAGAAATATATGTTTAGTGGAGATGGCATGAAAGTGAATGATTGAACCTGATACTTCTTGATATTTAACATGAAATCCATCAAAATATAAATTTTTGTTCATAATAAATGTTTTTATAGGTTCAACTATAATATGAATCCTTAAAAAATGTACTATAAATAATCCCCAAGTCTGAAACTCCTAAGGGTGTTCATAATTCCTTGCGTTATAAATGTCAAGGGTGATAATATTGGGAAGTATGAACAGAGAGGTGTTGATGGAATATTTCTAGGATATCCTCTTAATGGAAGAGGTTACATGTGTTATAATAATGAAATCAGAAATATTGTTGACATAAAAGATTTGAAAAACCTTGAAAAGTATGAAGTGGACTGTTTCGTTGGAAATTATAGATATAGAACTGAATATGAGGTGGTTGCATTAGAACAATGTGAAATAGTAATTAATTATCGAAAAAATGATAAAGTTTCTCAAGATAAAGATTTTTAACCTATTATATTAAGTTATGAGGAAAAATTATTCTCCTTACATCCTAGTCTAAGGATGAAAATAATAGTCTATAAATTCTTTAGAGATCAATGAAAATAGTTTCAAATCAAATGATCAACAAGGTTAGTTTCACAATCATCTTTATACTCATAAGATTAACCAAAAGATATCGGTCAATTTTTGAAAAATATGGATTGAATTGATTGTATTAATGAAGAGATGGGTCTGATTAAAAATAACGATACATGGGAACTTTTATACAAACCAAAAAATAAGAATGTTATTGGTACAAAATAGGTTTTATCAAAAATGTTAAATGAAAAAGGTGAAGTGATAATAAATAAGGATTAATTTAAATCTAAATGTTACTAAGAAAATGAAGGCAATGATTTTTATGAAAAATTCTCTCTATTGGAGTGATTATAAACTATAATAATATTTCATTCTATTATTTCATAATATAGATATAAATTTTACAAGATGAATGTCAAATCAGCATTTCTTAATAGAGAGACTGATGAGTAAAATTACATTGATTAGATATGTGTCTTCATGCTTAGGAAATATGAAATTTATTGGTGAATGTTAGAGAATGATTTTAATAGGTTGAATAATGATCCATGTTCATTCTATTCTAAATTAGATACTTCATATGGAAGTTGAATATTAAGAAATGGCGATTCGGTAGTAACCTCTATATAAAATAAAATATATAGGTTTCTCTATTTGTTATTGTTTATTTTGATGACATTATATTCATATTAAATGATGAAAAAATATGTTATAAATTCACTAAGTAGATGTATACATTTTTTTAGATGTCAATGCTATAAAAAATGAAATACTTTATCTGATAAACAATCTATAAAAAGATAAAGTACATTTTCCCCAATCAAAAGAAATATTATAAGGTAATTATGACGAATTTTTTCATTGTAAACTCAAAGCTAGTTTGCACACATATTTTAGTGGGAACTATGGTTTCTAAATAAAGATACAAAAATAAGGTTGATCCTCTAGAGTTTAGATAGTTTGGTAAATGTTTATTATAAATAATGGCCTCAGGATTGGATATACTACATTTTGTTAATCTATATGCTAAGTATAAAAGTCATCCAAAGGAATCTCATCTCATGGGTGAAAAATTATTTCTTATATATATTAATGGAACCAAGGATTTTGGGTTCAAATATAATATAACATGAAATATTAATTTGTTTGATTACATAGATGTAAAATGGGAAGCCATTCTGGATGATATAAAATCCACATTAGGAGGTATTTTTCTTAAAACAAAGATTTGTTATTTGTAATTCAAAGAAACAAAGTTCATGGAATCTTAGAATAGCATAATCTTGGAATATTTTATCCACCCAAGCTGCAACACAACTTATGAGGATGAAGAAGCAGTTGGATGATTTTTTTTCTTGATGTGAATTTTCCACATATCTTGGGATGTGCTAATAAAAGTGTTATAAATTTCACAAAACTACCGAGAAAAATCCTCATTATAGGTACATTGATAGAAAATATCACTTAATAAAATATCATGTGGATAAGAATAAAAGGAAACTATAATTTAATACTAAATGGAAAAATTTAATGACATTTTCACCAATATGTTGCTGAATAAAACATTTCATAAGATGTGGTTGAAGATTAGTATACAACCTCCCCTATTCTAGGATATATTATGTGAATATGTCTTATATCTCATCTTGTATTTGGATAGTGTATTCAAAGGGGGAGAAAATTTGTAACATTATTCTATCAATTGGTATGTTCCTAACCTTTTACGGAAGACCATATATTTTGGGGGAGTTATTAAATGGAGTGTCCAATGATTTCAATGTATGAACGATTTTAATAGTTTTTTGAAGTGGATTCATGAAAAAAAAAAGAAGTTTTTAAAGATTTATGTATATGGAAAAGGTTTATTAAGAGGTGTAAGAAGAGTTTCTTAATCACTAATTATGGACAACATGTAATTTTTGTTCAATGATTATTGTTTCATAAACTGAGTTCTCTCATGTAGGATTAGCGTTTTTTAATAAATAATCAATTTTTTCAGTTTCAAAGTTTTGGTGACTTGTTTTTTTTTTGTTGAAGACAAAATCTAAATGGTATACTATTGGGACCAAGACTATTAGGGATATTTTGAATATATTGGTTTTAAGAAAAATGGCATGGGGAGTTTTCTTTCTGATCAATGTCTTTTAATTAACTTTGTAAAGTACAAAATTCACATACCTTTTTTAACCATTCTGAAAAAACTGATCTGACAACGTGTTTGATAAATTAATTTTGGTGATTATTGAACATGTATTAATTTTAAAGACATGTGTCAATTATTTTAGGATGAAACATTGTTTACAATAAATAAGAAGAAGTGAAGTCCATGTAATATTATATTATTTCATCATGAATTAATGAATGCAATGAAAATTATTATTATATTGTATAATTTAGTTTGAGAAGTTATTTAATTTTCTGATAAATATTTTACTAACTCTTTTTATAGGAGTTCAGTAAAAAAATAAGCCCATCCCCAGCTATCCAATATGCTAGATCAACCCCACATATGAGAGAATGAATCACTATGAAAGAAAAAAATAGCATGACCACTAATGAGGAAGAAGAGTGGGAGAGTAGTGCCCAAAGGGAGTACATCGATGGATAAATTGAACAAGGGAAAGAATGATGGATTCAATGTGTGTGTAAATGGGCGAGCGGGTGTGGACCGCCCCATGTGTTCTGTGCATGTGTGTTCAGGTTCCAACCCTGGTGTTGGATTGAGGGTATGTGGGAACTAAAACTAGTATTAAGTGTTCCTCAATTTAATTAAGAATAGACATTGGATCACAAATTTGTGATCAAAATTCATCTGTATTAAAAATATTTGGATATAATATTTGTTGTTCGATTTTTTTCATATACATTATTTCTTTATTGACTACAATGTCCACATATACAAAGTATTCATGCACATCAAAGACCTACATGATGAAAGTTTCCACGATCGGAGAATCACTCATGGTTTTTGTATACTCATGATCATGAGAAGATTATGCACTGGATCTTTATGCACACAAGGCATGATGTGGGTGCATGATTTCATTTGACGCATGAGATACTACCAATTTAAGATACCATAATGATGACAGTTCAATGCAACTATGGGAGTATGATTTTCATGTGATGTGGATCACATTCATGTGATCACCCTTTGTGAAGATTCTTTGATTTTCAGCATCAAGTGGAGAAAATTAAATAGATAGAAACCTCTATTCCCATATTTGGGAAATGATAGAAGATTTGGTAGTTGAAACAACATATTTTTTGGATATTAAATATTGTCAATGCTAAATTATTTTGGAGTAATAGGATATGAAGGAATGAAATTGAGGTAGTTGAACTCACATATAAAGGATGAAGCATAGAGGTAGAAATTGTTTTAGTCACTTGATTGTGGCACTTGTTTTCCAGTGAAAATAGAGTATCTATGAAAACTTTTTATGATGAGGAGTATTTCCAAAAATCATTCTAATTGTGTGATAAAGAAGGACCTTTTGTTAGCCTATATGGTAATAGAGAAGGAAATAGTCCATCATTATTATACAATGTTACATGAATCTTATCCTAAGTTGAATGATGCTCTTTCACTAATGTGAATATGAGAGGAACTTTCTTCATATTCTCTATGTTCTGTAAGGAATATTGTTTCTTATAAGAAGGATGATATTGTACATACACTTTTAATAAAAAATATATGAGATATTGGGAGACTATTTGAATGATAAAAACAATTTGGGTTGGTTCAATGAAAATATTTTATGCATGCTTTCATTAAATATATGAATTCATATGAATATTTGAATATAAAGAGAACAAGAAAAAACTAAATAAAACTATATAAAATTATATAAATAAAATTATATAGGTTTTAGGGTTTATGACAAAAACAGATAGTGGAATTTAGTTAATATTACTAGGAAATAGAGTGAAGAATAATTACTTTCAAGAATAGAAAGTGAAAATTTCAAGCAGAACAGTGACAACATACTATATCCTATTGCTGAAGGTTATCATAGTTGTTACAAAAATATTTATTACAATAGTTACCTATGTGAGGATAAAATGCAATATTAATTTATTATAGTGACACTATTAGAAAATTTTCATATACCCACAGCTTAGAACCATGGGTGTAGCCCCTAAAACCTCGGGTATAGGATATACCCATGGTTCCATAAACCGTGGTCTACCAAGGTGTCGACATAGAGCTATACCTTGGGTTATATTATAACTGTGGGTATAGACCTTGATAATTACATAATACCAATGGTTTTAGTTAACCAATAGGGATATAACTGTACGCATGGTTTATAAAAACATGGGTATAGATTATCACACCCCACATAATTATCCATGGTTCATTGAACTGTGTGCATAGATTCTTCTCCTAGAAATGCACCACTAACCTGCCTTCCTCCAATCCTTCACCTATAAAAAGAATAAAAAATATTTACAAACCACAACCATATTATATGGAAATTGGATCATCCAGAACCTATGTCTGATGAAAACATGGTCAGTTACCCATGTCAATTCTAGATCCAATGTTCTAGTCTCATGTGACAATAAAAGCATGAAGAAAGTTATGCTAAATAGGATTAGAAGTAATCGTATTCATTGATTGTGAATAATAGATAGGAAATCCTTCAATTTTTCTTATGATCCCCAAAAGAGATGTGGGAGAAACAAAATATCACAAATGATCCTCTAAGATCAATATAAATTGAGTTATGGTTGAAGATTTAGGTTAATTGTCTAATAGAATCATTTCCTGAAAAAATAATAACTAGTCACTTACTTATATAGCCCCCAACGATGACTCCAGCTAACTTGTGGCTACAAGAAGATATATTATTTCTATATAAATCTAGATATAGGTAAATGGTAGTTTTATAACAACATACCTGATTAAAACTAGCACCAACTATTTAGTTCCCTTCACCAGCTAGTTGGTGGCCTCCAACTACCACCAACTAATGAAATTTCATATCTCAACCTACAAGTGACCACTGGATTCAAACCAAGTTATGTATACATGGGTGTGAATATTATGCCTTGATATTTTCCTTACAAAGGATACACAAAACAATATTAGATATTAATAGTAAACAAACTACTATCCACCTACGAAAATTGATGACATGATCCTCACGTTCATGAAAAATAGTTAGGTCAATATCATGATATCTTCATATCTATGAGACCACTATCATACACTCTATGATAATTTAAATCTATTACGTCACCTTCATTGATTTAATGTGAGTTATTTTTTCCCATAGAAAAGATATCTAAATTGAAAAGGTGGGTAAAATTATCCTTTTACAAATTGTAAATGATTATTATAGGTATTTTTATAATGTAATTGAAAATAACTGTGGGTAATGTTTTTTTAGTACTTAGGATCAAATTTATTCTTTTTATACTTTTAAAACTCTCAATATGAGAGTATCATACACATTATAATAAGTGACAATAATTTTTAAGGGATTCATTCCCTTATTAAATCAATATTTAAAATCCTATGGTTGAAATAAAAATAATAAGTTTTTTTCACCTAGATTCACAAACTAGAATCATTTTTTGAGGTGGAGGAGGAAGAAATAATTCATTTGTTTAGACCAAGTCACAACTGAAATACCCAAAAATTTAGTGGAAAATGGAATAACCAAGAAACATCCTTTTTCAAACTAGAGGCAGAACATATGATGTTCATTTTTTATGGGGTAATATGACTCTTGAAACTAAAGTCTTCCATTTAAATGGAAAATAATAAACCATATATATGTACATAGAAAATATAGGAATAATTATGTACTAGTAAAACAGGTTTAAATATTTCAAATTCTCTGACAACACATAAAACACCCCCTACAGCACCCCTATAGCATCCCCCACCCCCATATAATATCCCCCACCCCTAACACTTTTTATCACCACCACCCCTTTCTAGTGTTGTCTTGATTTCAATTGAACCTTGTAGAACCAAATAGATTCTCTTAACCGGTCAAAACCAAACATATATCCTTTTGAATGATAACTGTTCATCAGTGTGACATAATTTATCATTCATCTATCCAAGTATAGATGAATTATTTTTTTGGATTCTTAGAAAATAAAATCATATCACCCTAAAGAGAGGTGTAGAGTTTAAAAAAACCATCACCTAAAATTCCACACCCTTATCTTATATTTCCATCAACTTATCTAACACCATAAGCTATGGGGCTATCAATATAGGTAATACCTATTTAATGCATCCAATAATTAATTTTATTCTTCTCTTTGTAATAATACCTATGAAATAATTTAGATATAAATTCTTGTAATGGTTATCCACTAGTGGAATTGAGGAGGGACCGACTTCTAAATCTTCTGCAAGAACCAAGCATGATACCTAAAATGTAGCTGCACCAAACTAACTAAGCTTTAGTTCGTTTATTACTAATCCAACATAAAATTATCCATTAAAAATAAAAATCCCTCACTTATGGGATATTTGAACCTGATCAGTTGAAAAATAGTCATTAATGAAAATGACATTGAAACTAGTCATCTCTAACAACATGACATCCCATTCATTTTAATAACCATTAACTACTACAAGACATTATGGATATATCTAGAGATTGATCACTCATCTTCACAATGGGTGTGTCAAGTGAAAATTATTTAGAATATAAATTAACTCTTATTTATAACCAATAAAAGAATTGACTAGATATAAAATAATATAATCTAATATATTATATAATGTTGTTTAAACCATATAGGTAAATAGAAAAATTCCTTTAACTAAAATTGTGCCTTTATAATAGAAGCTAGAAACTGATAGATAACATACACTATTCCTTTTTCAGCCCCATGAATCAGTTTCAGAGACCCACAATATATCTAATTGACCAGACCTTATAAAACCCATGACAACTTCAGGGAATCTCTATCATTACCTTTTCTCATAGCTCGCATTTTAATTTCAACTCTATGAAAACATAACTATAGATCACTCAAAATGAAATTATGAATATTCCCCATCTGAAAAAATAAATTAATTTCTTTATATTTGATGAATAACATGTTATAGTGTCTTCTATATCCATAATTGTAGTATATAGGGACACCTCTATCCCTATTTGATTTTGAAGAAACCACCCATTCTGCAAATTTCGACAACCACATTGTCACACCCCCTTATTATTCCTCCTCCCACTATCATAAATTATTTAAATATTTTTTTGGAATCCCATTCTTTTTTTCAAATAAGATAAAAGAAGACCTACTACTATATTTTTATTAAGGGTCTTCTATAGAAAGTCAGGATATATTTGTTGGCCAAATCTAATAAGATGAAATGTTAGCTCTAATCGAAGGATAACCATGAACACTTTTTCCTTTTATAACCCATTCCTTCTTAAGGGCCTTCTATAGAACAATGTGTTAACATCAAAATTAGACCATATAGCCAAACTCTGCATTGTGAGAGACACCATACTTTTGGAAAAATTCTAATTTGGATAAGTAATCATGTTACCACTCTATTTTCAATTCCTCGATGCACAACTCCAGCTAATATGAATTATGTATAAACATGATTTTTTTTTCTAACATTCCCTGCACACATTTATAACCAAAAAGATAAATTTAATATTGTAGAAAAATGAGTGGTGATAGTTTTGGGTGGCCTAATACTATGGAAATGGGATAATGGATGTTTAATTCTATTGAGAACACAAATGAATACATAGCAAGAAATTTTGTTCCCTCTGGATCTGACTCATCAGAATTAAGAGTCTACAAAGATCACTTCCTAGTAGCTGATGAAAACAGAAAAAATCGCATTGATTAACTATCCAAATAATGACAAGCCTTGATTAATGGAAGGCTGATCATCCCATTATTCAAAATAAAATTTATAGAATATTGTTTAAAAAATATATTGTAAATGAAATCATATTCCACATTTTGAGGCCATTTTTCCTGATTTAATACCAGACATGATGTAAAAGATTAAATAATTTAAACAAATAATGGCCAACAAGAAAACTTTAAGAAACCAATAAAAGAAGTATTTGTAATAATAGACAAGTAAATATAATAATTGAAATAACATTGAAAACTTATGGAATAAATGGTGTTTTTTTTCAACAAATAAAACAAGGAGCTAGTATAACCTTTAAAATAGTGTCTACACTAAATTATTTTCTCTACTAAATCATTTTAGCCCCCAACTATTTGAATTTATCATGACCAAACCTCTGTGCATTATAAAATCTATAGGAATAGAACTAGAAGGAATTAAAAGACAGTATTGCAAGAAATACATAGGTTAAATTTGAGGCACATTATATATAAGAATAAGGAATATATTATTCTTATTATCGAATACTTGGCTGGACATATTCCTGATATCAGTCCTCTACAAGCAATTATGGTGGAGTAGATCATCAAGGAAACCAAATTCAAGTTCTTAGGAAAGGTGAATGGATTGAATTATAAATATTTAATATTACCTAAAGAGTTCCCATTTAACACCCCTAATGAAAACATAATTAAAATGAATTTCATTTCATAAATAAATTCACATCATTTAATAATTATAGAAGTCCAAAAAAACAATAGCTACAACACAAAAAAATCCACACTATACTTGTAAAACAAATAAAACATATATGTACATCCAAATCCATATAGGGGGTCAATACAAGTTCTAAAAGTACTTGCACAAGTCCCCCTACTATATCAAAAATGGGGGGATTAATATCCCCCCATCAAAATTATCATTATCTCCATGATCATCATCGCCATAACTAGGAACATCATGAGCATCCTAACCACCAACAACACCATCAACAACATCATCAATAACCTCATCACCAATAGTAGCATCAGCAACATCCTCACCACCAACATCTCTATCACCACAACCTTCATCACCATGAGGACCCACATGGTAATCACCTGAGGTATCATTTAAACAATTAATTGATTCCATATATGAATGAAAAGTTATAGAGACCTATAATGGTAGTGACTCACTCAAAATCTTCATAGCTATCAAGAAATATTTGGTCATCAGGTTACTTATTTCACACTCTTGTTTTCTCCTTTCCCACTCCTCTAAAAGTATTTTCATTTCCTCGGCTACTTCTGCATGAGCACATTCCAGCTTAGAGGTCTGAGATTATTGAGAGGATCCCAATTAGGATGAATACAAATAGGGGATGTTGTTTTCAAATAGTCGACATCTGACCCTCCACAAGTGCTCCCCACCTAACACTAGACTCAAATTCTCATGTGTCCTGATGTTTTCAGCATTATTATCATTGAAAACCTCCAAGGAAGACTGTTGAAAAAATAAACAACATATTAAATTTTGAATTTCATATAAATATTTCAAATGTTAATAAAAAACTTACAACATTATCTTGTGTCTATACATTTACTAGACTTCTATCCTTTTTCTTTCTAAAATAGGAAACTAATTTTTCATGAGGTAAAAGAACTTTGATACCCAATACATCATAATGAAAATGAGAAATGAACAAATATAGATTACAACCATATATGATAAATGAATAAATCTAGATTCAAGTAAGATTCATCACAGACCTATGAACATTGAGGTAAATGACACTCATAAAATATTGGTGGTTTTTGGTATTTTTTGTTCAGTGAATAGCCTCTTTAAATGATGCACTCTGAAGTGGATTTTACAGAATCTTTCTACTTTTGTAGAAATAGGAACAATACTCCTCCTACTAGTATAAGATTTTATTTCTTAGAAACATGGATTAACCATATAGAATACATGATGAGTTTATTCTGAAATGTTATCAATTAAATAAATTTTTGAATGTAAATCCATTAATGGTTTAAATAAAAAACATTTATGAATACATTTTGTGGTGGTTCTTTCTTGATGTTGTTTCTTCTGAGTACTAAGGGGTGTTATCTTGGGGTTGGTCCAACTGAACCTAAAAAGGTAACTGAGTAATAATATAAATGAGTAAATTATTTTAATTAAGATAAAATTACCTTAATCTTCCCATGCTTAGGCATTGTAGTGTTCCCCAATGTGTATAGCTATGTCATTTCATCTTTGTTATTTTTCTTTTCCTCAAAATCTTCCTAAGTATAAAAGTTCAATAGAGGTAATAAGAATTAAATTTTATGAAAAACATTAATGATTTGTATTTCTTTAAACAATTCAGTCTTCCAAAGTGTGATCATTTTTAGATATTTACTTTTTGGAAATAGTTTTTCAAAATCATGCCTAAAAATTAGAATTCAAATAATAAAAAAATGTCATAAAATATTTTAGTAATAATAATTTCAAACCATGTAATACAATTTTTAAAAATACTTTTTAAAACAAGTTTTATGAATTGAAATAAATTTAAATAAATGAAACAATAATAATAATAAAACAGACATATCATTCCCAAGAAAAACTAAATTAAAGTAATTACATTAACACCATCTTGATAAACTCATTTCATGGTAAACTGAATGAAATCACAGCATATATGGGTTCTCATATATATTTCCCCTGACTAATTTAGGTTCAACATCAACTCTCTTAATGGTAATATTTAAGTCATCAAATGAAATATTTTAGTCAACACAAATGGGGGCACCAATGGTGGATATTTTATCCCTATAACCATGAAATGTATTTCTTGGGATTACTTCATTAATGACACCATAATCAGGTAATATATGATCTTTCACATAAAACACATTTTTTCATTGATGCCAAAATGTATGGTTCATCGGTATGTAGGAATTGAATCGTGTCAATAAATTTTAATAAAAAATCATCTATAAATGTACCCTATCACAACATTGAATAAAACCATATACATTTCTTCACTGTGACTCTACCTTGATAGTATTAATCCAACAAAAAAAATTCTCAACTAGTCTATAATAATACACACCTTCATATCGAGGTAAATTATCCGATGCACTTTCAAAACAATCTATTGTTGTAGTTAACATAACATAGACATGATATGTCCTCATTTTCACCTTTTTATCAGTTGTAACAAATATATATCAATTTATTGTTAAATATTTTCATTTAGGAACCAATGAATTGGTACAAAAATCCAACACACTAAATTCTTGAGAAAAAGAGTAAATAGGTTCACTCAATACCTGAAATAGATATGAGTAATACAATTAAATATGACAAATTTCCTCATACTTCTCATATTCATTTCACTTTGGATTAATATGTCTAGAGCTCACATAAAACAAATACATTGAATATAAATCCATATATCCATGGGCTAAATAACCCCACACAATGTAACATTAAGGATAAATATTTTTTGGACATATGATTTCATTGAGCACATATTTCTTTCAGTGGGATACATCCACCGAAAAGTACCGATCCCCCAAGAAGTATTTCAATTAGAATATAAACTATTAAATGCAGCATATAGGTGAAAAAGGAAGTAGGAATTATTTTTTCCAACTCACACATAATTAATGGATCCTCTTGTTGGATTTTTATCAAGAATAACATGGAAATTTTTTTAGCAAAAAGGTCTCTAAAAAATGAAACAATCGAATCACTTTCACCCTTAAATTATTTGATAGTAAATCCTGAATTTCTATTAGAATAAGTTCATGAATAAGGATGTGATAATAATGAGTTTTTTTGGGGATTTAGTTTCAAATTTCTTTTGTTGACTCATTTAGATTTGATAACAATCTTATAATTAAACCTAATATGTTATATATTGAAGGTACTATCCCTTTATTATGTTGTTTTCCTAGCATGATTCTTGCCTCTCACACTATTCTTTCTGGGTTTTAGAAAAATGGTTGGAAACATGACGATTCATGACAATGGAGAATATGATGGACAATGGAATGATATTCTTCCTGATAAACCAAATGAAATTAGATCTGGAAGTCCACATATCATTGGATCTGGAAGTCCACATATCATTATTCATCCTACTCATCAATCTCATAATATGATCAATAATCTCAACTTTGTTAAGTTTCATGACTCATCTAATAAGCGGAAGATGGAGTTTCATGATGATGATAGAGGAAAGAAAGTTCAATTTCCATCATGTAAATCATGTGGGAAGAGGTATCAGGGAGAATGTTTCAAAGGAACTGGAAGATGCTTTGGGTGTGGAAAATAAGGACACAAAGCCAGTAAATGCAAAGGAAAAGGTTCAGTTAACACATTGTACAAGGATAATGGTATTCTAATACATCAACAATGGTTAAATGTTTTAAATGTGGAACATACAGGAAATGTGAAAACTAGTGACCTAAGGGAAAAACTCATGAAGAGAATCAGCATGGTCGTATGGGTAGTATTTATGTTGAAGATGATGAAGAGACTAAAAATGATATATGATATGAAAGAAGTGTTGAGGAATAATATAATGATTCTCAGTCAATGGTTTAAGAAGGCATTGGAATGATTTCATGTTTATCAATAGTAGGGTTGTATAAGTAATTTCATGGTACTATGGAATAAATAAACATATAGGGATTGTTACACTATTTTTTTTACTTATGTTTTTTTAAAGTTTATGTTGAATGGTACTGATATCAATGAAAGGATATTAAAATATTTTTGGAAAGAAGATTATATTTTCATAATGAATGGATAAAGAGATAAGGAAATGTTTTATAGTATTAATGAGATCATATAAGGACAAAGTGATATCATGGTTTGAATATATAGAAATTTTGTGATTTTGGTATGTGGAAAGAGTTGAATTTTGACATCATTCATGTTTTCACAGTGATTCTATGGTAATTCATCCTTCAAGAGAATACATCATTAAGGTATTCACATTTTTGAAATGTGACCAACAAGATATATCTTATGATATACGAGGGATAAATGATGGTATTCACATGCTTGGTTGATAACATTTCTAGTAATCGTTTTCTTTATACTATGAGCTTGGATAGAAATATTTTGGATAAATCTAAATATTTGAAATGGATTATGTTGGGCATAAGATAATATTGTTTAAGTATAGAACCTTTTTTCGATATTATTTCTGTAATTTCATAGTAGTGTAGTTTTAGAAAAAGGACAACCTGCAGGACGGGCGACAACCCATCGCGTCGGACAGGGTAGCGGGAATCGAACCTACAACCGAAATGCGACAGGCCTTTATCGCCTACCAAAGGCCTACAGGAAGTCCCTGGTTAGTAGAAACTAGTTTTATTAAATGGTATGATAGATGACGTATAAGTCCATTTTTGGAACCATATACGATTAATCTCACCATAAGATGCACTTATGTATATAAATTTTTCTAACCTTATGTTTGAGACATATGGAATGACCTATCATTCTATCCCATGATCTGCTAAAACTTTACAGAAGACAAATTCAACTTCATTTCATTAAGAGATGAAGTGGAAATTGTTTAAGGCACAAAAAACAGTGAGATTGTACAAAATCAAGTATTTATTTCTTTTACTTAAAAAATTATTCAACATTAGGGAAATGATCTTGAAAACCAAAAATGTTATCCTAGTGTCGTCATATCTGATGAATTAGAGGGTACCTTATATAATCACAAATTTATTGCTTTGTGATTATTGGCTTTTTCAAATCAATGTCCTCTACCACTCTTCACTAGAATATGATTGTTATATTTCTCTTCCATATCCATGTTTTCACCTATATTATCATATATGGAAACCCAGTGATGAGTTAATTTGGGTATCTGTTATGTTTCTAATGATACTTTTTAAATTGATGTTTTAATATTTCTTTTTTAAAATGTGGGTTTCTATGAATGAAATATTCAAGTAGAAAACCATTTATAACTCCGACTAATTTCGAATGAGAAATTCATTTTAAGGGGGGTAGAATGTAACACCCTGATATTTTATGAGAAATATTATTTTTAATTTATTTGATGTCTTCTATAGTATGCTACACCAAGATTATCTTTCACTATACGCAACACCGTATTATCATGCAGTATACACAAACACTATTTTTGGCCAGTGTTGCATGCAAGAGCGACCTTCCTCGTGAGCGTGTGTTGTACGCAATACCGATTTTCTATAAATAATGATATATTATTATAATATTATGAACTATCCATTTTGAATAGTATGAACTGAATGTTGAATTTTATAACATTATAATTCATCTTATACATTTTCTAGAATGAGATATTAAAACAAAATCAATTTTTCGATTAAAGAATTATTTTTAAAAAAATGTTGTTTTACCGCCTTTTGATGGAACATAAATCAAATATAATTTTTGAAAAGTTTATAAGTTCAATTATGCAAAATAAACTTATTCTTTTGAATCAGGATATAAAAATTTACATTGTATAAATTTTTGATACTTTTCTGATAACCTTCATATTTTGATAAATAGTAATAATACGCTAAATTTTAATTAAAAACAACTTTTTTCATCGAGATAAATTATATGGTTAAATTATATTATTGAATAGTTTTAAAGTATAAATACAATAAATTTTTACCATTTAATATAATTAATTTCATTACCATTAATGTTACATTGAATTCATAGGTAAAAACATTTCAATCTTTAATAATGTTTTAACTTTTAAAACTCGTTTTCTTTACAACAGGATTAATTTTAAATTAATTATTGCAACTTATATGTTTTCAATTTTTAAAAATGGATTCAATATTTGGATTAATTGGGTCCAAATTATTTTAATAGGTTACTTTTATTTTTTTTGACATTATGAATAGTAACTACTGTAATTTTTATTTACCACAGTCAAAGGTAAATTAGTTAATTAAGGGTAAAAATAATATTATAAAATTACCCTAAAACCTTAAAAAATTATATTGGATGAATAAAAGTCGACAAATATCACCTAAGGGTATTAATATATTCGTTTCATGGATTATTGACCTTGAAAATGACATAATTATAATAAAAACCAAAGAAAGGGACAACATGTCACTCTCTTATATCTTATAAGTGTAATAATTTTAATTTAGTCATAAACTTCATAAAACTTATAACATGAATATTCTAAATAAATATAATAACATTATCTACATCATGTGAATTTATTTAGAATTTTTAGGGATTAAATATTTATCATTAATGATGACACAATAGTGATGTTGAAATTTTTTTCTTGATTGAAATATCAAATAAAATATTTCAAAAATATTAAAATAAATATTATATGTACTATTTAAGGTGATAAAATAATTTTATAGATAAATATGACATGTTATAAATCTATTAGATATTTTGGTTCGAATATATCCTCGGTGTGTATTTTTTTTAAAATCATATAACTAAATAGTGTCAAAATCGAAACTAATGTTATTTTATAAAAATAACATATTATAAAATTGTTTCAAAACCACAAAAATATTTAAAAATTATAAATTGAAATTTATATGGTCAAAAATGTCATAATTTATCCAGTTATGGATAATTCCAAACATATAATTAATAATTTATAACAATTTAAAATTTAGAATATTATTACCGCAAATAAAATTAAATACATTAAATAACGATAAATGAATTTCATAAGGTTTAAATTAAATTCACAACATGTCTGAATTTTTTTGGATGATGCGATTACATCCCTATCTCATCTCATATTTTTATTTTAGTCATTTTTTAAAGGTTTTTATGTGGGGTTTGAGTTCATTATAAATTAATATTTTAGAGGATTCCAAAAGTGTCCCTCTCCTCCCTTATAAAAGGGAACCTCCTCCCTCTCTTCCTCACACCACTTTGAGCCTTCAATATCGGCCAAAACCTGCCCATTTCTCTTCTACACTTTCATAGAAACATATTAGAGGTCCTGGTCTTCTTAAAAGACAAACTTTAGTGCCATAAGAGGTGGTTTAGAAGAGGCGCGTCGAAGAAGAGGTAATATCCTTTACCGATTCTTTCAAATTCATTTCTTCATCTAATTCCTATTATTTTTTTGTTTCATAATAAAGTAATAACATAAGTATAACTAATATACTGATTTGTTATTATAAATATGAACCAACCCTATTTCACCTTCTATCCATCCTACGGAAAACAAAATCTCCGCGCGTGCGTACATACGGAATATTGTCTCCATGCCATGGTTTAATATATTTTTCCACCACCACCTAACTTGGATGGGTATAATGTTGTAATGAATAACTATATATGGTTATTATGACATGATACTAATTCTGAGATATTATATCATCCACTCTAATTTCATTCAACAATTATCGGAACGATATCATCGCTCGTGCGTACATACAGATTCCCTTCTCCATGACGTGATGAGATTCATTCTCCAAGTTAACGATTAAAGAATGATTATAAAGTATATATAATAAATAATCATAAAATATATGACGTATTAATGATACTAGATTTATTTATATGTTATTTACTTTCATCCATTCAATTTAATAAGGAAACAAAAACATCATTCATGCGTACAGACGGCCTATCATCTCCATGAATGGTGTATTCCTTTCCATTTATCAATATTATATATATATATATATATATATTCTGAATATATATTATATATAAATCATGTTTTACATTCTGGAAGTAAGTAATCATGATCTAAGTAATCATATGAATAATTACAAGTCAAAACACGAACGATAAATGAAACGATTTTACCCAAAACGCTACTGTAATATAGAATTGACAAATGAACAGGTAATATAAAGTCTTAAGGGAATAATATAGGATATCATAAATATTATTATGGTTCTGTTATAAGTTAATAATATGTTTAAACCCAATATAAAGGAGTTTCAGACACATATGGACGAAATTGGACATAAGGTAAGAGATAATTCTGTAATCTCATTTTTATTTGAGATTGCTTATACGTAAGTATTTACTAGGGTTATACTTTTCATCCATGTCCATAAAAAGTATTTTCATAAAGTGTTAAATATTCTTAAATTTATTTTTAAAGTCATGTTTACCCATCTTTGACTTTTACTTTTTGTTATTGAAGGAATCTTTCTTTTGTTTACCATACATGGTACTTTTTGACTTTTCCATTAAAAGTATGAGGAGAATGTTTTTTTAACTTATACGGGATGAAAGGATTTGTATAGTTTCATAACACCTTATTTTCATGATTCTTACTCTACAATATTTCATGAATATTTTCAATAAAAATCATTTTCTTTTAAAATTGCATGGAATTTTCGGAAAAGCAAATGATTTTGAATAATAAAGGATATTTTCCTCAAGAAATCATTTCAAGTGTTTTATCAAAACAATTTTCCATCTAAGATGAAACTATTTCATATTTTTATGTTTCAAATATAATGTATCTATGATTTACATGGTTTCACTTTTCTTATGATGAAATTATATCCATTTGTTTTATATGGATTATGTTATGATGGGATGATGTTTATGAATCTCATTTTATTCTTTGGGTTATGAGGAATGATTTATGTTTATGTTGTGGAACATGTAAGAATTATTTCATTATGAGATAAGTTGGAACTATATATCTCTCCAATTCATTGCGTAATGATTTATATCTCATGAGATAGACATGGCTGGAACTACAGGTGAATCTGGTTCAGTAATATAGGGTTGGAACGGCTAGTAAACCCGGTTCAGTAATGGACATTATCCACTATGATGGTCTTGGAAACAATGTCTTGGCCACTATGGGAATCATAACATGTGCTTAATGGTTTTCCACAATTACATGGTTTATTCCCATTCTATTTTATCATGGTTAATGTTCCATTATGATATATTCCTTATGTACTACCATGATTTGTGTCATTACTCAAGATTTTGATGTTTTATGTTCATGTTTTTACATTCAAATGTTTATGGATTGTTTTTATGTTCTCCATTTTTACCCTTACTGAGAATTTGAACTCACCCTTTTTATGTTTTCTTTTCCCCAGGATATAAAGAAAGATTTTAGTTATGAATACCAAAGGGGAAGATCTCTATGGGAGATGTTGAAGATCTTTCATCATGATTAGAAGATTATGTTCTGATTTTCCAAAGACACTAAACTAATATGGTCTTTTGGAAATTTTTCTGTCATGTATTAAGTATTCCTCAAAAGTAATGTAATGTCTATGTACGTCATTCTTTGGGTATCTATAATTACACTCCACTAATCATTCAAATCTTTTAAAAAATCATAGTATTTTTTATAATAAACTTGATGTGCATGATGTGCCTTTATAAATGGTCCATTTTATACAAGAAGAACATTATATTTAATTTCAATGACTCCATATCATGGAAGTAACCACAACCCTCAATCAATATCAAACTAATAGATTCTAAACATTATTTCATAATTTAGTCCCATATAACATAAATCAATAATTTCATAAATCATCCCATAAAGGTCATCTTCCCTATCTTTATGATGATATTATTTCAAAAAAAACCCACTATTCATTTACATCTTTGATTCATCATATATGTGATTATGGAATTGAAATGAATTAACCACATACACCTTATATGATTTTATCAATTTTTATAGAGTATTTTTTAGGAAACATAATGTACTATGAATTTTATTTTCATGTTGTGTTTCTTGAGAAAAAATTATAAATAATACATATCATTAAAAATTTATTTAATGTTCCATAATAATAAACTTATCTTACTAATCTTTGAAAACAATATTCTAAATTATAATGATGATTTTCTTAAAAATCATGATATGTAATTTGTATAAATTTTATTGATATGGTTATCATATATTCTAAAAACCCAATAATTAAAATAAACTTATCTATTGTAAAAATAATAAAAAATTATAAAAATTATTATATACTCCAAAAATTATTTCATTTCTTCCTAATTCAGTAGGACATATGTATGAGCTCTGTGTTGTTCTTCATCTGAAATTCATCTTTCATTATAACCAGAAAAACCAAGCTTATGATGATTAAAAACCCACAATTTTGGGTATGTGACATCACAAATATTTTCCTCATTACAACCCATATAGTTTTCTCTTGAATTATATTCCCATTTAAAATAATATGAGAAAAAATTTTAAATATCATCCTGTAAGTATTGTTCTATAATTGAGCCTTCAAATAACTATTTGTTTCATTATTTCATCATTAATTTTTGCATACATCTCTCAAATGGGTACATGCATTTGAATTTTAGAAGCTCGCCACATTTATCTTCATTTTAAAAAATTAATATTAAATGTTCCATTGAGACATAGAATTATATAAGGATTGTTTTATTCAATTTATATAAAATTAAAACCTCATACTTTTATAGTATAATCAATGCATTATAATTTTGTGTTTCAAATCAACTATATCAAGAAAATAGGATAATTCAGTGAAGAATACCCTGGTATAAGAACCCAACATCCCTATAATAGTAACAAGTGGTAATATTTAAATTATTAAATGGAATTCATGAATTTTTTACCAGTTAAAATGCCCAGTTCTGATGCAAATGAGACAAATTATAATCATAATCATCTGGTAACCTCAAATCTCACATCCATTGATAATATAACATATGAACTTCTTTATAAAGTGTGTAAGAATATTTTGAATTCATTAAATTGTGTGATATTTCAACTAAAAATAATTATTGTTCTAGATGCCTATAAATTTGGGAAAGATCAAACTGTGCATTTTAATTTTCTTTGGTCTTACTAGGTTAGTCCAAAATGGAATTAAATATGTTGTCAAAACAATTACTCTCAATATTCATTATATCTAACTTGTGATGAACCATTTAATCAAACCAATATGGAAGGTCCCCAAAAATATCCACTTTATCCAATTATGATATCTCCAAAAAACCATTTATTTTTTGAGTATTTATAGTAGGTAAAAAAGTAAACTGAGGTAATGCATAAATGGTATATTTTACCAAAATACCTGAGATAACTTTTGGATATTCATCTCTTTCAATTCAACCTTTTGTAAAATTATATAGGATCCATGGGAAAGGATGATAACCAGGAGGAAATCTATGATGATGGTCAAAATATATATTCCTTCTTCAATTAAAAATCATAAATTCTTTTTCTCTGCCATGCAATTTAGAAATTATTTTAGACCATGTGTACTCTATCTAGATAACATATCATAGACTAAAAATTCATTGATCATCCATATTAATAAAACCTTCAGTGTAAAATTTTGATCTAAATCTATATCAAATATAGTTACACCATTGTCCCATAATGAAATTAACTCATCAATCAATGTCTTTAAATAAACATTGATATTATTTTTTGGATTTTTTGGAATTAATTGATTCAAATAAATATATGGTTCCATCATCAATATCCAAGGAGATATATTCTACAGAGTAATGAAAATACTGGAACAATAATATTAACAGTTGTAAGCAAAAAATGGACAAAACCCATCAATAGAAAGACCTAAAAATATATTACATGGTTCTGAAGAAAAAGAAGGATGGGTCTGAATAAGGTGTATTATGTGTTTATATAAATTACCAACACATGGATGGTTTATGATTTTATTTATGTAAATATTAGAATTATTTTTCTATCATAAAAATAGTTGTGTTGTGAGGTATAAAAAACCCTATAAACAAGGTCTAATTGGATAATACGTCAAAAATTTCATAGGAAATTTGGACATTCATTATTGTTCCTCTTTATAAATTGATTCTCCACATGTTGGACAATTAACTAATGATTTATATTCACTATAATACAACATGCAGTCATTTAAACAGGCATGTATCTTCTGATAACATAGATCCAAATTATGGACCAGACTATTAATTTTATAGAAACTTGCAGGTAATGTATTTTCTTCAAGAAATAATGATTTAACTAAAGATAACTTTATATCAAAAAAACTATATAAAATTACAAAATCTTATTTAATATCTGTAAATTTTATGAAAACTTTAAGTTCTCTAATCTGACATCCCAGATATAAGGGATCTTTTGAATATTTCAACCTACAGTAAAATTGAGAGGGTTCTGATTTTGGAATTTGAATATAATTCAGATTTTTTGTTTCCTAAATATATAGTCCAACAACCAAATTCACAAAATTATGAAATGATAGATCTAAAACAAAAATTTTGCATTTTCTACTGAATTTTGATCACCATATTGATATGGAAAATTTTAATCTTTTCAAAAACCAAAATGTGTTAGATAATATCCAACATTATCAAACACTTCGAATCTTGTAAGAGTTCATTTATTAAATGGACATTTAATTTTTTCCAATGAAAAAAATTCATAATTCGATGATATAAAATGTTTTAACACCTTTATTGTAGATAGGATTTTAACTGGATCCGTTTGGATTTTTTCAATGATTAATTCAATCATGATCGCTTAATAGAAACTAATTTCCATTTTATGACATAATAAATATCGATAAAAAAACATAAAAAAGAATAATTATTACTTTTTATGACTAATTATAAATTATTATTGTATTTTAGTTATGTCTAATTAGTATTTCTTTTATATTATTTATACAATTTATTACAAGTTATCATAATTTACCAACATTTACATATTATTACTGATATTAAGTAATTAGAACTAAAATTTACTACTTATTACTAATATTGAATATTTATTTATTTATTTTTAAAAATTATTTATTGATTAATAATAAATATTTTAATTAACACTACATTTATAAAAATTATTTTGAATTTCTAATTGTTATTAATTTTTATATTTTTTACAAGGTATGAAAACAAAATAGTAATTATTACAAGTATTTTTTTAATTTTTAAAAATATATATAATTATATTTTATGTAATACTAATTATTTCTTAATTATTACTAAATTTTTAATAAATATTAATTTTTTTAACAATTACAAGTATTTCATTTTTTTCTTCTATATTTTTTTACAAATTATCATAATTTCCTCAAATTTAGAAATTATTAATAATATTTTGTAATTAACACTCATATTTTATATTTATTAATAATATTGAAAAACTAATTATTAATTTTTATAAATTAATTTAATATTATTACTAACTATTTAAAATATTACTACATTATTTATAAGTAGTATTTTTGGGGAATTGTTAATAATTTTTACTATTTTTTATATTTTTTGACAAGGTATTAGAAAATTTAAACTAATTAATATTAAAAAAACATTAATAAATATTACTTATTTTTAATAGTTATTGTTTTTTTATTAAAATAACTTTTATAATGTTTTTTATAAAAAAAATATTATAAATAACATTTTGTTAAAATGTTTTCGTTAAATTTATTTCTTCTTCATTTTTATAAAACACTCATTCCCTATTTATATTATATATTATATATATATATATTAAATAATTTCTTAATCAAATATAATTACATAAAATTTATTTTTATGTGTTTTTAACATTAATATATGTATGTTCACATATTTATATATATATGGCAAAATTTGTAATGAATTTTTTTTTACATGTTTTTTATATAAAAATACATATCAAATATATACATACATATATTGATACATATATACATACATATATATTGAAAACCTTATATGTTTTTTAAAAATGTTTATATATGTACATTCACATGTTAATATACATACATATATATATAAATATATATATATGTATCTATTTAAAACCATACACATTATATATATATTAAAAACCATTCATATATTTTTAAAATGTTTATATATGTATATTCACAAGTAAATTTTTATATTTATACACACACACACACACATATGTATTTGTATTACATAATTTATTAATTAATATAAATACATCAAATATATTCTGACACTATTTTTAAACAAATATACATATCAAATCTATACAAACATACATACATACATATATATATATATCAAAAATCTTTCATGTTTTTTATAAAAGTTTAGATTTGTATATTCACATGTTAATATATATATATATATATACATATAACCAATGTTTACAAAAATATATTCACATAAATTTAAGAAAATGAAAATCAATCATAATATAACATTCAAACATATTTTAACATTAGTTCCATAGTTAAGGTATTATCATAATTCATCAAAAATTATGTCACCATAAGGATGCAACACAATTGAAAAATTAAATATATTTATATAAAATCTGTCGATATCAGATATCCATAAATAATTTCAATAATAAAAATATTTATAATAATAACATAAAATAATATACTTGTAATAAAATTAAAAAGTGATGAAGATGATAGAAATTTATGATAGAATGTGATGAAATATAATTGAAATCTCGGTTGTTATATAAAGAAGAAGGTATAAAATTCAAATTCCATTTATAAGGTAAATGATAAGAAACTCTTTAAATATAAAAGGATAATTTTTTTATCTAATAATGAGGATTTTTATGATAGAGAATAATAATATAAAAAATCTGGTAATGATATTTCTATAATATTAAGTATTAAAAAATTGAATGATTAAAAATTCACAAGTGATGAAAATATTAGCAATGAAGAATAATGAGAAGAAGAAGATACTCAATTGAAGTTTATATTGAATATAGAGTTTAAATAATGCATTTTAATGAATGTAATTCTTTAAAGGTAAGGCAAGATGATGACAAAAAAAATATTTCTTCAAATAATAAAGAATATTTTATTGAAGAAAAATTCATGTTTCTAACAGGGATTGAAAAACATAATTAGTTGGTTGATGAATAGAATAAAATAAATATCAATCATGAAAAAAAGTTTATGGGGAAGGAGTAAGAGTTATAGATTTCCCAATAAAAAATGTTAAATCTAATAAAGAGATTACAAGCTTCCAAAACATAGTTACAAAATTTGGTGTAAGTTCTATGAATTATAAGCCACAGAAAAGTATAGATGTTAAGAAGAAAAGTAAGAATAATAAAACCATTTATATATCCTAAACAATTAGAGATGAAATATAACATTTTATATGGTTTAAAATTCTGACCCAAAATATTCTACTACTGAAAATTATATTGGGGATAAGAATAAATCAAAACCGAAGAATAAAATTTCAAGTGATAACTAAAACATTGGTGTTCCTGAAAGTACTAAAGTTGAAGGTAATAATGTTGATGGAAAGTAGCTACACAACTCAAGGTAGTATGTTATCTATAAAGGTAAATACAATTTATGTTGTTACTACTGGTATTGAGGATGCTTTGGGAATACAGTGAATATGTGTTACATAAATTATTAACATTATAGTGAATCTATGTGAAACTTTAATAAATTTTTGAGGGTGAGTAAACCCATAGAAAAGAGACAAACTGATAAAGCCATCCTAATGATTTAAAATAGATTTCAACATGTGGATGTTATTTGTGAAATTTGTGAACAGCCTGGACATCATGAAAAAATTATGAATTATTTTGTTACCATCAAAATAATTTTTATACGAAAATTCTCAAAGGTTTCATGAGAAGAAATAAAATTATAGGAAAAAATAATTACTAATTAAAAATGACCTCAAAGCAACAAAAGGATAATTAACTTGGATATTGGATAGTTGGTCTTCTTCATATATGATAGGATATTTAATTTTTTTGATGAATGTGAAATATTTTAAAGAAGGTACAGTGAATTTTGAAAATGATTATTCACTGATAATCAACGGTGTTGTTTATGACATCATTGGGGAATAAAATTTAAAATCCCAAAGAACATTTTTTGTTGATGTTTTGAAACATAATTTTTTATTTTTTTTCACAATTTTTGATGAAGGTAACTATGTTTTATTTATAAAATTTTGTTTTATTGTTAATAGGATAAGAGTTGGTAAAGTTATAACAAGAATCTGACAAACCAAGGGAAACTTATTTCAAGTTGGTGATGCATAGAGTTCATGTTATTAGAACATGATGGAATAAAATCTGATATGGAATAAAATATTAGGGCATGAGTATCAAAGTAATATATGTAGTATAAAAAATATAGAATGTATCTATGACATTCCCGACATTACAAGGGGATTATATTGGTTTTGTTTTATATGCCAAAAATGGAATATTTCAATCATAGATCATAAAAAATATGAGACACATTCAACTCATTCCTTGATGATAATTCATTTTATCATTTATGGACCCATGTGTAAGTATTTAAAAAATTAAGATAAGTACTTAGTTTATTTTATTGATGAGTTTACTCTCATTATATTTTTTATTTTTAAAAATGAATTTTGAGGCTCTTAAAATGATTGTGTTTTTGGAGAAATGTGGTAAAAGAATTTGGATACTCTGTGAATAGGATTTGAACAGATAATTGTGGAGAACATATAAGTGGATAATTTATAGATTATCTTGAAAATAATGGAATTTGTTATTATTTTAGTGCACCATACACACCAAAAAAATGGTGAAATTAAAAGAATAAATATATGTTTAGTGGAGATGGCATGAAAGTGAATGATTGAACCTGATACTTCTTGATATTTAACCTGAAATCCATAAAAATATATGTTTTTTGTTCCTAATAAATGTTTTTATAGGTTTAACTATAATATGAATCCTTACAAAATGTACTATAAATAATCCCCAAGTCTGAAACTCCTAAGGTTGTTCATAATTCCTTGCGTTATAAATATCAAGGGTGATAATATTGGGAAGTAGGAACTGAGAGGTGTTGATGGAATATTTCCGGGATATCCTCTTAATAGAAGAGGTTACAGGTGTTATAATGATGAAATCGAAAATATTGTTGACATAAAAGATTTGAAAAACCTTGAAAAGTATGAAATGGACTGTTTCGTTGGAAATTATAGATATAGAACTGAATATGAGCTGGTTTCAATAGAAAAATGTGAAATAGTAATTAATTATAGAAAAAATGTTAAAGTTTCTCAAGATAAAGATTTTGAACCTATTATATTAAGTTATGAGGAAAAATTATTCTCCTTACATCCTAGTGTAAGGAAGAAAATATAAGTCTATAAATTCTTTAGAGATCAATGAAAATAGTTTCAAATCAACTGATCAATAAGGTTAGTTTCACAATCATATTTATACTCATAGGATGAAACAACATATATTGGTCAATTTTTGAAAAATATGGAGTGGATTGATTGTATTAATGAAGAGATGGGTCTGATTAAAAATAACGATACATGGGAACTTTTATACAAACCAAACAATAAGTATGTTATTAGTGAAAAATTGGTTTTTTTAAAAATGTTAAATGAAAAAGGTCAAGTGATAATAAATAAGGATTAATTTAAATCTAAATGTTACTAAGAAAATAAAGGCAATGATTTTTATGAAACCTTTTCTCTATTGGAGTGATTATAAACTATCATAATATTTCATTCTATTATTTCATAAAAGAGATATAAATTTTACAAGAAGAATGTCAAATCAGCTTTTCTTAATAGAGAGACTGATGAGTAAGATTACATTGATTAGATATGTGTTTTCATGCTTAGGAAATATGAAATTTATTAGTTAATGTTAGATAATGATTTTAACATGTTGAATAATGATCCCAGTTCTTTCTATTCTAAATTAGATACTTCATATGGAAGTTGAATATCAAGAAATGGCGATTCGGTAGTAACACTTATATAAAATAAAATAAATAGGTTTCTCTCTTTGTTATTGTTTATTTTGATGAAATTATATTCATATTAAATGATAAAAAAACATGTGATAAATTCACTAAGTAGATGTATACATTTTTCTAGATGTGAATGCTATAAAAAAATGAAATACTTTATCTGATAAACAATCTCTAAAAAGATAAAGTACATTTTCCCCTATCAAAAGAAATATTATAAGGTAATTATGAATAATTTTTTCATTGTACACTCAAATCTAGTTTCCACCCCTATTTTAGTGGGAACTATGGTTTCTAAATAAAGATACAGAAATGAGTTTGATCCTCTATAGTTTAGATAGTTTGGTAAATGTTTATTATAAATAATGGCATCAGGATTGGATATACTACATTTTGTTAATCTCTATGCTAAGTATAAAAGTGGTCAAAAGGAATCTCATCTCATGGGTGAAAAATTATTTCTTATATATATTAAAGGAAACAAGGATTTTGGGTTCAAATTTAATAGAACATGAAATATTAATTTGTTTGATTACATAGATGTAAAATGGGAAGGCATTCTGGATAATATAAAATCCACATTAGGAGGTTTTTTTCTTAAAACAAAGATGTGTTATTTGTAATTCAAAGAAACAAAGTTCATGGAATCTTAGAATAGCATAATCTTGGAATATTTTATCCACTCAAGCTTCAACACAACTTATGAGGATGAAGAAGCAGTTGGATGATTTTTTTTATTGATGTGAATTTTCCCCATATCTTGGGATGTGATAATAAAAGTGTTATAAATTTCAAAAAACTACCGAGAAAAATCCTCATTATAGGTTCATTGATAGAAAATATCACTTAATAAAATATCATGTGGATAAGAATAAAAAGAAACTATAATTTAATACTAAATGGAAAAATTTAATGACATTTTCACCAATATTTTGCTGAATAAAACATTTCAGAAGATGTGGTTGAAGATTAGTGTACAAACTCCCCTATTCTAGGATATGTTATGTGAATATGTCTTATATCTCATCTTGTATTAGGATAGTATTTTAGAAGGGGGAGAAAATTTGTAACATTATTCTATCAATTGGTATGTTCCTAACCTTTTGCGGAAGACCATATATTTTGCGGGAGTTATTAAATAGAGTGACCAATGATTTCAATGTATGAACGATTTTAATAGTTTTTTGAAGTGGATTCATGAAAACAAACTTTTAGAAAAGAATATTTTAAAGATTTATGTATATGGAAAATGTTTCTTAAGAGGTGTAAAAAAAGTTTCTTAATCACTAATTATGGACAACGTGTAATTTTTGTTCAATGATTATTGTTTCATAAACTGAGTTCTCTCATATAGGATTAGAGTTTTTTAATAAATAATCAATTGCTTCAGTTTCAAAGTTTAGGTGACTTGTTTTTTTTGTTGAAAACAAAATCTAAATGGAATACTATTGGGACCATGACTATTAGGGATGTTTTGAAGATATTGGTTTTAAGAAATATGTCATGGGGAGTTTTCTTTCTGATCAATGTTGTTTAATTAACTATGTAATTTTAAAATTCACATACCTTTTTTAACCATTCTGAAACTACTGATCTGACAATGTGTTTGATAAATTAATTTTGGTGATTATTGAACATGTATTAAATTTAAAGACATGTGTCAATTATTTTAGGATGAAACATTGTTTACAACAAATAAGAAGAAGTGAAGTCCATGTAATATTATACTATTTCATCATGAATTAATGAATGCAATGAAAAATATTATTATATGGTATAATTTAGTTTGAGAAGTTATTTAATTTTCTAATAAATATTTTACTAACTCTTTGTATAGGAGTTCAGTAAAAAAATAAGGCCATCCCCAGCTATCCAGTAGGCTAGATCAACCCCACATATGAGAGAATGAATCACTATGAAAGAAAAAACTAGCATGACCACTAATGAGGCAGAAGAGTGGGAGAATAGTCCCCAAAGGGAGTACATCGATGGATAACTTGAATAAGGGAAATAATGATGGATTTAATATGTGTGTAAATGGGTGAGCGGGTGTGGACCGCCCCATGTGGTCTGTGCATGTGTGTTCGAGTTCCAAACCTGGTGTTGGATTGAGGGTATGTGGGAACTAAAACAATTATTAAGTGTTCCTCAATTGAATTAAGAATAGACGTGGGATCACAAATTTGTGATCAAAATTCATCTGTATTAAAAATATTTGGATATAATATTTGTTGTTCGATTTTTTTAATATACATTATTTCTTTATTGTCTACAATGTCCTCATATACAAAGGATTCATGCACATCAAAGACCTACATGATGAAAGTTTCCATGATCGGAGACTCACTCATGGTTTTTGTATACTCATGATCATGAGAATATTATTCACTAGATCTTTATGCACACAAGGCATGGTGTGGGTGAATGATTTCATTCAATGCATGAGATACTACCAATTTAAGATACCATAATGACGATAGTTCAATGCAAGTATGGGCGTATGAGTTGCATGTGATGTGGATCACATTCATGTGATCACCCTTTTGTGAAGATTCTTTGATTTTCAGCATCAAGTGGGGAAAATTAAATAGATGGAAACCTTTGTGCCCATATTTGAGAAATGACAGAATATTTGGTGGTTGAAAAAACATATTTTTTGGATATTAAATAGTGTCAATGATACATTATTTTAGAGTAAAAGGAGATAAAAGAATGAAATTGAGGTAGTTGAACTCACATATTAAAGATGAAGCATCGAGGTAGAAATTGTTTTTGTCACTTGATAGTGGCACTTGTTTTCCAGTGAAAATAGAGCATCTATGAAAACTTTTTATCATGAGGAGGAGTTCCAAAAAGCTTTCTAACTATGTGATAATGAAGGAACTTTTGTGAGCCTATATGGTAATAGGGAAGGAAATAATCCATCTTTATTATACAATGTTACATGAATCTTATCCTAAGTTGAATGATGCTCTTTCACTAATTTGAATATGAGAGGAACATTCTTCATATTCTCTAAGTTCTATAAGGAATATTGTTTCTTATAAGAAGGATGAGATTGTACATACACTTTTAATGAAAAATATATGAGATATTGGGAGACTATTTGAATGATAAAAACAATTTTGGTTGCTTCAATGATAATATTCTATGCATGCTTTCATTAAATATATGAATGAATATCCATATTTGAATATAACAAGAACAAGAAAAAACTAAATAAAACTATATAAAATTATATAAATTAAATTATATAGGTTTTAGGGTTTAGGAAAACAATAGATAGTGGAATTTAGTTAATATTACTAGGAAATAAAGTGAAGAATAATTACTTTCAAGAATAGAAAGTGTGAAAATTTCAAGCAGAATAGTGACAACATACTATATCCTATTGGTGAAGGTTATCATAGTTGTTACAAAAATATTTATTACAATAGTTACCTCTGTGGGGATAAAATACACTGTTAATTTATTGTAGTGACACTATTAGAAAATTATCATATACGCACAGCTTAGAACCCTGGGTATAGCCCCGAAAACCCTGGGTATAGGATATACCCATGGTTCCATAAACCGTGGTCTACCAAGGTGTCGACATAGAGCTAAACCTAGGGTTATATTAAAACTTTGGTTATAGACCTTGATAATTACATAATACCTATGGTTTTAGTTAACCAATAGGGATATAACTATACGCATGGTTTATAAAACCATGGGTATTGATTATCACAACCCACATAATTACCCACAGTTCATTGAACTATGTGCATAGATTCTTCTCCTAGAAATGCATCACTAACCTGCCTTCCTCCAATCCTTCACCTATAAAAATAATAAAGAATAGTTACAAACCACAACCATAGTATATGTAAATTTGATCATCCAGAACCTATGTCTGATGAAAACATGGTCATTCACCCATGTCATTGATAGATCCAATGTTCTAGTCTCATGTGACAATAAAAGCATGAAGAAAGTAATGCTAAATAGGATTAGAAGTAATCATATTCCTTGATTAAGAATAATAGATAGGAAATCCTTCAATTTTTCTTATGATCCCCAAAAGAGATGTGGGAGAACCAAAATATCACAAATGATCCTCTGAGATCAATATAAATTGAGTTATGGTTGAAGATTTAGGTTAATTGTCTAATAGAATCATTTCCTGAAAAAAAATTAGTCACTTACTAATATAGCCCCCAACGATGAATCCAGCTAACTTGTGGCTACAGGAAGAGATATTATTGCTATAGGAATCTAGATATAGGTCAATGGAAGTTTTAGACCAACATACCTGATTAAAACTAGCACCAACTATTTAGTTCCCTTCACTAGCTAGTTGGTGACCTCCTACTACCACCAACTAATGAAATTTCATATCTCAACCTACATGTGACCACTGGATTCAAACCAGGTTATGTATACTTTGGTGTGAATATTATCCCTTTATATTTTCCTCACAAAGGACGCACAAAACAATATTAGATATTAATAGTAAACAAACTACTATCCACCTACGAAAATGGATGACATGATCCTCACCTTCATGAAAAATAGTTAGCTCAATATCATGATATCTTCATATCTATGAGACCACTATCATACACTCACTAGTAGAAAAACGGTTTTTAACGTCGGTTTTTTTTATTTTGGATGTCGGTTTTTAACCGACGTCGAAGTCGCCGACGTAAAAAATATGAGTTTTTACGTCGGTTTTTGTAAAACGACGCGAAAAATGAATAACATTCGTTTTTTGGCGTCGGTTTTGTAAAAAACCGATGCCAAAAAAAATAATTCATATAGTTTTTCGCATCGGTTTTCATAAAAACCGACGCGAAAAATTTAAAAAAAGTAGTTTTGGCGTCGGTTATTTAAAAAAACCGACGCCATAAATGAAAAAAAAAATATTTTTCGCGTCGGTTTTTATAAAAACCGACGCCAAAAATAAAATTTTTTTTCTTCTAGGTTTTAGATCATTTCCTAAGATTCGATTTGACAGGCTGTGGACCTAAAACGGAGTTACGGTTCAAAAGTTATCGCCGTTAGAAGTTGAACCTATCAAAGTTTTGATTGATACAACTCGTTTCAAAGAAAACATGATAAACATAAATTAAAATCATATACACCAAATGTAATAAAATAATCATAATACATCAAACATATTTCAATGGTTTTAGGGGCTTCCATCGAAATGATATGTTTTTTATTATCATATAACTTGTATTTTTTTGGCGTCGGTTTTTAAAAAAACCGACGCGAAAAGTTATATTATATTTTTGGCGTCGGTTTTTATGAAAACCGACGCCAAAAATTAAAAACAAACATTACAGTGTTTTAGATAATTCTCTAATATTTGATTTGACTGGTCGTGGAGCAAAAACGGAGTTACGGATTAAAAGTTATGGATGTCGGAAGTTGACCTTCTCTAAAAGAAGTCTTAAAGAAGTTCAACTTTCAAAGGCCATAACTTTTAATCCGTAACTCCGTTTTTGCTCCACGACCAGTCAAATCAAAGATTAGAGAATTATCTAAAACAATATAATTTTTTTTTAAATTTTTTGGCGTCGGTTTTCATAAAAACCGATGCCAAAAATATATTTTAACTTTTCGCGTCGGTTTTTAAAAAAACCGACGCGAAAAGTAGTTTTTTTTTAAATTTTTTGCGTCGGTTTGTTAAAAAACCGACGCCAAAGAATTTTCTTTAAAACATTTATGGCGTCGGTTTTCATAAAAACCGACGCCAAAATATATATTTTTTAGTTTTTTGCGTCGGTTTTTTTAGGAACCGACGCCAAAACAATTTTTTTCCCTTTTTGGCGTCGGTTTTTTTAAAAACCGACGCCAAAAAATCACCGTAAAAATTATTTACGTCGGTTCATAAGAAACCGACGTCAAACTGGCGACGTTAAAAATCATTTTTCTACTAGTGACTCTATGATAATTTAAATCTATTACGTCCCCTTCATGGATTTAATGTGAGTTATTTTTTCCCATAGAAAAGATATCTAAATTGAAAAGGTGGGTAAAAGTATCATTTTATAAATTGTAAATGATTATTATAGGTATTTTTATAATGTAATTGAAAATAACTATGGGTAATGTTTTTTTAGTACTTAGGATAAAATTTATTCTTTGTATACTTTTAAAACTCTAAACATGAGAGTATCATACACATTATAATAAGTGACAAAAATTTTGAAGGGATTCATTCCCTTATTAAATCAATATTTAAAATCATAGGGTTGAAATAAAAATAATAAGTTTTTTCCACCTAGATTCACAAACTAGAACCATTGTTTTGAGTTGTAGGAGGAAGAAATCATTCATTTGTTTAGACCAAGTCACAACTAAAATACCCAACAATTTACTGGAAAATGGAATAACCAAGAAACATCCTTTTTCAGACTAGAGGCAGAACCTATGATGTTCATTTTTTATGGGGTAATATGACTCTCGAAACTAAAGTCTTCCATTTAAATAGAAAATAATAAAACATATATAAGCACATAGAAAATATAGGAATAATTATGTACTTGTGAAACTGGTTTAAATATTTAAAATGCTCCGACAACACATAAAACACTACCTACAGCACCCCCTATAGAACCCCCCATCCCCCTATAATATCCCCCACCCCTAACACTTGTTATCACCCCCACCCCATTCTAGTGTTGTCTTGATTTCAATTGAACCTTGTAGAACCAAATAGATTCTCTTAACCGGTCAAAACCAAACATATATCCTTTTGAATGATAACTGTTAATCAGTGTGACATAATTTATCATTCATCTATCCAAGTATATATGAAGTATTTTTTTGGATTCTTAGAAAATAAAATCATATCACCCTAAAGAGAGGTGTTGAGTTTAAAAAAACCATCACCTAAAATTCCACACCCTTATCTTATATTTCCATCTACTTATCCAATACCATAAGCTATGGGGCTATCAATATAGTTAAAACTTATTTAATGCATCCAGTAATTAATTATATTCTTCTCTTTGCAATAATACCTATTAAATAATTTAGATATACATTCCTGTAATGGTTATCCACTAGTGAAATTGAGGAGGAACCTACTTCTAAATCTTCTGCAAGAACCAAGCATGATACCTCAAATGTAGATGCACCAAACTGAATAAGCTTTAGTTCCTTTATTACTAATCCAACATAAAATTATCCATTCAAAATAAAAATCACTCACTTATGGGATATTTGGACCTGATCAGTTGAAAAAAATTCATTAATGAAAATGACAATGAAACTAGTCATCTCTAACAACATGACATCCATTTAATTTTAATAACCATTAACTACTATAAGACATTATGGATATATCTAGAGATTGATCACTCATATTCACAATGGGTGTGTCAAGTGAACATTATTTAGAATATAAATTAACTGGTATTTATAACCAATAAAAGAATTGACTAGATATAAAATAAAATAATCTAATATATTATATAATGTTGTTTAAACCATATAGGTAAATAGAAAAATTCCTTTAACTAAAATTGTGCCATTATAATAGAAGCTAGAAACTGATAGATAACATACACCATTCCTTTTTCAGCCCCATGAATCAGTTTCAGAGACCCACAATTTATCTAATTGACCAGCCCTTATAAAACCCATGAAAACTTCAGGGAATCTCTATCATTACCTTTTCTCATAGCTCACATTTTAATGTCAACTCTATGAAAACATTAATATAGATCACTCAAAATGAAATTATGAATATTCCCCATCTGAAAAAATAAATTAATTTTTTTATATTTGATGAATAACATGTTATAGTGTCTTCTATATCCATAATTGTAGAATATAGGGACACCTCTATCCCTATTTGATTTTGAAGAAACCATCCATTCTGCAAATTTCTACAACCACATTGTCACACCCGCTTATTATTCCTCCTCCCACTATCATAAATTTTTTAAATATTTTTTTGGAATCCCATTCTTTTGTTCACATAAGATAAAAGAAGACCTACTACTATATTTTTATTAAGGGTCTTCTATAGAACGTCAGGTTATATTATTTGGCAAAATCTAATAACATGAAACGTTAGCTCTAATCGAAGGCTAACCACGAACACTTTTTCCTTTTATAACCCATTCCTTCTTAAGGGACTTCTATAGAACAATGTGATAACATCAAAATTAGATCATATAGCCAAACTCTGCATTGTGAAAGACACCATACTTTTGGAAAAATTCTAATTTAGATAAGTAATCATGTTACCACTCTATTTTCCATTCCTCTATGCACAACTATAGCTAATATGAATTATGTATAAACATGTTTTCCTTTTTCTAACATTCCCTACACACATTTATAACCAAAAAGATAAATTTAATATTGTAGAAAAATGAGTGGTGATAGTTTTGGGTGGCCTAATACTATAGAAATGGGATAATGGATGTTTAATTCTATTGAGGACACAAATGAATAAATAGAAAGAAATTTTGTTACCTCTAGATCAGACTCATCAGAATTAAGTTTCTACAAAGATCACTTCCTAGTAGCTGATGAAAACAGAAAAAATCTCATTAATTAACTATCCAAATGATGAAAATCCTTGATTAATGGAAGACTGATCATCCCATGATTCAAAATAAAATATATAGAATATTGTTTAAAAAATATATTGTAAATGAAATCATATTCCACATTTTGAGGCCATTTTTCCTGATTTAATACCCGACATGATGTAAAATAATAACTAATTAAAACAAATAATGGTCAACAAGAAAACATTAAGAAACCAATAAAAGGAGGATTTGGAATAATAAAAAAGTACATATAATAATTGAAATAAGATTGAAAAACTATGGAATAAATGGTGTTTTTTTCAACAAATAAAACAAGGAGCCAGTATAACCTTTAAAATAGTGTCTACACTAAAGTATTTTCTCTACTAAATCATTGTAGCCCCCAAATATTTGAATTTATCGTGATAAAATGCTTGTGCATTCTAAAATCTGTAGGAATAGAACTACAAGGAATTAAAAGACAGTATTGCAAGAAATACATAGGTTGAATTTGAGGCACATTATATATAAGAATAAGGAATATAATATTCTTATTATCGAATACTTGGCTGGACATATTTCTGATATCAGTCCTCTACATGCAATTATGGTGGAGTAGATCATCAAGGAAACCAAATTCAAGTTCTTAGGAAAGGTTAATGGATTGAATTATAAATATGTAATATTACCTAAAGAGTTCCCATTTAACACCCCTAATGAAAACATAATTAAAGTTAATTTCATTTCATAAATAAATTCACATCATTTAAGAATTATAGAAGTCCAAAAAAACAATAGCTAAAACACAAAAAAAATCCACACTATACCTGTAAAACAAATAAAACATATATGTACATCCAAATCCATACAGGTTGTCAATAAAAGTTCTAAAAGTACTTGCACAAGTCCCCCTACTATATCAAAAATGGGGGGGGGGATTAATATCCCCCCATCAAAATTATCATTATCTCCATGATCATCATCATCATCACTAGGAAAATCATGAGCATCCTCACCACCAACAACACCATCAACAACATCATCAACAGCCTCATCACCAACAGTAGCATCAGCAACATCCTCACCACCAATATCTCTATCACCACAACCTTCATCACCATGAGCACCCACATGGGAATCACCTGAGGTATCATTTAAAGAAATAATTGATTCCATATATGAATGAAATGTTATAGAGACCTCTAATGGTAGTGACTCACTCAAAACCGTCATAGCTATCATGAAATGCTCGGTCATCAGGTTACTTATTTCACACTCTTGTTTTCTCCTTTCCCCCTATAAAATTCTTTTCATTTCCTCAGATACTTCTGCATGAGCACTTTCCAGCTTAGAGGTCTGATATTCTTTAGAGGATCCCAATTAGGATGAATACAAATATGGGATGTTTTTTTCAACTAGTCGACATCTAAAACTCCACAAGTGCTCCCCACCTAACACCAGACTCAAATTCTCATGTGTCCTGATGTTTTCAGCTTTATTATCATTGACAACCTCCATGGAAGACTATTGAAAAAATAAACAACATATTAAATTTTGATTTTCATATAAATATTTAAAAAGTTAATAAAAAAACTTACAACATTATCTTATGTCTATACATTTATTGTACTTCTATCCTTTTTCTTTCTAAAAGAGGAAACTAATTTTTCACGAGGTAAAAGAACTTTGATACCCAATACAGCATGATGAAAATGAGAAATGAACAAAAATATATTATAACCATATATGAGAAATGAATAAATCTAGATTTAAGTAAGATTCATCACAGACCTGTGAACATTGAGGTAAATGACACTCATAAAATATTAGTGGTTTTTGGTATTTTTGGTTCAGTGAATAGCCTCTTTAAATGATGCACTCTGAAGTGGGTTTTACAGAATTTTTCTACTTTTGTAGAAATAGGAACAATACTCCTCCTACTATTATAGTATTTTATTTCTTAGAAACATGGATTAACCATATAGAATACATGATGAGTTTATTCCGAAATGTTATCAATTAAATAAATTAGTGAATGTAAATCCATTAATGGTTCAAATGAAAAACATTTATGAATATATTTTGTGGTGGTTCTTTCTTGATGTTGTTTCTTCTGAGTACTAAGGGGTGTTATCTTGGGGTTGGTCCAAATAGACCTAAAAAGGTAACTGAGTAATAATATAAATGACTAAATTATTTTAATTAAGATAAAATTACATTAATCTTCTCATGCTTCGGCATTGTAGTGTTCCCCAATGTTTATAGATATGTCATTTCATATTTGTTATTTTTCTTTTCCTCAAACACTTCCTAAGTAAAAAAGTTCAATAGAGGTAATAAGAATTAAATTTTATGAAAAACATTAATGATTGGTATTTCCTTAAAAAATTCAGTCTTCCAAAGTGTGATCATTTTTAGATATTTACTTTTTGGAAAATTAGGGTATATCAGTATACCATCTATCTAATTTTCCACTCTATTCTTCCAACCAATATATAACTCATGCTTGTATGCCTTCCATAAGTCTCCACAATCCATAAACCTAGTATATTTGGCATTTTCACCATTTGAAAAGTTAAACTGATTCTTTAATGAACATGTTAATTCATATAAATACATTTATTATATAGATATAAATTTACAAAATTTTATTACCCATATCTACGTCCATGCCATATCCTTGATGTCATACTGGATATGTCTTCATAAGACCAATTACATTAGAATGATATCATGGTATTTGGATAATGTATCTATGAAACATTTACACTTCCTATCATTTGTACCTACCATTTGATTTTGAGCATTGTAATGCACCATAATCTGATTCTCGTGATTCCAGGCTTCCCATATATGATTGTTCCCATGTATCCTACTAGAAGATCCCAATGTTTAGGATAAGAGGGGAAAATAAGAGTTAATTGATGATACAATAGTATAAAAATGAATTTATATAATTTAACATAGTTATAATAAAAAACCCAATACATGCTCTTGAATAGGTTTTGAATCATCTATGAATTGTCCTAGATTAGTAGCCTCCGAAGGAAGTATATATTCTACATAATTCTCTGTCTGATATTGATGAATTAGAGTGGAAGATGAAGGAAAAGACTCATTATATATAGGATGGATGGTAAGAAATGTTGACTATGTAGACATATCATAATATGGGTAGTAGGGTTGGGGATACATTAATGGATATGGAAATGGTAAATGTGGGAACATCGGTCAAGTTGGTGTAGACATGGACTAGAAAGAATAGGATAAAAGAGATGATAAGGATGGGGTCATGGATGGGAACACCCTAGGAGTCTTAAGCAGAGTATGGACATGTTTGGTAGATATGGTTTCCACTGATGGGTCAGTGTGGGTAATGGTAAGATGGGTTCTCCATCTAGTTCTAGGAGGATCCCTGCTCAGACCCATGCTGGTAGGAGGATTCAACTCTAGTGTAGTTATATATCCTAATTAATTGTTATAAAGAATATGAATATTAAATGATATATAATGCATATGAAAAATATTTCAATTATTATACTCACTAATAGAACCATAGGTTACAACCCATGCATGTGTCTATCCCGATCATCATCAAATAATCATTTTCTACGAGCTTCTATAGTATTCTTCCTAATATGAAAAATAATGAAATGTATATTTATGAGAAATAGTTTTTAAAAATCATGCCTAAAAATTATAATTAAAATAATAAAAAAATGTCATAAAATATTTTAGTAATAATAATATCAAACCATGTTATACAATTTTTAAAAATCCTTTTTAAAACTAGTTTTTTGAATTGAAATAAATATAAATAAATGAAACAAAAATAATAATAAAACAGACATATCATTCCCAAGATAAACTAAATTAAAGTAATTACATTAACAGCATATTGATAAACTCATTTCATGGTAAACTGAATGAAATCAGAACATATATGGGTTCTTATATATATTTCCCATCACTACTTTTGGTTCAACATCAACTCTCTTAATGGGAATATTTAAGTCATCAAATAAAATATTTTAGTCAACACCAATGGGGGCGCCAATGGTGGATATTTTATCCCTATAACCATGAAACGTATTTCTTTGGATTACTTCATTAATGACACCATAATCAGGTATTATATGATCTTTCACATAAAACACATTTTTTCATTGATGCCAAAATGTATGGTTCATCGGTATGTAAGAATTGAATCATGAAAATAAATTTAAATAAAAAATCATCAATAAATGTACCCTATCAAAACATTTAATCAAACCATATACATTTCATCATTGTGACTCTACCTTAATAGTATTAATCCAACAAAAAAATTCTCAACTAGTCTATAATAATACACATCTACATATCGAGGTCAATTATCCGATGCACTTGCAAAAAAATATGTTGTTGTAGTTAACATAACATAGCCATGATATGTCCTCATTTTCACCTTTTTATCAGTTGTAACAAATATATATCAATTTATTGTTAACTATTTTCATTTAGGAACCAATGAATTGGTACAAAAATCCAACACACCCAATTCTTGAGAAAAAGAGTAAATAGGTTCACTCAATACCTGAAATAGATATGAGTAATACAATTAAATGTGACAAATTTCTTCATACTTCTCATATTCATTTCACTTTGGCTTAATATGTCTAGAGCTCACATCAAACAAATACATTGAATATAAATCCATATATTCTTGGGCTAAATAACCCCACACAATGTAACATTAAGGATAAATATATTTTGGACATATGATTTCATTGAGAACATATTTCTTTCAGTGGGATACATCCACTGAAAAGTACCGATCCCCCAAGAAGTATTTCAATTGGAAGATAAACTGTTAAATGCAGCAAATAGGTGAAAAAGGATGTAAGAATTATTTTTTCCAACTCACAAATAATTAATGGATCCTCTTGTTGCATTTTTATCAAGAATAACATGGAAATTTTTTTAGCACAAAGGTCTCTAAAAAATGAAACAATCGAATCACTTTCACCCTTAAATTATTTGATAGTAAATCCTGAATTTCTATTGGAATTAATTCATGAAGAAGGATGTGATAATAATGAGTTTTTAGGGGATTTAGTTTCAAATTTCTTTTGTTGACTCATTTAGATTTGATGATGGAAAATACATTAGGAACCTTGATATTATACAACAATTCCAGAAATTGATATTTTTCTAATAGTGTAACCATATAATAAGAACAAATAAATTTCCATTCATTTACACCAATACACACAGGATGCAGTTCTAATCGAATACCCCAATCCAACAAGTCCCGACAAGATAGGAATTCATCTTTTGCCTTCCCCTTTATATTTAGAAAAATTATAAGAAAACAATCACATATATTCTTCTCAATATGAATTATGTCTAAAAAATGATGTAACAAATTGGTAGACCAATTTGGAAACTAAAAAAAATACTTCTCTTTTTGATATTGTATGTTCATTCAGTGTCAATATTCTTCTTCTTCTTAGATTTCCACTAACTATTCTGTAACAAAAAACTAAAAACTATCAATTATTTAATCACATCACTTCCTAACATACATTGAGGTGGTTTTTTAGTGCCAAAAATACTATCAAACATTCGACAATTATTTCTATATTGATGATCCATTGGTAAGAATCATCAATGCCCCCTGAAACCTAAACTACGGTGATATTTAATACTTCTAAATTGTGTATTCTTCATATAAATTGGAAATAATTTTTTTTCGTTCTTTCTCCACCAAGAAATCATTACATAAGTATGGAAATCATTTAAGTTCCATATAAGTGTATCATGCATTTGAAACGTATCCTTTTAAGAAGCATCAGATGTCCACACACCCAAATCCCAAAGTTGTTTCAACTTTTTTATTAAAGGAATAAAGTAGACATTTATATAAATACCATGTTTAGAAGGTATAGATTTTAGTAAACTAACTAAAGTGAATGGTTTTTCATACACATTCATATAGGAAGATTATAAACATGAATAAAAACTACCAACATGTTGTGAGTAGTAAGAATCTGACCAAATGGATTAAAACCATCACAGGATAGACCCAACCATACATTACACACCTCACCTACAAGATTATTATGTTTTTCATCAAATTTACACCATGTTAATCCATCTACAGGATGAACCAACTCATCATTACCTTTATTTCTCTCAGCATCATGTCATCACTTATTGGATGAGATTTCAATATACATGAATAGATTTTAATGTTTGGGAATAAAAGGAAATTTCCACATGAATTTAATTGGATGAAGAGATGGTGTTCTATATATATTTTTCATCCATAGAGATGTACCACACTCTTTATAGTCATTATGGTCAGTCGTTTCATCACAAAATAAACTACATTTTTTTAGAAAATCATGGACATTATTCGTAAAAAATCTAAGATGTTTAATTAAGTTCCTTGAATTGTAATTTTTTGAGGTAATATCAACACCCTCAGAAAGAATGTCCTTCAAAAATGTATGAATATAATCAATGGTGGTATTAGAAATTACATTCATGGTTTTCCTGTGATATAACCACATTAAAAATTTCAACTTGGTCATTTTAGTGCATTCCTGATGTACTGGAGTACCGGAATCATCCAATAAATTTTACACTCTCTCGACGTCATCATCATCATTATTTTACTCTTGTCTATTTAAATTATTTCCTTCTTGTACTGGAATGTTATCTCTATCAGGATGATGCACAAATGGAAACTGATCAAATATAAAATTCTCCATCCTAATTATTTCATTTAGTTCACAAAAACTTGAATATTGGTTCATCTCTCCATGGTGATACATACATTATAGTTTTTTGAAATCCAAGTTTCATTATACGGTAGCTAACTTCTTGCCAAATTAACCATGGTATTCCAACACATTTATAGATTGGACACTATATAAAACCTCCATATGAAGCATTGTTAAACCCAAAATATAAAAAATTATCCTTTTGATTATAAATACTGGTTGAAATCTGATCGGTATGATACATCTAGATTCTATCGATACTATAACAAGGAAAAAAATTATATTCCAATCAAAAATTTAAACCATAATTAAAAAAATAATTACAATAAATTTTATTATAAAATTAAACATAGCATACTAATAGCTAGAAAAATAAAGAATAATAGAAATAACTTATTCTATAAGAGATGAAAAATATCTATTTGTAGCACTGGATTCAAAAGTGTAAGACTAGGTAATAATATTTGACAAATAATAGATGGCTTTACATGAGGATATATTTTATTCATTCTTTTAATTATGTATTCATAATCATTCAGAATATCATTATGTAAATAACATTTCTCTCAGTTAATTATTTTCAAACAATAAATAATACATTTAAATTTTATCCATAATTTCATTTTTTAAAATAATCTTTTAAAAAATCATGTATTTAGTATAGACTATGTTTTTAATTCCTATAATCCCCTGTTATTATGTAAAACATATAATAATATACAGAATTAATAATTATTTTGGCCTCAAGAATAATTGGATTTCAATAGTGAATCACTAAGATCGTCATTATTCTCTAATCTAATGTATACAATCATCAATATCAAAAAAATTATAAAATTAAAATCAATGAGGCAAGCTTTGAAACAAATTGTTTCTTTTGTAGATAACTAATCAAAAACATCAAGAGTGAGTGAATTGAAGATGAAATAAATCCCATGTTTTATTCCAATCAATAATAAAAGTTTATTAAAGGACCCAATTTATAATCAAATTGAATATATCGTAGAATAAATAAATTTAAAAAGGCATATGTACTTTAAAAAATAAAACTATTAGAACATAAAAACTAAATAGTTAAATGTAATACGGAAAATTAATACCCAAACTAAATACAATTGAATGAAGAATTTTATATCAATAATAATATTCCATAATGTATGATTTTTGCCAAAAAAAAATCATCGATGAAATCAATTTCACTCTAAACTGATAGGATATTTCATAACCAAGATCAATGCATCTAGGTAGCAATTGTGAACATCATTGATCTTTCTATAAGGAAAAACCAAACCTCTTGTCACTTTTACACTTGGACGTATAGCCTTGCCAATACAATTTCTCATGTATAAGGAACAACATATAAAAACATTTCATTCCTATTAGGTTAGAATCACTAAGTCACAACCATTTAGTGGAGGAACCAAAAACTGTGAGATATGAGTAAATATAGATACTAACTATTCAACATAGATAATAACAACACAATGAAATGATTAAAAAGATAAACTAGAAAAGTATTAAAATGGTTTGTTTGTGTAGAGATAAGAAACATTAAACAATAAGTATTGGTGTAAAAAAATTAGATAAATACCATCCATTAATTCTGTAAAAATCCTTATTATTAGTGGATGAAACAATTAATGTTTCCCATATAGAATCACTTCTATATATAGAATAGAAATTATTTGTCTCTCAATTTCTAATTACTTATGTACATATTTATAGAAACCCATGAATCTATTACATATATTGTTCCAATATTTAATGTAATCAATGAAATAAATTGATAATATATTCTACTTATTTTATGCTTATAATAATTATTTATATTGTGTTCTTCATGTGAACTTATGATCATGAATATAATAGCAGTGTCTAAGAATCCAATATGTTTCATAGTTGGGCTTCCCAGATATATAGTTAGTGTAAATTTTGATCTCCATGATTATAATTTATGATAATATAATAATCATAACTTATTATACTATATATATCACATCGTTAAATAAACTAACATCTAATTAATTCACGGTGCAACTAAAGGATCACATCACAAGCCTTTAATCTATGAGGATATGTAAATTAATTTTATCTAAACTAAAATGCATAATATTATGAATTTTTCAAATTCTAGAATCTAGTGAATACATAAAATATTTTTTATATTCTGATAATTCAAAATAAACATTCTACAGCAAGTGTATCATTTTCATGTAATGCATAATATATTTTCCTTTCCTAAAAATCAATATATAAGAAATACATTCGATGAGTCAGAAATTAAAAATATTCATATGTTTTTTCTCTTGGAAAGAAATCTAAAAACATGAATATGTTAGATATTCATCATAAATGTAATATTTATCAATATAGAATATCTAATACATAATATTTTTTCAGATATTTAGTATTTTAAATACATAATATAAATCTTATATAATAAGAAATACATAGAAAAAACTCATAAAACCAGAATGAATGAAAGAATAATAATATTATTATTAATGAATAAATAAAAAAATCAATTAAGTGATATATAATTATCCAAACACAATAAAAACGTTCAATAATACACCCCAACAAAATCACCCATTTTGATAATTTCAAAACTTAAATAGATCAAAAATACTCTCCCTCTTTTTTAAATTGATCGAAGTGACCAAACATAAGAGATCATGTTCTATATAAATAGAAATATAAAACAGAATGTGTGCTTCAAAAAATAAGGTTTATCACCTATAAATATATATTATAAATCTACTTATAACAATGTATACTAAACCAAGCGATGTTAAATATAACTAAATCATGTAAACTAAACTAAAATGTGTTAGATATGACAAATATGGTCAAAAATAAAATCAATCATATATCAATGATTAATGAAACAATATGAAATGATACAAATAAAATAAAAAAAATCTAATCTACAATCAATTAGTTATACCAGAAGAAGGATTAAGGACTCACTATCAATGAATAATTGAATCTGAAAAAACACCCAATCAGTGGAGAATGTTTTTCCAGTAGAAGTTTTGGTCATTGGGTGAGGGAAACACCACTCGACCATGGAAGTGTGCATATGTTTTGGTAAACACCACTTGACCTCAAGGGAATGCGTGACCTAGGGGGACGCTTGATTAAGCAAGAGGAGGGGTATTTTCATCAATTAGAGGAGGAGGAGAATGGAAGATGTGCATCGACCGGATGAGAAGAAGAGGGTTGTACATTGGGTGAGGTGAATGCCAGGGGAGGTAAAGGGAATTACAGGGTAGTAACGGGTGAATGGGGAATCATGGTAAAGGAAAAATAATCTACCCTATATACCAAAATCTTACTAAATACCATTGGTATATATTATCTATGACTACTATTTTAAATAAACTATGGGTATAGACTAACATTCTTAAGGCGATATCCATGATTTTGAAAACCATGGGTATATCTTCAGGGGTATTTCCCCTATTTCCAGTATTGTGAAATACAACTGTATGGATATTCCCTTTCTTTTACATCCCCATAAAAAAATTATTTTTTTCTGGTGGATTGTGTGGTGTTATATTATTTCCAGATAGTGTCAAGGAGTATATACTCTTACTGAGTAGTGAAACTTGTAAATATGTGTGCTCATTTGATTTTTCTTGTGTGATTTATTTAAATAAATTTATATGTCTTCAATGGGAGACATATGTTATTTCATAAGAAAGAAAATATAAAAAGAAGAGACCATTGATTCACCCCTCCATCTCTCAGGGATCACAAAGAAACAAATTAGTAATTTTAGCTAGTGAATTGAGTCGATGAATTAGCCTAATTTGTTCAGGAGTATAGTTTTATGTGGCAGATCATGGCCTTATATGCATGGATACACCATGACATTGATGAGTACCATGGTAGGGAAACATTGGATTTCTTATCCTTTACATCCTCACTATTTGATATTATATAGGAGAGCATGTTTTTCAAATATGATTATCTGTTGATGATGGACAATATTTATAATGGGGTTCTCCCTATTGACTAGTACATTCATGGAGATGAGATGCGGTAAGTATGAGGTTGATTGGTGGTCCCCATGATCATGCATGGAGAGCTTATGAGGTAATTCCAAACCTAGAGGTGGGTTACTCATTCAAGGATGAAAAATATGTATTGTGACATGTTCATGAAATATTTGTGGACCAAAATTAAGAAGGGAATATCCTATTTTATTTCCTGATGCTCCACAAAATAGGAGTGGAAGGTCGAGCATTAGTGGCCTGCTAGTCTTCTCCTGTCATTGACCATTCTAGAATGAAAGTGGGATGATGTCATGATTTATTTATTAATAGTTCTACCAAGGACTCCTCATAGACATGATACTATTTTGGTTATCATTGATCTCATATTGAAGGTATCTCACTTCTTACACATTAATGAGTCTTCTACAATTGATGATCTTGGAATGTTTTTTGTTCAATAGATAGTATATATGAATGAGGTTCCTCAAAGCATAATATCAGAGAGAGATCCTTATTTAAATTTGATATTTTTACCGGTCCCTCAAAAGGAACTAAGTACATAGGTCCATCTGAGCAATTCTTTCCATTAACAAACGGAAGGGAAAATGAAGTGTTCTATACAGGTGATTGATGGCATACCCTGAGCACATGTCCTCTATTTTGAAAATTATTAGGAGAGTCTCATGGACATAGTATAATTATCCTAAAATAATAGTTACTAAGAATATATTTACATGTATCCATTTAATAAATTTTAAGAGAAGTTGTGATGATCACCCTTGTGTCGGTTGGAATTTGGTGAGTTGGCTCTATTTGGGATGATCCTAGCGCAGAAGACCGCTGAGCAGATACAATTTATTAGGAAGCATTTCAAGGACACTAAAAGTATGAATTTATCTTATATTCACCATCAAAAACATCCCCTAGAGTTTTATGGTTTGTGACTAGTTCTTATTAAACATGTCATTGAGGTTTAGGAAACATCAAATTTGGTTGAAGGTAAATTTGGTGTGGAGGTTGATCCAGTCATTCATGATTTTATAGAGAGTTTTCCTTATATATTAATAGTTAGTTATTTTAATATGTATAAAATGAATTGTGACATGTTTCACATCTATCTAATTCAACGATATCATCCTTCCCATATCATGTTATTATGATTTATGAGGTCAAGTTGTAGGTTGATTATTCAATTGAAAAATGAACTATGTGTATCATGTAGAGAATTTAATATACCTTCCATGGAAATATTATTCTTATAGTATGTTTGTTGTGGAGGTATGGTTAGAACTTGGAGGAAATTTGGGAATGAGTGGCCAATGATAGAGTCCAATGGTTGGATCTTTTTTGTAGAAGAGGTTTGGGATCCTATCTCAAGGACTGGGAGACATATTTTGGGGAGGATATAAACCCCACCCTTATAGTGTGGTAATGTTTCCTTTAAATTATTCCAAACCCCTTAACTTTTTCCTTGAAGAGTGTACAATGGTGTAGGGGAGGTATCAGAAGTGTCCTAGAGGTTAGAAGATTGGAATTTAAATCTTTAGGGAAGTATGAAATGGTTCGTGGTTTGTGATAGCCATACACCTCAACATTCCAAGGATTAAAAGTGTGGAGAAAGGATTTTCAAATTTTGTGAAGGATGATAAGAAACTATGAAAACCCTAAAATTTATTACAGGGGTGTTCTCTAAGGTTTTTCAAACAGTGAACCTGCCCATTCTAGGAGATATGTTTCTAAGTAGTGGATTGTGAATGATTGGTGAACAATTTAGAAAACCATGCATTCAAACTATGCTCCCCATTAAAATGGAACAATGGATATTTTCCCCTTTTGGGCCTAATACCATTTTACTTCATTTTCTCCTCTTTTTTGGTCCTATTCTACTCTATCACATACCCCATTCTCCTATCCTTATTCTTGGTGGAGCTTCTTCAATAAAAATCTATTTTTGTTCTTTTTTAATTCAATCAAGGCCTTGTGGTAATTCTACTACTCATATCCTCTACCTACTCATTGTCATTCTATGTCAGGTTATGTTTTTTCAGTTTTACCCAATTCATCATATTTCCATGGAATCTCTCTTCTACTTCATTATCACTCACTCCAAGTTGAATCATGGGTAAATATAGGGAATGTTAACCTTCATAGACCTAAGGTAGGTGGTCCATAATCATTTTCACATATTCCATTATTTTTTCTTATATGGAATGTGATGTGTCTCAATCCAGCTACCACACCCTCCTTCTAAATTTTATTCAAAGCCTAAAATCATGACCTCATCATGCTATATGACCCTTGAATTTTTTATTTATTAAAAAGGGGGTAGAATCATGGGTTTCCCTAGATAGCCATATTCATTGTTAATGTGCTCTTGGAATAGGGAGTTTACTTGGGTTGGTGTTTCATTTTTATGAATTGAACCTAGGAATTGGAATTTGAAACATGTGTTCAATTAATAAAGTGTTTTTAAATGGTTTTCAATAATAAAAAGTGTTATGTGATTTTGGAAGATATTTTTGGGATGGAAATATTAATTAAACTCATTGAACATTTAATTATTATATTGTATTGTCACAATGATGGAAATAATTATAAAATTTAGGATGAAAATGGACCTAGGTGATATGGAAACTTATGGTTAAACTTGAGGTGACCATGTCCATTAGGTGGATGCAAGGCCCTAGGTATGGGTTTATTACCTTTCAATACTAGGTTATACCAAATATATGTATATTACAATTATTTTAGTGTGAATTGGGTTGGTTTAGTCTTCAAAACATGTTTAGAGACATCCAAAACTAGCTGAAGCTAGTGGGTCTGACATTGGGTGTCACTATGAAGCCTAGGTATGAATTTTTATTAATTTATTTATTTTATCTATTGTTTGAATTTTAATTACATGGTACAATCACAAGAATTTTTTCATACTATATTATTTAGGGATGTCATAGTTGGTGGCTTATTGAGTCATATGTATTCCCTTCTTGTGCTCGTTTGGTATCCAAGAAGACTTCATGGATGTTGGTAAGAAAAAGGTCAAGTTTCCAATAATCGATGTGTGATGGAATGCAAAGATTGATATGGAGATTAGTGTCATGCTTGATCTTAGGCCTCTTTTGTGTCATTTAGTTTTCCCTTTTTTCGTTCCTTTATTTTTTGTTTGTGACTGATGAAATGTTTTCCATTGACTATCTTATTCCATCTTTTGGATATTTCATGGGTTATTATTTGTATTTGGGATTGTATGGATGTTTTATTATGCTATTACATGATTTATGGTATTTGATTTATTTATAAGAGTGTTTATCTCTAACCATGAGGGTATTGTCTCCCTATATAATTCTATTTAACCCTAGCTACTAGTCAGCATCCTCTGGCATACATGGAGTCATGCATGAGGTCTTGTAGCACTTTTCTCGTCTAGGTGTCAATCACTGGTAAGGGGCTGTGAGACATTATAGATTAGGATAAGTCATGGCTTCCCCACCACATCCCATATGTTTCACCATGCATGTTTCTCTTTCCTAGGACTGATATGTAGGGAGGATTAGTTCTCTATCCCCAAACTTTTGAAACTATTTAGGGCCCCTCAAGAAACATCGAAATAAATTGTTTTATTTTAAATTTTAAAAATTATGCAGTAAATACATTTTTTAATTAATTTCCAAAAATATATATATTTTTATAGTTAAATTTATTTAACATTAATAGTTTGATAAAAAATACATAAATTTAAACCAAAAAATATGCGCCCAGAATAAAAAGTATAGTTTGATTGAATCATAATTAATTTTTTATTTTTATCAATATAATTTTATTATCAAATTACAATAATGGATGTAAATAATATATTAATTATCAAAATGAAAATATAAAAAAGAAATTTATTTTTTTAGGGAATTTTGGATTAAAACAATACAATAATACCTCACCCTAAAAAATTTCATGGAGAAAAAAATATCTCATGTCTTGTACCATGGAAGATTTTTTTTACTATCCCCACATCCTATGAGGGAAATATTCATGATGAAATTGTACGATATTTCTCATTTTATATCTTAATTTTTTTTATATAGATATTTTGTTCATTTTATGAATAGTAAAATTTTATTATTCTGAATTATAGTTATTAACTATAAAATTCATGGGGACAGAACATCAAAAATTATGTTTTCATTTTACTGATAGAAATAATTGAAAGATTGAATAGAAATATTTCCAATAAATTAATGGAATTAACCAATGTTCTTTGTTTATTTTATTAGTTGTGACATAATGGAATAACAAGGACAAGAAGTATTAATTCATTTTTCTACATGTTGTTAGAATGTTTCTTAACCTCAAGTATAAGGGCAAAAGAAACTCTCATTTCCACTCTTACTCCACTAAAATAAACCTCAACAAGTCCACCATTTTATATCACACAAAAATATTCATCTTCATGGAATTCAAATTAGAATTATTTTTTTTACAATCAATAGAGCATTTATTCTGATTGTGGTTTTTGGGTTGGCATTGGTCTTTATTTTAGGTTCCCTGCATGTGATGTTAAAAATCATCACCCACTCTCTCATATTGTTTCTCCTAAATTTTTACTTGAAGGTAGAGCTCCAAATGATCAATCCTCAGGTGATGATAACCCTCAGGGCCTTTTTTTAATGGCTTAATTATTTGTTATTTTGGGATTGTTCATTGCAATGAGGGAAGGGAGGTTAGGGGTGGTAGAATGTTTTTTTTCTTTATAATTAAATATCCACTATAAAAACAATAGATGTTTTTAATACAACATATGTATTATGAAATATATTTTTAATTTATTAATGTATAATTTTTATTTTATTAATACTTTTATTGATTTGTTTAAGAGAATGATATTATTTCTTATATTTAAATAAATAATATTATGGATTAAAATAAATCAATAAAATTATTTTATAATAAAAAACACGTATTAATTAATTATAAAATAATTATTTTATTTTAATAACATATAGTATTGTTTTAATGGATATTCAATTATAAGAGATGAATGGCATTATATACCATTCACACTGATATTCAGTAATTTCCTAGTCCTCACTACAATAGATTGTCTTGAAATTGATAAAATATTTAATTTGGATAATTGTTGTTATGAGGGTGATCATCACTTGATTCATTGTCACTTTAAACTCCACTTTAGGGTACATGATTATGAGAAACAATGTGTTTTAAATGAGGATAATTTTTAGTATCACTCGTGTAACCCTTTGAAATGAAGATTTCCAATAGTTCCACAAATGAAATCACAATCAATGACATTTCAAGGAGTAAAAAGATAAAGGATTATCAATATTCTATGAGGATGAAGAATATTGTGTGACATAAAATCAACGATGTTAATGTTCATCTTATTAAGGTGTTAGATGAAAGTGGAGATGTTCTAACCATGTTATATTAGACTAATAAACTGGATGATTCCATGAAAAAATATATGAAAATACTCATTGGTCATCTTCTTCCTCCTTGTCACTACTAGAAAAAATTGGTATTGGGTGTTGGTTAATGTAATTAATTCATAATTATGAGTTTATTTATGCATTTTATTTTCTATATTGGTTAAATGTAAACAAAAGTTTTATGTATTGACCCTAAAAACTATATATTTAAAATTATTAATTTAAAATTATAACATTTTACTGTTATCCTACTTCCCCATTCTTCTACTCTATTAAAATGATAAAATAATCTAGATATTTAAACCTTGAAATTTTATAATAAGTGTCGTTAACTTATAATTTCAAATTTTCACTCTGGAATTCAATTCCCTATATCAGTAAATTGAAAATTAAATCTTGATAATTTGACCAAAATAATTTTATAAATATTATCTATATATATATATATAAACATATATTATTTTCATTACATAATGATATTTGGAATTGGTATAATTTTTTTAAATAAATTTATAAATTTTAAAAAATATGTAGCATGAATTACATTGCGGACTATAAAAAAATATCAATTTCTTGAATTATTACACAATTTGTTAGTTGTTATAAAAATTATATATGTTATCTAGGAATCGTTTATGTAACATAAATAAAAAAATTATTTTAAAATCAATAATACCTAGAATTTAAAAAAAATATCTATGAACAGAAATACTTACAATGATAAAAATTACAATTTTATCTCCTCAATACTCTTCTCAAAAAATGTGTGCGGCGTTTACTTATGAGAAAATGATGTTTTCCTCTATCATTAAAAAAGTTATTTTTTCACTTCATTTTTTCTTGGATCTTTCACATGAAGAATATTCCAACAATGGTGGAGGATAATGGCTTTTTATAGATATAGAGGATCATAAGGAATGTGATTCCCTTTTCAATGGTTTTTGTATAATGATCCTCTTGGACCACTTTTTATAGGATCTTAGAGTCATGGATTTAGTACATGTTAGTTATTACACTAAACGCTAACAATCGTGACTATTAATATAATATATTAATTTAAATAAATCTTATTCATCCATTTACCATCGACTAGAATGAACAAATATCAACCATGCATTAATAATTGACATTATTTATAAATATATATATATATCCCACATATATAAAAATAAATATAAAATATGTTTTAATACATTATCTTATAATTATAATATATATGTGTGTATAATATTTTAAATAAGAATAATATATTAATTAAAAAAATATTTCTTTATTTTGATTAATTATTTTAATCAAAATAATGTTTTTCAAATATCCAAAATAATTTTATTAAAAATTACATAATTGAAAACATATTTTTGTGAATCATTTTATCATTTTACATTATCAGTATAATTATGAATCTAATTCATAATTAAAATATCCTTAATAAAAGATTTTAAGTGATCCTATCACCTAGTTGTATACTATATCAACTTCATATTATCAATGAAATTTAGTATAAGTGTTAAATATGTATAATTTCAACCGAATATCACATAACTTTAATATATCATTCATCATTATAACTTAACTAATAATATTAATGTTTCACATGTATTATCCATGGACATGAACTTTTTAAATATAACTCAAACAAGGATCGTGATGTCAAACCTATCTGAAAAATAGAAAATTAAAACTACTATATCAAGGGAATTACCATCCATTATCAGTAACATACCCAACAACCATCATTTTGTGCCTAAATTACCATGTTTTGGAACTTTCCTTCTGAAAATTGACTTGTGGAATAATGGTTGGACATTCCAAAACATGAAATAATCGATGTTAACATTTAAATTGGGGAACTAAGATCCAACATATCACATTGAATCACTTTTTCTAGGACATTCTTATAGAACCCACATGTGTGTGGAAGAAAAAAAAACTCACACCCACATGAAACAATAACATGAGAGTTTCACATGATTCAGACTTAGTCCACCTCCAGGGCAGAAACACCATTTCTCATTATTAGAGATGGAATATGAAGAATAAATAATTATAGGACGTGAAAATATTTTAATCTATATCAAACAAGTAACCCTACCCATCTATAAATAGAAAATTATAGTCATTTAATATGGTTCCACCACCATTCAATCTTCACATATGTCCTTTTGATGAGTCAAGGACACTAACCGCTGCTCAACTCTTGCACCATCTCAACTTCCAATCCCTAGTGAATATTATAAGTAATCCATTTTACTCTTATATATCCCTATAAATAATCTTAATTATACTTTAAAAATTATTAGTTATTCTAAGGTATAGACAATGTTTCCCCCATGCAAGTCAATTTCTTCTTCTAAACATCCATCATTAAAAATAATCTATCACCACTATTACTATATGAACTTTTAGAATCACTTATTTCTACTGAAATATTTCCATCATATTCCATAACATAACATATAGAATCACTCTTCATATAAGATTTTTTTTACTTTAGTTAGAAAAAAATATCACAACCAAACCCAATAATCTCCCTCTTGATAATAATTTTCTTAGCTTCACTAATTACTCTACGTTAATTTTGAAACTCCAAACATCCTTCCTCATACGAGAATAGTAATTGAATCTCCCATCGTTTCTTCATAATCATCAAAACCCCACTATGACATAAGATATCCCTAGACGTTATCAAACTATGACCTTTTTCATCAAATATTACAAATTATGACTTCTATAGATCTATCATTTCTCACACACTCAATATTCTAAAATCATTCAGATGAAGTGATACATTATCTTAATTTGTTTTGTTCATGAATTAAACACCATATTCATTGAAATATATATTTCACTATAACTGTCGTAGAATAACTTTCTATTCCCCTAATTCCTTCTAATTTTCTCTAATAATACATTTATCCAAATCATCTCCTTCAAAGATTTTTTTGTCACAGTGGACTCTACATCCATGGTAGATAGTGTAACTACTGACTATAGTATAGTTATCCAAATTATGGTAGTTCCTCCATTGGTAAAAAAATAAAATGGTACTTATCCATGTGTATGTATCTCCTTCCACATTTGTATAAACATAATATTACAATGGATAATTCATTTTGAAACATAAGTCTGGTCCTTTGAAACCATTGAGATATCGAAGTATCAACTTTACCAAAACCTATTTATCCTTTCATAGATTTACCATAAACCTGATAACAACTCTACCTGCATGTATAATATCCATCATTATACCAACCATGAAATATATCAATCTTCTAAATTCTAATGTAGAAGGAACCTATTCCATGTACTTAGATTCATCTTCTGTTCATGGTTCTTTTTGTTTGGATAGTTTGAAATGCTTGGAAAATGGGGTGGATGTACATTTACATCCATACATTCAATCCTTTCCATTATACTCTAGATTTATTATGATTGAGATAATGTCAATTTTTCATGCTTCCAATCCCTTTATATTCTCATCCCCAAATGTTTCTTGGCTTACTGGTGTTCCTTTATCTCAAAATATGAAAATAAATATAACTTTATAAATTTAATATAATTCATGTTCAATCCCACCAAAATAATTTAATCCCCATTGAAGCGAATTATTTTGAATATTTCATCATAAAACAACTTCGAGTAGTGGAAATGATCTTTATTACATCAAATTACTTCCATTATACCATAAAAGTATCCAATTTTCAGTTCCATTTTCTCGGTTCTTCTTTTTTATCATATAAATTTCATTTAAGCTTACACAACATACCACTTATGGATTACATAAATCAATTTAGTATCAATAAAAACAATTCATCCTCTAAATATTTAGTAAATAAATTTATTTTCACATTAAATTATTTAAGATATATGCTTTATCAATTACCATTATATCCATTATCTAAATTGGTGTGTTCTTAACAACTAGAGAGAATATTTCATTGAAATCCATTGCTTCTTTTTATTGATATAATTTCACAACTAATCTTTCCATTTATTTTGTTAACATTTTCATCATCCTTTAACTGGTAATCCCATTTATTCTTTAGTGATATTTTCCTAGTAGGATGTTTTATTAGCTCTCATGTTCTGAAAACATGTAATGAGTCCTTCCCTTACTTAATCTCAAACTCCAACTGTATGAGGCCATTGAGACTTTTTTATTATTCTGAGATTTTAATATCTCCACCACTTATAAGAATTAAATAATATATATCTCAGTTATAATCCTCTATACTAGTCTTTTAACTCTATTAAAATACCTAAACTCATGATGTTTTCTCCTTTTTAATTGTATCTTAAAAAATCATCCTCATGATTTCTCAGTATCTGAGATTTCTAATATATATGATCATATAAATGCCTCAAGAAACTAATATCCATCAGAAAATTATACTTATGTATAATCATACGTTTCCAAAAAATGAGTGAATTTTGTACTATTTGGATCTTCCAAACATCTACTTTGATTAAATATTGCATGCTTCTCTGATTCATTATTCCCAGTTTCAAATTTTAGAAGGTTTTAAATTATTCATAACATCCCATCATTGAGGTGACCATTCCTAATTCTAATGGAATTATTAAGATCATTTTCTTGAATCCTTGTTCAAAATTCTTCCCCAACACACCCTATAAAAAATGCTCATGAATTTTCATACATATTGTACCTTTTCCTTAGAATTAACATGGACATATGCAATGTGTACAAATATTATGAGATAGGTGGAATACATCAACTAATTTTCCAATCAAAATATATTTCAGGAGATCTAATCCAAATAGTGTGGGATGTCCCTAATTAAAGAGATATATCAAAAAATTAATAGCTTTAACTTCACATTAATTATAGTAACATGATTGCAGTATCATGCTTCGAGATATCTCATTTATCGTCTTGTTCATTTGCTTCACCAATCCATTTTTTCTGGTGTTCCAATCATAATCTTCTCAAAATAAATTACATTATTTCAATGGAGCCATTGAAAATCCCTACTTCTATATTCCCCAACATTATTTGTCCCCAATCACTTAATCTTTAATTTAACCTCCTTTCACACCATGACTCTACCTCAAATGAATGTACTGAAAACATTAGAACTGTTCTTGAGAATGAATACCCACACCTTTAAAGTTGTATCATAAATGATGTTTATATGGTAAAATAACCCTATGTCAAAATTATCTACTTTTTTCCCATACATCCATATACACTAGCTCTAATTTATAGTTATTTGATGGATTACATTCTGTATTTAAGGGTGCCTTCTTCTAAATCTCAATTATTCAATCTTCACATGATTGAGATTCGGTATTCCATTAGAATCGGTAACATTCATCCCTTTATCATCAATGTGAATATGATGATCATACTAAACTTTTTCATCCTAGAATTTATTATTGCAACAATTGTTTCACCTTTCCAACCCCTAGTATGGTATAACATTCCATCTTTCATTCCTTTTTCCACCACCTTGGATCCATGTGTTATCTTCCACATTCCATACATAAAAAACCTATAAAAAAATATCATAATGCTAACCTATAAAAATTAAATTCATATGTAATCTTAATATTTGTATCACCCCATGAAAATCAGTCATGTGTCCGCTATGAGTTTGGACACACACATCACTCTTTCTAACTATCCATAAGGTTTCATTATCTATTAGATTAACCTTATCAAGTCTTCAAGAAACATAGTTCATCAATAACTCCCTATATTTTAAGTGAAATGAATCCCTGGAATCAATGATTCATGGCCCCAATGGATTGAAAACAATTGGAAATAGAGTGTTTTCTTAAACCTCCATATTTTTATAAGAACTTATAGAATTAAAATTTATATAATTTTATCTTACTTCCATAAAATTATTTCTTATGTGTTTCTTCCTCAAAAATTCTCACATGAAAATACATGCTTAGATGATTTACCTATTACCTTCTCCATTTTCTATAAATTATTCTTCTTACCTTTCCTTTCAGTGGATCACCATCTACCTTCTACACTAAAAGAAGTGCTAGTAATTTCTCAGACCTTCTTCAACCTAATCTCCATATTCAGAATGAGTCCATAAACATCCTTTAACACTATATTAGTCTTACTATTTGAATTAATAATTATATTATCCATCACATCCCACGATTTACGAAGTTATGAAAGTATAATAAATGGACATATTTCCAATTATAACATCACACCTACCAATTATAATTGTATTTTGCTATAGTCGAAGTCATTACCAAGATCAACCATCAACTTACCTTACACCATTTATGGGTAAAGAGTATCTACATTAGAAAAATATTATTACTTATGGTAGGATTCATATACATGTCTATGAGTTTTGACATTAGTTTTGTATTAATTTTTTCTTTTCGGATATTGATGGCCATTTTTTATTCTAACATCATCTAAACAACACCAAGTGATCTTTTGTCAAGTCTTTCAAATCTCCTTTTTGAAATGATTTGGATTTAATTCCCTTAAATGGAGCATTCAAATCTCATTGAAACAAATTTTCATCATATTAATATTCTAGAAACCAAAATTTGATCATTCAAATTTGTAGATTTAGTCCATTCCTTATTCCAACTCCATTCCTTAAAAAATAATTAACCCCAAATAAAAATAATAAACATAAAGATAGATACATCACCAGAATTATGCTTCTAATCCAATCTCTTAAATCACTTATTGTGCTAAAATTGTTATGTTTATAAACATTCATTTTAGAACGTTACTTATGTAACAAGGTTTAGATGTTCAGAAACTAGAGACACCAAATATCAATGTAACACAAGGGAAATATGATCCCATATACCATATTGAATTACTTTGATCTCAGCTGAAATTTCTGAAAAAACACAAAAGTATAAGAATAAATGTCACACCCACAAGAAATAGCACCAAATTAGTTTTATGTAGTGCAAACATAGTACCACTCTATAATAGAATCATTATTTCTCTTTGTTAGAAGATAAATCATAATAATAAATTAATATCATTCAAGTTATATCATGATATATTGAAAAGGTGACCCCACCAATTTATAAATAGATAGGTCTCACAAGGTGATCTAGTTTCACTGTCTTCCTATCTTTTTGGTTTTCCCTCTATTCAGTCAAGTTCATCGACTACTACATAACTCATGCACCAAATAAATTTTTGATCCATAGTGAACAATGTATGAAATCCATTTTACACTTGTGAATACCTCTATGGAATCATATGTAGCCTTTTAAAAACACTGGTTATTTTACACATCAATAGAGTTACTCATATGCAAGTCAAACACTCTCTAAAAAAAATTTGCAAACTTTTATTACATTGACATCATTTATAAATATCGCTAAATAATTTACTTTTGTTTATGAAAAAACATCGGTAAATTTGGTGTCTCTAATTAGTGATGTTTATAAATAAATTTATTTAAAAATTAATCACTTATGTTTTTGGAAATTTCAATAAATGTGGCATCACTAATTAGTTACTTTTATTAACATTTCTAATTATCAATTAAACTGCTCTTGCATGCCCCCTCCTCCCTACTCGACCATCATCCCCTCTAACATGTGACCCTATATGACCCTTCCACTCTACCCCACCTCTCCCTTCTTGCTTGCCTCATGTCTGCTGACCCCTAGATAACAACCCCACACACCCTAATCCCTTCTCACCCCCAATAGATGACTCCATAGCTCTACCCCACCTCCCCTACATGCCCCATTCCCTCTACTCGCCCCCAGTGGTCATCCTTGTTACCTTATCCTTTCTACTCACCACCATCGATTGACCATGCTCACCTGCTACCCCCCTCCCATCAGTGATCCATGTGACCCCACTGTCCCATCTCTCTATGCATTGGTGGTCAACCCCACCCTCCCAAAATGCGCAATAGGGGACTCACCTCTTTGTTTCCCACCTCTCAACCCTTGAAAACACTATGCATATATCTTCCCATTTTTAGATATTAAGAATGAATAACCCATATTTATTTTCTTAGTAGAACTAATACCCATCATACACACGCACGTATATATTATTCACACATTTATAATATATATAATAATAACACACATATATATTAGGTTTGTTTTACTATAATAAAATATATTATTAATAAATTGTATATCAATATAATAAAAATTCATTATTATTAATATAATGTATAACAATCTATTTATCATTAATAATAATAAATAATAGTATATTATTAATATATTATAAACATATATATATATATTATTAATATATTGAAATCATATATATATATATTGATAACAAAAATATATTATTAATATATTATAAACATATATTTATTTATTTATATTTATGTACATATATTGTTAATATAATATAATCATATATATTTTTATATTATTGATAAAAATATATTATTATTAATATATTATATAACAATATATATATTATTAAATAATAAAAATATATTACTGATACATTATAAACATATATATTATTATTAATATATAAAATGTACAATAAACAATATGTACAATACAGACAATATATATTGTATACAATATGGAATATAAAATATACAATGATATTTTTAACATATACAATAAACAATGTGTAACATCTTAGACCTGTAACATTCAAAAGTAACTGAAATTGGGTGGTCACATGGGCTCAAGACCTCCTCCCCATATGCCTGAGGATTCCAATTATTAGTGATATTCAAATGTGGTACAACAGGGAAACTATACACTCATGATTACAGAGGCGTAACGGTGATAATAGAAGAATATAAATAGCGGAAACATGATAATGACTAATAGAGAATTAGAAGTAAAATCATCCAAATACTAATAATAAACATGTCAAAAGCAGCATCGTATATAAAATGATGAGTACCTCATATAACTATAAAAAATGGAATACATAAATGTTATAAATAACACATACAACACATAAATTCCTAAAATTAAAATGACCAAAAAGGCTATATCCAATAGCATCAAGAGACAAGTCTTAGTCCTATGCTCGCAAGATCTCATGTTGTAAGCTAATCATACATCCATAAACGGTCAGTTTCCATTGTCCCTGCCATCATCTATGAATTTTTTGAGTACCAATCATCAGCTCGAACAGGGTGTGAGATATACTTAGTATCACACCACCAACGGTGTCTATAATATATTCATCTTGTGTACGAAAACTATAATTTTGTGAAGATATAATAGGTGATGTTTTCTAATGAATGATTGATAGAGGAAAGTCTAGAATCATGGTTGTAACTATGAGTTTGCAATAAATTATGAATAATCCCTAAAATTAGAGCATGCATGTAACCAATCTCTCTATAGTACACCACATATGAAAAAGAAAGTATCATACCACAAAGTCTAGGTCCCAAGATAGTGGATCAAGGTGACCTCCTCCTGTCCACGGATCTTAGAATAGTACCAAACCTACATGGGCCAAGAACCCCAGGCTAAAGGTCATGGTGTCCAAATATTTGAAAATATATTATTATAAGTAGTCTGTAAGTGTCACACGTTGATCCCCGTAATTGATGTAATATTGTAATAATGAGTGATGTCATACTGAAATAATGAGCAGTGTCATATCATAAAAAATAGCATCAAATGTATATAAAATATAGGGCTATGTTAGCTTCCATACCCAAGTGAAAACATAAATTTCCTTACTCATTAAATTTATTCAAATCTTACACAAGAGGGTGGAAATTTTACACATCCAAGGGGTGGTTCCTAGATTAGGCTGATGGATGACCCACCACATAGGTGTTTCAGGTTGAGGACGAAACCCTCCAACCATTCCATGGTGCTATGTAAGCATCGCATTATGGCCTATAAATTTAAATTTAAGAAATTTATTAATTTTAGGAGAAACTTCTAGAAGGTTATTCATGTATCACATTAGTGATTATTCAGTAAATGAAAAAATCGTAGAGAAAAGGAAAACATCACCTACTTTATGGAGATATAGGAGTACCCATAAAGTATCAACTTTACATTTATACTAGAATGAGGGAAACTAAAAAAATAGAAAAAATTCCTAAAAATAGGGCATATTAGACTGCACCAAAATATCACAGAAGATGCTGAGATAAAACAAGAAAATAAAGAAGTGAATTGAATAACTAACTGACACACTTCTAACATGATGAATGGTGGTCTGATAAAAATTCAGACAAGGGAGGCCATTCAATTGCTATCTTGAGGTGGAATAAGGGCTCCCAATGGGTGGTATTGTTCTGAATTATAAATGAGTGGGGAAAGAGGATAATCTAGTTTATTGGAAAGGGGGGGAATCATATTCTCACCCATATTTAAGAGGTTGAATTGTTGGCCAAACTGTCTTAAAGACTATCCTAGAAAACCCCTCACATGGGTTAGGCACAAATTTATACTAACCATGTGTAGACCATGAAAAACACCTCTATAGTGAGACATGTAGTACCTGTATGGTTGTGAATCCAAGTATGCACTATTTTGAAAAATCGTGTATCCCGCTACTGTGCACTGGAGAACCCTACATTGTTTCAAAAAATCATACAAACTGGGCTGTATGGTTTATAATAACCATGTGGGCCACCTATTCCCTAAAAAATTCAGGACTCCAGGCACTAAAAAATCCCCAAGCACCCTCAAAACATCTATAATATCATTCGTAGTTTTATTAGGCCAAAAACAATGAATAAAATTGAAATGAAAATGTTTTGAACCCCCTATGAAAGGATGTACCAAAAATATTCTACCCTTATATCCACTCATACAAAAAATTCCCTTACATGGGTGGTAAGACTTTTTCTATGAACAACATAGTCCATTGAGCACATACATTGGCCTCTCTATCACAAGTCTCATCATACACATGGTTGTTCTACCATAGCACACGTATTAGAGGAAAAAACCTGCCTCATAGATCCTTCGTTCTATGATAAACAATACTAATTGGATACTCATAAAAAGAAGCATAAACCTCCAATTCAACATCCTCATGATCAGATTTATGAGATGCTTCAGATAGATATAAGTGAATATGTAATATATAGAAGACATCATGCATGGATCCATACCTCTAAGGAAGAGATATCTAATAAAATATCATCCCAACTCTCCTAAATATCTCAAAAGGTCAAATGAAACAAGGATTCAACATCCCATTCCTCTTTATATGCCTATGAATGTCTAGGTGAAACAAATAAAAAGACATGATATATGTCCTTTAACTCCAAAGGTCATCAATATTGATCGGTGTAAGATATATGTCTTTAATGATCAGAAATCATAATCTTCTTAATAAGTTATCAATGCGATGAAATCTCATGGATGACACAGTTCCCTAGTAGTTCTACTTATCCAACCTCTATCTATCATGAAGATTATCAACAAAGCCTATAATATACAGCCTCACTAGGAGCTATTTGTATGGTCTCCTAATAACAATTATTGATGGAGAACATGAAAAGAGTTATATGTTTCTCTGAAGAACCTTTAAAATTAAGGACATATTCTTGAAACATGTCATATAGGTGAATCCGGTAAACCTATCCATGACCACCCAAATGGCATCACGCCCTCAAGGTGAATTTGGTAAACTAGACACAAAACAATTTCAATATTGTCCCATTTTATTTATGTGATCGGTAATGACGGTAACAATGTTTTTATTCATTGGTGATATACTTTTACCTACTGATAGGTGGAGCGCCTAGTGATAAAACTCACAATCTAACAATTCATCCTAGGACACTAATACTAGTGGTGCATGTCATATTGTATCTTGAAAATCCTTGGGTGCACTACCCATTGTGGAACATGGTATTCTCACATTAATTCCTCTCATATGTCTATTGGTTCCCAAATATGCCCATGTATAAGTAGGATGTTATCTTTATTGACATACCAATATGGTGGTGGGTTCATACCTGAAATACTCACCCTTAGGTCCTAGCCTTTTTGATATGAAAACTACCTCCACTTAACTCTATTTAGAAGTGAAGAGGCTACCACCATGGTGATATGAAAAGGTTACTATAAACTCTCCTAAACCACTAGATTCATCTCATAAATAATATATATCAACCTCGATTAATTAATGTATTCATGAATAGCTTACATCTAAGTCTTTTGACTTCATGTTTCTGCAACAACATTTCCCATTTTGGGTGTATATGCACACTCAATGTTGAAGGACTGGAGGTAATCGACCCATCACCACTGTCTGAGGATCAAGTCACATTTTTTAAAAATATATTTGAGTATTTTTTTTGGTATATATAGACTATAAAATTCTCTCCCAATAAATAGTTTGTTAGAAAATGTATGTCATGGAAATCCCCTACTAGCTCGAGGTTGTGTGTTAGGTAATTACACCCTTGAGGGCTAAACTACAGAGACCCATATACAACAACTCAACCCTTCTTTTTCAGAACTTCTCCTAAACCAATTCCTAAAACATCAAAAAAACACATTACAATCTCTGTCAGGATCTAGTAGAATCAGGATTAGCACTGAATTCAATTTCCCTTTCGACTCCTAAAACAATATCTCATAAGAGTATAACCATAAAAATTTGATTACCTTCTTAGTCAATTTTATAAGTGGTGAAACAAGACATGATAAATCATTAATAAATTTCTTATAATAGAAATCGATCCCAAAGAAACTCTATATATCAATGAAAGTCATGGGTTGTACCTAGGATACAACGACACTCACCTTCTCTGGGTCAACAGAAACTCCTGCCTATGAGATAATATGACCCAAGAAGTGAACATTGTCGATCAAAAAGTGAAATTTGCTAATAATATCATAAAATTGGTCTCTATTAGTGTATTTAATATGATCTCGATATTTTTGACTTGGTTATACTAGGTGTAAGAATACACAATGATATCATCCATAAAAATGACCAAAATTGAATCCAAATATGGGTGGAAAACATGATCCCTCAAATTCATGGAAATGGATTTCATGTTTGTGAGACCTAACAGAATATATAGATACTCATAAAGACTATACCTACTAAAAAAATTATACAAGGTATGTTTAAATGTGTAACATATACCTAGTGATATCCTGACCTCAAATTGATCTTCGAGAAAACCATAACATTCCAAAGATGATCAAAGAGGTTGTTTATGAAAGGTAAATAATAATTGTTCTTCATAGTAATATAATTTAATTTTTGGTAATCTAAATAGATTTGAATGGTTCCATTCACACTCTTATATAAATTCATGGTTTAACCCCTAGGTGAGGTATTCGGTCATATAAAAACCATAGATTCTAAGTCATCGAGTTCTCTCTTGATATTTTGAAACACAGAGTGTAGCCATCGTGTAAGGAGGAATGGACATTGTTGCAACTCCTAGAGCTAGATCAATATAGAAATAAACCAATCTCATAGGAGTTAATCCAAAAAAGTCATCAAGGATGACATCACTTAAATGATATATCATAGAAAAGAAAACAACCAAAAAACCCTCCATTGATCCAAGTAAATAATTGAAATTTTGTCTATAACTCTACATAACCATATTAATCTGGTCCATCTCTAATTTTCAGGGCATCCCATTTAACCTTGTTAAGATATCTTCCACCATTAGGGGATGTAAACAACACACTTCGGCAATAACAATCCACATAAGTATAGTAAGGGGCTAACCATCCCATTCTAAGAATGATGTCAAATGCTATCATTTTGATGATGAAGAAGTTATATAAGAATCAATACACACCTATATCAAGGGATCAATCCTTTCATTGTTTTACACTCTCTGATCGTATACCAAATAGAGTTTTTTGTGTCACCACACCACAAAAATACTGAATCTTATGTCCATGTATTTCAACAATATACTTAGAATGAAATTATTGGTAAGTGGTAATATCAAATAAAATATCTATAAATGTATATGGTACTAAAATCATAACTCAAACCATATAATTATAGGCACTCTTATCCCCTACTATAGGTTTCACTATGTAATTATTGGATGATTTGGGACCCCAAGATACTACTTGAATTCTTTGAGTCGACCGTCTTGGCTAGTGTTTTACCACTAGTGTATAGCTACCACGACCATGACTAACCCATCAACTTAATCGGTATGTACCACTATAGATCCTTACTTGATGTAAATCTATTGATCCAAATACTATAACTGGAGATTGTGAAGATCCTCTCACACTGGATGTTGGGGGATAGATTCTAAAAAACTACTATAAATGGACAGAGAAGCTAGTCCACCATGTATTATATAATTGTATTGAGAAGATAATACATTCTAATCATTATCTCTATCTTATATTAGGATATTTACTATAATTAGAGTTTGGTTTACTATTTTAGGCCTATCATTACACCAAAATATTTTCACTTGATATTGAATGGGAACCATGTGCCCATCCTCAAAGTGAATTTTTCTAGATAGCTCTTCAATGTTATAGATCAGCGTAATGTGATGAAGCTATTCAAAGTGTGTTGAATAATACACAATAGACATAGTGCCCTAATGTAGGTGTATAACTCCCTGGATTGATAAGGCCTCAATGTCTCAGGGTAAAATTTGTCAGAGAAGCTGGATTAGAAATCCCTCCATATCATTTTCGGGTGTGGATTTGCCTAGTTCTGAATATCCTGCCAACATTTAGTGGATCCAAAAAGCATATAAATTACTAGTTTGAACCTTATTTATAGGGTCATATCCATATTATTGATGATATATAATAAGGCATGAATTCATAACTCATTATCCTGGGGGCCACCATCCCTCGATAAAGTGGGTGGATGCTTCTGCTAAAACACTCACATCAACTCTTCCATAGAAGAGGTGGGTCATAGAGCTCCTTGCATTGTCTATATATGATATAGTAACCCATATAAAAAATACAAATAATCACTCACATTGAGAATATCAGGAGGTTCAAAATGTGGAACTACTGGAAGTAACATGTTTGGCTCATGGTCCACCACCTTCAGAGCATGGTCATCACCACCCTCATGGTGCATGACATGTGTACGTAATGGTGTAATAAATTTAAAAAAGTTATTCACAGAACTTATACATGATTTGATAATGAAATAAAATATATTTGAAATATTGATAGGTACAATACTAACTATATGTAAGTCACTCTCCTCTACTAGCTCCTTAATCTAGTTCTGGGTGATGTATTAGACTATAAGGAATCAAAAGAGATACTTTGCACTACTAAGGTTGGGTCTAGGTCAAGTTCTATATTTTAACCAGTGGTCATGATATATGGAGTGTCAATTGAATTTTATATAGGGAAAAAACATTTTGGTAACCATTTTAATCTCCATTTAACATTTATTATTTTAGAATATAGGATTTATCAATTCTTACATTAATATTATAGTCCAGTTAATTGACTACCATTCCAAATTTATACAAGTACATGGTTTATAAATTACAATTGGAAGTTAATTTGAATATATTTGACCTTTAAATTTAGTAGTAGAATGTATCAGGTAATGTAGGATGATTTTTCTATATAAATCATCATTCCAAATTTATAGTGGTTCTTTCACTCTTGATTAAAAATCACATTCATGTATTCAAAATCAATTAACGTTTCACTCAATGTATCCATTGTTACATAACTATATCAAGGGAAATTTGTTTAGTTAAGGTTACATCATCAAAATATAAATTAAAACACCATTTAGGTTGATGCAGACACTTTAATGAACAATTATTCAATCCCCCTTTTCCTATAGAAACATTAGTTTCATAACAGATATATCACATAAGGAAGATATGACAAGTATCATGCGATTAGGCAATACAACCTATATAGAATGTAATAATGTATGAAATGTTAATATATAAGGTTCCTATAATGATTCATTATAATTTATTCCATTCCATATGGGGATAAGGATAAAGTAGAACCAAATACAGTAATAATCAACACCACACCTCATGTTTATCACTCAATGGTGAAATTAGTGAAACTGTAAGAGGCATAATCCTGAACATCAAATCTCTACCCAGGAAATTCATATTTATTCCTATATGTGGGTTTTATACTCCCATGAATAGGATTATTACCAAATGCTAACACATTCTTGTCTCCAATATACCAACCCCAAACAATATGAAAAAAGGAAATGAAATTCTCTGATACAACTTTTTAATGTCTCAATCCTGGTAGACTCACAAGTAACCCAACCCGGTTGGTCACAAGACCTCAAGAACATATCACCATATTTCATAGGCACCCGACTAACAATAAGGGTATAAGGTAGTGTAATAGAGAGACTACACCCTCATGGTCAGATTGTTGCAGTAGTGATAATAAAAGAACATAAATAGTCGAAGCATGATAATGAAAAATATATCAGAGAGAGTAAAATCATCTAAAAAATAATAAAAATCAATAAAAATGTGGTTTTATAAGGAAAATGATGATTATGTCATGTGACTATACAAAAAGTTAGGCATACATTGCAGCAGGCACACATATAATACATAAAATTAAAAATTAAAAAACACCAAAAATAATATTTCCAATAGTATCATGATCCAAGGCTCGGTCCCATTATCCCAATTTCCCTTTCTATAATCCCATTAGACATCCATGACATGGTGATTTCCCTTATCCCTACCTATATCAAATATGTTTTTTTGGGTACCAATTGGTAGTGTGATCATGGTGTGAGATATACTATGTAGTCCACCACCAATGTTGACTGTAACAAGTCCATCCTATGTATGAAAACTATAACCATGTGCAGATATAATAGGTAAATTTTTATAATTAATGAAAGATATAGACAAGTCCATAAGTTGGGATATAACTATGAGTTGGTTATAAATGATGAATACAATCCGTACAAGTAGAGAATTCAAGTAACTATTGTCTTGGAATACACTACATATGTGATAGAAAGTATCAGACCACATGGTCTATGTATCAAGTATGTGGGTTATAGTGACCTCCTTGAGTCCAAAGAACTTAGAATAGTATCATACCTACATGGGAATGAAACCCTAGGCTAAAGGCTAACGATTCCCATTTACTGAAGATATATGTGTATACAGAGGTCGTAGGTGACATACCTTGATCCTTATCATTGTTTCTATTCTAAAATAAAGAGAGGTGCCACACTAAAATAATGAATGGTTCCATTCCATAAATAAACAAAATCAAAAGTATATAAAATCTAGGGCTATGTTAGTGTTCATACCCAATTGAAAACATCAATTTAACTACTAATTAAATTTATTCAAAGCTTCCACGGTTGGGTGGAATGCTTTCACACCCAAGCGGTGGATCTTAGCTTAGGTAGATGGAAAAAACCACATTGGAGGTGGTTCATATTGTGGTTCAAATCCTCCAACCATTCCATGGTGCTATGTAGGAATCAAATTAAGGATTAAAAAATTGAATTTCAGACATTGAATATGTTTTTGAGTAAATTCTGGAAGGTTCATCGTGCAATACATCGGTGATAATTCAATAAACGAAATAACCTTAGGTAAAAGGTATAGACCACCTAACTTATTGCGATAGAGGAGTACTCATCTAGTATCAACTTCTGGATTAGACTAGAATGATATAAAATAGATAAAAATAAAAACTCCCTAAAATATTCCATATTATCTCACACAAAAATAGCATAGAAGATAACGAGATAAAAAAAAAAGAAAATAATTATGTTGATTGAATCCCTTGTTGACATGATTCCAATCTGACAAACGGTGATCCGATCGGAGTCTGAATGAGGGAGATAATTCAACGTGTAGCTTGAGGTGGGGGAGGAGATATGAACAAGTGGTCTTGTTGGGCCTAATAAATGAGGGGAGAAATAAGAAATGTTAGTTTTATAAAAATAGGGTTAAAATCAGTTTCTTCATCCAACATTAAGAGGTCTCGTGGTTTGGCCATATATTGGTGAAATATTGGGTTCCCTAGACACAAATATTCATTTATTTTGATTACCATATCATGTATACAGTTATCTATACATGATTTCCTCTTACTATTATATTGTATACTTTTCTGTGTCCCTTATTGATATGGTAATGTCCAAAGATTTATTGTTATATCGAAAGCTTATAGTAGTTCCCATGCTATAATGAGAACCATCAGATACTATAACATTAATCTTAAATCAATGTTCTATGGTCTAGATACATCTTAATAACTGTACATAGTAGATTTTTGACTATCAGGTTCTAGGGACTCATTAGCATTAAGATTAATTCTCATGAAGTTCTAACTTGGTGATCTTTAGTAGTGAGATCATGGGGTCTGACCCACCAATAGGAACTCCACATGTTTAGGGTGTCATTGGATGTTCCTATCTATGATCATGTGTAATGGTCTCCTAACTTGAGATCGTTAACAATGCATGTCAGTTGATTTCATACTTTGATTCAAGATGAGAACCATGGAAATAAAGTTGGGGTGAGGTAGTTTGTGTTTGGTGCGTCATTGGTGGCATGGCATTAGTTGAATAATCAAGAATGGATTTTTCGCTTTTGGGTTGTGGAAGTAATATTTCTTAGGCCATGTTGATATGGATAAGAGTATCTTTATAAGACCATGACCACATTAGTCAAAGGTAAATCCATCTTGTTAAATCCACAAACAATAAAGCAAGACAAGGGCGATGACAAGTGAGTGTGTCCTGCTTTATTAGATATTAAAGACAAAGAGATTATTTTACATAGTGTTTGTTCGTAGGTTGGTTGTTGCTGATGTGACAATCCTTATCTCTTCAGTGGGCATGTTGGGTTTCTAGATCCCACTCTTGTTTTTTGAATTCTATTCACTGCTATCGAGATAAGGTCCTAGAGGGCCGCGCACAATATTGTATTCAAGAATCATCCCTATTTAGTTGAATTGGAGTTTTGGACATGGTGGACCCCACCACTGGGGTTCGGGATCTATCCAAGTAAAAACAATCAATAATGTAATAAATAAATTCATATTATTCGAGTTTAGAATAATGAGTATTTAAATTATTTATTAAATGTATTTATGAGTTTTATGTAAATACATCAAACATACTAATTGACGAATATTAAATTATTCAAGGATTAATTAATATTTAAGGGAGCGATGAGTCGATTTAATGACTCAATTATTATCATGTAATGTATTTTAATATATTACCTGAGAAAGATAATAATATTTATGACTCAGTTTAGTAGTCATAAAATTTTGTTGATAGTGTGTTATGTATTCGGCGGTCGGTGAGGCGATACCATGTATTTTAATTAACCACTATAAATATAAGAGAAGAGGATATTTAGAATTAATATGCTTGTAATTTATCTCTCCTCTCCTCTCTCCCATGAGTTGGGGAGAGATTCCCTAGATCTAAGGAGCATGGATCGAGCTCCCTCTCAGGCATAGCAAGCGAAGCGATACAGTAATTGTTGGAACATTGAAGGCGTCATCTCAATTCCGTACAAGCATCCAGATTACGATTAGCAGTGCTCCTGCGGATTTTTAAAGCACTTTGGAGAATATAGAGGAATTAGACTTCAGATTCTTTGAGCACTAATCACCAACGATGAGCAGATATTGTGTGTGGCTTTGGATTTAAACCAGGCATTTAACGGTTTATTTTTGTGCTTTAAAACCTTCACACAAGATCCTCGGCTTTGACCGGGATGCTCTGCACTGACGTTGACATGTTTACATCGATCGTCGGTGGAAAATTTTTAAATTCCCACCTGTTTAGGGCTTCAACTACATACTCATTTCCTACAAGTGGTATCAGAGGTAGCGCGTGTCGATTTTAATCCAAAGAAAAATTAAATATTCCTTAAACATCATAGAGGGATTCGATACTATCCCAACGCCACATACAAAATCTGAATCAGAAATTGGATGGCCAGTCTGTAGCCATCCTATGTTTTTAATTGAGATTCTAGATTGATTTACGGTGGTGTTTCGTAGTTCGATCAGAAATACCTTGGCTGAAATACTCACTGGAAAATAAATTTTGTTTGATATTCATTTCCTAAAATTAATTGTATTATTATTATCATAATAAAATTATTTGGATTTATTATAATAATAATAATAATAATATTTTATTTTGATAATAATATTAATTACATTATAATAATATTTTTATTAAAATATTATTATTATTTTTCTAAAGAATATATAATAGGCTATAGAAAAACAGTATTTAAAAAAAGGTAGGGGAAAGACTTTATTTGCAAGGATTTTTGTTTAAAAAAAGGGTGGTGAGGGGAGACCTGAAAATCAGGACTCTTGACCTTTATAAAAACAAACAAAAAACAAAACCATGGTGGGGGGAGATTTCCATGCGTAGGTCCAGAGAAAACCAATTTTGTTTGGGGGCCGAGCCACCCCCTCTGCCTCCCATGCACGGCGACCATGAGGGCTGCCTCCTACTGCTGCAGCCGCAACAACGTCGGGGCTAAGGCATGCCACCGCCACCTCACCTGCAGAGACCCAAACACCCTGCGCCACTCCCAACCACCCTAGGAATCCCCCTATATCATCATGATGTTATTCTGGAGCAACCACCCACACCAGGAGGCATCTGCCTCCGACACCTGGCGCCCCATCCCGTGCGGCTGCCTTTTCCTACACCAAGATGCCACCCCGCCTTGGGCCACAACTCCACCTTCCGAAGAGCCATGCGTGGCCACCCTAGACTTGGTCGGCATCCCCTCGACACCTCCACCAGGTAGCAATGGCGCTTCCCTGCAATTCGGCCCCCCTCATCACAAAACAGGCACCTCCACCCTCAATCAGAGGCCGCCTCCCTTCACCAGGTTGATAAACCAGCCGTTCGACTGCCCCAGGCGGCTCTCGGCTGCCGCACCACCCCTTTCGGCTCCTAACCATGCACTGACTTCCCAAAGCAGTGGTACGCTACCCCTCCACCTAGGGTTGTACCTGCTGGACCGCCTGTTGGCTATGATGAGGCCTTACCTGCCTCTTCATGCCGTCAACCAGCCCCACACGGTGACCCCATGTCCGGCTGCCCCTTCTCTGCAGCGCATGAGAGATCTCTCTACAACCATAATCCATGGAGACCAATGAACACCACTACCTCTAGCTGAGAGGTAATATGCGGTCTATCTTTGGTCTGTTTAGAATTGGTCTAGCACGGGTCTTCCCTGCCCAAAACGGGCATCATCAGACCTGTCTGGAATAGATCGCCCCTCGCGGGGTCGGCTAAACCTGGGAAGGACCTTTGCTAGTACAACCTGACATGCACAGTCCCTACTTGAGTTTTTTTGGCCCGAGGGTTTTAAATCTAATCAAAATATAATTAAAATAATTAATTTAATTACAGTTGTGAATTAAATTAAATTAATATTAATTGTTGGTTATTAAAATTAAAATGCAGCGTAATTAATATAATTGGATGAATAATTAAATTAATTAATTAATTTAATTTTTGGTTTTAAAATTAAATTTATTAAACGGGACCAAACAATGACATTTTTTGAATTAAAATTTTAGTTAAATTTTAATTCAATAAATAATTCCCTCAGAATTTATTTAATGCACGTTTAATTTTTATTCTGTATTTATTTTCTACATGTGAGTTTAATGTGTATTCTGATCATGAGTTGGAGACCAACCAATGCTTTTCTGGTGCATTTCATTTAATTAATTATTTAATTTAATAATTTAATTATTGCATGTCGATTTGTAATAATTATTTTATTTAAATAAAATACAATTTTCATGTCGTCTCATGGGTCATTATATGTATAAGGGCCTGTGCTCCCATTCTCATAGTTGTATTTAATACCCCGAGACCCCCTCTATTGTGTGCGAGTACTTTTGTATAATGACGAGACAAGGTATGACACACTTCATGCCATGTGACAGTGACGCACCAGATATGAGTTGGTTGCATTGGATGCCCAGACATTTCTATTCAAGTTTCAAGCCACGTAACAAAAGGTACTTACCCATAGGGTTTTGGTTGGTCCGTTATTTACTCAAACGATCATCCAATAGTATCGGCTCATGACCAGGTTTTCATTTTGTTTTGGATGATTTTTTTTTTCATTTGTAGTTTATTGCACGATCACATAGTATAATAATAAACAAGCATGCAAGATAAAATGAACATGTGACACGATGAAATTTATATATCTTGCACGGTTAGTTGTGAGTGTGATCACATAGAACATGTATATAAATAATAGAAAATTATTTCATTTATCACACTAAAAATAAAAAACCCCTCAAATATATATTAAGTCATAACAGCCTTAAGTCATTCAAGTTTGGACAAAACCATCTGTTTGAGGTGCTGGTCATGCCATAGCTAAGGGTGCCTATTACTACTGGGAAGACCTTATAAGAATGATGGGTTGACTTAAATAAAATTATACCAATGATATATCCATAGATAGCTTATTGTAGTTCTAGAGGCCTGAATTGGGTAAATCAAGTTCTGATTTTAAGAAGTTGGGACTTCACTCAACAGATCAAAGAACCGCAAGTTAAAGCTTTTGGCCAGCAAAAATCCCACCTAGAACCCTCCATGTATTGGCATAGCCATAGCTTGTAGACTATGAGTAGTGGTTCTAGGATCCTTTCCACTAGAATACTCAAGAGACAGAGTATTCTAATTCTAGGATAGAGGGTTTCTAGAATATGATAAAATAGAGGGAGACATTACATGATTTAAGTAATTAAAAAAATGTCTAAACTAGTAATCTAGGTAAAAATGAACTAATCTACTAAAAATTATTTTTGTAGAAAAATGGAAAGTTATACCCCAAGTTTAAACTATGATAAATATTGGACAAAGTAAATGTACACACTGACATGAATATTCATGAATAATATAGGCATGTGCGCATAGTACTATGATATTGAAAACTCATGGTGCTAGTGTCCCTAATACTGTTAAACTGCCTCAAGAAGTGAGGGTGAAATTTCTTACAAGAGACTAATGTACGAAGCATATTATAGTCATATCATTATTATTTCATCAATGTTCTATGTTATTTGTGTTCTCTACACCAAGACATGGATCATATAACATGAAGTCTCATCTCCGAGATGTTTTCAAGGAGAAAGTGAAGCAATGATATGAAGAAGTCGATCTTGCACTAGAATGTGTAAATTGAATGATTGGTCTTGATCTTTAGAGGGATCCCTTTCTCATATCATTTTCACCACCATTACTCAAGTTTCATTTTAAGTTACAAAACGAACATGTATCGAGTAGACGCTTCATTACCATTCTAGGTAAGGTTCTCCAACTGAATAAGAATTCAAGGACAGTTTTTTCATTATTTATTATGGTGAAAAAATTGAAAGACAATTTGGGAAGGTCAAATGAATTTAATGCTAATGACACATTTATGATGTCCTTCAATTAATGAGGTATTAACAAAGGTTATTTCATTGCATATTATAAAATAAACAAAGGAAGTTTAATTTCAATAACCTGATTTAAAACAGCATGTTTCCACTTCTACATCAGGTGTATCCATCAATGTAATGTTTCCCTTTTACTATGTGGGTATTAAATACAATTTTTAGGTGACATATGTGTATTCTAATATGATAACCATGTTTTTATAGAAACCTTACAAGAAGTTCAGTGTATTCTCCAAGTGGCAATGAAAGGGTGATACCTAGTCCAATATTGAGAAGTAAACGACTTATTAATTGTGTAGTGAAAGATTCATGTTGAACTAATATTGATTATAACCACAAAAATTAATCTCATGTGCCCTTGGACACAAGGAGACATTCATTCAGGTTCTAGAAAGAAAGTTGTTTTTGGTAAACTCAATCAGTTGTTCAGTAATACATGAATCATAAGGCAATTAGTGATGAGTATAAATATAAGACTTACACCCTGTTATGAAAAGATAATTATTAGTCAATGTAATACTAAAATGGACATCATGAATATAAAAAGTATGGTATTTAGGACCAGAACAACTAAATAAGTTTTTATTATCAATGTCTTTAGTTTGGATAAATGAGCCTTTAGAAATATTGGTATGTTACAGGGATTTTGTAAATAGTTCGACCAGTAAGAATGAACTATTAAAAGTATAACCTAGAGGTATATATAATTCATAAGAAACTTTTATGCAATTAAGGAATAATAAAATGAAGTAGATGCATAGTCCGAAGATATGAGTTTCTTCGTGTTGGGATACAGACGAATATCTCGACCAAGCATTTATCAATCATGATAATGTAGCATGGAGTAATTCTTAAATTCGAATTAACTTATCGATATCATGACATTGATGTTAATGAGGGGGATTGATGATTAAGTCTTAAATATCAACATTTATCAATAAACATGTAGCATGGAGAAATTCCTAAATGCATATGTTATACATAAAATTTTTGATGTAGGTAGTATCAATGTTACAAATTGTAGAAACTTCTATTATATTTCATGAAATTATCTGCAAATAAATGTGATATCCCACAACCATATGACAACTATAATTAAAAATGGATATCATACGATTCATAGTATGATGTAAATCCATTATGTCATAAGTACATGTGTTTTGATGTAAATAGTTTGCTCAGATTCAAACAAACTTTCATCAAGATGAACACATTATATATTAAAGGAACATATCCTAAAAATTTATTAGGATATTACCTAAATACATAAGATATTAATTTTTTAGTCAAGTGATAGACTACCTTTCTATATAAGGTTTCACATCTCTATTAGAGATAGTGGGAGCTATATTGACTTGTGTTTTGTCAATTCTCAAGATGTACAAATAGTTGGAATAGGAACAAGTTCCACAAAAACATGTGGAACATAGTATGTTCGAAAGACACATAATGCGTAGGAAGGATAAAACCATGGTGATGGTTTTTATATTCACCGTGGTCGTAGATCTATTATTCAATGTGAATAATATTTCCTACAAGTAAGAAGTATATGGAACTTAGGAAAACATGATAAGACTAACTAAAATTCAATTAATGGATTCCATGTATCAAAGTTGATGCGAAATGCATGGGGTGGCCCGATCTTCACGGCGTAGGGCGGCGAATGATGGATGCGGTTTGGGGCTAAGTGACGAGTGAAGGGTATGGATAGTGGAAGCAAGTAGTCAACCAACGCTATATGGAGCGTGACCTACTACTTAGACAACACACTCAAGGGAGGGGTGTGATGGACAATCCACACAACAACGCACTTGGGTTGAGGCACGAAATTGGGGGCTTTGTGATCTTGGATCACCAATCTAACTTGTATATTGACAAGGCAAGAATGCACAAGAGCAAGGGAAATTTGGAACGATCCTCACACAACGGAGAGAAACAAAGCATAAGCTCTCAATTATAATCTTGAATGCCAATACAATGCCATGGGGTGGCTATTTATAGCCAAGGGGATGATACAATGGTCAAGGGTCTAATACCCTAAAGTCATAAATTCTAAACCTACCTTGTCCCCTTAAAAGTCAAAAATATAAAAGCCAACAAAGACTTTTGGAAAAGAAGCACACAACTTTCCAACATAGCCCACCAGATTTGACTTTGAGTGCATAGCCCACCGGATTTGACTTTGGTGTCCAAAGATGCCATTTCTAGAATCCTCCATGTGGGCAAGGCCTCCAAATTCGTGCAACCATGTGGGCCAAGCTTTAATCATCAATTTTGGGCTTGAATAAGTGATATTATAGGCCCATTTGCTCCATCCTTGCAAGGTAATACCCATTGGGCCTTTAATGAAGCAAGATGAGCACCCATTGAAGCATTCAACCTCTTTAATCTCCCTCGTGTCATTGGGCCTTGAAAATCCAATTCCTCCACCCGAGCAATCGACTCTGTGCCTTCCGCATGGTTCGCATCATCCTCCCCCTCTTGAAAAGGAGTCGTCCTCGACTCTTCATCCTCTACACCCAAAAAAGGAGAAAGATCAGAAACATTGAAAGTGGCACTTACACCATACTCACCTGGAAAAGCTATCTTGTAAGCATTGTTGTTAATCTTCTTAAGCACTCGGAATGGTCCATCGCCTCGTGGCATGAGTTTTGATTTCCGCTTTTCAGGGAATCTTTCCTTCCGCATATGAATCCAAACTAAGTCACCGGGCTCGAACAACATTTGCTTGCGACCCTTGTTTGCACGATCCATATATTTTTGGGTCATCCGCTCAATATTTAACCTTGCCTTTTCATGGATTTTCTTGATGAATTCTGCACGCCCTTTTGCATCCATATTAACTACTTCCTGTAAAGGAAAAGGAACTAGATCAATAGGCGCAAGGGGGTTAAAGCCGTAAACTATTTCAAATGGAGAATATTGAGTAGTGGAATGGTTGGCCCTGTTATATGCGAATTCCACATGTGGCAGACACTCCCAATTCTTGATATTCTTTTTGACAATTGTTCGCAGAAGGGATGATAGTGTGTGATTCACCACCTCTGTTTGACCATCGGTTTGTGGATGACAAGTAGTGGAAAATAATAACTTTGTTCCGAGTTTGCTCCACAAGGTCTTCCAAAAGTAAATAAGAAATTTTGTGTCTCGATCCGACACAATGGTCCTTGGCATTCCATGATGCTTGACTACTTCCTGAAAGAAAAGTGTTGCAATGTTAGTGGCATCATCTGTTTTGTGACAGGGAATAAAATGTGCCATTTTTGAAAACCGATCCACCACAAAAAAAATGGAATCTCTCCCCCTCTTGGTCCGTGGTAAACCCACAATAAAGTCCATTGATATGTCCTCCCAAGGGGTGTTGGGAATTGGGAGAGGAAGATATAGTCCATGTGGGTTCAGCTTTGATTTGGCTTTATGGCAAACAATGCACTTTCCCACAAATTTCTCAACATCTCTAGATATCCTAGTCCAATAAAAATGCTCACTAAGAACACTTAGAGTTTTTGAAACACCAAAATGCCCCATTAACCCACCCGAATGTGACTCCTTTAGTAAAAGTAAACGGATAGAGCAATTAGGAATGCAAAGCTTATCAATCCGAAATAAGAATCCATCATGTAAATAGAACTTTTCCCAACTAACTCTAGGTTTACAATGTTCATAAGGTTCTCTAAAATCACTATCAGTGGCATATAAATCCTTAATGTATTCAAAACCAAGAAGTTTTGAATCCAACAAGGATAAAAGAGAATATCTACGTGAAAGTGCATCGGCCACAGTATTTTCTTTACCCTTTTTATGCTTGATGATATATGGAAATGATTCAATGAATTCCAGACATCTAGCATGTCTCCTATTTAGTTTATGTTGGCTCCTAAGGTATTTAAGAGCCTCGTGATAAGAATGGATCACAAATTCTTTAGGCCAAAGATAGTGTTGCCATGTTTCGAGTACTCTAAACAATGCATACAACTCTTTATCATATGTAGCATAGTTTAGAGTTGGGCCATTTAACTTCTCACTAAAATAAGCAATAGGCTTACCTTCTTGCATGAGTACTCCTCCTATGCCAATTCCGCTTGCATCACATTCAATTTCAAAGGTCTTACCGAAGTCTGGAAGTGGAAGTAGAGGGGCGTGGGTGAGTCTCTCCTTTAGCGCATGGAAGGATTTTTCTTGAGTTGTCCCCCATTTGAAAGGAACATTCTTCTTTGTCAATTCATTCAATGGTGATGCTAGTGTGCTGAAGTCTTTCACAAATCTCCTGTAAAAACTAGCAAGCCCATGAAAACTTCTTACCTGTCCAACAGAGGTTGGAGTTGGACATTCTTGTATTGCTTTGATCTTCTCGGTGTCCACTTCAACTCCATTGCCACTCACAACAAATCCATGGAAAACAATCTTATCAAGACAAAATTCACACTATTTTATGTTTCCAAACAGGTTTTCATTCCTTAACACCTCTAAGACTTTTCTCAAATGATCTACATGCTCATGCAAAGTCCTACTATACACCAGAATATCATCAAAGTAAACTACCACAAATTTTCCAATATATGCACGTAAGACATGATTCATTAACCTCATAAATGTGCTAGGTGCATTGGTGAGACCAAAGGGCATGACTAACCATTCATAAAGTCCATGTTTTGTCTTAAATGCAGTTTTCCTCTCATCTCCTTATTTCATCCTAATTTGATGGTATCCACTTCTTAAATCAATTTTTGAGAAAATAGTTAAACCATTTAATTCATCTAGCATATCATCTAACCTAGGGATAGGATGACGATACCTGACCGTGATGTTGTTGATGGCTCTACAGTCAATGCACATTCTCCATGTTCCATCCTTCTTTGGTACTAGAAGGACCGGTACCACACAAGGACTAAGACTCTCTCTCACATACCCCACATTCAACAACTCTTGAACTTGCCTTTGAATTTCTTTTATCTCCTCTGGGTTGGTGCGATATGCTGGGCGCTTCGGTAGTGATGCTCCAGGTATGAGGTCAATTTGATGCTCAATACCTCTAATGGGTGGCAAACCCGGTGGCACCTCTTCGGGAAACACATCTTCAAATTCCTGCAACAAAGACTCAACAACATGTGGCAAAGAAGATGTTAAGTCGTTAGTGTTCAACATCACCTCTTTGTACATAAGTACTAAGAGATTTTGTCGAGAAATCAAAGCTTCCTTAACCTCACTCTTTTTTGCCAACATCACACTTTTCTATCCTCTCAAATCTTTTTCCCCTCTTGATTTTTCTTTTCTCTGCATTTCTTTGCTTCTCTCATTTTCTATTTTTCCCTCATTATCTCCTTTTTCATTTTCTCTCTTTTTTTCCTCATCACTCTTTTTTTTCTTTTCTCTCAAAATGTGATCTTCTAGAATTTTCTTGGGGGACATGGGGTTGAGGGTTATAGGTTCCCCTCGGAGTACAAAAGAGTGACGGTTCAAGAAACCATCATGAGTAACATGCCGATCGTACTGCCATGGTCGACCCAATACCAAGTGGCACGCCTTCATTGGAACAATGTCGCACAATACCTCATCTTTGTACTTACCGATGGTGAACAATACCTTCACTTGCTTGGTGACCTTCAGCTCTCCACAATCATTCAACCACTGAAGTCGGTATGGATTTGGATGCCTTAAAGTCGGGAGTCCCAACTTCTCCACCAACTCGGTGCTCGCCACATTTCTACAACTTCCACCATCAACAATAACACTACATACCTTCCCATTGATCTTGCATCATGTATGGAAAAGGTTCTCCCGCTGCTCCTTTTCTCCAACGGTCATTTGTGCACTTAAAACTCTTCCAGTGACAAGAATCTCGCCATCTTCTGCAAATTCTCCATTTTCAATTTCTGGAGATTCATCTTCCTCCTCTTCGGAGATCTCTCCATCGGTCTCCCATTCTCCATACTTGTTGATGATCATGGTGCGAAAGTTTGGGAATTCACTAGCAATGTGACCCCTTCCTTGACATTTAAAACACCGAATATCCCTATTCCTAGTTTGGTTAGCCTCAAAAGTAGGTTTCTTAGGTGGAAGAATTACCTTTTCACTTTTGCGATCAACCACCTCTTTTGCCTTTGATGGTTCTCCAATCTCCTTCCTTGGATTTTTCCATGGTGTGAAAGGGGTAGTGGGTTTCCTCATGTTGCTCCTCCTTTTGATTTGTTGTTCGATCTTGGTGGCTTGGTGGATCATATCTTGTATCTCTACATGGTGGTACATCTCCACTTGATCCGCAATCTCCCGATTGAGCCCATGTAAAAACCGTGCCATGGTTGCCTCCGGATCCTCCTCAACGTTTGCCCGAATCATGGCAATTTGCATCTCCTTGTAGTAGTCTTCTACACTCTTACTCCCTTGGATGTGGCGTTGAAGTTTGTTATGGAGATCTCTATGGTAATGTGTGGGAACAAACCGCTTCCGCATGGTGAACTTCATGTCTTCCCAAGTGTTGATGGGACGTCCACCATATCTAGCCCTCTCCTTTTGAACTTGATCCCACCAAATTAAAGCATAATCAGAAAATTCAAGGGAAGAAAGTTTGACCTTTTTCTCCTCGGAATATGCATGGCATGAAAAGACCTGCTCAATCCGCATCTCCCACTCCAAGTATGCTTCCGGATCTCTTTTCCCAAAAAAAGAAGGGACCTTCACCTTGATCCCGCCAAGTAGGTCATCATCATGTTGTCTCCTTTGGGCTCCTCTCGGTTGTTGGTACAACCTCCTCCTTTGTGGGACTTCATCAAGATCATCATCAAAGTTCACCATCTCCTCCTCCATGATGTGGGGACGACATGGTGCGGGAGCGCGTCGTGGGTTATCATGGAACATCCTTGGGCATGGTTTATTCTCCAATTCATCAATCCTCTCATGTAACACCTCCAACTTACGATCAAGAAGCTTCTCGAAGTGGCTCACCAAAGCTTGCATTTGGAATTGCGTAGCTTCAGGTGCGGGAGATCTACTTCGACTTCCTTCATCGCTAACATGAGCAATTTTCTTCCCACGATATTCTGCCATGATAAGTTACACAAACACAAACACACACCGGGGGGGGGAACACACACAATGATACACACTCACTCACACATGTGAGATGTACACACTCACACAAGATGTACACACTCACACACACAAAGATACACACTCACACACGCAATATATACACACTCACACGCACAAGATGTACACACACACGCGCACAACAAGATGCACACACTCACACACATAAGATATATATATATATTTTACTTATTTCTCTCCACTCTCAAAACTCAATTTGAATCCCAAGCTCTTATGAAATATAATACCTTGTTTAGGGTGATCAAGTGCCACAAATTCCTCCCCAATCAAGATTGTGTCGGGGGATGGTTTAACACAACACGCTTGAGTGGTAAGTGGTTTAACAATGGTAAAGGGTCAAAAAGAGGGTGGAAAGAAGGGGTAGATAGGTGGATTGTGGGTTTTGCCCGATTGTGCAAGATAAGATAAATGAATAAAAATATGAGCCAAATACAAAATGGGGATGAAGTAAAATGATGGAAAATGTTATATATGGAAATAGAAAGTGCTAATAATGTAAAGCACAAAGGAGTAATTGTATCCGCTCTTTTTTTTTTGCTTTTTTTTGGCAATTCTCCCCAAAAAGTGTTGTTCTTGGAGTTTTAAAGCACAAGATGATTGAACGGAGAGTAAGAAATTTTTTTTTTCTTTTTTTTTTTGAAATCTCTCAAATAAAGGATGTGCTTAATTTTGAAAAGCACAAAATGATGAGTTGAGAGATTTTTTTTTTCTAGATACAAATCACATATAGAGAATTAATGCGGAAAGAATATGAATGAAGATTTGGCTCAATTTATAATAATCCAAGCTTGCACAAACTAGGAAAATTCAGGAGGCTTTCAAGAAAAATGGATTTTTTTTGTTGAATGGGTGAATAATATGGAAAGATAAGGAGGGTAATGGATATAATTAAAGTAAATGAAGGGATAGATGCCTACCGTGTCAACCGGAGCTCTAATACCAACTGATGCGAAATGCACGGGGTGGCCCGATCTTCACGGCGTAGGGCGGCGAATGATGGATGCGGTTTGGGGCTAAGTGACGAGTGAAGGGTATGGATAGTGGAAGCAAGTAGTCAACCAACTCTATATGGAGCGTGACCTACTACTTATACAACACACTCAAGGGAGGGATGTGATGGCCAATCCACACAACAACGCACTTGGGTTGAGGCACGGAATTGGGGGATTTGTGATCTTGGATCACCAATCTAACTTGTAGATTGACAAGGCAAGAATGCACAAGAGAAAGGGAAATTTGGAATGATCCTCACACAATGGAGAGAAACAAAGCATAAGCTCTCAATTAGAATCTTGAATGCCAATACAATGCCATGGGGTGGATATTTATAGCCAAGGGGATGATACAATGGTCAAGGGTCTAATACCCTAAAGTCATAAAGTCTAAACCTACCTTGTCCCCTTAAAAGTCAAAAAGATAAAATCCAACAAAGACTTTTGGAAAAGAAGCACACAACTTTCCAACATAGCCCACCGAATTGGACTTTGAGTGCATAGCCCACCAGATTTGACTTTGGTGTCCAAAGATGCCATTTCTAGAATCCTCCATGTGGGAAAGGCCTCTAAATTCGTGCAACCATGTGGGCCAAGCTTTAATCATCAATTTTGGGCTTGAATAAGTGATATTATAGTCCCATTTTATCCATCCATGCAAGGTAATACCCATTGGGCCTTTAATGAAGCAAGATGAGCGCCCATTGAAGCATTCAACCTCTTTAATCTCCCTCGTGTCATTGGGCCTTGCAAATCCAATTCCTCCACCCGAGCATCGACTCTGTGCCTTCCGCATGGTTCGCATCAAAAGTGAAAAGGGTCTTATTATTATGAATATTGTGGTGGGTATTCAAGTGAATTGATACATTGATGGTACAAGCATAGTAGCAACAAGGCTCGATTGGATTCACCTAGTCTTTATTCTTGAATTCATTAGAATTTTACTTATCATACCTAATATCTATGATAAAATTATTTATCATTGTATTTCATGACCACAAATCATGGATGGTTTCAATATGACACAACTAGAAAGGGATTTTCATGTCACAGAATGATAATAAAGGTTGAAAGTTACTAAAATTCGGTTTAGGATTAAAGTAAGAAACATGATTAAAGGATGTACATTTGAAACAAATGATTTCCATGTGTCTACCAGAGGTTAGTGGGTGTAACAAGGTTTTAAAATTGAATTATGTTCGGCAATATATGGAAAAAAGTTTGGTCTTACAGTTATTTAAGAAGAAGATGAAATTTATTCTCCAATTATTGACTTAAAGTACCAACCTATGTTCTTGGGAACAGGAACTACTAAGGTATATCTAAATTTTTCATGGTCCTAGTCAATCGTACTTATAGTGACATTGTATTGAAAAATACATGTTGGAACAATTAAAGAGATGAGTTGTTTCCTATGTCACAAGTCATAATCTCCCCATGTTGACGTATATGTGATATGGGAAGAGATAAACATGGTGAGTTACAATCCATACGTCGAAGTGATGGATCAATCATGCATTCCACAATATCTACAAGAACTGATATTTCCAAGTTATATTTTACAATAGGTAAATATGATTTATATCCATGATCACTCCAAGTGATACAGGCAGAACTATCTAATTATACATCGAGAAGTACAAAAGATGTGTACCTGGTAAGTGGAGAATAAAGGATACTAGTTTTTGGGGATACAAACTGGTCTTCCATAGATCAAGAGATATACTATTGCTGTTAGGCTAAAGATGATGTGCAAGTAAATCTAATATCAGCCATTGGAAGCCATACCTATAAATACTGAGTTTGTTGTAGATTTTAAGGCAACTAAGAAGCAGTTAAATGTCACAATTTCTTCTAGTTCTTGAAATCGCACATAGTAAGAAAAGTATTATCATAATTTAAATTATTATATTCTTATTAGCCATTATGTCATGTTATGGTAGTGGAAAAAAGGTATATGCTTGGGATACCATCTCTAGATTATTTTTACTCAATGAGATAAGGTAGAAATAGTAGAATTACCATGCGGTAGAACTGTGGTGGACCTAGTAGATAAATCCATTACTCATTAGAAACATGATGTTAATCATGTGAGTAGATAACAAGTTTAGTTAGAAAGTTGTCTCTAGTGAAAGTGGGGGTGTTTAAATAGTGGGTTCTCTAGACCCAACTATTCATTTCTTTTTATTACCATATTTTTTATAAATATATCTATACATAATTTAATCTTACCATTATTGTGTTGGATTTTCTGCATCCACTATTGAAATGTTAATTTTCAAAGATTAATTGTCATATCAAAAGTTTATAACTGTTCCCATTCAATAATGAGAACCTCTAAATAGTATGAAATTAATCATAAATATACATTCTATGGTCATGATACACCTTACTAAATAAACACCATAGAGGTTTGACTACCAGGTATTGGGGGCTCATTAGAATTGAGAGTTCTTCGCATCAAGTTTGCACTTGGTGATCGATATTAGTGAGATCGTGAGGAATGGACCGCCAATTGGAACTCCCCATGTTTTGGGTTTCATTGGATGTTTCGATCTATAATCATGTAAAATGGTCTCCTAACTTGAGATCATTACCGATGTATGTCAATTTACTGTGTAAGTTGATGCAAGATGAAAACCGTGGAAATGAAGTTGTGGCGTGGTAGTTTGTGTTGGGGGCGTCATTGGTGGCATTGCATTGGTTGAATGGTCAAGAAAGGATTTGTCACTTCTGGGTTATGGAAGTAATATATCACAGGCCATGTTGATATGGATAGTAGTACCTTTATAAGACCACGACCATGGAAGTAAAAGGTAAATCCATCTAGTTAAATCAACAAACAATAAAGAAAGACAAGGGCGATGGTACGTGATTGCATCCTGCTTTATGAGATATTAAAGACAAATAGATTATATTACACAGTGCTTGTTCGTACGTTTTTTGTCGCTGCTGTGACAATCCTTATCTCTTCAGGGGCCATGATGGGTTTCTATATCTCACTCTTGGTTTTTGAATGCTATTCACTACTATCAAGATAAGGGCTTAGAGCGTCACACACAATAGCATATTCAAGAATCTTCCATATTCAATTGAATATGAGTTTTGGACATGATGGTCCCCACCACTGTAGTCCAGGATCTATCTAAGGAAAAATGATCACCAATGTAATAAATAGATTTATATTATTTGACTTTATCGAAATGTGTATTGAGTTTATTTATTTAATGTATTTATGATTTTTAAGTAAATACATGAGAAATATTAATTGATGAATAGTAAATTATTCAAGGTTCAATTAATATTTATAGGAGCGACGAGTCGAGTTAATGACACAACTATTATCACGTAATTTATTTTAATATATTAAAAGTGAAGATAATAATATTTATGACTTAGTTTTGTAGTCATAAAATTTCATGGATACTGAGTTAAGTATTCGGGGGCTGGTGAGGCAATACCATGTAATTTAATTAACCAATATAAATATAAGACGAGAAGATATTTCCAAATACTATTCATGAAACTTCTCTCTCCTCGCCTCCCTCCCATGAGTTAGAGAGAGATGCACTGGATCCAAGTAATGTGAATTGAGCTCTCTCTTAGCCATCGCTAGTGAAGTGATGTGGTGATCGTTAGAGCATCGAAGGCGTCATCGCAATTCCGTGCTAGAACCTAGATTACGGTGAATGGAGCTCCCATGACTTTTGGAAGTTCATTTGAACTATCTAGAGGAATTAGAATTCGGATTGTTCATGCAACGATCTCTAATGACGATAAGACATCGTGTGGGGCTTTAGATTTAAACCAGGTATTTTAAGGTTTTATTTTGTTCTTAAAAACCTTCACGCAAGATCACCAGCTTTGACCGGGCTGCTCTTAACCGATGTCGACAAGTTTACGTCCATCATCTGTGGAAATTTTTTTAAAATCCCACCTATTTGGGGGTTCCACTGCATGCCAGGTTCCAACACATGTTGGCCAAATCATGGGACATGTATTATCCCAATGCACCCATCACATGGGATAAGAAAACAGTTAGACTAACGGTACAGAGCCTGTGAAAAACACCTCTATAACAAGACATAAATCACTTGCATGATATTTCGTCCTGGGATACAGAGTTAAGACAACCCATGTGTGGCCTTTCTATGCACTGGAGCACCCCAAACAATTTGATCAAACAATGAAAACTAATCAGCATGGTTTATGCTAACCGTGCGGCCCACCTGTTTCACCCAAAACTCAGGGCTCTATGCTTTGAACATTCCCCACACACTCTCCAAGCCACTGAAGCATCATTAGGATTTATTATTAGGCCAAAACCAATGAAGAGAAAAAATTAAAATGTTATGCACCTTATACTAAAGTAAAAATCTTACACAATGTATATATATTTATAATAAATACATATAATATACAATATAATATATAAAATTTATACAAAATATATTATATTTAACATATAAATTATAAAAAATATATATTTTAGATTATTGTATAAAAAATATATTATTGTATATTATTGTTTCTATTTGTATGTAATATATTATTGTGTGTGTTTGTAATATTATTGTAATTTTTTTTAATAAATACATTATATATGTATTAATAATAATAATAAATAAAATTATATTAATAATGTATTATAAACATATATATATAAACACACACAAAATAACTATACTCAGTCCCATGCCAGTTTCCATGTGGGACATCCCTAACTTATATATTAATATATTATATTATTAATATATATTTTTAATAAATTTTTAATATATTATATTATTAAAATTTAAATTTCATAATTATAATAAATATAATTATGTAAAGGGGTGGATGGGTTCGAGACGAGAGTATCTCTCTCTCTAAAATTGAATGGCGATTGGGGATTTGTTCCCATGGATTCCTCGTTCTCTCTTCCGTTGCCCAAATATTTCCTTTTCCATTAGAAATTTGATAGTTATAAATCTGTTATTGATGTTGGGGAATAATAAGTTCACCCGTGGTGGGATCACATTAGATGTTTGATGCTCTATGAATGGATCCAGATGTTCTTTATCTCTCTTAAAGGACAATATTGTTGGAGGTTTCCCAACATATAGGGAAGCTTTCTCATGTGAAATTCCACCTAGATGTGATCTCAAAGAAACTGGGTAATGTTAAGAACTCCATCATCACTCAACTTATCTTACCAAGGGGTTCTAAACCATTGTGAATCAGTTACATGAATTCTCTCCTCTCTATAATTTGGGATTTTTCAAGATGGAAAAGAATTTATTTTGGACTCGATTTCTTTTATATTCTATCCCTCTTTAATGATTTAAATATGAAATCTTGGGGTTTTGGATCGTAACATCAATCCATTAGAGGTATGAAATTCCATCAATCAAACGTGGGTCAAAGTACAGAATATGTACTATATACCACCCATGAATTCTATATGGAATTTCACTGGCCATCAACATTCCCATAAAAATGTATAGGGAGACTGAATTTCTAAGGTTTGGGAATTACGCTCATTTTCTAGTTGAAGCAGACTTGATTTCAAATATTATTGATAAAATTTTCCTTTCATCTAGAAATGGTGAATTATATTTGGGGATTGAGTATAAAAAAATTACATTGGTATTATTTGGATTAAAAAATAATTGTACATGATATATTGAAATTAAAAAGGTTAGTAAAATGCACCTTCAGTTCTTATAGAGATCATAGTGAGAGTCAATGTTTTAAGAAATCAAAAAGTTTGAAACCTACTGGATTTAATTCTCAATATGTTGTGTGGGGAAAGACCTATAGAAAGGGGATTGTGTGCAAAGGAGGCCTCACATATTATACTAATTTTGAAGGGATTTATTTCCTCAAACAAATAATTTCCCTCATGAACTGAGGGATCCCATTAAATACTTTTTTTGATGTTATAGAGGCAGGGGTATCTAAAATACTTGTGAATATCCACAAATCTGAATTGGATACTCATAATATTGCAGAGGATGAAAATTTGGATAGAAATATCATGGAATAAGACCACTATGTTATCCATTATATAGGTGTGGATAGTGAGAATTTGTACTCATGTAAAAAAAAGTGGGTAGATTTAGTAGGTGAAGTGAACACTGAGAAGATGCTGAAAACTGATGTTAATTATACCAAAGATTTCCTATGTATAAAATTGATTTTATTTTAGAAAATAATGACTAATGTTATGGTCCATTTAAATTTGAGACTAATGTGTATGAATAAGTGTTTAGAGAATTCTGTATGGAGTTCTCTTTACCCATGGTTAATGTAAAAGAAAAAGAAATGAAGAAACCAAATGTCTCTAACAAATTCATGAAGACTGGTCCTTGTATGGATCAACCAGTGATAATTAATAGTATTTCAAATAAGTCAAGAAACAAATTTATACACATTATGTTTAAGAATATCCTCATAGATGATGATGGTTTCCAATTGGTCACTCATAGTAAATCCATCTCGCTTGGCCATTCACCAAATTATAGACCAAGTATAGTTCAAATCCACCCTCAGGTGGATTTTGTTCCTCATTCTAATGACTAGACACTTAATGTTTCTCTTATTATACAAATGGATATTTCAAATCCATTCAGAGAAAGGGATGATGAGGTTGATAGTGAGGGATGATATTATCCTCCTCATTTTTCGGAAATCATAAAAAATTCTTACGACACATTTGCTAAGGCTTCTAATTAGGAATTTGATGAAGCTAGAGATCACAATTCCGAAGTAAAAATTTCATCATAGGGCATTGAATGTGAAATACTATCAAGAGTTCTTCATGAATATGCAAATGATTTTTTTGGATTCATAGGTTTAAACTCTTCTTTCGCAAAATGGAACAAATACATTTTTTATTTAAAAAATATCTCACAGTTTTCAAAATATTTTCCATCATCTTTGAGGAATGTTTTCAAGGTAATTCGTAAATTAATTTCCATGATCTCTCATGGAAATTTATGACATGTTCCATCTCGAAACACAATTATGAATTGTCTTCATATGATGATAATGATCTTCCCAATAAGACCAAAATATAGAGGTGAAGGCATTATCCACAGTGTTGAGTTAGATACCCTAGGAACATGGTTTCTTGAGGGAAGAATAAATGATCCCTTTTGATTTTCACATTGTTTTGGGGTTTCCCTTATCATCTTGTCCCCATATGTCTTCTTATTCCTTCTTTTTTCCTTTTAACAGAGGGTTTATGCCTCACTTCTACAAAAAAATAAAAATAAAAACAAATATATATACCTAAATATTATTAATATAATATAAATATATTTATATATATATAAAAATATTATTGTTAATAAAAAAAAATAAAAAAATATTAATATATCATGAACACACATATATTTAAATATAAATATTTTTAATTTATCAAATACATATTTTATATATATGTAAACTTTTAATATATAAATTATATTATAAATGTATATATAATATTTATTTAATATATATTGTAGTTAGTAAATAAAATATATAATACACAATATATACAATATTGACAATATACAAAATATGTGTTATTTGATATATATATATATATATATATTGTATAAAATATAGACATTAAGTATAAAATATAAAATATTCAATATACAATATATGTTGTAAATTATTTTATATAAAATATATTATTGTGTATATATATACTATATTAATATGTATGTATATATGTGTGTGTGTGTAATATTGTTTTCAAATTTATTAATATGTACAATGTGTATATTGATGATAATAATAAATAAAAATATATTATTAAAATATCATAAACAGATATATATATATACACACACACACATAAATATTATTAGCGAGGTTTTCTTAAAAACATAGATAATTTAGCCATTTTTTTAGAAAATATTTCTAAATTCAATAATAGAATATTTTTAAAATGTTGCTACAAAACAACAATAATTTAGCAATATTTTCTTGAAAACATTGATAAATTCAATAGGATCAACATTTTGAGAAAATTTTGCTAAAAATGTTGATAAATGTATGTTTTTTTATAATGGATTCTTCCAATATTTTAACATCTGGAGTCATCCATCACTACTATTGTCGTCTGAACATTTAGACTCCCTTGGTTCTTCTGAACAACCACTATTCAGTTCTATAACATTACTTCAAGAATAAATCCTTTAGGAAGATTAAGTTAACTTTTTTTTCCATTAAGATTTATGTGAAAAATCAATTTTATATGTGGGTAGAGTCATGTGAATGGATTTCCCATTTTAATCTCACATTTATATTTTTTATTATTTATATAGTTAATATATTTCTTATTTTTCCAAAATATTTCTCTTAATTTATTGTAAATAAAATTATATTTTTTAGATTATGTAAATGTAATTACTTAATAGTATTAAATTAATAATTCATTAGACTATTCATAATGCCCTAACTCCCTGTTAATATAAATGAAATTAATATAAAAATTTCAACCGTAAATTTGATGTTATCCTATGTATTTTTAATGAACATGACACACAACTAAGTCATTAATTTAATCTATACTATTAGAGATTTGATTTAGTGACTTTGAAAACCCATAGTAACAACGATTTATCACCACTAGTACCTAACCCATACATTTGCATGTCATGATCATTTAATTATAGATTCAATTAAAAATAATTTTAGTATTTCCCAATATAAATTTCTAGAAAATAAGTGCATACATGAATTCAATTATATTCTATATAATTTCATACTAATAATTCAGTGGAAAATAATTCCTATAGGAATACATATAGTATTCCTATCACACTTATCTTCTATATAAGTCCAAAACTGGTAATAGAAACATAAAATTAAGAGAATATGTATAATGGAAAATAAATAAAAATATAACTATATATAGGGAATAAGTGGTGATTACATGTATAAATATAGAGAACATCATTTAGTAATATGACTAAAAAATTCACTAGGAGAATCTACAAACATTGACTCGTCATTTATTTTTACATGGGATCCCTGACTACCAAAACTATGTTCTTGGTCTCATTAAAGCATCCATGTGTCAAATAATCACCTTAATCAATTAATTAATTATAATTATTTTATTATTATTCAATATATATTTCATTGATAAATACATTAATCATTCAAATAATTTGTTAAGATGGACTTGGTTTTTTAAGAAATGCCAGATCCATCCCATTTATCATTTATTATTTTTCTATCCAAAACCATATTCATGTTTGTAATAGTTGGATCACTTTTTATTTTTCCATCCAAAACCGAAGTCATGTTTGTGACATTTGGTTTCTACATTTACATATAATTTTCATAGCCTACAATGATATTTTCTCTACTACTCATGGATAAAAATAAAATTTATGGAACCACATAAATCTTTTACAATTGAAGAATATCCTATAATTTCAGTTACCAATTGATAAAAATCATATATCTAATGAACTACATGTTTAACTAGGAATAAACAAAACAAAAAAACCCAATTGTAGTTATTAATTTTGTATTAAAAAAATCTGCAGTTATTAATTTATTTAAATCAATGCTTTGTTATATTATATTTTAATATGTTGATTTGAAAACAAAATTGAATGAACTTGAGATAAGATATGTCTCAAGAAACATTTATGGTGTATAATATATAGAATTGGGAAAAATAAAATCCCATATATTGAATATCATGATATTTTTATGTTGATGATCATCAACAGTACATTTTTATGTTGTGTTAATGGAATTACATGATTTTCCGTTAGTATAAGTAGTGTGATGGGACTTTCATGGCTGAGTGGCATCCTATGAGGAGGCTGACAACCTCCATGCATCAGTATAGTTTGTAGAGTATGAGAGAACCTCTCAAGGAACCCCCTTATTTTTCTCTCGGGTCCACCATTTTTTCCTTCTCCCAGTAAGTGAAGGAATCAAGGAATTGATGCCTTCTATATCATCCCTAATAATTTAATAATATTAAGACATCCACCAAACTACATATTGAAAAAAGATATCATATACCAACCAAATTTCCCACAAGAAAAAATGGTGGTCCAATAATTAATGAATCCCACTTCTACTCCGGGCTAGTGGAGGTGACATATATAGTCTCTAGCACCTCCACTGCCAATGATGGATTGGAAATAGCATCATTCCACCCACCAATTTCTACTATAGAAACATGATCAACTAGAATGGAAGAAGGAACAACCTCATAGGTCCACTGAGGAATGGACTCATTATCCACCTATGAGTACCACAAAGGAACGGATCCTCGATCCACCACTAGGCCCCACTGTGAATCTGCGAATGTCATCGAAGACCATTGATCATTCCCCAAGCCACCACCACCACCAAATGTAGCACAAGAAAAATCTATGGTAAAATATTTCAAATAGGGGCTTCTTCTTCTTGTTTTTCTTTGGATTCCTTAGGATATTGATAGAAGAACAGATCCATCATGATCTCCCACATGAGTCTATTCATCCATGCATCTGGAGAACATCTCGGTGAGAAGCAAAAGATTCAGAAAATTTATGCTTCCACATTTTATTGGAATGGATTCCTACATCAAAAAACTGTATTGGGAAAACAACATCACAAAAGAAAATTGTTGGGAAGTTCCCTAGTTCCCCTTCCATGATTGGCAGGTAATCAGTTCTTGGGCCAGTAAGAATAATGAGGTGATTTTAACTAAAATTTGTCTAAATATGATTAGTAAAAGTCATAAGACTATTCCTTCCAACAATGGCTTGAGCATATGTGTAATGGGAAAACATCAACACAGTCGTCTAGCCACATGGCCGAGTGGACTGAATAATAAAATGGACATGTTTGAAAACAATATAAAAAAATTAGAAAAATATATGAATCTATTAAAAAAATATGAACATATAAATATATAATCCCCATTTAAATATTAAACATTAGTTCCATTATATAAAGGTAGTCATCCAAAAATGACCTATATTTCTTGAATCCAATTACATATTGGTTATAAATCCAAGAATAGATCTCTTCAGGGTGTCCTCAATTGTATAATCATTCTTTTGCTTAGCATCATCCCCAATGTCATCATTTTTATTTTCCTTTGGAAATGATCCATATTCCACCAGCTCCTTTGAATGAATCTTCATATATTTTTATTTTTACATGATCTTCAATTCACCAATAATAATCCCTTTTGATTTCATGATTTTAGTGGAAATAGTCTCTTATAAAGAGGAATATACCTTGAAGGAGACACGTTTCCTTGAGGAGAAATTTCTGTATTACATGAATAAAAATTAAAGAATTTAAAAGGTATATTGATATAATATTTAAAAGTTCTATGATAAAATAGATCCATAGTATTTAATATGTACCTTGATGAACAAAAAAAGGAATCTTTATGAACTATGGGTACTGGAATTATTGATATTTTAAAAGGTACCTATTTTTTAATTAAAATGTTAATGATATTATAGGTACCTATTGTTTTATTATTTTAATGTAATGCAATTTTAATAGGTATGAACTATGGAGAAAAAGAAACAGATATGTAAATGATATGATGTAAAAGGGAATAACAATGTAAAAGGGTTTTCCAGTTAAATGTAATGAGAATGAAACTAATATAAAAAACACTTCAATAAACCAACATTACATGATAAATGATACATGACTCAAATTCCAATAATGACCAAAGAGTATTCAGATTGATATGTGCAGTCAGTTTATTTTTCACGCATTTTTTGACATGTCTATTGAAACATCAATGACTAAATAACATATTTATATAAACACCTTCATAGACTTACCTACCACAGTGAATAGACTAACCACCAACATTCATAATAAATGCATACCTTCATATTATATTCTTACCTTCATCCTTTCTTAAAAAATAATGGATGTATTTGTAACTTAATATGCGAATTTATATTAAATTTATGAAGGTATTCAATTTTCATATTATACCAATGTATGATAAAAGGAAATCATATAATATCCATATAGACTTTTCACTTTAATTTGCAATATTAAACCAAGGTATGATAAACCAAGCCCTGAAAAATATATGTGAATACATATTAAACCAAGGTATTCACACTTTCAAGTTAGACCTAGTTTAAATTTATATCAATGATTCCATACTTTTAATTTTAACTTGGTAATAAATTGATCTGTGAATGTGAATTATAGTTACAAAATATAATGGTGAAACCCTAAAGGGGTTATTATTTCAAATAATAACTTGTGCATTATAGTTATAACATTGGCAACTTTTAACCTTATAATAACATGTGAATTACAATAATAATTTTTTCATTGTAGTTTTATGCTTCCAAATTTTATAATAACCAAACAGTATTCAATGACCTATGTGTTTCAGTAACAAACAGTAATGTTGAAACCCTAAATGGGGTTATTATTTGATAAAAAAATAACTAAATGGGGATAATATTTCAAATATTTCATAATTTTCAAAGTGGTCTATTCCCATGCCAATATTTTCTAATGTTTTTATGATCAATAATATTTTTTAATGTAGGGAAAAAATTATCTATTTGAGGGTTTTGATATACCATCAAAATTGTTATCATTATGAGGAATATAATACATAACATACCATTATGAATTAATGTATCATATATTTCATAATGTAATTTTTGAGAATAACATATCAAACATTTATGTAAAAATAATAATACAAATCACATTAGTAAATAGATGTGAATTGGTAGTTTAAACAAAGTTGTTAACACCTGCAAGAATAAATACAGGGTTAAACTAATTTTTGAAATATAAAAAGTGGTAATATACACCGATTTTATAGAAATATAAGAAATTTAAAGGAAAAAATAATTGTAAGTTGAATATACATATGAAGATGTGATAATATTAAAATTAAATAGTTATTCCAAAATAACCAATCTAAAAATGGAATTGAGGATAAAAATATTATGAGCATAAAAAAATCAAAAATTTATGATTTTACTACACTATTATGGTGAAAAACTATTGTAAATATACATTTTAATGATTTGTTATGTCATCTTATTCATCTATTACTTGGTTCCTGGTGAAATCTAAAACCAAATAATGTACACAATTGTCTTAATAGTAATAAGAAATATATTTTTTATCATATACCTTTCATGATCCATTTTCATTTTTTTAAAATCATACAACGTCACAACACATCCCAAAATCAATTAAACAAGCACTAAAAACCATGTTTGACTTTAGGAATTGAAATATATTTATTCCCTAAATCAAAAAACATATACACATTCATTATTAAGACACAAGGGTATTATAATAAGTTTTCTATGCTGAAACAATAGCATTTGATTCTGATAAAAGCATATTACTTGAATAAATTCTGATTTGGGGACTAGTGGATAGATATGGACAGAAATTTAGTCATGAAACCTAAATAAAAACTACACATTCCAAGTAATTTGGTCCACATTTGTCTCTACATGGAAATATGAAACACTAAATAATTTTTCTTGGGAAAACATCCCATATATGTTGCGTTACAACTTTGAAAATCGATGAGTGTTTCTATAGCTACTTAAAATATGTTACTAGTTTAAATAGAACTAAAGCCATGTGAAACACTAATTTATTTCATGGGAATTTTATAGAAAAAATTCTTATAAGACTCAAATAGAATATTTATAACTGGAAATAAAGAAGTGGATTGATATTGAAACTACTAAAGGAATCATTGTGCTTTCAATACAAAATGAAAAAATGGAGAACCAAAATACTAAAAACTACAATATAGGATTAACACCAAATGGTTATATCATAAAATAAAAAAAAATATTGTTACCTAATTTGTTCAAATATATATACATTCCAAAAAAAATATAGAAATAGAAATCATAAAAAATCAGAATGAAAACCAGAGAAACAAAAATCAATTAATTTTTATTGAAAAAAATTTATGAAAATATCATCAGATTAGAGAGGACATGGTTTTCAATAGATCCCATTATAGGGGATGTGATGGTGTGGATGTAGAATAGGTGGAGAGAGATGATAATTCTCTGATGTGGGGATGATGATAGATAAATTTTCGTAAAGAAGAGGGCATGGAAAATATAGGGATATGGATTTGGAGGAGAAAGAATTGGAGGAGAATTCATTAAAGGAGTTAGAGAGGTGGACGTAGTGGTGGAGACCAAAACCACCATAAAAAATTCATATAGATAAAAAAAATTCATAGAGATAAAATGATATAAAAATATATTTATCTTCTATTGTGAAGAACAAGCTAATGAAATTAGGCATGACTATATAATACTTATAGAATGATGTTGAGTATTTGGATGGTAGTTCAACATTCATTTATGATTAGATTAGTGTCCTTCTCAAGTTGCACAAACAAATTAATGGATGTTTTGACTGTCACAAACTAAATAAGAATTATTTAGAGAATTAATTGGTAAATTTAAAATATAATTATGTATAGAAACCTTTTAAATTCATTAAAATCACCTTTTTATATAATTGAAACAACAAAACATTATGATATAAGGTAGAATATAAAGATATGATACAACAAAAAAACCATTTATTTTAAATTGAATCATAACTATAACATATAATAGAGTTCAAACACCCTTTAATGTGGTAAAAATACCAATGAATCAATGTAGTACAAACATATTTTAATCAATGTTTTTCATAAACCAAAAAAGGTATCTATAGAAATCTGAAACTTCCATAACAAATGGAATATGAGATAAACAATTTCATAGAGAAAAATTGATTTAAAATTATATATTTAACTACATTGATTAAGCACAAGATACTAAAATTAGGAATGATTGTATAATACTTACAGAATAATGTTGAGTTTTGGGATGATAGTTCAAAATTCATTTAAGATTAGTTTATTGTTAGTTTAGTGGCATGATCTTGTTGTACAAACAAATCAATGAATGTTTTGACTATCACAAAAAAATTGATTATTAAATGTTAAATTTAAGATATAATTATGTATAAACACTTGCTAATTCATTAAAAACACCTTTTCATATAATTTGGAAAGAAAAAAACTTAAGATACAAAATAGAATATAAAGACAAGATACAAAACACACACATTTTATTTTAAATAAATACATAACAGAAATGTATAATAGAGTTAAAGAACCCTTTAATGTAGTAAAAACTCATATCAATCAATGAATTACCATAATATTCCTATAAATGATTGCCATAACCCATCAAATGGATCTAAAAAAAGATGAAACTGCCAAAAAATTGAACATGTGATAAAAAATTTCAGTGATAACAAATGATTTTAAACAAAATATTTAAATCTTTTGTTGAAGCCAAGAAACTACAAATAGGAATGACTATAAATACTTAAAAAACGATGTTGAGTATTTGGATGATAGAACAATATTCATTTATGATTATTTTAGCGGCCTTATCACGTTGAAAAAACAAATCAATGAATATTCTGATTATGAGATATTAAATAAGAAACATTTAGACCGTTAAGCAGTAAATTTAAGATATAATTATGTATAAAAACCTGTTAATTAATTAAAAACTACTTAATGTCAGGTGATTTATTAAAAAACACGTCTAATATTTCATGGGATTAATAAAAAAATGTGTAACATATCGTGTACCCACTCTAAGATGAATTATCCCCCCCCCCAAAAAAAAAACACTTTCACGACCAATTGTCAGAAGAAGAAAAATAAACACTCTAATCCAACATGATTATGCATTAAAGTATGTGAATATAGAGAAACATAACTCAATTATATGGGACAAAACTATTTATTTTATAAAACATTCCCCCTCAAAATATGTTAATATTTCATAAAATAGTAACATGAAAACATATCAAAATGTAGCCAATCCAGTCAATTCTCAATCACATATTTAACATTGCATCATAAATATTTTTGTGTTCTATGATATAAATGTGTAATAAAATTAAATAATAAATACCTCAATAGGAATTCATCACTCATAAGCACAAAATAAAGGTAGATTTAAAATGACAAAATAAGAGTATAATGGGAGAATGAGGATGTATAATTTATCGAGAGGAGGGGGAATTTACATACTCTAAGATGAAAAAATATAAGAAAACAAGTTGGAATATGACACAAAATATTGCACATATAAATGATTTATTAATTTCAATAATTCTACCTCTAGGGTGTCATCACACATCTGCATAAAATATTTTCAACCCTGCATAGAGGGAGGTCAAGTAATAGAGGAATGCTTAGGAAAATTTTCATTCCTTATAAGATTAAATAAAAATAAATATTATTTAATCAACAAATTATAAATTATGAATAAAGTCGAGTGACACATGAAATTATATCGTTAGAAATATAAATTCATGATCAACCCTCAATACTAAGACTAATAGGGGAAATAGTTAGGAACCAATTATTATGAGAAAACAGTTTTTCAATAATTGATTTTTGGAGTGAAGGGGACAGAAATTTTGTTGTAGCCATAGAGAGGGAACATTTACCGGTAAGATTAAATAAATCAAGAATTGTGAAGAACATAAAATAAATTAATGTCATTACCTATAATAGAATACCCATAAAGTAGTTGAGGGCATGTGTATCAACTGAGTTATCCAACTTATGCCTTAGACCTTGAAACACATTATCAGTTGCATATAGGAAGTCGTGAAGAGTAGGATATAAGTGCCTTCAAGACATCAGTGAAAAGACCTAAAATTATGGTATTCATGAAAAAATTACGATAGTGTTGTAGAAATGAAGTCATCTTCTTGGACTTAGATAGAAGTGTCTTCAATATATCTTCACAAAACCCTCAAAATCCTTGAAGACACCATCTGCGAGTGACCACATTCTTGACAGGGATTGAACTATGAGGGATGCAGAGAGTGGAAGTTGGGGGTGGTTGAATGAGGACTGGGGGAGAAGAGGTACATGGAGAAGAACTTGATATGGTGATAGGGGGAGTGGTAGGCATAGATGGGATTTGAAGAGGAACCGAGAATATAGAAGTAGAAGGATGTAGACAAGACCTTCATACAAAGACCTCGAGAGCAGATGGAAGGGACGGGAACTGGGGAGGAATGTGGAATAAGGGAGTGGAGGGACGCCGATGAGGCCTTGATAAGGAGTGACAAAGAGCGGGAGAGACATACAAAAATGGTAGTAGAATAGGGATCCCAATTAGAAGGGGATGAGTAGAGGAAAGGGAGGTGTCAGGAACCATAGCCATAGTGACACGTAATTGAAATAATTGTGGAGTATACATGTGGAGGAAAAAAATACATGATATAGTAGAGTTAGTAGATAATAATAACTAAAAAACACAACTTTAACAGCACAGACCTTTATCAGTGCTAGAAAAACCCCTTGATAAAGGGAAGATTTATCAGGGTTAAAAAAAGTGCTAATAAAGGGTATCATTTAACAGTGTTAGAAAATGTTGATAAAAGGTGACCTTTATCATTATTTTCTTAACAATGATAAAGGGTAACCTTTATCGATGCTTTTCTATAACACTCATAAAAGGTTTCCTTTATCATTTTGACATTTTTAACGATGATTAAGGGTACCCATTATCAGTCATTCTTTAGCACTGATAAGGCTCCTCAATAATTACCAATTTTCTTAATTAAATAATAATTTATAAAAATTAATAATATTAATATAAATATATAAAAATTATAAATATTAATAAACAATATTTATTAAATACATAGTAATATAAAATGAATAAAAAGAAATAATTAAACAAATAAAAATTAAAAATGAGTAAAGTAAGAAAAATATTATACATTTTATTAATTAAATAATTATTGATAAAAATGAATAAATTTAAAATACATATATGTATATATATATATATGATAAATATTAATATATATTATATATTAAATAAATAAAAATATATAAATAATTAATTTTAATAATTAAACCAAATTTTTTTAAAAATGAATAAATTAAAAAATTGTTACAAATAATTATCAATGAAATGATTAATAATAAAAATGAATATTTTTAATATATATATATATATATTAATGATAAATAGTAATAAATAATATATATTATTTTTAAATATAGATAATTAATAAAATTTAATAACTCAAAACATGCATATTAATTTTTTATTCATTTTTAATGGGTTTAATACAAAGTTATTCATTATTACTTTTTATATAGAAATATATTAATATATATTTAAATATATATATATCAATGTATATAATATTTCCTAAAATATGATTTATATAGTAAAAAATATTTATCCCTACATTAAATAATATATTTATTGAAAAATATTTTATCATTAAAAATAATAATAATTAATAATACTTAATATAATTACATCGAGTAATGGAAATAATTGAATGTTTTTTAATTTTTAAATTAAACATATATCGAACATGTGTTACATTGATTTCACATACATATATGTAATTAAATATTTTTAATATACCACACACACACATAAAGAGATATTTATGCAATGAAATCTTATATAGAAACACATACACCTAATATTTATGTAATTTAATGTAATTTTAGTATTAAATTAATAATTTAATTATAATATGATACATTTAATATATTACTATTTAAATCCGTGTTTTTTCTTTCTTTATTTTTAATATTATTATAGTTAGGTAATATTTTATCATTTTTAAACTTTATTTGTTTTAATTTAATTGTTTTCTACTGTTTGTTTATATATATTTTTACAATGTTTTAGTATTTGCAATATGTATTCATCATTAAATCAATATATAACCAATTTTTTATAGTTTTTATTTAATTAATAAAACACATCCATTTTCTCAATATTTTTAAAATGTACTCATTTTTAATTATTCAATTTCACTCATTTTTAAGAGAAATGCATTTAAGACAATATATTCATTAATAATGATTAAAATATATTTTTAACTAAATATTTACAAATAAATATATTTATAAATGTATATTTAATATATTTATATATATATATTACGTTTCTTTGGTGTACAATTACATTCAAACACACATGTCACACACACAGGTCGGGAAGGTATGCCATATCCCCCAAGGGGATATCCCACCCATAAATACTTTTTTATTTATTAATATATGGCCCGAAGACCATTGACCAATAGGTTCATCATGACCCAAAGGCTAAACATGACCTCAAAATCATGTTGTGCACCTCATCCAATTGGACAAGTCATCCATAGTGCTATAACCAGTGCACCCTAGAGACAACACCACCTATGTAGTTGTCTTTCATTGGACCTACACCCCTCACCTTCGTAGAAAGGACCACTGTACTCCCAGATCATCACCAAGGGCATTCAAATCCTGTCATCATCACACCGAGTGCTTGCACTACATCATCGTAGGAATCACCCCATGCCATCATCGGGAAACCGCACCACTTCATCGCCAAGATTTCACCCCATGTTTACTGGGAGCCCACACCTCCTTGATGCTAGAATAAATCTCCACATGCCATCAAAACACAGGGATCCCACACTACCACACCGCCAGATGAATCCCCATGTTGGAAAATCACCGCGACGACCTTCCGTTGATACCCACAATGGGCATTGTGGGTGGGAGTCAAACACTGGACTCCTACCCATTTTGATGTCGCTGACACATGAAGATCATCTACTGATATGCACCCCATGACCATTATAAATTGAGATATTTATAGTTATAAATTAATTAATAATATTTTTTAAAGAAGTATTTATATAATTATAAAAAATCATTTATATTTTTTTATATAATTATAAAATTATAAAAAATTTATTAAAATAATGAATATATTTAATATATATATATATAATAAATTAATATTTATTTATTATTTATATATATTTATTATTATTATATAATTATATATAATAATATATATATATATTATTTTTGAAAAATTATTTATATATTTATAAATGAAAAATTATTTTTTAAAATTATTCAAATATTATAATATTTTTTTTAAATAATGAATATTTTTAGTATATTTATATTTATATATATATATTTCTTAAATATATATGTATAACTATATAAATATATATAATTATATAAATATATTTATAATTATAAATGTATTTATAGAGATGGCTCTTTATCAGCGCTTCTTTAGCAATGATAAAGACGTATTTTATAAGTGCTAATTAATTTAGCCCTAATAATAGGTTACTTTATTATAGATTATTTGTAAGTGATGTTAAATGTCTCCCTAGTATATTTAAAATATAACGTTCTGAATTTCTCTGGGCCTTTCTTTTGTGGAAATCTACAGTTTTTAGTGTTCTTGGGGGTCATTATGGCTTGCCCTAGGAGTTTTCCGAAAATCCGGATCCACCAAACAGTTTCACCATAATTATGGTACCGGTAACGGTCGCACCACCATCACGGTGGAACCAGTAATGGTCGCACTGTCATGGTGGCACTAGTAATGGTCGCACAATCATAGTCACGCCATCATGGTGGCACCATTATAGTGGAATTGTTATGGTGGAAATATCACACTGTCTCATTGAAATGGTGGCACACCCTTCGCAATTTTTTTTCCAGTTTCCCATGTCTTCCCAATTTCATCCCTCTAATGTCTTATTTGACATAAATAATGTTTCAATACTTCCATGGGAGTTTTTAAGGGGTTTTTAAAGGGTATTATTTATATCTTTAAATATCCTAATTTTTTGGGAGATTTGAGATAACCAAACCATGTGATCTTCACTATGATCCCAGGTTAATCACTTTTGGAAACCGTTCTTCCTTTAAAACAGGATCTGGCTCTTGAAGGCCGGGATCATCCCTTACTTGTATGTTTTCGGTTTCCCCTTGGTGTGCCCAAATCCTTCCTCTCTAGATGAGTCATGCCCTTGTTCTAGAGTTTTCCTACTCAACTTTCTTGGATTTCTTTCCTGCTACTCGCACGACCCATGTTCTTGCCACATGGAAGAACTTCGATCCATTGATCTATGATGACCCAGACTCTCTTGGTCCTTCCCTTTGCCAAAATCTGGGTTCTAAAGGAGTGGCGTCTCGGTGAGACCAATCGGTGAGACCCATTGGTGAGACCGATCGGTGACACCCGGCCTTGTCAAGTTGTTTCCAGTAGCGCTCTTTTGCGCAAATAGGGTTTTAAACCCTATTCTGACTCGTTTAAGCGTGTTTTTTAAGACCCGTAACGTGCATAAGATCTTTAATTAAATACTTAATCAATTCATGAGTCGGCTTAAACCACCCGACCCCTTTTTAAGGACGAGTGGAGTCGCGTGGTCAACCCACGAACCCCGCACATTACGCGGTTTCACGTTTTCACCTCAACCGTCCCCGGCTCTTATAAACTAAGGGTTAGCTGTGGTTTCTCCTTTCCTCGATCGTGGCTTTTCACAAACAACTTCTGGTGCATCGGGCCCGCCGCATCGTTATCCGTAAAGTTCCGCGCCCCCGGCCTAAACGTCGATCATCTATCAACAAGTAGGGAATTTCTCCTTCGTCTCTCTCTTTTTTGTATCATGCGGGGTGGGCATGCTTTTGATTCTGTAGAATTGGGTAAACCAGACCTAAATAAAGATAATGAACGTTTTCTATAAAGAAAGGGGGGGGGGGGCTGTGATCGTTGATGGTGTTTTATATTTTGATGTTGTTTCTTCTATGACCATCTTGCTGAGTTGTGCTGGCTTATGCCTCCTGAAAATTGAGGCCGTTGGTGGTCATTTTTTGTGCACTAATGAACCCTGCTGATGTTTTAAATGGCTTGTTTGTGGTTGTAAACTCCTGCTGTGAAAGGTGAATTGGTTAATCACGTATATCCAGATGAATAAATTGAAAGCACCAGGATCAACCCTTCTGTGATAACTCCCGATTATAACACACAGAATTTGAATCATGGAGTGTGTTAAGTCGTTTAAATCTGAAAATACCGGCAATCCCTGACTTGTGTTGGTGGTGGTAGTTGGTTTTTTTCCATTCGGGCCGATTGTTGGAGATGTGGGAGGGGATGGGATCCCCTTTTCTTTTATACTCTCGGTGGTTGTGTGAATTTGGCAGATGGGATCTCCTGTTGGTATGGATTCGGTGGTTGTGAGTTTTAAATCCGGGTGGTTACTTGTTTATATCACGAGTTGGGGTGGAATCCTCTGTTGTTGAGAACCGGGTGTGGACGTTTTGGTTGTTGTTTGACTATTTACTTTCCTGGACTTATGCCTATGCCTACTAGTTGCCCAGTAGTGCTTAAACGTAAAAAGTATTACTGAATGTGAAATAAGAAAGGGGACAAATGGGTTGTTAGCGTGAGTCGTGACTCGGACTTGAGTGTTGTTGTGATCTGTAGGCTGTCTAAAAAAAACCTAGCTTTGGGTGAGTGCTTGTTACCTATATATATATACCTGTAGCTTTGTGTTTCTTATTCACGCCCCACCCAAGTTGAGCACTTAGTGCCGAACACCCCCATTTCATGGGGGAGGGTGTTTTTCCCAACACTATTCTTAGTGGCTGGTTATTAGCTCCTTTTCTACTCCCTTTCCCGGATAGCCCAAGTATCTTCGGGCAGGCTGTGATGGCTTGAAGTCCATTATTATCCCAAGAACCTTCAGACTGGGTAGTGTGGTGTTTGGCCAGGTGTGTGCGGCAGGTGGTTTCCCAAATGTCTTCGGGATGAGGCCCAGGTGTCTTCGGGCGTGGTAGTGTATTTTCTAGCCCAGGTGTCTTCGGGCGTGGTGGTGGTTGTTTTGGCCTAGGTGTTTGCAGGCATGGTTACGTGTGACAGTTGTGGCCCAGGTGTGTGTGGGCAGGATTTCAGTAGTGGGAATGCGTGCAGTTGAGGCCCAGGTGTGTGCGGGCGGGATTTCGGCAGTGGGACAGTGTGTGGTTGTGGCCCAGGTGTGTGCGGGCGGGTGTGGTAGTGGGACTGCGGTGAGAATGGAGGGATTGGTCTGATGCGTAGGATGTCTCAATAACCAGTGGGAAAGTGGCACAGGGTACCCAAACATCGATGTGCTCTTATTATATACACTACTTGACTTGCGTTATTTGGGGAGTGTGCCTTGGTGAGGCCTAGGGTGGATAGTTTACCTTGATAGGTGATTGGTTTACACCTTTTCTCATGGGACTTTAGTACGTTCCCCCACTTGTGCATGAGAGTCTTTTGTTTTCCCTACTGAGTGTACTTGTATGCTCACCCTACGTATATAAAACTGCTTTCAGGTTTCCAGGAGGACTTCGGGGATCATGCAGGACCTTACTAGCTCGGACCTTTGGAGCAGTTGCAGTTGTTGTTTTCTTTTCCTCTTTGGTACTTACCTTGTAATCACCTTTTGCAATTTGTTGATTTTACTTTGGAAACATGCATGTGGTAATGGTTTACTTTTGGATTTACTTTTCTTTCTACCTTGGTGTTATTGGGTTTTCTTCTCCTTATCTCTCGATCCTATAAAATAAAAACGGTAATGCCTTCCATTTGTGAGAAATTTCTATACCCTTGGTGCTAGTCGCCACTCCGGGACCTATTGAAGGCGGTTTTCGGGGATCATTATCTCTCATTCAACTTAAAGAAGGAAGGGCCTGGCAATCTGCTGACCCTTCCCTCCTTTTGGGGAAGGCGGGTCGTGACATGATCATCGAAGTAGGGATCTCTTCTATCTCAATTTATTTGTCCATCATATGGGGTGGGTGTACTAATGATTCCTTGTGAGGAATGGATGAATAATGTTCTTAAAACAAGAAATAAAAATAAGTAAATATGATCAAATGGTTACATGGGTAAATGAAATAATGGTCAAGGAATGGTTTGATGTTGATATCCTATTTTATTTGCTATCACTGATTATTTTATGGATTTTTGTGACTATATGACTCCTAAAAATCATGACTATTGGTGTTATTTTCTTGTCCACCTGTGATGATCTTTTTTGTTGTGATGTATTTATAAATGGTTGTAACATGAAAATCTGTTAAACCACATACACATGGTTAAATTAACAGATTCCTCTGGATAAAACCTATTGTGTGATCACCATAGTTATATTAACGTGGAATCGAAAAACCTCTATTGGTTAAAAATGAATTCAATTCAATTAATGGATGTGGTTGTGTGTTCTGTGTTCTGGTTTTGGGGGCTTAGTGTGTGGGGCGGCACAGGGGGTGTGTTGGTTTCCTAGTTTGAGAGAATATTTTATTGTGTAATGAATGGAATTTTATGAATTTGGACTGTCTTTGTTTGTGTTTTTGAAGTGTAGGAATGTCATGTAGTGGTACTTTGGGGTGGTTATGAACTTCTTCTGCAGTGGGACAACATCTGGGAATTTTTTGGGAAGGGGGTTGTTGGTTTGGGTTGTGAGAGAAGGATTATGAGGTTCATCTTTGAAGAATTATAGTTGACCATGGTTGAAAAGGGGTGTGCAGTTGGAATGATAATCTAGTTTTGTTATTTTATGGTTATGGTTGGTAGTTTACTGGTAGTACTGAAATAAATTATAGTGAATCCCATAAATAAATAAATGGAATATGGTTAAATTAAGAGGTTGGGTTTGTGTGGTTGTGAATATAGGGGTAGTAGAGAAAGTGGTTCTAAGTGGGATGGTTGTTTGTTTAGAAACCCATAGGTTGGGTTCAGTGTTTTCTAACTTATATGTATAAATTGTAGTTCCATGTTATTTCAAGACTTAACCCATCCTTGTTTAGAACCATGTTTTGAACACCCCCATTTTTTGGGGGAGTGTAGATTTCCCAACGTCTCGATGGGAGGATGGATAGCTGGTTGCTGACTTCCTCCCTCCCGCCTTGTTACAGTTTCATACCACTTGATTTTATCTAAGAAGGTTATAATTTATTGAGGCTTACCATATCCCTAGATCCTTTAGGAAAAGGTTTTTTGTAGATGAGAGGAATAGTTTTTTTTGGTGCAAGTTTTTTTTCAAGTGTCTTTGGGATGAGGCATAGGAGTCTTTAGGTGAGAGATGTGGTTGTTGTGGCCCATGTTTATGTGGGTGGTATTTAGTGTGGTTTGAGGCCTAGGTTTCCACAGGCAGGTTGTGGAAGTGGGGTTGTGTATGGAAAGAGTGGTAGAATCAAGACATTATCCGTTAGTAATGAGATGTAAACCAGTGGAAAAGTGGTGTGGGGTACCCAAACATCGATGTGTTTATACTATTACTTTACTTGAATTGGATTATTTGGTGAGCGTGCCTTAGTGAGGCTAGGCTGGTTAGTACTCCTTGGTATGGGATTTGAGGTTCTAATATTTTCTCATAGGGACATTAGTATCTTTCCCATATTTTTTCATGGGTTGCTTTAGTTTCCCTATTGAGTATACTTGTATGTACACCCTACGTATGTAAAACTATTTTCCAGTTTCCAACAGGACTTTGAGGACTGTGCATGACTTTACTAGATCCAGTGAAATTATTATTTGTGGTTTCTACTTAGTCTCTTTTCTTTTGATACATTACCTTTGGATAATTTTTTTTATATTTTAGCATATTTACTTTTGAACATGCATGTGGGAATAGATTTTGGCCTTAATTTTACTTTTATTATTTGAAGTTTCTTGGGATTTACCTTCTTATATCTTGATGATGTTCTATAAAAAGGGTAATGCGATTAATTTTTTCGTTAAATTCTATACCCTAGGTACTAGTCCATGCTCTAGGACCTATTTTACAGTGGGAATTGGGGTTCATTATCTATCATTCATCTTGAGGAATGAAGGGAGGGGCACTTTTCTGTCCCATCCCTAATCTTGAAGATGGTGGGTCATGAAAAATTGGTGTTATTTGGAATGTTTTTTGAGGGATATGATGGATTTCAGAGTTATTCATAGTAAGAATTTCCTGGGATGGTAGGGAAACAGTGTTGGTTGACCTTAGTGTGTGAAATAGGCCAGGGAAGACTGGTTGGGACACGAGTTTTTAAGGGCCCTCTCGATCTGGTTCTAGGATTTTTTACTTATTGAACGACCATGTGAGGATACACTTATTACATCATATAGACCTTAGTAATTGTACATTGATCATAATTACATGTATTATTTTTTGATTTTGGTGTTTTGGAAAAAATATAATGAGTTAAAATGAATTTAAAAGGAAATTTATGCACTGCCCCGGCTTAGGAGTTCCTTGTTTCCATTTTCATCTATGGAACCTGGAGGTCTCCCACATGTGGTACGAGCAGTAGAGGCCTAGAAGGTTGACCTAGTTGATTAGAAGAGGGCTGATCAAGAGGAGGAGGATGAGAAGTGGCAGAAGATGCTTCATGAATTCTAAAGGTATACTTTGGGAAAGTAAGGGGTAGCATATAATACATAGAGACAGAGAGATGGCTCAAGGAGCTTGGGATCGCTTTCAGCATAATCCGGGCTCTGGAAGAAAACTGGGTACCACTGGCAGTGAGATAGATGCAAGGAGTGGAACATCTGTTGTTGATGCATTACCTCGAGGAGAGGAAGTTGACTAATATGTCATAGGATGACTTTGAGAAAGTGTTTCGAGTGGAATTCTATTCTTCCACGATGAAGGTTGGGAAGATGCATGACCTACTCTCCCTTCAGTATGGGAGTATGTCAATGAGGGATATGGGGATCTAGTTTAAGGATCTCTTATGATTCACACCAGATGTCTTTCTGGATGAGGGGTCCTGAGCAATATGCTTAGAGGATCACTCTGACCTTCTCTTCAATATGATGTCACCCCCTTTACTCTACCGAGATACATAAAGGTTCAGAAGAAGGATGAGGCAGTGGAAATGATGCACTAGATGGGAGGTGTACCATGAGAGGGGATCTATCCATTTTTTTAAAAGGGATGGAAGTCAGCAATAAGTCTCCAGTGTTAGGACCATCATGGTTTCAACTAGCATGGAGTAACCTCAACAGTTCCAGTTCCAATCTTATGGTCCTCGTCCTTTCCCCATGGGTCTGGGACCAAGTTACTTTGTCAATGAAGGACACATACATCTTCAAAACCAATTCCCATTTTGAGCTCCATACAATGGGGGTGGGCATGTTCAATGCCCGCCTCAGTAGCAGCATTTTCCGGTCATGAATTTCATGTAGTAGGGGTTGCGAGCTCCCACTCCACTAATGGTAGACGATACAAGAGGAAGCCGACCTCAAGGAATTACTCAAGGACCTCAACCAGGGAATGGTTGGGGAAGCGGTCAATAACTGAGGGTAGAAGAGCATGGCGCGGGAAGTTTCATGTCATAGAGGCAGTAGTTCTAATGGGGTCGGGGGTTGTTCGAGGTAAGATCAGTCTGTTTAGTACTATTATGTGTTCTTTGTTGGATTCACGAGCCTGACATGACTTTTTTTCACCTACTTTAGCCCATGATTTGGGTCTATATGTACAGAGACATTCCATTCCCCTGGTGTTTAGTACGCCAAGTTGAGGTCAGACTAGTTTTTTTGATGTTTTTTGGGATGTAGACTGATGTTGGGGATGCATTAGTCTAGTGGGGATCTACTTCTACTATAGATGCAGTCATACAAGTCATCCTAGGCATCGACTAGCTATTTTTTGTGACTGTTGTTATCTAACGTTTTCAGTGGAAAGTCGTTTTTTAGGTATTGATGGATGGAATCTAGTTTTTGTTGGTGAGCGATCAGGTGGGTAATTGTTGTGTGGAGCGTCTTCTTTATTTATTATCCAAGCTGTCAGTTGAATTAGAATAGACAATGATTCTAGATGTTTGGGAATTTGTCGATCAGTTCTTGGATTTCTTCCTTGAAGAGGTTGGGACTCTACCCCCTCGACGTGACATTGAGCTCGGGATGGATTTACAACCCAGAGCCTGTCTGATTTCGATGGCTCCCTATGGGATGACACATTCTATGTTGCGGGAGTTGCTAATTCATGTGGACGACCTAATGAAGAAGGGTTTAATCCATCCAATATTTTTCACGCTGGGGTGCTCCAGTCTTATTCTCAAAGATGGAATACTACGAATTTAGATTATGCACAAACTACCAGATACTGCCTTGGGAGAAAATCAAGAAACTTTACCCCTTCAAAGGATAGAAGACATTTTCAACCATTTAAAGAGAGCATGTTGGTTATCTAAGATCGATATATGGTATGGATATCACCAGTTGCGGGTGAAGGAGGGTGACATCCTGAAGACTTATTTCAGTTGTAGGAATTTTCACTTTGAGTTATTGGTCATGAGATTTAGCATTAAATTCATGCCATCTATGTTCATGGTGACCGTGAACTCTGTTTTCCTTTAGTAACTGGATTGGTTCGTCATCGTGTTCATTGACAATATCCTGATCTACTCAAGGATAGAGTAGGATCATGCTGTTCATTTAAGGAATATCATGGAAGTCCTATGACACAACTAGATCTACAGAACGTTTTCCACGTTCAAATTATAGAAACGAGAGGTTCACTTCCATAGACATGTGATGTCCCAGCAAGGGATAGCAGTGGACCCACCAATGGCCAAAGCAGTTGTTTCTTTGGCAGTAACCAAGAATGTGGAGAAGCTTCATTGTTTCCGAGGTCTAGCAGTCTACTATCAGAGGTTCGTACACAACTTCTCTTGTGTTTCAGCTCCATTGAAAGAATTGACCAGAAAGGGCATGACATTCGTATGGAGTGAGATGTTTCATACATACTTCGACTATCTGAAGGGGAATATGGTTAGTGCTCAGGTTTCCATAGGAAGGGGTAATGTTCAAGGTTTATGTGAAACTTCTAGTCTAGGATTGGGATGTGTGATGATGCAGTAGTGGGGGTGATATATTATGGTTATAGGAAGTTGTGTCTTATTTAACGTAACTATACAACCCATGACCTGCAGCTTGCAGCGGTTGTGCTCATGCTGATATTGTGGAGACATTACCTCATCGGGGAGAAGTTTTTGGTTTTCACAGATCCCAAGAGCATGAGGTATGTCTTCTCCTAGTGAGACATAAACTTGTGACAACAGAGGTGGATTGAGTTTCTTTAGGACTACGACTTCAAGATTTATTACACCTTGGGAAAGGGGAATGATGTTGCTGATGCATTGAGTAGGAAGTCACAAAAGGAGTTAGTTCAAGAATCCACAGATACATGGAAAGAAATTTAGTAGTGGGTGCCTTATGCATGGATTCTAGGGAGGATAGTGGTAGAGGATATCTATTTTAGATGAAACTATAGTCTTCCATGGTGTGACAGGTGGAGGATTATCAGTGGGAGACTAAGAGGCTGAAGTTATGTGAGATCATGTTTCCATGGTGATGCTTCAGAAAGACGGTAGAAGGATAGTTAGAATCAGATGATGTTTCAAGGGAAGCTATTTTTTCAAATAACAATGTGTGATGTACTTCTATGTGATTTCCATATATTACCGCTATAAGTACACCCAGGAGCATCCAAAATGTACCGAAGCCTGAGGGAACAGTTTTGGTGGCCTAGGGTGAAGCGGTTATTGGTGTAGATTGTGGAAAAGTGCCTAGTGTGTCCGTAGGAGAAGGATGAGCACCATGTTCTCGGTAGTCTGTTGCCGCCCTTAGATGTTCATGAGTGGAAGTGGGATGACATCTTGATGGATTTATTCATAGTAATACCCAGGGCTCACGGAGGTTGTCATGCTATCTGGGTAGTGGTGGATCGATTGATGAAATCCACTCACTCCCCATTGATCAAGGATTCAAGCACATTGGAAGCATTTGCACAGAGGTACATAAGATAAGTGGTGTGGATTCATGGAGTTCCAACATCCATCATCTCATATCGAGATGCATAGTTTACCTCATTAGTATGGAGGGGATTACATCATGCTTTTGGCACCCAACTATGCCTCAACACTACTTTCCACCCTCACTTGGATGAGAATACTGATAGGACCATCAAGACGTTGGAGTACATGTTAGGGGAATGTATTCTAGACATAATAGGATTATGGATATGACACATTCCTCGGGTAGAGTTTCCTTACAATGGTAACTATCACTCTACCATTTTCATTGCATCATTCGATGACTTGTATGAAAGACTATGGAATTCACCAGTATACTTGAAAGATGTTGGGGGGGAAGGTGTTCTTGTCCCAAATGTGGTGCAGAGAAATATATAGAAGTTTTAGCTTGTGCATGAGATGATGAAGGCAACTTAGGACCGACAGAAGTCATATGTTGATCATAGGAGGAGGACCTTGAAGTTCGAGGACGGGGACCCTATTTTCCTAATGGTTTCCCCTCAGCATGGGTATTGGTGTTTTGGTAGAGGGTTCAATATTTCCCAAGTTTCATCGAACCTTTCATGGTTTTGGGAAAAGTTGGTGAGGTGGTGTATCAACTGCTATCGTCGCCATAGTTGGAGAGGGTCCACGATGTCTTCCGCATCTCTCACCTTTGTAGGTATCTAAACGATGACTCCCATGTAATTGAATAGGGATATTTGGATATCGATAACAAATCAATGTTCATGGAGAGGCAATTAAGAAATGAGGATCATAAGGATATGTTGATTTTTGGACAGACCATTCGATTGGTTTGTGTGCTCTGGAGGCATGGTGGCCTCAACTAAAGTACATGGGAGTTGGTGGAATAGATGTGTCCCTAGTAACCAGTTCTATTTTGAGTTTTTCTCTTGTTTTTTTCTTCTGTTCTTAGCTTGTGATGTAACTGTAGGTTCCGGGCGCAGCGGAAGCGCGTTGGTGGGTTTGCCCAACTTTAATTTTAACATTAAATAACGTTCAATCCGAGATCCTTCACCTTATAAAACACCGAATATTCGGAATAGAACGAAGAACGAAAAGAAAAGAAGAGTCCCGGAACCCTTGAGGAGGATCATCATATGTTGATTATAATTAATTTAATTAATGCATAAGAATTACCTTGTTGGAATTCTTTCTTCGTTGATGTGTCCGGTCACGATTCGGTGATCCGTCGTTGCATCGTAGAATCCAAGTGTAGGATTCCTCTAGCAGTGATCCACACATGTGTCACATATCTCTGGACATCACCGAAGAGATCTCTGGGTGCTAGCGCGGAAGAATCTTCGCTTGCGATGTCCGCCTTCGACCGCCTTGATCCGGTGGAGGATCTTGCTCTTGTAAATTGAGGGAGTTCTTGGTGGAAAGGGAATTCTCTCTTGGCTTGAGAGTGTTTCCAAATCAGTTGTGCAAAACAATGGATCTAAAAAAATGTTGGGGTTGCGAGGATATTTATAATCAGGTTTGAGGTTAATAGAGTGATGACAATAAATAAATGCGTTACGCGTTTTATTTATTTCATTAAATCTTATTGAAAACCCCCATGTCGAATTATTAATTACTTGACATGCGCCCATGCTGATTATAATAAATATCATTTAATAAAACAATATTAAATCCTCAAAATCCCAATTGGAAAAACTACACGGCGTGTAATAATTAATACACGGTGTGTACTTGTTTTCCATAAAACTACACAGCATGTATATTTAATATACACGACGTGTACTTTTATTTTCCATTTTATCCACCACATTTATTAGACCTTGAGTAATGACTATTTATTTCTTAAATAAATGTAACTGGATTACTCGCTAATAAATATATTATTTTATCCATAGTATATTCTCTCGAATAACTAGTGTCAAAATAAATGAGATCATACATCCTTAAATAATTATTAAACCACAATCGGGAATAATATTTATTTAACTTGTTATATTAATATTTAACTGAGATACATGGACACACTTAGTGTGTGACCCTCTAGGCCTCTTTCTCAGTGGCATTAGGCTGATCCTGACTAATGTCCAAGGTTAGCATCTAGAAACACGCCAAGGCACCCATAGAGAAAGAAGTTAACGCCGCAATGACGTGTCACCTCCTACGAACGCTTACTGTGTAATATAATCCCTTTGTCTCGATATCTCCAATCAAGCGGGTTTCATGCTAGTGCCATCAAGCCATGTGCTTGATTATTCTTTCTTTCACTTCCCGGAATTGAACATTCCCATACCTTACCATGGCCATGGATTTATTTAGGCTATATCAATTCCATCAAAGGGCCTGAGATATCTACTTACATTATGGAACAGAAGGGACAAATCCTTTCTCGCATTATCTATTATTGCGGTATTACTCGTGACACACCCAACGTATCCTACCTTGCTGCGAACAGTGTGTCGTCACATTTTTCGTCAATACATCTAAGTGCGCGAGTTGTAATACCCATTAATAATAATCTTAAAGTCTAAGGATCAATACACACGTCTGAAGATAGGAACATCCAATGACACTATGAAATGTAGATTTCCTACCGGCGGGTCTTGTTCTCATAATATCCTCCTGGATATTACCAAGGGCGCACACCATGAGAAGGTGCCTCAAATTTTTATGAGTCCTCACCCCTAATGACCTATATTATTTGTGTCCCTCAAATAATATCATCCGGCCATAGAACATACATTCAAGAACAGTGTTATGGCACTTTCAGGTTCTCATCATAGCAGGGATCCGCTACGACCCTTTAATGCAACAGCTGTCCTTAGGACATTATCACATGAAATGTCATGTAGAAGAACAATCAAGATGTGATAAGGCTTTTATTTAATGAATAAAGTACAAAGTAGTTGGTTCTAGACCACCAACTCCAATAGACTCCCACTTGGACTAGAGCCAACTGCTAACAACCTTTAACCCACTAGCTCTCACATGATATTCATGCTTCTGCTGAGGTAGGCCTTTAGTCATGGGGTCTGCCACGTTCTCTTCCTTGGACACTCTGCTCACTGCAACTTCACCCCTTTGATAGAAATCCCTCAAGAGGTGATACTTCCGGAGCATGTTCTTTGTCCGTTGATGTGACCTTGGTTCTTTTACAAGAGCCACCGCTGCAGTATTATCACAATACAATATAATGAGATCTTTACTGCTAGGAACCACATCAAGCTCCTGGACAAAGTTCCGAATCCAAACGGCTTGTTTGGCTGCATCAGAATCCGCTATATACTCGGACTCCACTGTAGAATCGGCGGCAACTGGCTGCTTTGAACTCTTCCAGCTCACAGCTCCTCCATTGAGACATAAAACATATCCAGATTGCGACTTCAGATCATTCTGATCTGTTTGAAAACCAGCACCAGCATACCCTCTGATGACAAGCTCCTCGTCTCCTCCATACACCAGGAACATATCCTTAGTTCTTCTCAGATATTTAAGGATAGTCTTAACAACAGTCCAATGCTGTTCTCCTGGATCTTCTTGATATCTGCCTACCATGCTCAGTGCATAGGCAACATCAAGCCTGGTACATAACATGGCATACATGATGGATCCTATAGCCGAAGCGTATGGGATCTTGCTCATCCTATATTTCTCCTGTTGTGTCTGGGGACACATTTTCTTAGAAAGATGTAAGCCATGTGACACTGGAACCAATCCCCTCTTGGATTTTTCCATACTAAATCTCTTTAGTATCTGGTCAATGTATGTACCCTGACTTAGTCCAAGAAGCCTCTTGGATCTATCACGAATGATCTTGATCCCTAGAATGTAGGCTGCTTCTCCTAATTCCTTCATGGAGAAACACTTGTTCAACCAGTCCTTAACTGACTGTAAGGCTGGTACGTCATTTCCAATAAGAAATATGTCATCAACATATACCACTAGGATGACGACCACATTCCCATTAAACCGCTTATAAACACATGGCTCACATTCATTCTTAATGAAACCAAATTCCTTTATGGCTTCATCAAATCGAATGTTCCATGACCTGGATTCTTTATTTAATCCATAAATGGATTTCTGAAACTTGCAAACCCGTTTGGCTTCACCTGGTGTCACAAACCCTTCTGGTTGTGTCATATAGACATCTTCCTGAAGGTTCCCGTTAAGGAATGCTGTTTTGACATCCATCTGCCAAATCTCGTAGTCATGGTAAGCTGTTATGGCAAGTATGATTCTTATGGATTTAAACATGGCAACTGGCGAGAAGGTTTCATCACAGTCAATTCCTTGACGCTGTCTGAATCCTTTGGCCACTAGCCTTGCTTTATAGGTGCTAACTTGACCATCCATGTACAGCTTTCTTTTGAATACCCATTTGCATCCAACATGCTTTACATCAACTGGCTCATCGACCCGAACCCAAACTTGGTTCTGATACATGGAATCCATCTCAGAATTCATAGCTTCTAGCCATCTTCTAGTTTCTGAGCTTTCTACTGCTTCCTTGTAGGAGAGAGGTTCATCATTGTCCAACAATAATGATTCACCATCCTCGGTGACTAGGAAACCAAATCTCTCTGGTTCCCTTACCTCTCTTGAGCTCCTACGCAGTACTTGTGTTTCTGGAACCTCTTCCACTGGGACCTGTGGAACTTGTTCCTGTACCAACTCCTGTGTATCTTGAACATCAACTTCGTCGAAGTCAATCTTTCTCCCACTATCCTTCTTGAGGATGTGCTCCCTCTCAAGAAAGATGGCTAGCCTGGCGACATTCACTTTCTTGTCTTGGGGGTTATATAGGTAATATCCTTTTGTTTCCTTGGGATATCCTATAAAGATACAGTTCGTGCCCTGGGGTGCTAGTTTGTTGCCTGAGAAGGCCTTAAAAAATGCCTCTCATCCCCATACACGTGTGTGCGACAAAGTGGGTTTCCTTCCATTCCATAACTCGGATGGAATTCTATTTGCCACCTTAGTTGGTACTTGGTTTAATGTGTATGCTGCAGTTTGTAATGCATATCCCCAAAAGGATAATGGAAGATCCGCATGACTCATCATCGACCTCACCATGTCCAACAACGTGCGGTTCCTCCTTTCACTAACACCATTCCACTGTGGTGTATAAGGAGGAGTGAGCTGAGATAGAATCCCAGACTCCCGTAGAAGATCGATGAACTCTTGGTTCAGATATTCTCCACCTCGATCCGATCGAAGCTTCTTTATCTTCTTACCAAGTTGATTCTCTACTTCATTGTTGAATTCCTTAAATTTCTCTAAGGACTCTGACTTATACCTCATTAAGTAGACATATCCATATCTACTCAAATCATCAGTAAAAGTAATAAAGTAAGAATATCCACCTCTAGCTTCTACTGGAAATGGTCCACACACATCTGTGGTTACCAATCCTAGAAGCTCTGTGGCCCTTTCACCTTGTCCACGAAAAGGCAGCTTGGTCATTTTTCCTTGTAAACAAGCATGACATCTATCAAGTGGTTTTAGCTCAGTAGAGTCTAAATAGCCATCTTGGCAGAGCTTTGTCAAGCGCTTCTCGTTCACATGACCAAGGCGGTGATGCCATAACTGGGTGATGTATGAGTCATGTGAGTTTGTTTCGTTATCGATTTCCAACACTTGGTTTTCGTAATTTAATACATACAAACCATTATTCAAATGTGCCATACCATAACATACGTTGTTCTTATAAAAGAGACAACCCTTATTTCCAAACTTGAAAATAAATCCATCCATATCCAAACAAGATACAGAAATTATGTTCCTGGTAACACTAGGCACAAAATAACAGTTTTGTAAAACCAAAATCATGCCAGTTGGAAATGAGAGGTGATAGTCCCCAATAGCCAACGCAGTCAGCCTTCCGCTATTGGCAGCTCGAAGATCCACCTCTCCTCTGGCGATCTTTCTAAATCTACTTGGTTCCTGCATTTGAATATAGATGTGAGCCCCACAAGCTGTATCTAATACCCAATGTGTAGAAATAGAAAGATTGAACTCGATAACGAACACACCTTTAGCGTCCCCATGCTTCTGGGTGCAGTTCCTCTTCCAGTGGCCCTGCTTGCCACATGAAAAACACACTGCTTCCCGTTCCTTGCCCTTCCTCTGGATCTTACCCTTCTTGGAGGGATGGTGCTCGGGGGCTTCAGACCGTTTATAAGTATTTGGCCCCTTTGCCTTGTCCGTCCTTTTCTTGTTCACCATAAGGACCGCGGGTTTGTCACTCCCCATGTCCTTATCTACCTGGCGAATCAAGGTCAGAAGCTCTGATAGACTCTTCTCATTGCCGCTCATGTTATAGTTGACAATGAAGCTAGAGAAGGTCTTGGGCAATGATGATAGGATGAGATCTGTACACAACTCATCTAGGAATTTAATCCCTAAGATGTCCAACCGTTCAATGTAGGCAATAAGCTTGACCACATGAGGCCCAGCTGGTGAAGAATCTCCAAGTTTCGTGGTAAACAAAGCATTGGAGATCTCATACCTCTCCTGTCTCACCTTCTCTTGGTAGATATCTTTAAGGTGAGACATCATGTTATACGCATCAATGTTTTCATGTTGCTTCAAGAGCTCATTAGACATGGCCGATAGCATGAAACACTAGAAATATGTGGCATCATCCATGTGTTTCATGTAGAGAGATAATTCCTCATCACTAGCCTCTTTCCCAGGCGCAACTGGAATAGGCTCTTCCAGCACATATAATTTCCTTTCATGGAGAAGGACGACGCGTAAACGCCTCTGCCACTCTTGGAAATTGGTGCCAGTGAGAAGGTTTTCTTTTTCGATTATGGTGCGCAATGATATGTTTGAAGTCATTTTCTTGCCGTTTCTACAATTTAAGATGAGCAAAGGTTTAGTACTTTATTATAAAAATTGAGACAAATAAATAAATTAATACTTATTAGTCTCCCACTATTTTATCGAAATCCAATAGCCCTCACCATTGACTTCGGAATATTCTATTGCATGAATATTCTAGTGGCAAGGATCCATATTGCCCTTTGAATTACCCCAACTAGGGTTGGTCAAGCAACTTGAAGGGTTTTAGGTAGGCATTCCAAATTCCAACTGCATTAACTCGCAGTTCCTTGATCCGCTGAGTGGACTCCCCAATCCTGAAATCCTTTTTGGATTTCCTCAACCTTTGCCACTTGGTCACACCAAGTCCTGCTGTGGCAGTCAACCCTTGATGCGAACCAAGTCAAGTCAACCCAAAACCTTGAATTAGAATTCTCCGATAATTGAAAGCACCCCAACTAGGGTTGGTCAAGCACTTTGAACTATGGTTTGATTCTAACCAAGATTATGGAAGGCTATGCCGACTTAATATTTATTTTGAGGGATTTTATCCTTATACGTAAATTTCCATTTTATTATCTTTGATTACATTCTTGTTAATATTAAGTGGGATATACTTAAGTGATTAACCATGTCTAAGATAATATTTACGTATAAGCCAATTTTATTTTAGTTCCATCTTGCATGCTCTTTTAATTCATTAATTGTGTGATCGTGAAAACACACCCACAATAAATAAACCATGTAACTGACAAAAATAAAATAAATGGTATGATCATGAGATTTTCTATTGGTTATTTTATCTAGCGGTTGATAAACTAACCCAAGACCTAGGGGAGAAACACCTTGAACCTTTCGGGTTCGTGTTTACAGATTTCCACCTGTCCACCTTTGTATCTCCTTGGATTGGTTTCATCTTGGCTCCTGACTTGAGCCGCCTCCACTAGCTTGGGAGCTCCATCAATTACATATGCATTTATCTCACACGCAGGTGAGGGGAAAAAAGGGGTTTTTACATAAAAGAATCCTTGGGCGCGCAAGCCCTATATATTAACGAGGAGATGGCTCGCAGGCCAACAAATTTAATTTAAATAAATAAATTAAAAGAAAACATTCACATACAAAGGTCTCGGTCTAGCTCATGATCATCCATACATGCAACGATATTTACACATAAATAAAACTAGCATTCAATTCTTTAATCGTTCTTGTTTAAGATAAATCACGCTCGAATCAATTAATTATCTTTAATTAATCAATCCTTTTATCTTAAATCCCTTTTCTGAATTTCCTTGATATTCTCATCCATCATAATTTTAAACTAATAAATTAATTTAAAATTATCCTTGTACACAACTTGTACCTTGGAGGCAACCCGGAGAATTCCCATTTATTACGCAAATGTTAAATTAAACACATACATATAAAACACCTATCACGTGTTGTGCCTCAGCTTTACACCTGCACCATGGTACACGTATCAAGGGTTTGTATAATATAATAATAAATTTTAATAAATCTGCGTAATTTGGGTGAGTACACGGCGTGTAGTTCCGACTACACGGCGTGTACTTTTTCTTCACCGTCCATCTGAAGTACACGCCCATGGATAGGGCGTGTTAATGTACTTTGGAAATTTTCGGAGTACACGGCGTGTACAGTGGGACACACGCCGTGTAGTTTCCGCGTTACATGGTTTCCAACCGGGCAGGCTATGTATGGAGTACATGAACCAACCCTAACCCGAAGGGAGTACACGCCGTGTTCATTGGACCACACGGCATGTATTCCGGAAACCGTGTGCCACCTGTTTCTGGTCAACACACGGTGTCTTAAATTCTTAGAAAGAATCCAATACATGGCCTGATTTGGCGGATCAGTCAATGCATTGAACCTGGACTACACGGTGTGTACTTCCGAATACACGCCCTGTATTCTGGTGTTATACGGCCAGAAACATTTGGCTCCTCCGGATGAGTTCCTCTATTTTATTTTAATCAAAATTAAAAGAAAAATCCGTTTCTGTGAGGTGAACGAGAAACGAGAGAGGAGGAATAGATCTCAATATTCAGATTTCTAGAACGATTAAACATGAATTGAAATAACTAAATTATTAAATTCGTCAATCACCAACAAAAAAGTAATAATTATAACCAATGATATTACCCCTTTGATACCACTTGTAGGTTCCAGGCGCAGTGGAAGCGCGTTGGTGGGTTTTCCCAACTTTAATTTTAACGTTAAAAAACGTTCAATCCAAGATCCGTCACGATATAAAACGCCGAATCTTTGGAATAGAACGAAGAACGAAAAGAAAAGAAGAGTCCTGGAACCCTTGAGGAGGATCATCATATGTTGATTATAATTAATTTAATTAATGCATAAGAATTACCTTGTTGGAATTCTTTCTTTGTTGATGTGTCCGATCACGATTCGGTGATCCATCGTTGCGTCGTAGAATCCAAGTATAGGATTTTTCTAGCAGTGATCCACACGTGTGTCACGTATCTCCAGACATCACCGAAGAGATCTCTGGGTGCTAGCGTGGAAGAACCTTCACTTGCGATGTCTGCCTTCGACCGCCTTGATCCGGTGGAGGATCTTGCTCTCGTAACTTGAGGGCTTTCTTGGTGGAAAGGGAATTCTCTCTTGGCTTGAGAGTGTTTCCAAATCCGTTGTGCACAACAATGGCTCTAAAAAAAATGTTGGGGTTGTGAGGATATTTATAATCAGGTTTGAGGTTAGTAGAGTTATGACAATAAATAAATGCGTTACTCGTTTTATTTATTTCATTAACTCTTATTGAAAACCCCCATGTCGAACTATTAATTCCTTGACATGCGCCCACGCTGATTATAATAAATATCATTTAATAAAACAATATTAAATCCTCAAAATCCCAATTGGAAAAACTACATGGCGTGTAATAATTAATACACGACGTGTACTTGTTTTCCATAAAACTACACAGCGTGTATATTTAATATACACGGCGTGTACTTTTATTTTCCATTTTCTCCACCACATTTATTAGACCTTGAGTAATGACTATTTATTTCTTAAATAAATGTAACTTCATTACTCGCTAATAAATATATTATTTTATCCATAGTATATTATCTCTAATAACTAGTGTGAAAATAAATGCGATCAGACATCCTTAAATAATTATTAAACCACAGTCGGGAATAATATTTATTTAACTTGTTAAATTAATATTTAACTGAGATACATGGACACACTTAGTGTGTGACCCTCTAAGCCTCTTTCTCAGTGGCATTAGGCTGAGCCTGCCTAAAGTCCAAGTTTAGCATCTAACAACATGCCAAGGCACCCATAGAGAAAGAAGTTAACGCCGCAATGACATGTCACCTCCTACGAACGCTTACCGTGTAATATAACCCCTTTGTCTCGATATCTCCAATCAAGCGGGTTGCATGCTAGTGCCATCAACCCATGTGCTTGATTATTCTTTCTTTGACTTCCCGAAATTGAACTTTCCCATACCTTACCATGGCCATGGATTTATTTAGGCTATATGAATTCCATCAAAGGGCCTGAGATATCTACTTCCGTTATGGAACGGAAGGGACAAATCCTTTCTCACATTATCTATTAATGCGGTATTACTCGTGACGCACCCAACGTATCCTACCTCGCTGCGAACAGTGTGTCGTCATAGTTTTCGTCAATACATCTAAGTGCGCGAGTTGTAATACCCATTAATAATAATCTTAAAGTCTAAGGATCAATACACACGTCCGTAGATAGGAACATCCAATGACACTATGAAATATGGATTTCCTACTGGCGGGTCTCATTCTCATAATATCCTCCTGGATATTACCAAGGGCACACACCATGAGAAGGTGCCTCAAAGTTTTATGAGTCATCACCCCTAATGACCTGTATTTATTTGTGTCCATCAAATAATATCATCCATCCATAGAACATACATTCAAGAACAGTGTTATGACACTTTCGGGTTCTCATCATAGCAGGGATCCGCTACGACCCTTTAATGCAACAGCTGTCCTTAGGACATTATCACATGACATGTCACGCAGAAGATAAATCAAGATGTGATAAGGATTTTATTTAATGAATAAAGTACAAAGTAGTTGGTTCTAGACCACCAACTACAACAGTAACTATTGAACTTTTTTTCTATGATATGAGTTGTTTCGTTGATTACGTGTTTGAAATGTCCTGACATGTGTGGAAGGGAGGACTTATCCGTAATCAAGACACATTAATGTGGATGTTATTAACCCCGTGTGGTCAAGTCAGTTCCTCTGAAAGCAGATAGTATCTTGAAATGGAGGAAGGAGATCCCCAATCTATGTGTCTGGATAGTGCGGCCTTTGGAGTTTTCCAGTTTCTTAGGGGTAGTTGAGCCTTAGTTTTTCCCAGTTTTTCAGGAGATAGATGTCACGGAGGTGTTCTCAGATGTCAAGGTATTCTATATAGTTTTCAAACAATGCAAGATGGGTTTTCCATAAGAGGTATCTAAGGGGTGGTTGTTCGAACCTCTCTTCTTCTGGTTTAGTTTTGAATTCTTGAGGTTGATAATATCTTAAGAGGTTACTGATGTAATGAAGCAGATTTCCTTGGGCCTTTCCTTTGTGAAAATATAGTGTTTGTAGTTTTATTGGGGGTCACTATGGCTTCTCCCGAGAGTTTTCAAAAAACCCAGTTCCACCAAACAGTTTCACTGAAATGGTGGAACTGGAAATGGTCACAACATCATGGTCACACCGTTGATGGTCACACCATCATAGTGTCACCATTACGGTGGAACTGGTAATAGTCGCACTGGTAACGGTCGCACCATCATGGTGGCACTGCTAATGGTGGCACCATCACTGTGGCGTCATCACGGTGGCACTATTATAGTGGAACCATCACGATTTCATGCCAAAATGGTGTCACACCCTTTGCCAATTTTTTTCTAGTTTCCCGAGTTTTCCCACTTTCATCCCTCAAATGTCTTATTTGACATAAACTGAGTTTCAAGCCTTCCTTGGACGTTTTTAAGGGTTATTAAAAGGGTATTAATTATGTATTTATATATCCTAACGTACCAGGTGATTTTAGATGCCCAAACTGTGTGTTCTTGACCATGATCCCACATTAATGACTTTTTGAAACCATTATTCCTTTAAAATAGTACATAGATATTCAAAGTCATGATATTACATTCCTTATGTGTATTTTTTGTTTCCACTTGAGGTTCCCAGATCCTTAATCACTAGAAAAGTTGTGTTCCTTTGTTCGATCCCTCCTTCTCAAATTTCTTGGATCTCTTTCCTACGGCTCGCACAACCCCTATTCTTGGCGTAGGGAGGAACTACAATCCTTTGATCATCCAAGTAGGGATTACATAAGTCACTCTTTATTTGGACATCATGTGAGGTGGGTGTACTAATTATTCCTTATGAGGAACAGCTAAATACTGTTCTTAAAAAAATAAATGAACAAGAATTAAATATATTCCAATGAAAAAGGGGTAAATAAATTAATGGGAAGGGAGTGGTTTGATGTTGATCACCTATTTTATTTTTTATCAATGATTATATTATGTATTGTTGTGACTGTATGACTACTGAAAATAATAAATATTGGTGGTCTTTTCTTATTCACCATTGATGTTCTATATTGTTGCGATTCTTTGATAAATGTTAGTAACATGAAAAACTGTTAAACCACACTCTCTTGGGAAAATAAATGGATTCCCTAGGATAAAAACTATTGTGTATGACCCCATTAATATTAAAGTATAATTAAAGAACCTATATTGGTTAAATATGAATATAATTTAATTGATGAATGTGGTTGTGTGCAGTTTGTTTTGTTTTTGTGAACAAAGTGTGTGGGGTGGCACAAGGGGTGTGTTGGTATCCCAGTTTGAGAGACTGATTGATTGTGGAATGGATGGACTTGTTGGTAGTTGGATTTCATTTGTTTGTGTTGTAGTTGTGGAACAATGTTATTTAGTGGGGCTACGGGGTGGTTTTGAACTAGTCATGCAGTGGGACTCCATATGGGAATATTTTGGGTAGTGGGGTTGTAGGGAATGGTTGTGGTAGAAGTATTGAATGGTATAACATTGAAGAATGATAGTTGATAGTGGTTGAATAGGGGTGGGTAGTGGGTTTGAAAATAAGTTTTTTTGTATGGTTATTGTTGGTCGTTTCCTAGTAGTGATAGAATAAAATATAGATAATCCCTTAAAAAAATGGATTCTAGTTAAATGAAAAGGGGTTGGGTTAGTGTGGTTGTGAATATAGGGGTATCGGTGAAAGAGGTTCTGAGTGGGTTTTTTTGTTTGTAAACCAATAGGTTCAGCTGAGTGTTTTCATACCTATATATATAAATTGTAGTTCCTTGTGATTACAATATATACCCCAATATTGTTTATTACCATGTGCTGAACACCCACATTTCTTATGGGAGGGTGTCTTTCCCAACATCCATGTGGGAGGATGGATGGCTGGTTGATGAATTTCTTCCTCACATCCTCTTATGGTTTCATTCATCATGAGTGTATCTGGGTAGGATATAATGGTTTGAGGAATAACATAGGCCAAGATACTTCGGTTAAGGGTTTTTTGTTGATGGTAGGCTTATGTGATTGTGGTCCAGGTTTTTTTCCCACGTGTCTTTGAAATGAGGCCCATGTGTCATCGGGTGAGAGATGTGGTTGTTATGGCCCAGGTGTCTACGGGCGGTATTGTGTGTGGTTAGAGGCCCAGGTGTGTGCTTGTAGGTTGTGGAAGTGACACTACATATAAAAAGAGTGGTAGAATCGATAAGTTAGTTGTTAGGAATGAGCAGTCAACAAGTGAGAAAGTGGTGCGGGGTATACAAACATCTATGTGTTTTACTTTCACTTTACTTGACTTGCTTTATTTGGTGAGCGTGCCTTGGTGAGGTTGGGCTGGTTATTATTCCTTGGTAGGTGGTTTTAGGCTCTACTATTTTCGCACAAGGAAATTTATATGTTTCCCCCACTTTTGCATGGTTATCTTTTGTTTCCCTACTAAGTATACTTGTATGCTCAACCTACATATATAAAATTGTTCTCAGGTTTCCAGGATGACTATAAGGACTGTTCTAGGCTTTAATTGCTCAAGAGTCAGGATTAGTTATTGTTTCTTCTCAGTCCCATTTCTTTTGTTCCATTACATTTAATTATTGTTTGTACTTTTTGTCATATTTACTTTTGAACATGCATGTGGGGATGGATTTTGGCCATACTTTTTCTTTTAGTAATTAGAGTTGCTTAGGATATACCATCTTATCTCCGGATCTTGTTCTATAAAAAGTGTAATGCCTTCCATTTTTTGTGGGAATCAATACCCTTGGTGCTAGTAAATGTTCCAGGGCCTATTGAAGGTGGGACTTAGGGGTTTATTATATCTAATACATATTGAATAAGGAAGGTTGTGTCACTTTTTGTTCCCCTCCCTCATTTTGAATAAGGCTGGTCGTGATATAAAATATCCCTTACCATAATTGATTCGGTCATGATTCTGATTCTCTCACAGAAATCCCCTACTATCAATGCTCCTTCTAAACGTTCTCTTGGATAAATCAAGGCTATAATATAAGGTATGTTATTTTCTCCTCTTTATCTCTCATTGATTACTTGTTTGGGTTCTTCAGTTTTTTCTATTTCGATGTTCTCAAACATGATGAACCCTAGTTCTCTTTTCTAATAACTCTAGTCGTGATTGGTCTCTCTCATTCTTCCTCATTGTTTACATTTGTATCGCCACTCTCACTCATAGATCATTCCATTGTTAACACTATCATAATCATCATAACCCCCATCATCATAAAATTCTGATTTTTCTTCCTCCTATACCCCCTCTTCTCTTTTATAGTTCTCCATGGTTTATAATCATTGTTCTCATTGTTTCACATCCAAGGTATGTTTTACTTGATAAATTATAAATAGGGTATTTTAGTATAATTGTATGATTATTTAAATATTTGGTGTTATAAATCATGTTTTTTTCTTATAAATTGGTGTCTAAGGTAAATTTAGTAGGTGTTTTCTTTGGCTAAAGGATTATTTAATTAGTTTTAGTATAACTAAGGTATTTTCAATTTTTTGAATGATTATTTAATCGATGTTATTTTGGTGGAATTATTTTTTGATGACTGATTGTACTGTAAATATTCTAGTTCTTTTTCATGATATTTAATGTATGTTTAATTTTCTTATTAATATTTTTAGATCATGTATGATATATTTAATTTAACAAATGGGTGTTTGGATTATTAATGTATATTTTTTTTTCATTTTGAATGGGTTATTAGAGTTTATAATGGATTAAATAGTTTTAATATGGAGTATTTGTAATAAATATTTAAATGATCATCCTGTAAATGTTTTGGTTGTGTAAATTATTTAATTTCAGTATAGAAGAAGTTTTTTAATAATTCATTTTGAATAACACAAGAATAATATAATAGTTCTTTATAGTTATCCCTTGTTTATTTTTCATTACGTAGTTTAATATTTATATATAATTCCTCTAGGTATTTTTCAAATTAACCATCATCATGCACTATGACTATTTCATCAAAAACATCATCACTTCCCTAACGTTACTTTCTACATCATCTCTATTCTTAGAGTATGATAATATTGATCATTCTAAAATGATATTCTATGGAGAAGATGATTTGAATACAATTAGAAAAAAATTATCAATTAATCTCCCTATTTAACAATTTTCATAGTATATATCACTTTGTACTTACTACATGAAGTAAAATTTTAAATTTCAATATGATGTATGAAATTGAATGCTTCATTTTTGATCCTTTTCAGTATCAATATTTTTTTCATAACTAAATATTATTCCAAATGTTATTTTATAATTTATATTTATTTATATATTTTTAATATAATAATTACAAAATCATACAATGAAAATAAAGAAATTTTGAGTTTAATTTGTGGTTTAAATTTTAAAATAAATGTTAGGAATTTGTTTGGAACTTTTTCTAAATGAATTATAATTGAATAAGTCTAAGGTGAAACCTTTTTTTTTAATTTGTTTCTATTATTTAATTTTTGAAATATTTTTCATTTCATTGATTTTATTTTTATTTATAATTGTAAATTTGATTTTAATTTTTTAAAAGAAAAATATATTTAGGACCAGAGATTTATTATAGGTAACAATGAATCATTGTTGGATTATAACACTATGAAAAAGTGATGAAGATGAGGAAAGGGTTGATTATTTTTTAGAATTTTCAGAAACTATATTTCCAAAAATGACGATTTGTTATATATTAGGTTGAAATGTTTACATATGATAGAGTTTAAAAGTAGAGAAATTAAAGATCCTTTAATTTATTATTGTTTTTATACATTTTACAGTACTTGGATTTGACATGGTGAAATTGGATAGAATTCAATATATTATAACGGAAAATAATATTAGACTGATAATTTTGATAAATTAATGAAATAATTTTAGAAATTAATGTAGTGGAAATTGAGAATACACTAATGATCACACACTAATATGTTGATATTGAAAAACCATTGAATCTTGGTTATAGAAAATTTATGGTTACAATAATGAATTTCTAAATCAAACCTAGGTGATTTATTGGCTAAGGTATAAGGTTATTTATTGAATAATATATCATTCCATCAAATAATCACAGCTATAATATTTAGAGGGAGGGATCCCAATATAATTGGAATATTGAAAATATAGATCAATAGATTGATGTGGTTCCCACTAATTTAGTATCACCTAATGTATTTGGACTAGAAAAAACATCTAGACCATAGAATGGTTTCCAATCTACGTATATCCTAATTTGTGGTCCAAATATATGATTGTTACATTTCTTTTTTGGATCCTAAAATGATTTGGAGCTTAAAGAATTTTTAACAATGAACTTATATAAATTAATGAATGTTAGTAATTTTAGAACACAAGTCGAAACATTAATTTCATAGAATAAATAATTTTCCAACAAGTAAAAATGTTTAAAATAAATTACAAAATAAACAATGAATAAATATATAAGATAACTAATATTTGAGTATTTTATATTAAAATATAATGGGTATTATGTGAGGTCTAGTTATTGTATGTTATAATGTCAGTTACAAAATACATGTTAGAAATTCATTGAGGGTTAGAGTGAGGGTGATGTGAAATTTGTGTTGTTTTTCTTTCATCTTTATGGTTTTTCATATGTTATGTTTAAATAATGTATTTTGGAATAAATTGTGTGGTTCTTTCATAAGGGAACCAATTATGTCATGTCTTACCCTTATTTCAAATGAACATCCGGAGAATAATGGAAATGTTGTACCAAATTCATGATTTGGATGCAATAAGTACATATGATGGTTATCCTTGAGGGGTATTCTTGGATACTAGGGGTCTGAGTTTGAATCAAATGGTACATGTGATGTGGTTATTTTTTAAGGGAGATAAATATTTTTTTCTCCTCCTATTATTCAAATGTAAATCCCTTATTAGTGAAATTATTTGAATATTTGGGAACTACCACGGTAAAAAGATATAGTATGATTTTTATAATTCACTAGTATGAAGTGATGTTGGTACATTTTACTATCATGGTTTCCTTGTTGTTAAACATTTTCTTAACTTAAATGTTTTTTTTGTGTCAATAATTTGAAAATATACTCAATTATATGCATTGCTGTGTATTTTAGGGGACCTATTATTATTTACCTATTTATTTTTATACTCACACCCTTCACATGAACCTCCATTGACATAGATCCCTTATATTTGAGACACATGATAGGTAAAAGGAATAGTATCATAGATTATATAAGATTTATCTTAGTGGGGATGGGTTGATGTTCTCATGGTATTAATAGGGAACTTTTATAATTTTGAGATGTGATTTGAAATTTTAAATTAAAATGTGGTAATATAAAAAAAATTATGGAATAAATTTTCATCCTCATCAGATTCATATCATGAATAGTTGATATTGAATTCTATTGCTTGAGACTCATCCCACATCTCTTCTATATTTCTATAAATACTCTATGTATTATTCATTCAAAATGATCACCAGTACCCGGCACGGGATGACTACTACTGAGAGTAGTTCAAGAAACATAGGTACATATCTAGAAAATATGGATGACGAGTCACAAGATACCAAATTCAATAATAATTATTCAAGAGATGTAGTTTATGATGTTGATAGTTGTGTTTGACTTTCACCTCTAGATGAATTCAAAGTATAACAGCTATCATAGTGGAGTAATTATTTTCTTAAATTAAATTACCCATTTTCACCAAAATGGATTTATGTTAATCGTTTGAAAAAAGATTATGAATATGGAGTTAAAGAGTTCATCATGTGTTAAAAAAAGAATTAATATGACCCTTCTCAAATCCTTCATCTGTTTTAACATTGTTATTATTCAAGACAAATTAAATATTTGACTACTCATGTAGACAATGTCTTCTACACATGATGATGTTTCCAATCCTGAGGAAGAAAAGATAGTTGATTCTGAAACAATAGTATTATAATGGGATCATTAACTTATTGATAAAAAATAGGAATGATGTATAATCCGTGTGTTGAATAAAATTTTCAAGTAAAGAAGGTTATAGAATTTGGGGTTGGGTAGAATCAAAATGGTCAACCTGTTGACCCCTACAAGTTGATATTCATTAGTTATATTGGTGTTATAATGAGGATGAATGTGTCGATTTATATTGATTCATGGCACCAAATGAAGCCTATAATGATGGATATCCTTTGGGAATACGTAATGCTAAATTTATGATAGGATTTCTATATTTTACCTAAAAATAATAAAATGAAACATTGATTTAATTTTCATTATTATTTGCAATGTTCATTTATTTTAGAATATTACCATAATTTTTTTTGTTAATGGTCACTATAAAATCACATAAAGGCTTATAGACTCTTATTACAAAGATAAATCTTAATGATGCTTAGGGGAAAGTAAAGTCCCACCCACTTTTTAGTTATACAAAAATTATAAAGAAGGAAACATTGAATTCTTTCTTTAGTTGTTGTAATGAGAATATATTTAAGCTTCATTGCATTTGATAATTTATTATTTTACATTATTTATTTTATCCAATTTGATTAAAAAAATTTAATATATGAAATAGAAAAAGTGTTCTTAAAACAAACAATGTCCATCAAAACCAGTGTACACCTATCGCTAAGCAAGGATGGGGTACACTTCACTATAGAAGAAATTTGTATGTTTTTTAAATAAACACTAAAATATTTATGTGATATGAAACAACTTATATTAATTTTTTTACATGTATATTGATGAATCAAAAACTAAATCAACTTTCATCCCACATCACGTGTTATGGAAGGAGGCTCGCATAAATAAAGAGGGTGAAATAGTTGATGAAATTACAAATGCGTTATTAGAAACATGTGTAAGTATGATATAATAGTAATTCATTATGATTTATAATAGTGTTACATAAAATATCTATTTATGTTCTTTTTTTAATGTTCACACACCAGAATCAGAAGTGACCATATCAGAATAAAAACTACTTTCAATAGCATTGAAACAGATGGAACAATATCGAGGTAAGTAATATTTCATATTCATGGAAATTCACAATAAATAATGTTATGATCATTCTTAAATATATAAAATTCAAATTATTCATAAATTAAATGTTTTATTTAAAAATATTACATATTAAAATTTTATGTGTATTATATAATTATTTCCATTATTATTATAATAAAAAATATCTATTATTTTATGTAAATTACAATTTATAGTTTCTATTATTTTAGGTGAAATTTTTATACATTTATGTCATTATTGTATGCATAAAATCAATTAAGACAGTGTGAATTTAATATTTTTATTTAATATTTAGTTTTAAATGATAAAATTTATTACTTCATATAAAATGTATTTCATGAATTTATTAATGAATGTTTGAATACATGGATGTTCATTATTTTTAACAGTCTATGAAAATAATAAATTACTTGAGTTTTGGTTGTACCATGACTCAAAAGTGACTTCCAATGAAACTTCATTTATATATATTTACTTATATATATACATAATAATATATAAATAAAAAACATTATATGTATTTAATGAATGATTAAGTTTCTAAATCAAAAACTTTAGTGAAATATTTATATACACTTAAGGAACGATCAAAATATTTTTTAAAAAATTGGCACTGGGTAATTATAAACATGATATAGTGTGGGGAGTGATCCCGTCCCTCAAGAAAGTGGGTAATCCCCGACAACCTTCAATGTTTCAAGTGGAATCATGGTTTTGTTTCAAAAATCTTTCTTATTGTTTTAAAAAATAACTAGATTATTATTAAATAATTTTCGAAGTATAATTATTTTCAATATATTACAATATAATGATATTTTACATAGGTATTTTTTGCTAGCCTTTTAGGAAACCCCTTACATGGAAAATTAATCGTCTCCCAATGTTGTAATATTAGTTTTCATAGGTTCTGTATAATTTTATGAGGGTGTTAAATTCACCTATGTAGTTAGCAAATGCAATGAGTTTTAGTTATTTTTTAATATTTTTGTACAATATTGTTAGTTTTTAATGTATATATCGAATTATAGGAAACCTATAATAAAAAGTTCGAGGTTTGTAAAATTATTTGTGTATTTTTTTAGTTGTCTTCAATAAAAAATAGTGCATTTTTATGTGATGATCCCAAAAGAGCAGGTTTGGGGATTCACCTTGGTATCAAAGAGATGTGTTGGAAGAAACGGAAAATGATGAACCTGTAAACAAACACCAAATTGAACATGTAGTGGAAATAAATTATTTCCCTACAAACAAAAGTGGATGTGCAGCAACCAAAAATATATGTGTAGAAAAAAAAATTAACATCAGAATTATAACATAGAGAACCCAAAATGATAAAACCACAAGAACTAGTACAAAAGGAGGGATCATCTAAAAATCAAGAGTACAAAGTAGAGTCTCCATAATATGTCTGAGATATAAAAAATAATACTCATTTAAAAAAGTGTATCAAAGGAGGAGATCTTATACAATCTGAAAAAATGATCACCGAATAAAAACAATCACCAAAAAAACCTCCACGTATTTTAAGAGTGATGGAGAAACAAGTGAGTGAGTACTTTTATAAAAAAATGGTCTAAATCAAGAACCATATGCTTTAAAAACATCATTTAAAAAATATAACTCCCACAAAAGTGTTTATTTATCCCCGTGTGCACCATTTGAGGATGTTCCCCCAACAAACTCCCCATTTGACTCATGTGGGGATCAACACTAACCCTACAATCAGTTGAAAAGTCTAAAATTTACCCCTCAAAAAACAAATTTTTCATCAAATCTGAACAATTTTCATTAGTGTGGATCTTCTCAAGATAAAATTATATCGAATCAAGGAAGTTGTGGATCCATTGATACTGAACATCAATATGTTTCTACCTCCCATGAAAAATGTATATTTTTTCCAAAAAAATAGAATTCGGACTATGAAAAAATTAATCATACCTATCCTGATTAAATGTAATATCCCAAATAAATGTTTTCATCCATGAAAATTCATTTCATGCCTCCGTAGTTGTAATAAAATATGACTATGTGGTAGATAAAAAAACACATCTCGTCAATCTGGACAGTCAATACACTGATCCCCTAGAAAAAAGTAATCAAATAACCCAAACTACACTTCTTCGAATCGATATCTCCAACCATACCTGAATCTATAAATACACAAATCCTAGGTTCGCCGTTTGAAAACACAATTTCATATCAGAAGTACCTTGAAGATAACTAAATATATACTTCAATACTCTCCAATACTCTCTACCCCAATTAGATAGAAAATGAATGTCCACACCAACTGCATGAGCTGTATCAGGTCTAGTACATACCATAGCATTCATAAAATATCCAACATCATATGAATATGGTATGTCTTGAATATCCTTTCTCTCTTCATCAGTAGAGGGTCAATTATTGTTATTGATCTTGAATTGTAATGAAAGAGGATTACTAACCACTTTCACTCTGTACATATAAAATATTTGATGAATCTTCTCAATATATCTCTCATGAGATAATAATAATTTATTTATTTCCTTTCAAGGGAGATCGACATGCAACAAATTTTTCATGCTGATCCCAAGTATTTTATCACAAAATAATGAAAAATATGTTTCTTTAATTTTTCAATTCTAGAAGAATCATTTCCAACAATGATCATTTCATCAATATAATGAAATGGTATCATAATCTCATCACCATTAGATCTACGAAAAAAATAAAATGATATGAAGATGTCTTCCTCAAACCCTAATGGAAACTAACATATTCAAACTTCATATAAAACATACTTAAAGATTTCATCAAACCATAAAAACAGTTCATTAACCTACATACATGATTCTCATTACCTATTTCAATAAAAACATATGGTTGCTCCATATAAATCTCTTCCTCTAAATCTCCATGGAGAAAACATGACTTCACATCCCTCTCCACAATCTGTATATCCAAACTACCAACTAAATCATGAATATCCTATATAAAAACATTTTGACAACATGTGAGAAAATCTCATCAAATTCAATACCTCTATTTTAATGGATGACATTAAAAACTAACCGTTCCTTGTATCGTGGAACAGAACTATAATCTTAATTTTTGATAAATTTAATCCACTGATTTTTCAAAGGTATCTTACCTATAGGTATCTTCACCATCTCAGATTTATGGATATCATGCAATTATCTCATATCATCATCCATTTTAGCAACCCATATGTCCTTTTGTTCACATTCCATTTCCTCATCAAAAGATTTTGGTTCATCCCCTTTAGCGAGACACAAATACTAAGTAGGTGAATAAAAAGTAGGAATGGTGTGATGTCTAGATGACCTCTGGAATGGATCTATGGGTTCACTAATAACCCCTATAACTGGATCGTTAGAAACAAAAGCTGCATCAAAAATATCAACTCCAACATGTTTACCCTGAATATCATAGAACCTATACCCAATCACATTGTTTCCATACCTAATAAAAATACACTCCAATGACATACCATCTTGATTATATCTCTCATCTTTAGGAACATGAACAAAATCATTGCCCCCAAAAACACACAAGTAGTGACACTTCATCTATTTTCCATACCAAAACATTGCAAGATATTCTATCTTCAAAGAAACCATAAGTGATAAATTGATAATATTATAAGTAGTAAGTAAATACCCACCCCAAAAATGTCTTGGAAACATTGCTTCAGAAAGAAAATAACGAACTCTTTGCAATAAAGTATGTTCATCTGCTCAACTATACCATTTAGATGAGGTGTCTTGAGATGCATATTCTAATGATGAATAACTTCTTTCCTATAATAATTTCTCCCATTTTCAATGAAAATTCATATCAATTTCTTAATAGTTTCTCTCTTAGCGTAAACATGAAATTTCTTAAAAACACAAAGAATATGAATTTTGGAGTTCAAAAAATAAAGACAAATCTTATGTGAGTAGTCATAAATGAATGCCACAAAAAAACACCACTAATTTTTGTAGATTTTAAAGGACCATAAATGTAAAAATGTGCTAATTAAAGTACCTATGACTTATTATGAAAAGGGTGACTATTGGAACTCACTCTACTCTATTTTCTTGCCAAATAATGACTAGACATGTCCAATTTGACAGTCTTTAAATCATGAAGATGATTCAACTTGGCCAGACAAAAAATCCCTTTAAAACTAATGTGAATGATCCACTTATTACATAACATGGATGAAACACTAAACATAACAATGAAAGAGGTATCAAAATAAATATAAGCTCTAGTCTAGTACAAACCTGACTGCTTCTTCCCCTTGATCCACAATCAAAGAACCATTGAAAATATTCCATTGTAAATCACCAAAAGTAATAATAAAACCTTAATCATCAATAACTTTGATTTAAATTAGATACATCCAAACCTTAGGTGCATGCTGAACATTCTTAAAAATCAACACACTTCATGTGCTAGTTTCTAAACAAATAGTCCCAATAACTTGAACATCAACATGACCACCATTACTGATATTCAAAATCAAAAAATTACAAGAGTTGTAATATGGAAAGATCTCAGTCCTTCATGCCATGTGAAAAAAGGAGCTACTGTCAACAACCCAACATGAATCATAATAATAAATAATAATGGAGTCCTAAACAATAACATGATTATCCCCAATAGATTTGGTAACACGATCATCTCCATCACTATTTTACTTCTACAAATTTACATCATTCTATTTTCTGTATTTATCTGATTACAAAACATCTTAAAATTCCATTTCTTGCCCAAATGATATCATTCTAAATCTCTCTGCTTTTACCTGGATTTTCTTTTTTCCTTTACTCTTACAATAACTACTCTATCCTTGATACGTTTCTTAGATTCTCTCTGTCATGAAACAGATCTAGTCACAATCAAAAATGGTACCATACCCAGCCTGTGGAAAGGCCCTAAGGGCGTTCCAGATCCCCATAGGATGGAACAAGTTCCTGGGTATCATAAATATTTTTTTGGGAATGATTTACCCGAGTATATAAATATAAGACAACTGAAATCAATATATAATCCGAATCTGAATTTTTAACCCAAACAAGCCTGTAATAAAATTAAGAACTTAAATAAATAGTTTTTATAAATCCAAAATTATCCCAAAAGGTATGAAAAACCAAAAAGGACATCCCAAAAACAACCTCATAACAAGGATAAATTCCCTCAAGACATCCCTGAAACATCGCATGAAGAGGACCAATAGAAACCCAAACCACCGGTTCTAAAAGACTTACCCCAATATGAGAAAAACATTAGCAAGTAAATTTACACCCAAGTTCGTAAGTAGGGTGTGAGCTGAATCCCATTAGGATTCCACCAAAATTATATTCCATATGATAGAAATTATAAGATAAAAATCATCCATGTTTTTATAAACAAGAAAATGTAGAAATTTTTTTCTAAAGGATGAAACTTTAAATTAATACAGTTTTCAAGGGAGGTATTTTATGGAATTAACACTTTTACATAAAATTCACAAGAGAGTGTTCTAGGACAATATCCTAGACTCCATAAGGATTTCCAATCCCTACGAGCTCACTGTGACCACTGACCCAACTCTCTGTTCATATCCACAATCATTGATAAACCATGAGGACCAAAGGACTCAAATAAAACATGATGTCCAATAACAACTTGAATCGAATTATGAGTTGTGCTAGCCAAGACCCCTACTCGTAACCGGAATGTCAAGTCCCAACAATCCTATCTCTGAACAATTTCGAATCTTCCAAAAATAACATGACCCAAAAGAGTGAACCTTCCTCTAATACCATTTTGACACGAACCATATCTGGTTTCCATAAAAAATGGCACCAAACCTAGCCTATGGAAAGGAACTAAGGGAATTTCCAATCTCTACAGGCTTGAAAAAGTTCCTGGGTATAATTAAGATGTTTTTGGGAATGATTTTCCTGAGTTTAGAAAAATAAGACAACCAAAAGCAATAAATAAATCGAATCTGAATGTTTAACCCAAACTAAGCCTGTAATTATGTCACGAACTAAATTAAACGGTTTTTATTAATAAAATAGAATCCCACAAGGTAATAAAAAAAATTTCATCCCAAAAACCACCTCATGAAAAGGGGAAATTCCTTCAAGACATCTCCAAAACCCTACTTCAAGAGGATCGATAGAAACCGGAACCACCGGTTCTGAAATCTTTACCCAAACCTAAGAAAAACATTACCAAGTATACTTAAACCCAATGTTATCAATATGGTGTGATCCAAATTCCATTTTGATTCCACCTATAATATATTCCATGTGATAAAAATTATAATATAAGAATCTTTCAAGTTTTTGTAAACAAGAAAAGGAAGCAACAATTTTTTAAAGGATGAAACTTTAAATGAAAACATTTTTCAAGGGGGATTTTTTAAATAACGAACAAATTAACATAAAATTCCCAAGATAATAAATTTTTTCAGACAAACACATTTTATACCGATGGTATGTATCATATAATCAATGAGAACTAGTCATAGGAACACCCTTAGGAACTAGTTAGTTGTGAGCCCCAAGTACCTTGTCTCTTAGTGAAAGTAACCATATTGAATATCTGGTCTCGTGAACATGAAACACTAGTAGGATAATCATCCATAACCTAGTAGTCCCCAACAAAACCATCATCATTGATTAGTTAGTGCTTTCATCATCAAACTCGCTAGGTGAAACAGGGAAAAAACCCCTCCGGATCACTAGCCTACCAGTACACGTCCACCAACCTAGATACCCAAGATTCCCTCTTTGGGCTCAATAAAGTTACACCTATTATGAAATACCATTTTTGAATGAAAATTCAATTTTAAAATCACACAAAGACACCAAGAATTCAAAAAAATTATTTATATCTCATTCATAATTCAACGAATCCTTTAAAAAACCAAATAGTCCACAAACATTCCTCACACCCATTTCAAAATTTAGAAAATAGTTTCAACGCTTCATAAAAAATTTCCAAAACATTTGAAACCACAAATCATCACTTCCTATCTAAAAAAAAAATCTTGAGAACTTACACTCTCCAAAATATTGCGTAATCAAATTTTTCACACATTGTATAACTAAACAAACCATTTAGAGATTTCAAAAAAAATATTCAAGAATTATAAGCAAGATTTGCACTTAAAATCCACAAAAAAATCTATTTAAAGACCAAAAGCATACTAATATCACATAAAACCAGAATTTTCATCCATAAAATCATTTAACAAAACTATTACATGAATCAAAAAACAACCCCAATTAATACAACATGGAATACACATGAAAAATATTCCTTTTTGGATAGAAATGCCACTTAAAAACCAACCACCTAAAAAATTCAACCAAATATAATTTTCACACAAAAAAAATGTGACATAATATTGATAAAAATATAAATCAAGAAAAAATAACTCATCTAGTAATGCTTACACATTGAATCACCTACCATTTATGTCAAAAACACCAAAATAGTTGTGTGAAAATTAAACCACACCACTACTGCACCATAAGGGAATTAAAAAAAACCCTAATCCAAGAATATTAAACCAATAAATCAAAAATAAACCCTAGGTATGAAACCCTATTTTCTGGACCTTAAGAACATCAAGAAACAAGGATGAAACCCTAAGAAAATGGGAGGAGGAAGGAACAGAACCCACTTACATGGGAGATCATAAAAAAATCTCCCCAAACAAACCAATAAGGGGAATCTACAAGAAGAAAAAATAGATAGTGAGTTCTAATAAGGCTGAGAATGTCAAGTGGTAACTAAAATGGGGGGAAAATAGTTTCAAATGAAGGAGTTATGAGATAAAAAAATTACGTTTTCAAATCTAGATGATTTAGAAAATATAGAGAACGTTTTCCCTAATACAAGATGAAATTGAGCTCCAAAGAAGGAGAAATGAACATTGGGGTTCACCTAGGGTCTATGGGCTCGAGTGAGATGTCGAATCACTAAAACATATCTAAAAATGAATATGTTATAAAAGAAACCAATTATTTTTAAAAAAACAGGAAATCTGCTCATGGGTTGGCCCAATACCTTAAGAAATAACCCAAATTCACCATGATTATGGATTCTTAAGGGGTCCAAATGGATATGGTAGTTTTAATAGGTTATGGGAGGCCAATTGGAAAGTTTTATGGGTAAAAATGATGAACAAAATAAGGAGTTAGAAAAGATAAAAAATTTATTTTTAAATCTGGAAATGGGCTCAGGGTTTGTCCCAAATCATGAAAACCCACCCTTCCTCCAAAAATGCATGTGAAACCCCCGCACCAAATAAATAATGGAAATTACATGAAAAATAACTTTAAAATAAGTTATGGATTTGACACTCTCCCTAAATCATGTGACTAAAATATCTGAATAATATTTCTCCTGAGTACGTTTCCTAACCTCTTCATTTAAAATAGTATACATAATAAAACTAAATGTCATAGCGCCATTAGGAGAAGAACTGGTTACTGTAACACGTAAATTCTTATAAGAATTGGGTAAAGTGTTAAGAAAACTCACCTTCAAAATTTATACCCATATTAGAAAATTGATCAAAATATCTCTAATATTCACCCAAATAGTCATAAATATATTTACCTTCATGGTACCACGAATTCATCATTTGTTTGAGAAGAAACAGTTTATTGTTCCTGATCATTGATGAAAATATAGTCTCAAGCTTCTCCCAAATTTTTTTTCCATAAGATATTTTGAATATATTGTTCATCACATTATCTTCAACCCATTGGAGATTGATTCCATAAACCATCTCTTTCTGGAATTCCCATTATTCATCTAACAACCTTTCTTGCTTCTGGGTATTAAACACTAAATAATTCATTCTCTTGAGAAAAATAAGATCCTTCATTTTTAATAACTACATGTGCTATTAGGTTCTATTAAAAAACGTCAAAATATAAATGGATTCCATAATTAATATGAAAAAAACCAGACCCTTTGAGACCATATGTTGGGAAAGATGACAAACGACGAACGCACATACATGCACTAAAGCGAACGTGCAGTGGAAATAAATTATTTCCCTGAAAAATGAATATTCATAGTGACCAAAGAATATATATGAATAAAATAAATGTTGAAACTATAAACATTAACATGGAAAATACAAGAGGGAAAACTTTATGACATATTCCAGAAAGAGGGAACCACTATAAATCAAGAGTACAAAGTGGAGACTCCCAAATATGAGCGCGATCTCAAAAATAATACTCACATTAAATCATAGGATCAATGTTGGAGAGAAGATGAAGTTATAAAAAAGTTATCTTCAAAAAAATATGATCACCAAATGAATCTCCTCGTATTTTTGGTGCATTGAGGAAAAAAGTTGATGCCTCCTTTTATAACCAAAATGTTATATGTCAAAAACCATCTGTTTCCAAAAAACATCATCATTAAAAAATGTAACTCCAACAAAAACACTTCTTTGACCCCACATGTTCCATTTGATGAGGCACCCACAACACAATGGTCTGGAAAACATTATAGATTATATTTTTTTTATCTAAGCGGTAGAGCATATATTTTTGGCAGTTCTATTTTTTCTAATTCAAAAGATGAAAATTCAGTTTTTTCTAGGGTCTGACGAACGAATTGGGAGAAAACACTTCTTTTAAAGAGGGAAGAATATAACATCACAAGAATTTAAAATAATAAATTTATTTTAGTTGTTTATTTATTTTATTTATAATTTAAGATAATGTTTTTTAATAAAAAAATTATGAATCTAAAGAATTTTATGTAATAAAAATATTATTTATCATAATTATAAAATATTAATTTGTATTTAATGAGGTATTATTTTCATATGATGGAATAAAATAAACTAATATATTACTTTAATGAATGTATTTTCAAAATAAGTCAAAAAATTCAATATTTTAAATTATTTTTTGAACATAAATGTTTTGTATATATTAAACATTTTCAAGAAAAACTATTTTCATATATTGTATATTATTTTTATAAATTCTCTTTAATTTAAAATTATAGGTATAAGTTGATAATTTGATTATTTTCTATTTTATTTCTAAAATTATAATATTAAAAATTATATTAGCGTGAAATATTATTACTTTATTGTTTTTAATAAATAATTTATTTTCTATAGTTAATTTAATTACTTGATATTTTTTTAATATATCTTATTTTCATAAATTATTAAATTATTTTTCTTTATATAAGATATTTTTAAATTAATAAATTATAGGTATTTAAATTTTAATAAAATAATGGCAAATAATTTTAAATGTCTAAATTTGGAAAAAATAATTTTATGAAATTAAAGGTAACAATAATAATAATATTATTTATCAGTAATTTTTTTTTTAAAGAAAATTATTATTATTACTAAGATAATATGTTATAAAAATATTTGAAATTATATTATGTTTTTTTATAAATTTTTTATAATATAAATATATATATATATATATATATAAATATATTATTAAAAAATTGTTACTATATATAAATGTTTGTGTGTGTTGAAAAAAATAAAATGTTTAAATATAATTATATATATATAATGCTAAAACGATTTAAAAAACATGATATAATGGTTTAAAAAAATTAAAATAAAGATTTAAAAATTGATGAATGATAAAACATGAAATGAATAAACAAATATAAAAACAAAATGATAAAAGAGGGAAGAACCATCATACAACCAAAATGATTGAACAAAATGAAGAAAGACAAGATTATAAAAAAGTGGAGAAAGGACTCACGTGAATAGAAAAGTCAAAGCCCCACTTTTTTGAATTCTTCACATCTATATATAGGTATATATATATATAATATAAATTAAATATGTTTTTTTTGTTTACGAGTAAATAAAAAAAATATGTTCAGATGTACCTGATTGAGCTTTCTCTGTAAGCCATATTTATATATTGTTCATAAAATAGAAAAATTTATATTTTATTTTAATGTGTTTAGTACAATTATAATTATATAAGGTACTTCATTTGATTGTTCAACAAAGAATTCCACTTAGATTTGTAAGTGTGATAGTGTATGAAGTGTTGTAGAAGTTGGATCGTTGATTTTTACTACAATCCAAGTAAGTGTGTTGTTTTCAAAGTTTATAAATTTTATTCTACATAGTTATAATAATGTTAATAGAAATCTCTGAGTAAGGGATTAATTACTTTATTTTTTTAGATTCTTTGTATTTGAATTTATATTTAAGTGAAATCGTATCATTTTCTAAATAAATATGTATGTATCTATCTTTTCTAAAATTTTGTTTTCAATATTCCCTAATAAGGATTAATTTTCATGAATTATCATGAAATTATGTTTTAATAAAATTATGTGAGGGTGTATACATATATGTATTTATATTATTTTCAATATTTCAAGTTACAATAATATTCTAACATATTTATATATGTGTTATATTTAATTTCCAAGATAATTGTTTTTAAGACTTCTAAATTTCAAGAAAGAGTTATGACATTTAAAACATATATTTCATTATTATAATTTCAAATTATGAATACATGGTATTATTTACAAAACATTATATTTTCAAGATCATGTATTTTATGTATTATTCTCATGCAATGGAACCATATCATTTCAATTTATCATTTCATATAAATGTCATTCATGATCATATTTATGGTCATATTTATTAATTATTCTTGAAACTCCATATATGTGTGGGTGTGTTTTTTTATGAAATTAATTATCATCGCATGAATTTAAATAAGTAATATTTTATATGCATGACAATTCACTCTTAATTTAGGTTATGATCTTTCATAATTATATAATTTCAAAATTAGGATGAAATTAAATTTTTTATTTAAAAATATTACTTGTTATAACTTCATGTGTATTATATATGTTTTCACATCACTATTCTAATAAAAAAAGAATATCAATTATTCTATTTGAATTAAAATTTACAGTTTCTATAATTTTATATAACAGGTTTATACATTAATGTCAATATTGTATGCATAAAATAAATTAATCCAACAAGCCTTCAATATTTTTTTCAATATTGAGATTTAAATGATAAAATTTATCACATTATATAAAATGTATTTCATGAATTGATGAAATAAAGTTTTAATATATGGATGTTCATTATTTTGAACAGTCCACGTAAATGATAAATGACATGAGTTTTTGTTGTACCAAGACTCAAAATTTATTTCCAATGAAGGTTCATTTACATATATATAAAATTATATATAGAAAAACTATGTATTTTTATTTAATTTATTATTATGTTTCTAATTAAAAAATGCCAGTGAAAGATGTATATATACACAGTGAAGATCAACGTGTTTTTATAAAAATGGGAACTTAGATATTTTAAACATGATATGGTGTGGGGAGTGAACTCATCCCTCGAAAATTATTTTAGGCCTAGACAACCTTCAATTTTTTAAGTGGCCTCATGGTTTGGTTTTCAAAATCTTGTATAATGTTTTTCAAAAAATTGTTGGATTGTTTTTAAATCATTTTCAAAGTATAATTATTTTTGATGTGTTAAAATATAATGGTGTTTTACAATGTTATTTGTAATGCCCTGACCCCAATTACCTAGAGTCAGTGAATTATTAGATAACATTGGAATGATCACAAAAGATCAAGTCTTGAAAGACCGATTAGTTTAGTAGCCTTGGAAGCACTAGATACATTCATAAGTCTAACATTACATCATAAAGTGAAAAAATCTACATCAACATCTTGTATTCATATCCCCTAATATTATCCTTGTAGGTAATTCATAAAATAATTCTTCACATCCGAAGAAAAATTAAAACATTGAAAGGGGTGAGCTCAGATGCTCATTAAGGATAACAATATAGCAGAAACTTTCATAAATAAACATAAACATTTAAGGCAATGTATAACTAAAACAAAATCCTTTTAAAATTGAACTTTATAATAATATGGCAAAGATAAAATGAAATAATTCAATTTAATTATTCACATGGATATTCTAATAGTCGAATAATCACTTAAAATATCAATAACAACTTTCAAAATGATGGAATTCATAATGCCAGACTATCATAACCACATAGTCAGGGCCTTATGCCAAAACTATAAATAAGATTTTGTCAAGGCCTTGTGCCAAGACACTAGTTTGTCTCATGAGACTTACCGATGCATCGAGTAGCTATAGTGGGCTCCACCCATCACTTAATAAGTCCAATGAATTCCTCATATGAACAGGTTTAAACACAACATAAACATTCGTATTAAAACTAGCATACGAAATGTCAATACTTTCTCCATAATCTATGAATGGTATAAAAATAACACATCCAGAATCAAACATATCACAAAACCTTCAATAAAATATGGAAGTTTTGTATCATAATAAATCAACCTCAAATAATCTTAAAATCCTTCAAATGATGTTGACATAGATGAAATCAAAACTATTTGAGAGAAATATATCTTTTTTTGAAATCGTTGACAAGCCACACATTTATAAAGGAAGTAATTTAAAAGAGATTTATGAATCAAAGTGTCCCATACCAATTTGAAAATTTTTGAATATTAATATCATTTAAAAACATACATGAACATATAAATAAATCCTTAAAATCATTTTGAAAACATGGTCATTAATTAAAAATATTTAGAAAGAAAAATCTTTAAAACATTTAAAATTCTGATCTTGATAAAGAGTACCTTTCCCAATTTCTTAAAATATTCATTTTAAAATTATTTAAAAGACACATAATTGTAAAATAAAAAATTTAATTTCAAAATATTCTTATAATATTGTAAGGGATTCTTCGACTATTTTATAACGGTGAAAAATAGCCGCACCCACCGTATAAGTTAAAAAGACATTCTTACCTTAATTCTGTTGAAAAGGTTAAAAAGGACCTTGTTTGGAAAACGGTGAAAAGATTCCATTATAAACATCTTATAAAAAGTCAAAAAGGGTATAAATGACTTTAACCCATAGTCTGTAAAATATTAATAATGATTTGAAATACATTTTTAAGAAACATGGATGTGGATGATAAGGAGGTCCCAAAAGATAATTACGTATAAACAACCTTGGATAATGAAGAGATTGTGAAATAAACTCTTACCTTGTAATTTTCCTTGGTTGAGGGTAGGTTGACCTCCTGTATAATTGTGAAATAATTGTTATTAAATTATACAAGAATCATATATATTAATATGATATCATATATGATCTTTTAACATTGCTTGTTTAATAATATCATAGTATTATCTTCGCTTCGGGTGTTAACCTACTCGTTTTCTTTTATATGTTTTGTTACATAAGTCGTTTTTGTTATGGATATGTTGTATATTATTCATATATAGAATTATATCATGTCCTTAAACATTATTTTTAATCATAAAATGAGAATTAGACTTGCATGGATACGATGGGGAATGAATCTCGTCGTGTTCGTGGAGACTGTATTCCGTACATACGCACGAGCGACAATATCATTCTTTTGATATTTAAATAATATATAATTGGATGTTATATCATATATACAGAATAATTATCATGTTATATTTATTATTTACATCAATTACACTTCATTATCATACTCATCCAAATAATACTGTTTTGAATATCAATTACACCACGACGTGGAGACGGTAAGTCGTACGTACACACGTATGGTGACATGTCATTCAAAGGATGGATAGAATACTGATTACAGTTGTACCATATTTATAATAACATCACATTATATATTATATACTGGATTTATTATTTTATAATGGAAATAACAAATAAATAAGAAGTTGAAGAAGAAAGGAACTTGAAAGAGGGTGGTGAAAACATTACCTCTTCTTCGGGTTCTTCCTTTTGATTTGTTCAAAATAGCTCCTTAGATTGGTTTTCTGATCAAATTAAGGCCTATAGGTTTAATTGAGGGAATTATGGAGAATATTTGGATAGGGGTTGGCCGAGACAAAAGGATTTGAAGGTTTTCATTAGTGAGAAGGGAGAGTACCCTTTTATAAGAGGGGTGAGGGGCACCTTAGGAAAAGATAGAATATTATTTTATAATAAATTCATATTCGTTTTCTAATGGCTCAAAAGTGGATTAATTAAATGTTAAGGTGGGTTTAGGTCTAAAACCACTCAACCAATAGGTTTTAGACTTGTTTGTTTCACTATATTAACTTTATCTTTTTGATTTAACTCCTAGTTAAATAGTTTGACATTCCATGTCTCTTTTTATTTTTATATTATATGGTTAATAAACTTACTATATACTTCCAAGAGACCCCAAAGTGGACCATTAACGATACACTTATCATTATATAAGTCCTTTTTCCGAACCATATATTTTTAAGAATAGAATATCAATTAATAATATAATATTTTTTTAAAAATCATTTATGTCAATTTTGACACTATTCAATAATTGATTTTTTAAAGTCTTAAAAAATTTATTAATATGAACAAAATTCATTTAAGAAATCCTAACATGTCATATTAACCAATAAGATTTGTTGATGTCATCAAAAATTTCATACTATATTTATTTTAACATCTATAATACCAATTATTTGATTCATTCATTAATAAGTAAAATATTGCATCATTATTGTGTCATTAATAAATTTAATTATTAAATTTCTAAAAATAATAAATAAAATATAATTATGTAGGAAATAGCTTTATCTTTCTAATGAATATTTATAGTCTAAATGTTAACATATATAACCCTATGTAAAAATTGTTTTTCTAAAAGATATGTGCTTATGTCATTTTTGTATTTACATTAACTTAATTAATAAAATGTGTCCCTATCACTTACAAGTGGATCCATGGGGTCCCATTTAATGACCCCTAAATTTCAAGGAATATTTTTTATTAAGTACTTTGGAATTTTTTGAGTATATGGCTTCTGACGAAACTTGATTCCGAGACCTATTGTGTTCGGAATCAATTTATGAAGTTTAGCTCAGGTACGTTCAGTAAACGAGCGAGTAGGTTTTTATATCTTTTGAACCGGTGCTCGAAATCGAAATCCAAGGGCACCAATGAACTCACAATGCTTGTAATTTCTTAAGGGGGCCTTTACTGCAGTTTCTTTTTAAGTGGGTTGAGAATTAGTTTTTGGGGAATTAGTTTGAAATAAATAAAATTGGTGGCACAATTTTATTTTTATGGTTGGTGGTTAATTCCTCCCAAGGGAAATTGAAGGTGGGGCCCACACCCACATAACATCCCATGGGAGGATATTTGTGGGTGGGGCCCACCCGTGACCTAAACTCTTGATCTTCCCTAAATCCCTTAAACCCCCCATTAAACTCCTTTGTTTAATTTTGACAACCCCTTGAATTGAAATGTGTAACCATTCCTCTTCCTCTCTCTCTCCCTCTTTAATTCTTGCCAACACACACTTTAATTAATTGTTTTAACCACTTAAATTAAATTAATTAAGTGTTTGATTTTTTAATCTGGAATTCATGACAAGTTTAATTAAAATAATGGGTAGCCTTATTTTCATTTTGGTTGGCTTGTTGTGTGGAGAATTTTGGAGAGAGCCTTTGTGTGAATGATGAATGAAATCCCTCTTTAATTGAATAACATCATCCTCAAAGAAGAACGGTTATTCTCCAATGAAGAACATATTTTCTTCAATTTAGAATGACTCGGCGGCCACGATTCTCCAACATATTCTTCCTCCGCGACAAGAGAGGAGACACCAACGTGGAAAACTCGCCAACGATGACCCACATTATTTTCTTTTCTCCGCGACAAGAGAGGAGACGTCACTTCCTCAGGTGCACTCTGATGACGACAGAGACGACGCCGTCATCAACGAAGCTTTTCAACCGCGAACCTTATCGAGGTAAGGGAAATTATACAATTTTAGTTGATTAAAATTGTACTTGTTCCTTGTTGAATTCTCCGAAATGATTTTTTAGCCATCTGTTACCGCCTAACGCAGAGGGCGCGGGCCGAACAAACACAGACTGATGACCCTCCTCTAGAACTTGATCTTTTTGGAATCGGAAATCGGTGGAGAAGGAAGCACGGTGCTATTGCGTCCTGCTGGGATCGAAGTGGAGGAAGCTGGCGCTGACACGCCGACTGTACAGAAGGAACCGCGGCCCGCCCGACGGAAGAACCGGCCGGCCCATCGGCCGACCAAGTGATGGGAAGTCACAGAGCCAGGAGGGTGCTGCACTGGAAAACCGGCCGGCCGGGCAGAGCTGGACCACGACGCCAGGAGGGCACTGCGCTGAAGAAAACGCGGCCCGCCATGCGGGCCGCGTGCGCTAAAAAGTCGGTAGGCCTAGCCGGTCAGTTTTGGAGGGCGGTGCCGCCGGTTCAGGTAGCCGGAGGCCGCACCCACACCTCAGACCACTCTGCCAACTGGGCGAGCCAGCTGGGTCGCGCGCCCCGCCGGGCCGCGCCCTGCCGGGCTGAGCCCTTCGGATAGGGTGGTGCCACTTCGGGCCAAGCCGCGCCCCTCGGGCATGGCCACACGACTCACCGGGTTGGTCCGACCCATTTTCCCGGTCGGACCCTCCAAAACTGAGTCGACCCGACCTGTCAGCCCATCGGGCCTAATGGACCGAGCCCTTTTTCACTTAAAGGTGAATATCTTGAAGACCGTGCGTCCGAACGATATGCCGTCTGCAACACTGTGATCCTATCGATGAGACGATACTTTTGAAATACTCTAAGTGAGTTTTAGAAATCATTGGTAAACGGATGGGTTTAGAATGAGCATATTTCCAACCGGGCCCCTGGAACGAAAAAGCCAATATCTCTCAGACCGGGCGTCTGTTTGATGCACCGTCTGTCCCGTTGAGTTTCTTTTGATGAGACAGAACTTTGGGATACATCAACTCTGGACGTTGTGACATTTGATGTATCGCCGCTTTTTACTCATGGAGCGGACCCTCCCGGAATCGAGTACGCTATGTGTGGGAAACCTAGAGCTGGCTGTGACTGCGATGACGATGATGACTGTTCTTGGATCCTACGTGGGATCGGTAGTGAGGAAGACTGTACTTGGATCCAATGTGGGTTCGGCAGCGAGGACGACTATACTTGGATCCACCGTGGGTTCGGCAGTGAGGACGACTGTACTTGGATCCTCCGCGGGTTCGACAGTGATGACGATGGTACTTGGATCCTACGTGGGTTCGACAGCGATGATTACTATACTTGGATCCTACGTGGGTTCAGCAGTGAAAACTTTTGTACTTGGATTCTATGTGTGTTCGGCAGAGAAGATGATTCAGAGGCTACATCTAATCATCTCCACCCCTTTTCGTGAGACGTATACCTGTGTGAGCTGAGTCTTGACTATTCAATCATTACCATTGGTGTGATTTACTTTTTCCTATGTGGACTGGGATGTGCATGGCCTTGAGAGTTAGAGTTGAACTGGAATTCATGACTTAGGTATATGTATGGGCATATACCTAAATAGAGTGGGTTTATACTTCATGATTGTATCATTCCTTTGTGTTTTATCCTTTATGGATTCTGGGAGACCTTCGTGGGTCTCGGGGTCCCTATTGAGTATTTTTATACTCACCCTTGCACAGGAATTTCCCGCACTACGTTTGGTTGGTTACAGACGACGGACATCACTGATCATGATTGAGGCTTGTGGAGCTGGATAGTATCCGGAGGTGGACCACCTGGAAGGACGTACCCAGAGCGGACAGACAGACTCCTGGTACTGATGAGACTATCTGTACCCACCCTTCAGGTGGGATTCTTGGCGGACGACTCAGTGGTTTATGCTTTACCTTTCAGCTGTTGTACTTTCTTTCTCAGTTGTACAGTACTTTCAGTTGGGTTTGTATACTGGCCCATTAACTTTCCAGCACTTACTTTTGTACTCAGTTTACTTTTTGTTTACTCCAGCTTGTGTACTCTATTGTGTTTGTTTACTTATATAAAGGCAATGCCTTCCCTTTTATCGGGATTTACGCTTTGGGTTCTAGTCACCAACCCCTAGCCTATGGAAGGCGGTCTTGGGGTAGTCAAAGCACGGGTCCCAAGGACTGGCCGTGAGAAATTTGTATCAGAGGAGACGGTTCTACCTCAGAACTCAGGACTCTGATAATTTATTCTCTATGATGCAATAGTGTTGAGAATAATGGGTGTGGTTTTTAGTCTAGGGAGTCCAGTGTTGGTGCGGTGGCCGACGTATCCATACACCAAGACCCTGACTTCTGATTTCTGACTCAGTACTTGAAAACACTGATTGCATGTGTGTTTCAAAAGATTTATTTGTGATTACTTTGTGTCAGGTCACCAGGTATACTGTACTAACCGTGACACACCTGTTTCTTCTCAGGATGGCCCCACGTAGGCAGCCAGCTAGGGTTCCGAGCTACGTGTGTGATGACATCCCATCGAGCAACGAGGCCTCGGTGCAGGGTCCCATTACAGCGGAGGCACCAGCGGTACCACTACCCGCCAAGCCACCAATACCACTAGCCCCAGTAGCAGAGATTGCACGCTTCCTGAGTGCGTTGCACGAGTATTAGCGATAGAGGCCGCCCAGGTTCCACGGAGAGACGGATCATCAGGCATCGGAGGATTGGATGGAGGCTATTGTTAGAGTATTCAGATTGGTGGGATACCAGTTGGCCTTATGGTGATCCTTGTCGTGAGTCTCATGTACACAGCAGCAGGTAGATGGTGGAGCCTGATGCTCCAGGTTCACGACAAGGCATCTTTACTTTGGATGGACTTCGAGAGCCTCTTCTTCTCTAAGTTTATTCCAACCACCCTCCGTGCAGTGCGCATCCAGGAGATACTAAAGAAGCGGTAGGGCAGTTTGACAGTAGCCCAGTACTCGGCGAGATTTACAAACCTCTCTCGCTACTCCACGGACATGGTACGAGACCCATTATTCCAGGCTCGGACTTTCGAGCAGGGACTGAGGCATGAGATCAAGGATTCAATGATCACCCTCAGCATTCTGATGCAGGCAAGAGTACTGGACCGAGCCCTTCATGTAGAGAGCTTTCTTGCTGAGCCTATGCTAGCAGCGAGGCCTACTGCAGGGTGACATGTAGAGGAGTCTTATGGAACCGGCATGAGAAAGATGTCAGAGAGGTCCAAATGGACCAGACCATCGGGTGGGCGACCTCAGGATACTAGTTTGGATGTGTGGGGCACATGCATAAGAGCCATCCATACGAGAGGCAGGCAATTCTATGCATGCGGCGGGCAGGACTACATGGCTCGTGACTGCCTGACTCACCATGCAGAGGAGCACCAGACAATAGAGGGACCTCCTAGGCAGAGGTAGAGGTTCTACCGTGGTGGTCCATAGGGAGTAGGCGGATGAGGCAGATGAGTTGGCTGAGTAGCGGGTGGTGGATGATGCTTCGAGGATCTACCACCACCACCAGGAGGGCCACCCCGACCACAAGGAGCTGGAAGATAGGGGAAGGCTCAGCACCGGGTAGTCGAGGCCTATCACCACGGTGCAGCTGAGTTGATTCGAGGTACTATATCTATCTACTCCACCCTTGCTGCAGTTCTTATAGACACAGGAGCGAGTCATTATTTCATTACCACTTCCCTTGTTCGATGCTCGGAGATTCTGACAGAGCCATTGGCTCGATCCTTACAACTAGAGACTCCTACAGGAGCAGACTCGACGATTACGCTTTGGTGCTGGTAGTGTGAGCTTACTCTAGGAGGCGAGATCTTCGGCTGGGATCTTCTTGTAGCGGCGTCGAGGCCTTAGGACGTCATCTTAGGCATGTATTGTTTATCTACATTCCATGCTCAGATCGACTGTATTAGGTGCAAAGTGCGGTGTTTCCACATAGATGGGAGAAGGTTCACCTTCACCAGCGAGAAGGGAGCCTTTTCAGCTCAGGATGGACATACACAGAGGGGAGGGCAGCCAATCACCCATCAGTTGGCTAGTCTCATCCTAGGAGCAGTTGATGTGCGGAGTCCGAGTTTTCCTGTTGTGGTGGATTAGTATGCAGACGTTTTTCTTGATGACATTCCAATACTACCTCCTCATAGAGAGGTATACATCTACATTGACCTATACTATGGGATAACACTGATATCTACTCCAGCATATCGGATGGCTCCTGCCGAGCTTCGTGAGTTGTGGGTATAGCTGGAGGATTTACAGGGAAAGGGACTCATCCGACCTAGTGTTTCACCTTGCGCTTCTCCGATTTTATTCTCCAAGAAGGCGGATGGGAGCTTATGACTATATTTCGACTACTGTCGCTTGAATCAGGTGATGGTAAAGAAAAAGTATCCACTTCTGAGGATTGATGACCTCTTTGTTCAGCTCATGGGAGAATGATGGTTCTTGAAGATATACCTCTGGTCAAGTTACCATCAGCTCAGAGTTCGAGACGAGGATGTGTAGAAGATGACCTTCGGGTGTAGGTATCGCCACTATGACTTCTTGGTTATGCCATTCAGCATAACCAACACACCAGTAGTGTTCATGAGTCTCATGAACATGATCTTCCAGTATTACCTCGATCGTTTTGTCGTATTCTTCATCGATGACATACTTATTTACTCGACTACTAGGGAGGATCATGCCTACCACTTGCGGTTTGTACTGGACACACTCCGAGAGTACCAGCTTTATGGTAATCTCTCGAAGTTCTAGTTATAAATTCGAGATGTTCATTTGTTGGGGCACGTCATCTCAGCAGCGGGAGATGTTGTGGATCCTACAAAGATCGAGGCAGTACTAGCTTGGGAGCCACCCAAGAGCGTGACAGAGGTGCGCAGTTTTCTAGGTCTAGCTGGGTACTATCGGAGATTTGTGCCAGAATTCTCCATGGTTGCAGCACCGCTTTTAGCTTTGACGAAGAAGGGGAAACACTTCATGTGGTCAGATAGATGTCAGCAGAGATTCTAGGAGCTGAGACAGAGATTTACAAGTGCGCCCATCTTGAGGCTACCAGAGGAGGGCGCATGGTACGTAGTTTACTACGATGCATCAGGGACCGGACTCGGGTGTGTCCTGATGCAGGAGTGGGCAGTGATCACCTATGGTTCAAGACAGTTGAGGCAGCATGAGTATAACTATTCTTCCCATGACCTAGAGGTAGTAGGAGTGGTCATCGCCTTGAATATGTGGCGACACTATTTTATGGGCGAGAACTTTAAATTCCACTCTAACCACCAGAGACTCAGGTACATCTTATCACAGAAGGACCTAAACCTGAGACAGCGGTGATGGCTCGAGTTCCTCTAGGAATATTACTTTGAGATATTCTATACTCCTGGGAAGGGGAACGTTGTGGATGATGCTCTAAGCAGGAGTTCGGGCATTCATCTACTTGGAGAGGCAATAGAGTAGTTAGCTTCTTTGCAGATATCCTTCATGGATAGAGATGGGGTAGCCTTCCTACAGTCCCTCACAGTCACTCCTTCACTACTTCAGAGGGCCAGAGAGGCACATCGTGGGGATGTAGACAATGCGACGTGACGTGCTCGGATTTCCACAAGGTAGGCGCCTGATGGATTTTTTTAAGGAGGATAGAATGTGATTCTCTTTAGGGGATGTACCATGGTACCAGTTTCACTGCAGGAGGAGGTGCTAAGGGAGTTTCACACATCCCCTCTAGCGGTACATCCAGGAGTGGCGAAGATGTACTAGGACCTTAGAAGAAATCACTAGTTTCCGGGTATGAAGAAGGTTGTAGTAGAGTTCGTTTCACGATGTCTCATTTTCCAGCAGGTGAAGGCGGAGCATTAGGTACCGGCAAGCTTGGTACAACCCTTAAAGGTTCTGAAGTGGAAGTGGTATGGGATATCCATGGATTTCATGACAGGGCTCCCACGTACTTTCAGAGGACATGACTCCATTTGGGTGATCGTAGACCGACTCACCAAGTCGAGCCACTTCTTACCGATCAGAGAGCAAGTCTGAGTAGAGAGCTTGGGATACCTCTACGTTCAGCAGATCATACGGATTCATGGTGTGCCATCATCTATCGTCTCTGATCGAGATGCTCACTTTACTTCCCGACTTTAGAAGGGGTTTCATGAAACTTTTGGGATGCAACTATGCCTGAGCACCACCTTTCATCCTCAGACATATGGCCAGATGGAGAGGACCATACAGACACTCGAGGACATTCTCCATGCATGTGTCCTTGACTTTGGTCGTAGCTGGGAGGGTCACCTACCCTTGGTGGAGTTTGTGTAACACAATAGCTACCACTCCACCATCGGGATGGAACCATACGAGGCACTGTATGGCCATCCTTTCAGATCACCTCTATGCTAGACTGAACCCAGGGAGTCAGCACTTGTAGGACTAGAGATAGTACATGCTACGATGGAGAACATTCAGATCATCCAGGAGCGGATGAGGACTACACAGAGAAGACAGAAGTCCTATGTTGATTGGAGATGGAGACCACTAGAGTTTGAGGATGGAGGCCACATTTTCCTATGGGTCTCACCTTGATGTGGATTACAGAGATTTGGTCGGGGCATCAAGTTATCTCCGCGCATCATCGGACATTTCTATGTCCTCAGCAGGGTAGGTGAGGTGGCTTACCGCCTAGCCCTTCCACCTCAGTTTCACCGGGTGCATGACATCTTCCACATATCTCAGCTAAGGAGATACGTGCACGACCCGACCAACATCATTTATCACGGGGAGCTGGACATCGATGACGGGGTGACTTTTGAGGAGGTCCCAGTGGAGATCGAGGATCGACAAGAGCAAGACCTACGTGGATGTTCGATATCTCTGGTTCTCATTCGTTGGCAGCATGAAAACCTCCTGGAGAGCACATGGGAGCGAGAGGCTCAGATGCGTGCACAGTACCCTCATTTGTTTCCCTAGATTTTTTATTGATGCTTTACGGGGACATAAAGCCTTGAGGTGGGAGTAATGTTAAGACTTGTAAATTTTAATGAATTTTTTTCTTAAATACTTTGGAATTTTACAAGTCTGTGGCTTCGAACGACACTTGATTCCGTGACCCAGTGTGTCCGAAATCAATTTCTGAAGTTTAGCTTGGGTACATTCAGTAAAAGAACGAGCGGGTTTTTATATCTTTTGAACCGGTGCTCGGAATCTAAATATGAGGGAACTGATGAACACGCAGCGTCGGTAATTTCTTAAGGGGACCTTTACCGTAGTTGCGTTTTAAGTGGGTTGAGAATTAATTTTTGGGGAATTAGTTTAAAATATATAAAATTGGTGGCACAGTTTTATTTTTATGGTTGGTGGTTAATTCCTCCCAAGGGGAGTTGAAGGTGGGGACCACACCCACATAACCATCCATGGGAAGATATTTTTGGGTGGGGCCCACACATGACCTAAACTCTTGATCTTCCCTAAAGCCCTTAAACCCCCCCATTAAACTACTTTGTTTAATGTTGAAAGCCCGTTGAATTTAAATGTGTTACCTTTCCACTTCCTCTCTCTCGCCCTCTTTAATTCTTGCCAGCACATAGTTTAATTAATTGTTTGAACCTCTTCAATTAAATTAATTAAGTGTTTGACTTTTAAATTTTGAATTCATGAGAAGTTTAACTAAAATAAGCGGTAGCCTTATTTTAATTTTGGTTGGATTGTTGTGTGGAGAATATTGAAGAGAGATTTTGTGTGAAAGAAGAAGGAAATCCCTCTTTCATTGAAGAACATCATCCTCAACAAAGAACGGTTCTTCATCGACGATGGACATCTTTCCTTCAACTTAGAACGACTCGGCGATCACGGTTCTCAATCCTCTTCTTCCTCCGTGACAAGAGAGGAGACATCGACGTGAGAAACTCGCCAACGACGATGCACCTTATTTTCTTTTCTATGTGATAAGAGAGGAGATGTCACATCCTATGGTTCACTCCGACGATGACGGAGATGACACCGTCATCCACGACGCTTGTCAACCACAGACCTTATCGAGGTAGGGGAAATTATACAATTTTAATTGATTAAAATTGTACTTGGTCCATGTTGAATTATCCGAAATGATTTTTTAGCCTTGTGTTACCACCTAACGTGGAGGGCGCAGGCCGAACAAACACAACCCGATGACCCTCTGCTAGAACTTGATATTTTTGGAATCGGCGACCGGTGGTGAAGGAAGCATGGCGCTGTCGCACCATTCCGGGAACGTGGTGGAGGAAGCCGGCACCGAAGTGCTGGATTTACGGAAGGAACCACGACCCGCTTTGCTGGCCGCGTCGGTAGAAGAACCGGTCGGCCCATCGGCCGACCGAGTGAAGGGAAGCCGCGTCGCCAAGAGGGCGCCGCACTGGAAAACCGGCCGGCCCGTCAGCCTGCCAGGTGGAGGTGGACCGCGACACCAATAGGGAGACGTTTTGAAGATAACGCAGCCCACCATGCGGGCCGGGTGCACTAGAAGGCCGACCGGTTTGGGAGGGCGACACCATAAGGTGTCGCCAGTTCGGGCAGCCAGGGGCCGTGCCCCCTCCTCTGACCGCTCGGCCTTAGAGCCGAGCCAGCCGGGCCGCGCGCCCTGGTGGGCCACGCCCCTCGGACCAGGCCGTGAGACTCACCGGGCCGGTCCGACCCCTTTTCCGGGTCGGACCAACCAAAACTGAGTCGACCCAAACCATCAGCCTATCGGGCCTAACGGACCGGGCCCTTTTTCACTTAATGGTGAATATCATGAAGACCGCGCATCCGAACGACGCACCGTCTGCAGCACTGTGATCCTATCGATGATACGGTCCTTTTTCGATACTCTAAGTGAGTTTTGGACAACTTTGGTAAATGTCCGGGTTTAGAACGAGCATATTTCCAACCGGGCCCCTAGAACAAAAAAGCCAATATCTCTCAGACCGAGCGTTCGTTTGATGCGCCATCTGTCGCGTTGAGTTTGTTTTGACGAGATGGATCATTGGGATACATCAAATCTAGACTTCATGACAATTGATGTATCAACCCTTTTTACTTGTGGAGCAGACCCTCTCGGAATCGAGTACGCTGTGTGCGGGAACCCTAGAGCTGGCTGCGACTGCGATGATGACGATGATTATACTTGGATCCTACATTGGTTCGGCAGCAAGGACGACTGTACTTGGATCCAAAGTGGGTTCGGCAGTGAGGACGACTGTACTTGGATCCACTGTGGGTTCGGCAGCGAGGACAACTGTACTTGGATCCTCTGTGGCTTCGACAGCGATGATGACTGTACTTGGATCCTACGTGGGTTTCGCAGCGATGGTTACTGTACTTGGATCCTACGTGGGTTCGACAGCGACAAATTATGTACTTGGATCCTATGTGGGTTCGGTAGAGAAGATGATTCAGAGACTACATCTATTCATCTCCACCCCTTTTTGCGAGAAGTATACCTGTGTGAGCTGAGTCTTGACTATTCAATCATTACCATTGGTGTGATTGACTTCTTTCATGTGTGGATAGGGATGTGCACTGACTCGAGAGTTAGAGCCGAACAGGAATTGATGACTTAGGTATATCTATGGGAATATACCTAATTAGAGTCGGTTGATACTTCGTGATTGTATCTTTATTTTGTGGTATATCCTTTGTGGATTCTGGGAGACCTTCGAGGGTATCGGGGTCCCCACTAAGTATCATTATACTCACCCCTGCACGAAAATTGCCCGCACTATGTTGTGTTGGTTGCAGACGACGGACATCACTGATCGTGGTCGAGGCTTGTGGAGCTGGATGGTATCCGGAGGTGTACCACCTGGAGGGACGTACACGGAGCTGACTGACGGACCCGTGGTACCGACAAGACTCTCTTTACCCACCCTTCAGGCGGGATTCCCAGAGGACGACTCGGTGGTTTCTGCTTTACCTTTCAGCTATTGTAATTTCTTTTTCAGTTTTACTGTACTTTCAGTTGGGTTTGTATACTGGCCCATTTACTTTCCCGCACTTACTTTTATACTCAGTTTAATTTTTGTTTAGTCTAGCTTGTGTACTCTGTTGTGTTTGTTTACTTATATAAAGGCAATTCTTTCCCTTTTATCGGGATTTATGCCTTGGGTTCTAGTCACCAACCCCTGGCCTATGGAAGGTGGGATTGGGGTAGTCATGGCACGGGTCCCGAGGACGGGTCTTGAAATCTCAAAATCAACCCAAAGATTCCCATGGTCGGACATGTATCAACCAATAGGTTTAGGAAACTGTTTAGGGTAAATTAATATTATTATAATATCATTTTCTTTCCCTTATTTACTGGATTTACCCTTTAACCATGGTAAATAAAATATTTACCGAAGTAATTATTCAAAATTTCTAAAAATAAGAGTTACCTATTTACACAATTTTGAAATCCTGATTCCAAATATTGAACTAATTTTTCCAAATTCAAAACACAGAAGTGGAAGCAATTAATTTAAAATTAATTCCCGTTGTCAAACAAAAGGCATTTTTTAAGAAATAATAACTATCAAAACATTTGCACTTGTATATGTCAAGTTTAAATGTGAAATTATGTCCAATGAACAAAATTGGATTAAATGGTAAAAATATAATTTAATTATACATTAAAATCACTCAAATTCATAATTAATCACTATTAATTATTTATATTAAAAAACATGTTTTTAATTAAAATTTAGAAATTTTCACTATTCATCAAAAATAACACATACTAGGGTTTACATTCTCCTCCCCTTCAATAAATTGTGTCCTCGCAATTTATTATTGGTATTGGAAACTTGGGGTTCACATTTCAACATATCTTAGTTGAAATCCCACATCGAAAAATGGATTAATGAGGCCTTTATTTAAAATAAAGAGTGGTATGTATGAAGTTTACCGAAAATATGACATACTAGGGTTCCATATAGGAAAACATGGATATGGAAGAAAAATATAACCATCAATATCAGATAGAGGGTGGTAGAGAACATGGCTATGAAAAGGACAACAATCACAAAGCCATAAATTTGTGATGATCTAAGGAACCATCTAGGACAATGTTTTTGTTCTATGTTCCTTTTCTTAATGTTGTAGAATTTATTTATGAGAATGGATAAGATCATAAGGATATATAGTTAGTTTATAATTAGAGTTTTTTTCATTAATAAATTTCTACCACAAACTCATCTTCCACTCCAAAACATAATAAAACTCAAACATACTATATTTATCCTAATAATATAGGGTTCCAAATATAATGAATTTATAATTCAAATATTAGACCCTTTAAAAAAAGAAACTACATTATACCATCCAAGAACCTCACATAGTCCAGTGGTAGGCAATAAATCCAAAGCGCACTAATGGTTGTGGGTTATATTCCCACAGCTTTGTCCGACGCGACGGGTTGTCACACTGTCTGCGTGTTGTCCTTTGATAAAAATACAAAAACAACCTTTAAAACTTAATCGATTCCAACCTTTAGACTTATCCAAAATACTACTATCCAAAATCACAGTCCAAAATTTATAAGGAATTTAAACACAATGAAGATCCTTTTTACCATGTAATAACATGTGAACACCTTCATCATGTATTATTTTAAAACATGGTAATGTCCTAAATTACCATAAATCCTTATTGATTACATTAATGCTCCCTTATTCATTATAGAATACTGGATATACTCCTTCTATACAGAAATTTTGTAAACTCCAATGATGACAAATCATTAATCCGTTTCAAGGTAGTCAAGAATATCTGATATAAGTTATTCAAATCAACCATCTCTTATTCCAAAATCACTACCTCATTATCAGGACCATGTTAAGGATTACCTTTCCTTTAACCATGTATTTTACCAAAAGTGTAGCTCACTATTAAGTCACTTTTCTTAGAACCATATAATCTCAAATCCTTAATAAAATAGTACTGCAGTAGAATCCTTATTTATCTCCATAATTCATGTAACTTTTCTACTGCTGATACAACACTCAAATGAAATAACAACATAATAATACTAGTTATTCCTCTTTATCCGAGTTAGTATCATAACTTGATTATAATCCAATAACATCATTTGCAGTATACTCTTATGATTTGGACATTGGTTCGCGTAGTGTCCCAACTCCTTGCAGATGAAGCATTGTACATTTGAAACCTTTTTCTTTCCCTTGCAGTCACATACTTGGTGTCCTTTTTCCCCACACTTATAACAAACTCACATTCCCTTCAGGAAAGTTTTAGGGTGTTTCTTCCCACAGTTGTCACATATGGGAAAATTATTCTTTTCCCTTTTCCCTCTATCCATATTTCTCTCTTCCATCCTTTTATTCTCTTGTTTCCCTTAAAATCCATATGACATAGAGAATTCTTTACTTATCTTATTGACACATGACACTATTTCTTCATATGTTGAAAAACATGAGAGACTATTTCCCTTAAAAAATTTGGCTTAATACTATGGAAGATATTATACTTCTTACTCTTTGGATCATGTGTATTGTTGGAGTTCACATTCCTTCTAATGGGTGCCATTTCTATACAATGGAATACACTAGGTCAGTTTATTAATTGTAATGAATTATTCCAAACTTGTAAAATACATAAAGTAAATTGTGCAGTTTATGGATATAATCCATAATCATAAAAATATTTTTCTTTGAGGAAGTATATACTCATAAACCCTTAATAATGGTTTGTAAATAAAATGAGCATTATCCTAAGCATATCCCCCAGGAATGTCGTAACCGAGAGTGAAGCAAGACCCATTGTCGTGCACCAGTTCCCGTTCGAGTCTATCTCAAAGTGGTGTTTTTGGGTTTTACCCCTAAGTACATCTGTTCCAAATCCACCTCTACCTACTCGTATCTAGACAGGGATTTATTTCTTGTAAAACTCACAAAATCTCTACAATACCAAAATTCTTGGAAGTTCTTCTATACTAATCCTCAAAGTCTATCTTAGGGCTATGTGCTCTAATTAGAGTTTATCTAAATCTAGCTTCCAAGGTTTGTACTAATATTTCTCTGATACCAACTGTAACGCCCTGAACCCAGTTACCCAGAGTAGGTGAATTATTACATAACATTGACATAATCACAAAATATCAAGTCTCAAAAGACCGATTAGTTTAGTAGCCTTGGAAACACGAGATACATTCATAAGTATTACATTACATCATAAAGTGAAAAAAACTACGTCAACATCTTGTCTTCATAACCCCTCATACTATCCCTGTAGGTCATTCATAAAATACTTCTTCACATCTTGGGAAAAATTAAAACATTGAATGGGGTGATCTCAAATGCTCAGTAAGGATAACAATATAGCAGAAACTTTCATAAATAAACATAAACATTTAAGGCAATGTATAACTAAAACAAAAGTCTTTTAAACTTGAACTTCAGCATAATATGGCAAAGATAACATGAAATAATGCCATTTAATTATTCACATGGATATTATACAAGTCGAATAATCACATGAAATATAAATAACCACTTTCATAATGATGGAATGCACAATCATAGACTATCATAACCACATAGTCTAGGCCTTGTGCCAAGACTACAAATAATATTTTGTCAAGGCCTTGTTCCAAGACACTAGTCTGTCTCATGAGACCTACCGATGCATCAAGGAGCTATAGTGGGCTCCACCAGTCACTTACAAAGTCTAATGAATTCTAAATATGTATAGGTGTAAACAAAAAATAAACATTTGTATTCAAACTAGCATACGAAATGTCAATAATTTCTCCATAATCCATGAATGGTATAAAAATAACACATCCACAGTCAAACATATCAAAAAACCTTCAATACAATATGGAAGTTTTGTATCATAACAAATCAACCTAAAATAAGATTAAAATCCATCAAATGATGTTGACATAGATGAAATCAAAACTATTTGAGAGAAATATCTCTTTTTTTGAAATCATTGAGAATCCACACATTTATAAAGGAAGTAATTTAAAATAGATTTTTGAATCAAAGTTTCCAATACAAATTTGAAACTTTTGGAAACGAAATATCATTTCAAAACATTAATATCCATATAAATAAATCCTTAAAATCATTTTTAAAACATGGACATTAATTAAAAACTTTTAGAAAGAAAAATCTTTAAAACATTTAAAATTCTGATCTTGATAAAGAGTACCTTTCCCAATTTATGAAAATATTCATTTTGAAATCATATAAAATTCACATAATTATAAAATAAAGCATTTACTTTCAAAATATTCTTATAATCTTGTAAGGGAAGATTCAACGATTTTATAACGGTGGAAAATAGCCACACCCACCGTATAAGTTAAAAATACATTCTTACCTTAATTCTGTTGAAGAGGTTAAAAATGACCTCGTTTGGAAAATGACGGAAAGATTCCTTTATAAACAACTTATAAAATGTCAAAAAATTGCATAAATGACTTTAACCCATAGTCTTTAAAATAGTAAGAATGATTTGAAATACATTTTTAAGAAACATATATGTGGATGATAAAAAGGTCCCAGAAGATAATTACGTATAAACAACCTCGGGTAATGAAGAGATTGTGAAATAAACCCTTAACTTGTTCTTTTACTTAGTTGAGGGTAGGTTAACTTCTTGTATAATGGTGGAATAATTGTTATTAAATTATACAAGAATCATATATATTAATATTATATCATATATGATCTTTTAACATTGCTTTATTATCAATATCTTTGTACTATCATCGCTTTGGGTGTTAACTTACTCATTTTATTTTATATGTTTTGTTACATAAGTCATGTTTGTTATGAATAAGTTGTATATTATTCATGTACATAATGATATCAGGTACTTAACCATTATTTTTAATCATCAAATGATAATTATACTTGCATGGATACGATGGGGAATGAATCTCATCGCGTCCGTGGAGATAGTAGTCCGTACGTACGCACAAGCAACAATATCATTCTTTTGATATTAAAATAATATATAATTGGATGGTAAATAATATATACATAATCATTATCATGTTATATTTACTATTTACCTAAATTACATTTCATTATCATACCCATCCAAATAATAATGTTTTGAATAACAATTATACCACGACGTGGAGACGGTAAGCTGTACGTACGCACGTATGATGAAATTTCATTAAAAGGATGGATAGAATACTGAATATGGTTGTACCATATTTATAATAAAATCACAGTATATAGAAGATACTAGATTTATTATTTTATATTTGAAATAACAAAGAAAAAAGAAGTTGAAGAAGAAAGGAACTTGAAAGACGGTGGTGAAAACATTACCTCTTCTTTGGGTTCTTCCTATTGATTTGATAAAAAGGGCTCCTTATGTTGGTTTTATGATCAATATAAGGACTCTAGGTTTAATTGAGGGAAGTTTAGAGAATATTTGGGCAGGGGTTGTCTGATCCGAAATGCTTTTCAGGTGTGAATTAGTTAGAAGGGAGAGTTCCCTATTATAAGAGGGGCGATGGGCACCATAGGAAAAGCTAGAGTATGATTTTATCATAAATTAATATTCGGTTTATAATGGCTCCAAAGTGTATTATTTAAAGGTTAAGGTGGATATAGGTCTAAAACCACTCAACCAATAGGTTTTAGACTGGTTTGGGTCACTATATTAACTTTATCTTTTTGATTTAACTCTTAGTTAAATAATTTGACATTTACCATGTTTCTTTGTATTTTTATATTATATGGTTAATAAAATTACTATATACTTCCAAGATACCTCAAAGTGGTCCATTAATGATACAATTAGAATTATAAAAGTCCTTTGGCCGAGCCTTAGATTTTTAGAAAGAGAATATCAATTAATAATATAATATTTGTTTTAAAAACTCATTTATGTCAATTTTGACACTATTCAATAATTGATTGTTTAAAGTCTTAATAACATTATTAATTATAACCAAATTCATTTAGGCAATCCTAAAATGTCATATTAAGCAATAAAATTCGTGGATGACATCAAAACTTTAAAATTATATTTATTTTAACATTTATAATACCAATTATCTGATTCTTTCATTAATAAGGAAAATACTCCATCATTATTGTGTCATTAATAAATTTAATTATTCAAAGTCTAAAAATTATAAATAAAATAAAATTATTTAGGAAATAATTTTATCTTTCTAATTAATATTTATATTCGAAAATATAACATATATATCCCTATGTAAAATTTTTTTTTCTAAAAGATATATGCTTATGTCATTTTTGTATTTACTCTAACTTAATTAATATAATGTGTCCCTATCACTTACAAGTGGTTCCATGGGGTCCCAAAATCGACCCAAAGATGCCCATGATCTGAAATGTATTAACAAATAGGGTTAGGACACATTTTAGGGTAAATTAATATTATTATAATATTATTATTTTACCCTTATTTACCGGACTTACCCTTATACCTTGGTAAATAAAATATTTACCAAAGTAATTATCTAAAATGTCTAAAAATGAGAGTTACCTATTTACAAAATTTGGACATCCTGATTCCAAATATGGAATCCATTTTTCTAAATTCATAACATATAAGTGGCAGAAATTAATTTAAACTTAATTCCCACTGTCAAAACAGAAAGCGTGTTTTTATGAAATAATAACTATCAAAAGAATGACACTTGCTTGTGTCTAGTTTAAATGTGAAATTATGTCCAATGTCCAACATTGGATTAAATGGTGAAAATATAATCTAATTATACTTTAAAATCACATAAATTCATAATTTTCCACTATTAATTATTTCGATTAAAAAAGTTGTTTTTAATTTAAATTTAGTAATTTTCATTATTCATCAAAATATGAAAGTTATCAGAAAAGTACAAAAAATTCAACCTTAGCTAATTTCGATATTCTAATTCCAAAAATGAAGTCCATTTTTAATGATAAAATTTATAAAAATTCAAAAAGTGGGTATTACTATTCATAACAGCTAGTTTGATTGATTGTGGTGTGTGTTAGAACTCAAAGTTGCGTACAACACACACTACTATAATATTAAAAGAGAAGTGTACTGTGTGTATTTTTCAGTTGAATTTAAAAAAAAAATACACAGAATTTTTATGTATTGAACCCAGAATCATGGGTTTAGGGCTTCATAATAATCCCACATGAAGATAAACATAATATGTTTAAAGTATTGAATACAAAGAAAGATTATTTAAAATATATTATTGTCTGATCTGTTTTGGTTGTCTGATGTATGAGAAAGGATCAAAGAGAATCGATGTTGGAACAAAGACCTGCACATGAACCAAATGATCCCATTAGCTTTGAGGTCATTCATTCCCCTTAACAACATACCTTACCAAAGGTAATACATTTTTTCATTAATATTTCTCCATAATGTGAATCAAAAAACTTCTGATAACTTTATATTACTATAATTTTGTGCGGTACAGTTCTATGTGATTTATATCTATTGACAGTCACACACCTCCTTGTTACGGTGGGTGTAGTGTATAATATCCCAAGAAACAAGATACACATGAAATAACTCACATAAGATCACATGAGAGTGGGAATTAAGGAAGGTCATGGTTCGAATATTGAGTTTCATATTTCACATGATGATTTAGATATTACAATAGTCAGTTATGATGTTGGAACATTCAGAGCATGGTCATCTAATCCTATAAAGATACATGTGGTATGTTTTTATAAAAAAATTTCATATAAAAAAGATGTAACAATTGATGAAAAATGGTCTGAAGCGAAGTATGATATTACATATAGATAAAGCGATGGGGAATCAATGGTCGGATCAATAAAATCTAGTGGATTGACTAAGAAATCCAAAGAACCTTCCAGGAGTAATATCTCCCTACTAGTTCTAGAGAAACATTTATTATCATTAAAACATAATGAAGAGACCACATTAAAAGAAAAAAATATTTATTAAATTACATATGAAGAATAAATTTATGGAACTTTCATGATAGACATAGTTGGTCTTGAGAGTATAAATGAGATTCTCAATCATGAATGATTGGGAGTCTCAGTTGTGAATACCTACATAATGTATAATTTTATAATATGTCTGTCCAAATAGTGAGCGAATATGTTCATTAAAGTTAATAAATATTCATATTTTCTATGGACATTTATATTACTACTATAAAAAGGAAAACCCTGGGAAACATGATTTGGATTCATTAATCCTTTTAACATTTCAAAGGAAAAATATATATTGTCAGATGAATAAATTAAGAAAAGAAAGAAGAGATATGCGATGAATTTGAGAAAATAATAATATACGGAACACTCTTATGGATTCCTATAATAAATAGTTAAAACTCAATAATCTAATATGATAATAAATATTTTTAATTTTATTCATTATGTATTTTTTTAGGTAGCATTGGATATTGATCACAGTCAATATGGATACCCAAAAGATTTATTTTTTGGATCCAATTCAAGGATATCCAACAATCCAACCACACATAATGTGAATTGTGAATTTTTAATACTCTGAAATTTACATTTTTAGATAAAAATCAAATGATATGTTTCATTAAATTTTTTAACAAGAAATTTTCTATGATATGGTGGTTAAAAAATATAGACTAAATCATGTCATGAAGTCAATGAATGAATTAAAAAAGGATATGGATTTCTAAAATTTGAAACAAATTATGGTATATATAGAAATATCTAAAATTAATAAAATATTTCAAAATAATTTACTTATTTTTTTCAATATTTTTTTCAAAGTTCGAAACAAGATAATGACATCTATTATGGAAATTATGTATAAATATTTTAGAGATAAATAATAAACCATTAAAATAAAAATATACCCTTAATTTCAAAATTTAATTACATTTTCATTTAAAATATTTATTAATCATTGTTTTACATATTTTCTCGATACTAACATGATTTTATATATCCTTTATTCTCAAATAAAGAAGTAAATTTATTTTGAGATGAGTGGGCATCATACATACTATTAGAATGTTTAATGATATAAATTCAGGTGATTACCTTCTATGTTTATGATATAGTATGGGCAATGGAACCAAATAAATATATTTTGGGTTAGAATTATTAGTTTTATAATTCTTATATATTATTTTTTAAATTTCTCAATGAGAAGCATAATGGAGGAAATTAATTTTTTTAGAAGCGTTGTCCTGCAAGAAATAAAATTGTTGGAAAATAGTAGAGGAAAAATCCGAGGTGGAGGTGGATGTAGTGGGGGAGGTGGAGGAAGAGGTAGTGGAGGAATCAATGTTGAACTCCGAGGTAACAGAGGAGGAAGAGGTAGGGATCAAGGCATAGAAGGAGATGAAGCATTGGCCTACAAACAATAGAATTTTTGGGCAATGGAATATAATGGGGATCATACCATGGTTGTTTTTGAGATTTTTTTTGAAAAGTGGGCAAATAACCTATCACATAAGATAATATCCATTTTGAAAGTTTTTTTAGTATCTAATTTTAAAACATTTTTTCACTACTTGTTTATGTGATTTAGTATAGGATTTTTTTGGGGGGATTGTTTTTCAGAAAAAACCCACTTATTTTTTCAGAAAAAAAAACCACTTCTTTTATTAAAATAATTATCATAAAATACAATTTATATTATAAAATTCCAAGTAATATCAAATAATACTAATTTGAAAAAGGTTCCCCTAACAAAGAACAAACAGAACATAAAAATATATGCAGTTTCTTGCCCATGGCTTCTCTACACATCAAATAAAAGGTCTAAGTAGTGGATCCAATAGTCACATGAGATTCATACAGCACCAATCCAATCATCAATCAAGTATATATTATAGCTCAAATGTTTGAATAAATATGTGTGTAATCAATCACCTAATCCATAAATAGTATTATATGACATTTGGAGGATAACCAACATTTAGAAATCATGGTAATTGAGGAGGGTTGGTGTCAAAGGAAACATGTCATCAAATGAAACGAAACCACTTTATGATAACATCCATGAAAATTTAAAACTCCCTTCAAATGAAATTACAAAGCATTAAAAAATAAAAAATAATACCCCTTTTAAAGAGAAGAAGCATCTTGATCCAAAACCTCAAAAAATAATGAAATACAGAATTTAATCGACTCAATCTAGGATTTTTAAATAAGAACAATATAGTGGTTTCACATTGGTGGGTGGTTCAATTTTTTATATATTTGATCATTAATTATATTCATTATATAATTTCATATATTCTTGTGAAATACAAACATGTAACATTCATTATGCATGTGCACAGTCATTATGTAAAATGATCCTTGTTCACAAGATTATTGATAAAAATCATCACCATTCTCAGTAAAAAATACATGAGAATAGGGATATTCCCATTTTGATGAAAAAATAATGATGATGTTATGTTATAGTTTTTCATAATCCATAATATTGAAAAGGATATAATAATCTATAGCACAATTCATGATGACTTAATGGATGTGTTTTATTTTAGTTTCATTTAGATGTTGTAATGTCTTATACTAGTGTTTAATACTATAAAAAAGGTGTAAAAAATTATAATATATTTTAGTGTCTTTTGAAAATACATAATCGGTAACACTAAATTTTTTACCATAAAATAAGGTAAATATTTTATCAGGGAGTTTTTACTCTCTATGATGGTGAATGGGAAAGAGATATTTTATTATGTTCAATAAAAGATCATCTGTAAATATTTATTTTAGTTCAATCAATGATCGCTAATTGTTTTACACTGATTGTTAAAGTCTTCTAAGGATAAATGACTTTGTCAACAAGGAAGATTCACTCTTGTATTATTATAATGCACTCAACAAGGATGATTTATTGATGGTGATGCAATTTTCTTTTTATTCTCCAATGCTTTTAACATTCTTTGTTATCAAACTACAATATTGTTAGATGAACCATAGTGTTGAATGGACTATTGGATAAAAAGACATTATGGAATCAACCATACCTCAATGAAATACATTGTGTACCCGATATGACTCCAAATGTGTGGTTTCAATTTAAAATTTACATTTTATTAACGTATTATTTCATGATTAGGTTTAATTTATTTATTTATAGTGATACTAACTTAAGAATTTTTTTCTTATATAGGTGGATTCTTTTTCCATGTTGGGGTGTATTATTCAATGCTTCTCGTGCTCATGACAGATTGGACATTGAGGTTATAACTGAGATAATAACAATAAGAAATTTGGTTAAGAATGTATAGAACCATCATGAAAGGTGAATTATTACTTCTTATTTAGTAAATTTGGTCACCATTTTATCTAGTATTTTTATGTTAATTTACTTATCATTTTTAGTGAATAATTATTGTTTTCATAGTTATTTAGGGAATTCTTATTTGTCCTTCAATCATCTCTACCAAGCCAAAAAATAGAGAACATGTTGCTTTTCGGTGAAGTGATTCAGGCAATATGGGGTTTCATCTTCCATCCAAATGAACCACTTATTTCTTTTGTGGCTTAGTGAAAATGGTTGAAAGAAAAAAAACTCATCACATACCCAATCATCTGCACCTCATCCTAATGAACGATGTGACGATATAACTCAAATTTTATATTTTTAGTTTATAATTAAAATTTTAGATCAAAACACACATCACATACTTAAAACCAATTGAACGCATTTAGATTATTCTAATAATTTATTAAAATTATACAAATGTAATTTTTTATGTTTAGGAATCAGTCGTACCTCAATATGATACATGATGTTCCCTAATGGACTGAAAGGGTCTGTAGTTGGTTAAAATGAATTTTTAGTTCAAAAAGTATCATTCACTGAAAATCTAGAATACATACTCGGAATATCTAGAAAATTTAGGACAATTATTAATTTCAATTGTGACATGTAGTAATCAGTTTCATGTCAAACCAACACAAAATTTTACTTGTATCTCCAAGTGCATATTTTCGATTTAAAATGAAATTTTAGTAAAAACCACAAGTGACGTACTCAAAACCAAAAAAAATCATTAATTTTATTATTATACATTATTAAAAGGATCCATAAGTTATTTGGGATGTGTAGGAATCAACCACACCTAAATTTGATGTATGAGGTGACTGGTGTGACTCCATGTGTGTCTTTTTATTTAAAGTTGACATTAATTTTAATAAAAAAATACAATTAACATACATAAAACCAATAAAATGCATTTATATTGTTTTGAAACATTAGGGAAACAATCTATAATAATTCTAGGAATCATCCACAACTCAATTTGACATACAATGTTCCCGGTACGACTCAAAGTGTCCATTATCAGTTTAAAGATAATATTTTTGTTCAAAATGTGTCACCCAACAAAAACCAAGAAAACATATTTGGACTATCATGGTAATTTATGAAAACTATTCATAATTCATTTGTGATGTTCATGAATTAGTCTCATTTAAAATTGACATGTGATGTGATCGGTATGACTCAAAGTGTATTTCCAGTTTAAAATGACATTTTAGTAAAAACCAAAAATTTTGTACTAAAAAATAATAAAACGCATTTAGATTATTTTCATACTTTATAAAAATGATCCAGAAGTAATTTTGGATGTGTATAATTAGTTTCACCTCAATCAAGTGAACAGTGTGATCGATATGACACCAAGTGCATATTTTTATTTAAAAATGATAATAATTTTTCTAAAAAGGATAACTGGTATACTCAAAATTTTGAAAACACATTAATTTTTTTTATAATTTAGAAAAATGACATATAAGACAATTTTTACATTTAGGAATCTACCACACCTTAATATAATACATTATTTTCTTGACAAGACTCAAAGTTTAGTTATCAGTTTAAAATTCTCATTTTATTTAAAAAAGTTTCATTCACTAAAAATGGTGAAAAATTATAAAATTATCTCAAAAAATTTGTAAAATTATTAGTTGGACATTTTAAACTATTAATAATTATTCTCACATAAAACTGACACATTATGTGACCTATATTACTCAAAAATTGTGTATATTTTAAAATTATATTTTAGTAAAAAACACAAGTGACATAATTAAAACTGATAAAATATTTTTTTATTGTTTTAATACTTTAGGAAAACAACCCATAAGTCGTTTGAGATGTGTCTGAATCATCCTTACCTCAATCTGATGCATGATGTGACCAGTAAGACTCCAAGTGCATCTTTTTAATTAAAAATCAAAATAATTTTAGTAAAAATTACAACTGACAAAATCAAAACCAAGAAAAATCATTTGGATTATTTTGATACATTAGAAAAATGATCCAATAGATATTTTTGACATGTAGTAATTTTATAAACCTCAATCGAATCACAATGATTCTAGCATGACTCAAAGACTCAATTATGAATTTAAAATTGACATTTTAGATCAAAAAGTGTTACAAAACGAATCTGGTCACCACTAATACCAGCACCAAACCTGGCCTGTGACAAGGCCCAAAGGGCGTTCCCTATCCCCATGGGCTGGCACTAGTGCCCAAGTATCATTTATTTTGGTTTGGGATTGATTTACATGAATATGTATACATAATGTATCAAAATATTTGATAAAATGAATAAGAAAAAATTATACCCACAAGGATTATACAAAAATCCAGAAATGAATACATAAGATCAAATGAAATAAAAATGTTCCAAAGACACAATGAAAAAAAAGTAAAACAACCCCATGGACTCCACACCACTAGTGGTCATCACCCCCAAGCCGTCTCCAAAATTCTGCCCCAAGGATAGGGCCTAACACCTCAGACCACCATCACCCAAAAGCCTTTCTTTTACCTGAGTTAAGAATAAACAATCCTACATAAACCCAAGGGTAATATGTAGGGTGTTACCATATGACCAATAGGATACCACCAAATAATTCCAAAGATCATGCAATACAATGTGAAAAAGCAATCAATTTTAATACGCAATGAAAAGCAGTGATAAATTCCAAGAAATGCAACTTTTAATTGAGAACAATTTTCAAGATAAAATTTCCAGAATGTTCACACATTTAAATAGACATGTTATCTACTTTAATGTACTTGAAAAAACACCCCAATACAAGGGAAAATTCCACAAACACAATGAGAAAAAAAATCGGGAACACCACTAGGCACTAGATAATCTTGGGCCCCATGTACCTCATACCTTAGTGTAAAGTAACCATAGTAAAAACATTTCTTGTGCACAAGCCACTAGTAGGGAACATACTCATAATCGAGTGGTCCCAAATTATAATATAAATTTTTTATTTAGAGTTTTAATTATCCAAATGATATGTGTAACAGGGACAAAACACATCTGGTCCACTAGCCGTACTAGTACACATCTGCCCCACCTCGGCACTCGGGCTTCCCCCTTTGCGATCAAACAAATTAATCATGAAACACATATCCATTTTCATGTAAAACACCACTACTGGTCACATTCACCCAATACAGTATCTACCCAAATTTTATACCATTTAAAACACAGAATAAAACACACTAAGTTTCAATAAAACAACTTCTCCAAATCTTTCCTTGTTTTGCACCCAAAACTCTTCGAAAACTCCACTTGAACAAAATTTGCATACTTACATTAACCCAAATAGAATTCAAGGAACCTTAAAAATTTATTTAAACCCATTACATGAGTTATAAAACAACGTCGAATAAGAATCACATAGAATAACCATGTAAAGAACCCAATTCAATACCAAATGGGTACTCAAAACCCATTTTTGTAATAAACACCACCGAAAACCAATTTATCAGCAACAAACAAAGAATAATAACATTGAAAACATTTTTTTCATCCCCAATACAATTAAATAAAATCAAATAAATAATTATAGGGAAGCCCTTAATGAACCAACAAAATATTTATATGAATACCCCCAAATTTTACATGAAATTGGCATTAAAAATTCATTTACTTTATAATTTCCAATAAAAGCAATTTTTGCATAAACATTCAAATTAAATATACATACAAATAACATAAACACATAATATAGATCAAAAATAGTTCATACCAAAAGTAATCACCAATTAAATTAATGAAAACCCTTGAATCACCGTGCGAAAATCAAGTCGCACCACCACCACAACAAGAGGGGATTAGAACAAACCTAATACCACAATAATTGACCATTAAAACCCAAGGTTAAACCCTAGGTTCGAAACCATGCCCCCCTGGTCACTTGGTACTTCAAGGAAAAGAGAAGAAACCCTAATCAAATAGAATGAAACCCTATGAAATTTCAAAGAGGAATCAAATGGACTAACTTACTCGAGGGATATTGAATAAATCTCACCAAAACACCAGTATCAGAAATTGAAAAAATAAACATTTCAGGGGTTGTTCGAAGAAGAATTAGGAGGTATTTTCGGAACTTTAATAGAGGAAAAAGAGTAATAATTGGAGAGTCATGATGGAAAGAACTTACCTCCTCAAATATGGATTATTTTAGAAACCCTAGGATGTTCTACAATCAATCACAATATATATGATCTCCAATGTGGCTGGGAGGATACTTTTCACGCGTCTGGGTTTAATGGACATGGGTGAGGCTTGGAATCACCGGAAAATCCTTAATATTGAATATGTTATTAATTATTCAAATTTTGTTTTTAAAACTAGAATTGGGCTTACGGTCAGGCCCAATACCTTAATTAAAACCCCATATAAACATTGGTTATGGTTTTCTAAAGGCTCCAAGATTCAATGGTTGTGTTAATAAGTTAGGGGAGGCCAAGTATGAATTATAATGGATTAAAAATGTTGAAAAATGAATTAGATATAAAATAAACAGATATTATTTTTAAATCTGAAATTGGGCTCAAGGTTGGCCCAATTCATGAAAACTCACTCATTCCTCCATAAAAGCTTGGGAAACCCCAAAAACAAATAATGAATGGGAAATAAATGACAAATAGATTTAAATATGTTATGTATGTGAAAAAAGTGACACTCACTAAAAATAATGAAAACACACTCTGATTGTCTTTATAATTTTTTAAAATAATCTATAATTAATTTTTGATCTATAGTAATTAGTCTCACGTCATGATGACTCTTGATGTGACCAGTATTTCTCAATGTGTTTGTTTTGAGTTTAAAATAAAATTTTATTAAAAAAACGAGTGACATACTCAATACTGATCAAACACATTAGTATTGTTTTGATACATTATAAGAATTATCCATAATTAATTTGGGATGTTTATAAAATAATCCTCACCTCAATCTGATACACGACGTGACTAGTATTACTCCAAGTGCGTCTTTTTATTTTAAATTGACATTAATTTTAGTAAAAAGGACAACTCACATTCTAAAAAATATGAAAAAAATTATATTGTTTTGATACATTAATAAAATGATCCAGAAGTCATTTTTGATGTGTAGGAATCAACCGTACCTCAGTCTGAAACTGTGTTCTCGGTATGACTCAAAGTGTCTGTTGTCAGTTTAAAATTTACATTTTAGTTCCAAAAGTGTCACCCACTAAAAACCAAGAAAACACACTTATATTGAATTTGTAACTTTTTTTTAAAATTATTCATAAGTCATTTTTGATATATAAAAATTTGTCTTGCACTAATCTGAAACACGATATGACATGTATGAATAAAAGTGCACATTTCCAGTTTAAACTGACATTTTAATAAAAAATGTCAGTGATTCCCTCAAAACCAAGAAAACACATTTGGATTATTTAAATACTTTAGGGGAAAAATTATAAGTCATTTGGGATGTATATGAGCCAGTCAGTCCTCAATTCGCCTCACGGTGTGGTCGGTATTAATTCATGTGTGACATTTCAATATATATGTGTCATTTTAGTTTAAAATATGCATCACATCACCAATACAAAGCAAACGAGCCTGTATTGTTTTCTTATTATTCTATCTTCTATTACTTATTTAATTTCCATGTAATTTTTATCTTATACTCATTCAGTTAATTTTCATAAAGAAAATTCTTCAAGACGTATAATATTTGGTGTGACCTGAAATAATCAACTGTAACTCAATCTGATAAACAATGTTCTAGGTATGACTCAATGTTCGTCACTTTTTAGCACTGATAAAGGACAATTCTAGTGTTTTTAAAGTCATGTTTTGAAGTAATAATTTCATAATAAAACCATTGTAACACTACCAAATATCTCATTTTATCTACCATATCCTTTTATCAACAATAAATATAAAACACTTATAAAAGGGTAATCATTATTAGTGCTAGCTAAAAGAGATGATAAAGATGGATTTTCATCAACACTTTTCTTAGCATTGATATAAAACTTTCAATAGAAAATATTATAAATATATATAAAATTTTCTTATTTATATTCAAAATATAATGTTTATTTATATACATTAATTACAAAATTAATGTGTACCATTAATTTAACTATGATATATTAATATATATATATATATATTAATAATTCAAAAAATTATATAAATATAAATGATGTATTGCTAAAATGTAGTATTTGAAGTAAGATATTTATATCAATTTCTATGTGTGTATATTTGTATGCATTATGTTGTGCTTGTGTGTCTGTCTTTTGTGTATGTGTATATATAAATGTTATAGGGATACATATGTATGTATGTAAATTTCCAAGAATCATGCTTTATCCGGCACAATCTTTTATTAGCATTAAACAAAAAGTGCTAATAAATGGATAAATTTTATCAGTGCTAGCTAAAAGTTATCATAATTATATATTTTATTAGCACTAAAAAAGCTTTAGTAAAAGTGTATCCTTTATCAGTGTATTTTTTTGCACTAATAAAGGTGGAACTTTATCAGTTATTTTCTTAAAATTGATAAAACAATTAATAATTTTTTTTATTAATATATATATAATTATCATTTTCATATTCAAAAATTAATGTTTATTTATATACATTAATTGAAAAATCCATTTATATAACTAATATAATTATGATATATTAATATTTTTTTTAATATTTAGAACAATTATATAAATGTAAATGATGTATTTTTAATATGTAATATTTGAACATATATATTTATATCAATTACCATGTGCATGTGTGTTTTGTGTGTGTATATATATAGATATTGTACATGTACAAGAGTATTTATGTGTATGTATATGTTCACATGTATGTGGGATGCACATTCACACACACCCCCACACACACACACAGATATATATATATATAATATGTGAATGTGTGATTATGGTATGTACTTATTTCACATTTCATGTATATATTTTTTCATTTTTTGATATATTTATTTTTTGGAATTTATTCATTTTTTATACATATTTATATTTTCATAATAATTATTTGTAATATATTTTAATTAATATGATTAGTATTTATTAAATTTTATTAATTACGTTTCAATATTTTTAAAATGTTTTTAATTTATACAATTATGTTATCTAAATTTATTTTTTAATATATCCTTCATTTATATACATTTTTACTATTCATGTAGTTAATGTTATATGAATTCATTTTTTAAATATTTTTGTCTATTAAATTATATTTTTAATTTTTCAATATTTATTTAATTTACTATTATTTATTCATTTTTAATATTTATTTATATTTATATGTTTTTTAAAATTTTCTTAATTTATAATATTTATATTTTTCATATATTTATTTATTATACATGAAATATTTTCAATATGTTTTCAATTTATATTAATTACATTTATTAATTTTTCTTTATTATGTTTTATCATTTATATATGTTTTAAATTTATATAATTAATCTATTTAAGTAATTTTTTTTAACAATTTTGTAATTTAAATAGTTAGTTATAAAATTATAAATTTATAAAAAAAATTAAAAAATTATTTAAAAAATTATATATATATATATATATATATTAAAATATATTAAAATATTTAAATAATAAATAAATTTATAACTATATGAAAAAATTTATAAATATATTTATTTATAATTATAGTTATATATATATATAAATACACACATATTTTTAAATAACTATAAAATAATAACAAATATATTGAAATGTTCTCCTCATGCTGCTGTCAGATTAACGGATGCAGAAATATCTTGTTCTAAGGTGTCTGAAACTGATGGTAATTGGTTGGATAATCATGGTGATGCTACTGGAATGGGTGATGTTGATGAAAATGGAGATGAGGCTGCTAAAGAAAAGTGTTAGACACTTATATCACATAGTCTTCTTGATATTTTTAATAGATATGGTAGAATTGAGGTTTTGCATGAGAAATTTGGTAGTGCTCATGGAATGCTCTAAGCCGACTGACAATCCCCAAACACTAAATTTGTCATCACAAAGAGTAGTTCTGGTCTGAAGATATTATCAGAGAGTTCGGGTCTGATTGGAGAACAATATCCTCAGCCTCTTGAGGATCCCAAACCACTAGATGAAATCTCTGACCCTCATATTGATGTTGAAAGGACATGGAAAAAGTATAAAACCTAGAGGAGGGGGTTGTCATCTGAGAGGTAGGGGTGGTGGACATTCTTAGTTCAGAATATGAACTCTCTTCTCTTTTTTCTAGGATATATGTCTTCTTTACTTTATAGCGGTTGTTCATCACTTTTTTCCACATCCATGTCATTTGTACATTCTATTTGTTGTATTTTCAATAAATTTTGGGACCATGGGCTATAATCCATGGTTCGTACCATTTTGACTATAGTCATATTAATGTATTTATAAATATATAAAATTATTTTACAATATACTTATACTCTTCCCTTGAAGAAGTATGGTGTTTCTTGTAATTTGATTATGGAGGTGTTAGTCTACTCACCATTAAAAATGGGAGATTCTATAAAGAGGATCCACAATAGCAATGGTAATGGATCATATGGTTTAGAAGAAGTCTTTGATGATTAGAATCTTGTGGTTGAGGGTGACCTAAACTTGTCTCGGGTAGAATTGATTCAGGGTAACATCTCCTTGACTTGGTTCTTCGATGATGCTCGATTTGGGTATTTTACATATAGGTGGTTTAAGAAAAATAGATCTCTTGAATTTTTTGAAGCAAACAATTTTATTATCTATCAACATATTACTAAGTGAAAACACTATATCATTTCTCATTTAGTGATCCAGTAAGGGATTAATCCATGGAAGCTTGAGGACCTACAAAGTCGCCGTCTAAAATTTTGGGGTTTTGGTGGATTCAATATCACACCACTCGGTAATGGGTTCTTTCACATTATCTTTCCATCATATGACATGAAGTTGAAATATTATGGAATGGTATTTTTGTAACATCCTATTATTTTAAAAGGAAATATTTTGTTTGATATCAAACAACATACATAATAATGAGCTTAAATGAACAATGAAATTTTAGTATTTAATTGTAACTCTTATAACCTAGCTGTTAAATTGGAAGGAATTAATAGTATTAGTGACATTATGGAATATTTAATGGTCTTAATAATTTCTAATTTTTTAAATAATTATTTTTAAATAAGTAATATATTTTTAGAAAATTAATTTTACTCTTCAAAAAAAATATTTTCTTTAAAAATTAATTTTATTATTTTTTATATAAAAATAATATAATTAATTTCTGGATCCTTAAGAAAATGTATTTCAAAAAATGAACTTAATTTTTGAAATCATCATATCAAAATTTTCCTATGGAAGGATTTTGATAATTTTCTAAAAAGTTTTATTTTTCAATGAAAGGTAAAAAATACTATATTTTATTAAAAAATTTATTTTTCATGTATTTACAAGGTAATGTTATGTTTGATATTAATTTAAAATTTTCAATAGTTCATTTTGATATATATTAATCAAATTATGAGAATGTTACTTCCACCTTTAATGATGCAGATCTTTCTCACTTTGAATTTTTCATATTTGAGGATAAATCATTATGGTGGGTAGGAGATGATGAGGATCATGGAACACATGTGAATCGAGGGGTTGGAGGTGGACATGACGAGGATGGAGGAATATAAAAAAGTGGAAAAGACCCATTGCATGGAACTGATGACATAATGAAAAGGTAACAGACCAAGAGAATGAAGGACAACTTAAATGGGTTAATCCTGAAATTCCAAGAAGAGGCCCAACACACTTACTTGGGTGAAGCATCTAGGTTTATAATTAAATTAATTAATGCCTAAACATGCTTTTAAATGTCCAACCCAATTGGTGCTAAAAATATCAATTCCATCTCTCATGGAATATTGAAATTCAAATGGTGGTGGGATACATGTCATTGCTTTTTCAATAGGTTGTGGTACTTGTCTCTTAATGTCATGGGAATGTGTCAAACTTGTCAAAAAACGTCATTTAGGCTTTATGACTTTGGGAAACTATGTTTTTCAATTTTTTTCACTCTTGGGTCCCAAATATCCCCCCTATACACTTTGGACATCAATAAATGAAGGTAATTATATTATGGTGATTTTTGCTTGCAACCATTGTGTTCTTGTTTAATTCTTAACTTATCAAAGGATTGGTCATCCTTTGTGGCATATTTTGGATAGAGTTTATTAATATATCTTTTTTGGGTTCTACCTCCATTTCAACCAATCCTTCTCATTTTCATTATCCGCATGACATTTCACTTGTTTTCTTCTGGTGATCCGGGTTCTCAAAAAATGAACAATGAACATGGTTCCTAGGACAATTCCTAGCTGGTCATGCATCATGTATCAAGGGTGAGATAAGCTTCGATGTTTCTTCAGGATTTTTCATCATGTTAATAGAGGACTTCGGGGGTCCTATTTATAGGAAAATATGGGACCTTGGGTGAAACGACTGGATCACCTATGTATTTCATGCTGGCTAATGCACAAGTTTCCTACGCAGTACTGCAGGGTGACCTGGATGTTTGGGCCTGCGCAATTCCACTAGATGCATAGGTCAAACATGCGGACCGATGTTGCTTTGGGGGGAAATGTGAAAAGAGGATTTTTTGAATGATGTGACTCCTAGAATTATTTTCTTCTCTTATTTTTCTTCTCCTTAAGGTATTTTTTCATTAATAATTTTTCATCCTTGTGACGAAACAGAGTTTTAAAAATCAAATAATACCTCAACATCAATGTGAGACTCACATCTTCTAACAAATTCCCCTCAAGCTAGGTGTACCTTTCTTGGATACAGAAGAAATAAAAAATAATCATTCTCACACTCATAATACTCCCCCTCAAGATGTACATGCCAAACATGAATACCTAAAAAAGGAAAAAATAATAATAAAATCATCTAATGCTCCTACTGCTGATTTTTCTTCACCTCTTATACTCCCTCTCATGGGTGATAGAGAATAGATAACTATCATAGAACTCTCGTGCTATCATACTCTCATCCTGAGGATGACCATAGCATGAAGATGCCAGATGAATTGATGACTGGAATACGTCCTCAAAATCATCATGTGAAATAGTTCTAGAAATTTTGGGAAAAAATTGTTGAGGTGAAATGACACCTGACTATGAAAATCAAAATTGCTGAGTTGAAAGGACACTCGAATTTGCGGACCCAAAAGGATGGGTGAAATGACATTCGAATAGAGAACCCAAACGACCGGGTGAAATGACCTCCGAATAGACGACAAAAAAATATAACATTGATCACCATCAGTGTACGGGATTTGGAACCATAAATAGAGTATCATAACAACAATAATAAAGAAGTAGCAGGTTGATCCAAAACCCTTAAAAAATAATGAAAAACAAAATTAAATCGACTCAATCTAGGATTTTCAAATAAGAACAATACATTGATTTCACATTGGTGGGTGGTTCAATTATTTGATCTATTTGATCATTAATTATATACATGATATAATTCCATAGATGCTTGTGTAATCCAAAAAAGTACTATTTATTATACATGTGCATAGTCCTTATGTAAAATAATCCTTGTTCAGAAGATCATTGATAAAAAATCATCAACATTATAAATAAAAAATACATGAGATTAGGGATATTCCAATTTTTATGAAAAAATAATGATGATTTTATGTTAGAGTTTATCATAACCCAGAATATTGAAATGTATATAATAATCTGTAGCACAATTCTTGAAGACTTAATGTATGTGTTGGATTTTAGTGTCATCTAGATGTTATAATGTCCTATACTAGTGTTTAATACTATAAAAAAGGTGTAAAAAAATTATAGTATATTTTAGTGTATTTTGAAAATACATAATGGGTAACACTAAATTTTTTACCATAAAATAAGTTATATATTTTATCATGGAGTTTTTACTCTCTATGATGGGGAATGGGAAAGAGAGATTTTATTATGTTCCATAAAAACTCATATGTAAATATTTATTTTAGTTCAATCAATGAGAACTAGTTGTTTTACACTGATGGTTAATGTATTCTATGTATAAATGACTTTGTCAACAAGGATGATTCACTCTTGTACTATTATTATGCACTCAACAAGGATTATTTATTTATGATAATGCAATTTTCTTTTTATTCTCCAAAGCTTTGAACATTCTTGGTTATCAAACTACAATATTTTTAGATGAACCATAATGTTGAATGCACTATTGGATAAAAATACATTTTGGAATAAACCAAACCCCAAAGATACACATTGTGTACCTGATATGACTCCAAATTCGTGGTTTCAATTTAAAATTTACATTTTATTAACGTATTGTTTCATGATTATGTTTAATTTATTTATTTATAGTGATACTAACTTAAGAGTTTTTTTCTTAAATAGGTGGATTCTTTTTCTCAAGTTGGGGTGGATTATTCAATGCTTCTTGTGCTCATGAAATATTGGACTTTGAGGTTGCAACTGAGATAATAACAATAAGAAAAGTGGTTAAGAATGTATAAAACCATCACGAAAGGTGAATTCTTACTTCTTAATTAGTAAATTTTGTCACCATTTTATCTTGTATTTTTATGTTAATTTCCTTGTCATTTTTATTGAATAATTATTGTTTTCACAATTCTTTAGGGAATTTATATTTTTCTTCAATCATATCTAACAAGCTAGAAAATAGAGAACATGTTGCTTTTGGATGAAGCGCTTCAAGAAGTATGGGGTTTCATCTTCCATCAAAATGAAACATTTATTTCTTTTCTGTCTAAGTGAAAATGGATGAAAGAAAAAAAAATCACATACCCAATCATTTTCACCGCAATCTAATGAACAATGTGACGATATAAATCGAATATTATAATATTAGTTTATAATTTGAATTTTAGATCAAAACACACATCATATACTTAAAACCTATTGAATGCATTCAGATTATTCTAATAATTTATTAAAATGATCCATATGTCATTTTTGATGTGTAGGAATTAGTCGTACCTCAATATGATACACGATGTGCCCGACAAGACTCAAAGTGTTTGTTATCTGTTAAAATGAACTTTTTAGTTCAAAAATGTCACTCACTAAAATTAGAGAATACATAATCATATTATCTAGAAAATTTAGGACAATTATTAATTTCATTTGTGACATGTAATAATCAGTTTCAGGTCAAACCAACAAACAATTTTACTGGAATCTCAAAGTGCTTCTTTCACATTTAAAATTGAATTTTAGTAAAAACTACAAGTGACATACTAAAAACCAATAAAATTAATTCATATTGTTTTTATAATTTATTAAAATGATCCATAAGTTATTTGGGATGTGTTGGAATCAACCACACCTCAATTTGACATACGAGGTGACTGGTGTGACTCTATGTGTGTCTTTTTATTTAAAGTTGACATTAATTTTAATAATAAAATACAATTAACATACATAAAACCAATAAAATACATTCATATTATTTTGATACATTATGAAAACAATTTATAATAATTTTAGGAATCAACCACAACTCAATCTGACACACAATGTTCCCGGTACGACTCAAAGTGTCTATTATCAGTTTAAATTTAATATTTTAGTTCAAAAAGTGTCACAAAAAAAACCAAGAAAACATATTTGGACTATCTTGGTAATTTATGACAACTATTCATAATTAATTTGTGATGTTCATGAATTTCTCTCATATAAAATTGACACTTGATGTGATCGGTATGACTGAAAGTGTGTTTCCAGTTTAAAATGACATTTTTGTAAAAACCACAAGTGATGTACTAAAAAATAACAAAATGCATTAAGATTATTTTCATACTTTATAACAATGATCCAGAAGTCATTTTGGATGTGTATAATTAGTTTCACCTCAATCTAGTGCACAGTGTGACCGATATGACTCCAAGTTCATATTTGTATTTAAAAATTGTAATAATTTTACTAAAAATGACAACTGGCATACTCAAAATTGAGAAAACACATTAATTTTTTTTATAATTTAGAAAAATAATATATAAGAAGATTTTTACATTTTGGAATCTATGACACCTTAATCTAATATAGGATTTTCTCGACATTACTCAAAGTTTTCGTTATCATTTTAAAATTCACATTTTATTTAGAAAAGTTTCATTCACTGAAAATTGAGAAAAAAATCTCAAATTATCTCCAAAATTTAGGAAAATGATTAATAGGTCATTTTAAACATTTCGTAATTAGTCTCACATAATACTAACACATTATGTGACCAATATTACTCAAATATTGTGTTTATAAGTTAAAATTATATTTTAGTAAAAAACACATGTAACATAATTAAAACTAATAAAACACAATTTTATTGTTTTAATATTTTAGGAAAACAACCCATAAGTCATTTGAGATGTGTTTCAATCATCCTTTCCTCAATATGATGCATGATGTGACCATTATGACTCCAAGTGCATCTTTTTAATAAAAATCAAAATAATTTTAGTAAAAATTACAACTGACAAAATCCAAACGAAGAAAAATCATTTGGATTATTTTGATACATTAGGAAAATGATCCATAAGACATTTCTGAAATGTAGGAATTCTAAAAACCTCCATCGGATACACACTAATTTTGGCACGACTCAAAGTCTCTATTATGAATTTAAAATTGACATTTTAGATCAAAAAGTGTCACAAACCGAATCTGGTCACCACCAATACAAGCACCAAACCCGGCCCGTGACAAGGCCTGAAGGGCGTAACCTATCCCCACGGGATAGCACAAGTGCCCGAGTATCATTTATCTTGGTTTGGAAATGATTTACCTGAATATGTATACCTAAAACATCAAAACATTTGATAAAATGAATATGAAAAATTTATACGAGCAAGATTTATACAAAAATCCAGAACTGAATACATAAGATCAAATGCAATACAAAAGTTTCAAAGGCAAAAAGAAATAGCAGAAAAATATCCCCATGGACTCCACACGACCAGGGGTCATCACCCCCAAGCTATCTCCAAAACACCGCCCCAAGGATGGGGACTACACCCTGAACTGCCATCACCAGAAGCCTTTCTTTTACCTAAGTCAAGAATAACAATGTCTACATACACCCAGGGGGTGTAAGTAGGGTGTGAGACTATTCCCAATAACATACCACCCAATGATTCCAAATACCATGAAATAAAATGTGAAGAAGTTAGAAGTTTTAATATGCAAAGAAAGGCAGTGATAAATTCCAAGAAATGAAACTTTCAATTCACTCAAGTTAAATTTTTATTTATTGGAAGCAAACACAAAATCTGAGCAAATACAAGACTAAAATAGTCAAAGAAAAAGTCCAGGGAAGAAACCCTAAGGGGGTATAAAATAATAAAGACCAAGTTAATACCCTACAATCATATTAACACCCTCTGAGCCGAGCTGGAGAACATTCGAAAAGCAAACAACGTTGGAACCTTGATCCGACGTAGCCATGGAGGCTAGATGATCATCCACTTTGTTACCCTCGTGCCACGTGTGCAACAAATGAAAATTGTTGTTGTTGAGGACAGATTTACAAATCCGAATGATATGAGCAATTTACCAAGGCGTGGATCCATTTTCATTCATGGAATCATGAATTATCATGGAGTCAGTCTCCACCGGGTCAATGGATAAGCCTTCCTGGACACATAATCTCAGACCTGTATGCATTTCTCTGGCCTCTACCTTTATATTGGTTCCCCTCCCATAAAAAGAAATAAAAGTAAGAAGAGTATTGTAGCTATAATCTCGAACCACCCCTCCTCCGAGCATCATTCCCGCAAGACAAGAGCCGTCAAAATTCAGCTTGAGACCCATAACTGGTGGAGACCATCGGACCCAGTGTCTCCTCTGGCCTGAGAAAGAAGGCCAAATCACTGCCTCATTTTCCTGTAAAGCTCTCCAAGATGGGGCCTCATGCCAGCGGTCGAACCCATTGACCACATCAACCAGGATAGATTTAACTCTCACAATAACTAACCTGACATAGGATGCCACACCTTCAAATATATCATCGTTCCCCACCTGCCAAATGCACCAGCACACTGTAATTAGGATCATCACTCTCCTCCCTTTCTTGACTCAGTACGAGTGACCCATGAAACCATTTTTCCAAGAAGGAAGCCTCGGACATACCAGGGGATAGAAGACCAGTGAAACCCCCAAAAAAATTCCAGATATTCGTGTCCCTTTCACCCTAAAAAAATAGGTGGTCGACGCTCTTCACCATGTGCACCATGTAGCAGTGGCATCAAGATTTCAAGTTGACACTGAACCACTTCACGTTGTCATCTGTGGGAACCGACTGGTGTCTCACCCTCCAAGTAAGAAAGTTGAGCTTTGATGGAAATTTCCCATACCAGACCACACTGCTTCAAAAATCTTGCTGCTCTTGAGAGGCCACAGTACAACATAAGTCCTTCAAGGAGAAACACTCAGAAGTAGAAGCAGTGAACGTATAGGTATCCACCTCCTCATTTAGTGGAATTAGGCTGAATACCCCTTTTTGATCCTCGTTCAGAACTGTGTTGGTAAAACTAGGATACAAAGAAGCCTCCTGAAAGGAAATCGTAGGAGTCGAGGATCCTGGGAAGCCAATAACTGAGCCCCCCCAGTTATGATTTCAAAAAGATATGTCGCCCCTCCCCACAATACATTGGGTGTGCTATCAGATAGAAGGAATGATGCTGAGGATCCCAGACCAAAAATGGAGATGCGTGACCCCCACTATCCTCATTCCCCCCATCTTGAGTAGAAATTATTTTCCCCCAATGCGTACGACACTCCACAACATCCCATGCCATACTTGCATTCATGCAATGGATAGTACCAGCCAAGCTTCGTACATTGATCACACCATCCTAAATTGGTCTCGCCAACTTATCCCATGATTTCCAATGATGTTTCCCCTCCGATTGAGCATCCCAAATAAAATTATCCAAAATTCTGTCGATATATTTAATAACCCCCTTATAAACCATGGTTGCTGACATAGCGTGGATCGAAATAGGTGAAATCACACTATTCAAAAGAGTAATCTGTCCTCCGAATGATAGGAAGTGATTCTTCTAGTTGAGCACATGACTGGTAATTTTGTTCACTACACATTCATAATCCCAAATGAGGATCTGAATAAGGGATATGGGGAATCCATGATAGTTGAAATAAAACAACCCCTTTTTCATGTCTAATTTAGTTAAAAGGGAGATAACATGTTGATCTCCGCATTTGTTAGAAATAAAGATTCTGATCTTGGTTTTGTTGATGACCTGCCCACTCCAAAAGAAATATTACTCAAGAATCCTAATGAGGCCATCAACTGATCTACTGTTGACATTGTTAAAAATGAGGGAGTCATCCTCAAACCTGAGATGCGAAATGGAAATATAGCATCCATGCCTATGGAACGGCCGGATAATCCCCCTGGGCAGCCTTCCGTTAATGAGACGACTAAGAGTGTCTTGGAAAATAATGAAAATTATCAGAGATAAATGATCCCCCTGCCGGAGACCACGAGTAGCCTTAAAAAACCATGAATTTTCCCCAAGAGCGAGACAACCATCCATGCAGAACTGAAGCATCTGAAAATAATATCCGCAGCCCATGGAGAAAGACCCATACCTGAAAGCACCCTATTGATGAAACCCCATTCCATTATGTCATATGCCTTATTCATATCCAGTTTGAGGGCCATGTTGGATCCATGAGTTTTGATATTGATATCCCTAAGAAACCCAATACAGTGCAAAGTACCACAAACACAATGAGCAACAAAATCAGGAACACCCCTAGGAACTAGATAGTCTCGGGTCCCATGTACCTCATACATCGGTGTAAAGTAACCATAGTAAATTTTTTTCTCATGAATGAGAAACTAGTGGGGAACATACTTATAAACTAGTGGTCCCCAATAATAATATACATAGTTTAGTTAGAGTTTTCATTATCCAAATTCTAAGTGAAATATGGACAAAACTCATCTGGTCCCCTTGCCGTACTAGTACACATCTGCCATACCTAGGTACCCGGGCTTCCCCCTTTGTGATAAAACAATTTCAACATTCAACACATACCCATTTTCATTTAAAACACCACTAATGGTCACATGAACCCAATACAGTAGCTACACACATTTTATACCATTTAAAACACAAAATAAAACACTTAGAGTTTTAATAAAACAACTTCTGCAAATCTTTCCTTGTTTTGCACCCAAAACACTTTGAAAACCCCACTTGAAAACCATTTTCATTATTAAATTAACCAAAATAGAATTAATATAACCTTAATAATTTCTTTAATCCCATTACATGAGTCATAAAACAACCCCCAATAAGAATCACATAGAATAGCCATGGAAACCACCTAAATCAACACTAAATGGGTACTCAAAACCATTTTCCTAACGAAAGTCACCCAAAACCAATTTCTAGGAAACAAACAATGAATAATAACATTGAATACATTTTTTTGAACCCTAATACAGTTCAATAAAATCTACTAAATAATTATAGGGCAGTCCTTAGAGAAGCAACAAAATATTTATATGAAAACCCCCCAAATTTTACATGAAATTGGCTATAAAAATTCATTTACTTTATAATTGCCAATAAAAACCAATTTTGGAAGTAAAATTAAGTTTAAATATACATAAAAATACCATAATAAAAATATATAGATCACAAATATTTCATAACAAAAGGAATCACCTAACAAAGTAATGAAAACCCTTGAATCACCGTGCAAAAATAAAGTCGCACCACCACCGCACCAAGAGGGGATTAGAACAAACCTAAAACCCAAATAATTGAAAATGAAAACCCATTTTTAAACCCTAGGATCGAAACCCTACCCCCTGGTTACTTGTTACTTCAAGGGAAAGAGAATAAACCCTAAAAAAATAGAATGAAACCCCGAGCAATTTGAAAGAGGAATGAAATAGACTAACATACTTGAAGGATCTTAAAGAAATCTTCCCAAAACACTAGTATCTGAAATTTAAAAAGGCCACAATTACGGGGTTGATAAAAGAAGAATGAGGAGGTTATTTAGGAACTAGAATGGGGGAAAAAGTGTAAGAATTTGAGAGTTATGAGGTAAAGAACATACCTCCTCCAATCTTTCTTATTTTAGAATACATAAGATGTTCTATAATAAATTGCGATGGATATGAGCTTCAAAGTAGCTGGGATGATACTAGTCACGCGGCTGGGTACATTGGACTTGGGTGAGGCTTGGAAGCACCGAAAAATCCTTAATATTGAATAAGTTATTAATTATACAAATTTGATTTTTAACATTGGAATTGGGTTTCCGGTCATTCCCACTCCCTTAAATTAAAACCCATATTAACATTTGTTATGGTTTTCTAAAGGCTCCAAATTTCAATTGTGGTGCTAATATGTTAGGGGAGGCCAATTATGAATTGTAATGGATGAAAAATGTTGAAAAATGAATGAGTTATAAAAGAAACAAATATTATTTCTAAATCTGAAATTGGGCTCATGGTTGGCCCAAATCATTAAAACTCACTAATTACTCCATAAAAGATTGGGAAACCCCCAAAACAAATATTAAATGGAAAATAAATGAAAAATAACTTTAAAATATGTTATCTATTTTACAAAAAGTGACACTGACTGAAATTCCAGAAAACACACTATTATTGTCTTTATAATTTATTAAAATGATCTATTATTCATTTTTGATCTGTGGTAATTATTCTCACATCATTCTAACTCATGATGTGACCAGTATTACTCAATGTGTTTGTTTCCTATTTAAAATAAAATTTTATTAAAAAAACAAGTGATATAGTCAAAACTGATCAAACACATTAGTATTTTTTTGATACATTATAATAATTATCCATAATTCAATTTGGATGTTTAGAAAATAATCCTCACCTCAATCCAACACACGGTGTGACCAGTATTACTCTAAGTGCATCTTTTTATTTTAAATTGACATTAATTTTAGTAAAAACGACAACTCACATTCTAAAAAATATGAAAAAAAAACTTTTATATTGTTTTGATACATTGAGAAAATGATCGAGAAGCCATTTTTGATGTGTAGGAATCAGCCGCACCTCAATCCAAAACAATGTTATCGATATGAATCAAAGTTTCTGTTGTCAGTTTAAAATTGACATTTTAGTTCCAAAAGTGTCACCCACTAAAAACCTATAAAACACACTTATATTGAATTTGTAATTTTTTTAAAATTATTCAGAAGTCATTTTTGATATGTAGGAATCAGTCTTGCATCAATATGAAACACAATATGAAAGGTATGACTAAAAGTACACATTTCTAGTTTAAAATGACATTTTAGTAAAAAAACATGATTGATGTCCTCAAAACCAATAAAAAACATTTTTATTATTTTGATTCTTTAGGGAAAAAATTATAAGTCATTTGGGATGTATAGAAGTAAGTCACTCCTCAATTCGACTAACGGTGTGTCCAGTATGACTTCATTTGTGTCATTTCAATATATACGTGTCATTTTAGTTTATAATAGGCATCACATCACCGAAACAAAGAAAATGAGCCTATATTGTTTTCTAATCATTATATCTTCTATTACTTAATTCATTTCCTTGTCATTTTTATCTTATACTTATTTAGTTAATTTTCATAAAGAAAATTCTTGAAGACGTACAATAATTGGTGTGACATGCAAGAATCAACTGTAACTCAATCTAATAAACAATGTTCTTGGTATGACTCAAAGGTCAACACTTTTTAGCACTGATAAAAGACAATTCTAGTGTTGTTAAAGTCGTGTTTTGTAGTAGTAATTGCATAATGAAAGCATTGTATCACTACCACATATCTCACCTTATCTACCATAGCCTTTTATCAACACTAAACATAAAACACTTATAAGAGGGTAACCATTATTGCTGCTAGCTAAAAGAGATGATAAAGATGGATTTTCATCAACTTTTTCTTATCATTGATATAAAACATTCAATAAAAAATATAATTAATATATATAAAATTGTCTTATTTATATTAAAGATAATGTTTATTTATATACATTAATTATAAAATGAATGTGTATAATTAATTTAACTATGATATATTAAAATATATATATATATATTAATAATTCAAACAATTATATAAATATAAACGATGTATTGTTAATATGTGGTTTTTGAACTGATATATTTAAATCAATTTCTATGTGCGTATATGTGTATGCATTATGTTGTGATTGTGTGTGTGTCTTTTGTGTATGTGTATATATAGATGTTGTATGCATACATATGTATGTATATACACTGCCAAAAATCAGGCTTTATCCAACACTATCTTTTTTCAGAATTAAACACAAAGTGCTAATAAAAGGATAAATTTTATCAGTGCTAGCTAAAAGTTATGATAATTATAACTTTTATTAGCACTAAACATGCATCAGTAAAAGTGTATCCTTTATCAGTGAATTTTTTAGCACTGATAAAGGTGTACCTTTATCAGTTATTTTCTTATAATTGATAAAAACATTTAATAAAAAATATATTAATATATATATAATTATCATTTTTATATGCAGTAATTAATGTTTATTTATATACATTAATTGCAAAATCCATTTATATAATTAATATAATTATGATATATTAATATTTTTTTATATTTCAAACAATTATATAAATGTCAATGATGTATTTTTAATATGTAATAGTTGAACATATATGTTTATATCAATTACAATGTGCCTATATGTGTATCCATTATGTTGTGCATGTGTGTTTTGTGTATGTGTATATATAGAATTGTTCATGTACAAGAGTATGTACATGTATGTATATGTGCACATGTACGTGTGATGCACATTCACACACACACACACACAAACACACACACACACACACATAATATATGTGCATGTACTTATTTCACATTTCATGTATATTTTTTTTCATTTTTTATATATATTTTTTGGAATATATTCATTTTTTATACATATTTATATTTTAATAATTATTATTTGTAATATATTTTAATGAATATGATTAGTATTTATTAAATTTTATTAATTAAGTTTCAATATTTTTAAAATGATTGAAATTTATAAAAATATGTTATCTAAATTTATTTTTTAATATATCCTTCATTTATATACATCTTTACTATTCATGTAGTTGATGTTATTTGAATTCATTTTTTAAAATAGTATTGTCTATTAAATTATATTTTTAATTATTTCAATATTTACTTCATTTAATATTATTTATTCATTTTTTATATTTTTATATTTTTATATTTTTTTAGAATTTTATTGATTTGTAATATTTATTGTTTTATATATTTAATTATTTTTCATGAAATATTTTCAATATGTTTTCAATTTATGTTATTAACAATTATTAATTTTTCTTTTTTATGTTTTATCATTGAAATAAGTTTTAAATTTATATAACTAATCTATTTAAGTAATTTTTTTAACAATTTTTTAATTTAAATATTTAGTTATAAAATTTTAAATTTTTAAAATGTTTTAAACTATTTTTTATAAATTTATAAATATATATATATATTTAAAAATATATTAAATATATTTAAATAATAAATAAATTTATAATTATTTGTAAAAATTTATAAATATATTTATTTATAATTATAGTTGTACATATATATACACACATATATTTAAATAACTATAAAATAATAATAAATATTTTTAAAGTTTCTCCTCGTGCTGCTCTCAGATTAACTGATGGGAAATCTCCTATTCCAAGGTGTCTGAAACTGATGGTAATTGGTTGGCTAATCAAGGTGATGCTACTGGAATGGGTGATGTTGATGAAAATGGAGTGGAGGCTACTAATGAAAAGGGTGAGCCACTTATATCACATAGTCTTCTTGATATTTTTAATAAATATGGTGGAATGGAGGTTTTCCTTGAGAAATTAGGCAGTTCTCATGGAATGCTCTAAGCCGACTGATAATCCCCAAACACTAAGTTTGTCATTGTAAATGGCAATTCTGTTCTAAAGATATTATCAGAGAGTCTAGGTCTGATTGGAGAAGAAGATCCTCAGCCTCTTGAGGATCCCAAACCTCTAGATGAAAACATTGAACCTCATATTGACATTGGAAAGACATGGAAAATCCCAAAACCTAGAGGAGGGGTTGTCATTCGAGAGGTAGGGTGGTGGCCATTTTTAGTTCACAAGATGAACTCTCTTGTCTTTTTTCATGGATAGATGTCTGTTTACTTTATAGCAGTTTTTCATCACTGTTTTCCACATCCATCTCCTTTGTAAATTCTATATGTTGTATTTTCAATAAATATTGGGACCATGGGCTATAATCCATGGTTCGAGCCATTTTGACTACAGTCATATTAATATATTTATCATTATATAAAAATATTTTACAATATGTTCATTAATAATTATAATTTTAAATATATAAATAATTAAAAATTTATAATAAATATATATCTAAATAAAAAATACATTTATTATATTTATAATTATATATATTTTTATATAAAAGGATAATGGAATTTTGGCTTCTTCTCTCTCTATATGGAAATGGAGATTAGGGAACTTTCAACTCGATGTCTTCCAATAAAAATGGGAGATTCTATAAAGAGGATCCACAACAGAATCAGTAATGGATCATGTGGTTTAGAAGAAGTATTCAATGATCAGAATCATGTAGTCGATGGTGACCTAGCCTTGTCTCATGTTGAATTGAACCGGGGTCACAGCTCATTAACTAGGTTCTTCAATGATGCTCGATTTGGTTATTTTACATATATGAGGTTTAAGAAAAATTGGTCGCTTGATTTTGTGGAAGAAAACAATTTTATTATCTATCAATTTATTACTAAGTGAAAACACTATATCATTTCTCATCAAGTGACCCAGTAGGGGATTAATCCATGGAAGCTTGAGGACCTAAGAATCCGCCCTCTAAAATTTTGGGGTTTTGGTGGATTCAATATCACATCACTTGGTAATAAATTCTTTCAAATTATCTTTCCATCATATGACATGACGTTGAAATATTATGGAATGGGATTTTTGTAACATCCTATTATTTTAAAAGGAAATATTTTGTTTGATATCAAACTACATACATAACAATGATCATAAATGAACAATGAAATCTTATTATTTATTTGTAAATCTTATAACCTAGCTATCAAATTGGAAGGAATTAATAGTATTAATGAAATTATGGAATATTTAATGGTCTTAATAATTTATAATTTGTTAAATAATTATTTTTAAATAAGAAATATATTTTTTGAAAAGTAATTTTATTCTTCGAAAAATATATTTTCTTTAAAAATGACTTTTATTATATTCTATATAGAAATAATATAATTAATTTCATGATCTTTCAAAAATTCTAATTTTAAAAAATAAACTTAATTTTTGAGATCATCATATCAAAATTTTCCTATGGAGGGATTTTGGTAATTTTCTGAAAAGTTTTATTTTTCAATGAATGGTAAAAAATATAGTTTTTATTAAAAAATTATTTTTCATTATTTACAAGGTATAGTTATTTTTGATATTAATTTTAAATTTTCAACAGTTCATTTTGATTTAAATTAATAAAATTATGGGAATGTTAGTACCACCTTTAATGAAGCAAATATTTTTCACTTTGATGTTTCATATTTGAGGATTAATCATTTTGGGGGGTAGGAGATGATGAGGATCACGGAACACATGTGAATCAAGGGGTTGGATGCAGACATGAAGAGGATGGAGAAACAAACAAAATTGTACAAGACCCATTGCATGGAATTGAAGACACAATTAAAAGGGAACATACCATGAGAATGATGGATACCTTAAATGGGTTAATCCTGAAATTCCAAGAAGAGGCCCAACACACTTACTTGGGGGAAGCATCTAGGTTTATAATTACATTAATTAATACCTAAACATTCTTTTAAAAGTCCAACCAAATTGGTGCTACAAATATCAATACCATATCTCATGCAATATTCAAATTCCAATGGTGGGGGGATACATGTCATTGCTTTTCCAATAGGGTGTACTACTTGTCTCTTAAAGTCATGGGCATGTGTCAAACTTTTCAACAAAGTCATTCAGGATTTCTGACTTATGGAAACTAGGTTTTTCAATTTTTTTCCCTCTTGGGTCACAAATATCCCCCCCCCCCTCTGTACCTATATGAGCCAGTCATTTCAACCAATCCTTCACATTTTCACTATCCACACTAAATTTCACTTGTTTTCTTACAGTGATCTGGGTTCTCAACAATCGAACATTGAACATGGTTACTAGGACAATTCCTAGTTGTTCTTGAAACATGTATCAAGGGTGAGATGAGCTTCGATGTTTCTTCGGGATTTTCCATCATGTCAATCGAGGACTCCTGGGGTCTTATTTATAGGAAAATATGAGACCTTGGGTGAAACGATTGGCTCACATAGGTATGTCATGCAGGATAATGTACATGTTCCCTACGTAGTACTATAGGGTGACCTGGCTGTTTAGGCCTGCGCAATTTCACTAGATGCACAGGTTAACCATGCACGCCGATGTTGCTTTTGGGGGACTTGTGAAAAGTGTCTTTTTTGAATGATGTGACTCTTGGAATTATTTTCTTCTCTTATTTTTCTTCTCCTTAAGGTATTTTTTCATTAATAATTTTTCATCCATGTGACGAAACGGAGTGTTAAAAATTAAATAATACCTCAAATTCAATGTGAGACTCACATCTTCAAACAAATTCCCCTCAAGATAGGTGTACCTTGATTCGATACAAAAGAAATAAAAAATTAAACATTCTCACACTCATTATACTCCCCCTCAAGATGTACATGCCAAACCTGAATACTTAAAAAAGGACAAAATAATAATAACATCCTCTAATGCACCTACCGCTGATTTTGTTCCACCTCTTACGCTCCTGCTCATGGGTGATAGGTAATAGATAACAATCATAGAACTATCGTGCTATCATACTCTAATCCTGACGATGACCATTGCATGAAGATTCCAGATGAATTGAAGACTAGTATACATACTCAAAATCATCTGGTGAAAAAGTTCTATACTTTTTGGAAAAACATTATTGAGGTGAAATGATGCCCGACTTTGAAAATATTAATTGCTGAGTTGAAACGACACTCAAATTTGTGGACCCAAAAGGATGGGTGAAATGATATTCGAATAGAGAACCCAGATGACCGAGTGAAATGTTTTCTGAATAGACGACTGAAAAAACATTGATCACCATCAGTGTAGGGTCTTTGGAACCATCAATAGATTATCATAACAACAACAATAAAGATCCAAATCAGGGACAATTGGGTCACCTGTATTTTCACCATGCGTGGAGTAGGGGGTTGGGTACAAGGGTTCCTGGACAATGGGAGGACCTGAATCTAAATTCAGTGGCTAGGAGGAAGCCTCCTTGAATAGATCTTCCTAGAATGAACACTTTTGAAAGGAATCACTTAAGATGTGGGAGCATGAACCTTTAGAGGTAGGTTGTTGCGTTAGAGGATGCACTAGGAGGAGGCGTCTTGCGACTGGGGAAGGGGATACCATGCATGATTTGGGAGATGTGAGTTTTTTCTAGACTTATGTCTTGTGGATGTAGGGATGGAGATAGAAGGTGGGGTTTTCACAGCTTGAAAAGGGGTGTGGAACCATTGTGCGTGGGAAGAATTGTGAGTCGCCACTGGTGGGGGGGGGGGGGGTTGGCAACCCACCGTATTTGGAGATGGGGGCTCATGGTAAGGACTCGCGACGGAGGTAGGGAGGAGTTTCAGTTTAGACCTTTCTGATACCATGTTGTAATAAAATTGTGGTGATATCCCCCTTTGGGGGGGGGGGTGAAATAAAACTGGGCAGAGGGGTTTCATGTTAGACCTACTCATATTAGCATGAAAGACTGCTGACCCAATATCGAAGATGATTTTATAAGGGATACCTTGGTGTTTATTTATAGTGAATAATAAATATGAAATAATATCTCAACTTTGATGTGAGACTCACATCCTTCCTCTAACAAGTGAAATAACTGAAGCGAGGGACCCACCTAACAAATGTTGTGGACACCTGGAATCTGCTGGGGAATTTTTAGATTATAGATTGTAGGGAAGAGGGAGGGGGATAAGGTGTAATGGATAGATGGTATAATTAAACAACTTTTCTATAGAGGGGAACCAATGTTTTTTTACTGGGGTTGGTTGAGTCATTTTTCTGATTCAATTTAATGTTGTTTTTTCAAAAAGCTCAATCTTATTATGCATTCAGATAGGAGGCGTTCACACTCAATTTGTCACTCCCACAATGACAAAAAAATGACTTCTCCCAAAAAACAATGATCATCATCTATTAAATTTTGAACTTTTTTAGATGAATCTTGTGGGTATCTCATCCCAATTTTTAAATGAAACTTATCAAACGAGTTTTTTCATACGAGGGTTGTTCACTAGTGAAACGATGTCATATTAAACTCCAATATAAGCCAGTCAATATATAAATATTTTTCTCTTCTAAATTTTTTATAGGAATCATATTATATTACAAACAGTCGGGGAGGGTGGATTACAAATTTACAACTAAAATAAACCACACACACATGTAGAAATCTGGGGAGGCTTGAACCGAGCACTCCCTAACACCCCACAAGGAATATTAAATTCATTAAAATGAAACATTATTCTTCTTTACCCACATTATAGCTTTGAAAATTTATTTGTATAAAACTAGAATTTATGTAGAGAGGGAACACAATGGGGGTCCTAGGGATTCATATGCCCTAGTGTATAGGAATCTTGATAAAGGATGCATACACCATAGAGCGTCATCATGAAGTGAACATATTCATTTAGTTAAGAAGTACAATGGGTCAATGCTTCTTTGAGTTGATTATCGATAACTTAATGAGAACACAATTGAGAAAAAATATCCTCTATCCTATATCGATGTTCTATTTGATCAATTTAGATGAGTTTAATTTTTTTTTAAGATTTATCTTCGATATGGATATCATTATCCGAGGGTCAAAAATAAGGATATATCAATGAAAGTCTTCTGTACGAGGTATGGACATTAAAAATTTATATTGATCCCATTTTCCCTTATAATACCCATGCTATCTCTATGGATTTAATGAATATGGTGTTTATAGATTACCTTGATCAGTTTGTATTAGTATTTATAGATGATGTTATTTGAGATTCAGCTTCACCTCTGAATCTCATAGACTTGCAAATATATTTGGATATTATGAGATCCACCTTCATCTCTAAATCTCAGAGACTTGAAAATATATATTAATGTTATGAGATCCACCTTCAACTCTGAATCTTAGATACCTACAAATATATTTTATTTATGTATGGTTCTATCTTGAGTAATTTTTATTTTAGTCAAATTACTCTATTTTACTTTTTTCTAATTTAATTAATTATTTTTGTAAGACAAGTGTTTACATATCTTTATTCTAATTTTGGATCCTTCTACATTTGTTTTCTTTATTTTATAGATTGTGATGTAATTATTATTAAAGACAAAGGAGTATCAAAAATTCATTCGAAATCAGTTGTTGATGCTATGGATTCTTCAGGTCATCCACAAAGAAAATGACCCTTTCCTATAATAAATTCCTCGAATTATGGAACATTTTTTCAAAGGTGATTTGCATTATTGAGATAAAAATTACATAAGCTCCGAAACAAAAAAAACATTTCTTAGAGATGGGGACCAAATTTCATTTTGGATGGGTAATGCAACGTACATGTAATTCTATTTCTAAATTTTTTTCGTTAAAATATTTTTGTATAAAGGGTTTATATACTTTGAATTATAAAATTTGATGCATCAACATATTTCTTGACTCCGATTAAGGTGCTAAAACTCATTTCTATTGATGCTCCCCTCCCCATCTACAACATTCTTCATATAGTTTCCCCTTCTAGTAATTCATTCTATTTTCTGAGTCACCAACCCAATTGATGGGACTATAAAATGATTGGTCCATGGTGCAGTAAAAATCATGAGATAAAATGAAGTGAAAAATGCAGAAAAAAATGGACACCATACGTAACGTGGAAAAATCCTCAAAATGGAAGGGGTAAAAAACCACGGCCAAATAGAAGGATCACTATGGGGTAACTGTGGGTACACACTCCCTCACTATTAAAAGTATAAAACACTCATAAATACTCTCTTGAAAATGATGTGGAAAACCCCTCACAAATACCTCTAAAATGGGATTTTCTAGTGCTGATGAGGTGAGATGAAGAGATACTAAAATTGGATATGTCTCTTGGCTTTTATAGGAAATCCTCACCCATGTTGCTCTCTCCCACTGGGTTATTTGATGGGGTTTGGCCTCCCACCACCTACGAGCCATGTTGGACCCATTAGAAATTAGTGGGAGGCACCGTCCTAGAAAAATTCCAGTGACCCATCTCCCAATTGGATAATTGATTGAGAACCAATCACATATCCACACATCCTTTCTATTTTTTCAAGCATGCTGCTCGTATATCTATAAGGCCATTAGAGGATCGACACTATCTGAATTTATTAAAGTCAACTACCTTTGTTAGGAAATTTGTTATATTTTCTTTAGTGTGAATCTCCTACATGTCCACACTTTCTTCCTCTAACACATCTCAGACAAAGTGATGTTGCACCCCAATGTGCTTCATCCTGGAATGAAATGATGGATTCCTTAAAATGTGTAAGGCACTCTAATAATCACAAAACAATGGAGTCTGCTCCTATCTATGTCCAAGAATACCCAACAACCTTCTTATCCAAATAGTTTCTTTCTAATCATGTGTAGCTTCCATGTACTACGCCTATGTTGTGGATAAATCCAAAAATGACTTTAACATTGAAATCCAGATCGCAACTTCTCCTGCAAGAGTAAACACATAACCAGTAGTGGATTTCCTATAGTCAAAATCTGATGTAAAATAAGAATCAATATAGACTCTAATAGTAATATCTGGTCCTATATAACATAATGCATCCTTTGAGGTCTCCTTTATGTATCTTAGAATCCTCTTCACTGTGCTCCAATGCTCTCATCATAGATTTTCCATGTACCAAATAAATTCTCCCACTACATGTGAAATGTCTACTATAGTACAAATCCTAGCGAACATCAGTCTACCCACTGTGGATGCAGATGGTATTAGAGATATTTACATCCTATCTGCATCACTGCTGGGACTCATCATGGAGGATAACATGAAATTAATGGGAATATGGGAAGATATTTTCATATAGTCTTTCATGTTGAATCATTTCAAGACACTTTGTAAGTAATTTTTCAGTGATAGAAAAATCTTCCCATTATTTCCATCTCAGTAAATATTAATCCCAAAAATCATGTTTTCTAGTCCCAAGTCCTTCATATCAAACTCCCTATCCAATTTTTCCTTCGTCTCCAGGATCTGATCATTTTTGGGGCCTACAACCAACATGTAATCCACATAAAAATAAAGAATAATGAATTAATTAGCATCTTAGCCCTTAAAATATGAACAAGGATCTGAATTAAGTTTGTTATATCCAAGGATCATGATGTAGGAATCAAATCTCTTGTACCAACACCTCAGTGCCAGCTTGATACCGTACAGAGATTTGTTCAACCTGCAAACCACATTCTCTTTTACTTCTTATGAAAAACCTCTAGTTGGAGCATATAGAACTATTTATCATGATCACCATGGTAAAAAGCATTATTCACATCCTGATGCTCTAGATGTGATATGTATGTAGTACACATCGCCAGAACTAACCGAACAATCTTCAATCTTACAATAAGAGAAAATATTTCATTGAAATCAATACCTTACATCTGAAAAAATGATTTGACCACAAATCTTGCACGATATCTTCCCACTAGGTCCTTTAAATCTCGCTTGATCTTAAAGAACCATTTTTTTTTCAATAGCCTTCCTTCCATGAGGTAATGAATCAAGATCCCAAGTCTTGTTTCATTGTAGGGCTTCATGTTCCTCCTGAATTGCTGCTATCCATGAAGGATACATCTAGACTCTGGGTTGCCTCCATAAAATAAGATGGATATTCATCCTCCATCAATAATATGTGTGAAATATTTCTCATAGTGACATAGTTTGAGTGCCATAATGTTTCTCTTTTCTCTCATGTTGTAGTCGTGGTCGAGACTCAATTGGTACTTGATCATCTTTCTCTAGTAATGCTTTAGAGGAAACTTATTCATCCTTGGATTTTCCCTCTACATTGACTATTGTAGTTTCTGTATTCTCCTTCTATATGTCTTGATCAATGTCATTTCTGCCTTGTCTTCTACCGAAATGAAATATCTGTTAAAGATAAATTTGTGGGAAGTGGGGTGCCACAAATAATACCCCTTCACACCATCATCATACCCAAAGAAGATACATTTTCTAGATCTCAAATCCAACATAAATATTTTTTTGTCATTAAAAAATGCATATAGAGGAATTCCAATATTATTTAACTGGGAATAGTCAATGGGTTTACCAGTCCTCATATCCATTGGGGTCTTCTGATCATTCGCCATTAAAGATCTGTTGATCACCTAAAATTCGGTATTGAAAGGTTCTACCCAAAAAGTTTTAGCAATTATTGTAGTCTATAACATAGCCCTTATCTATCCAACAGGGTTCTATTAATCCTCTATGTCACTCCATTCAATTTTGGAGTGTACGCCACTATGAACTGTCTCTTTATTCCTTCATGTTTTCAAAAAGTATCAAACTCCTCTCTTGTATATTATCTACCCTTTTCTGTCCTTAAACACTTGATATTCTTTCCAGATTCAAGATCCTTCGGCGCTTTGAATATTTTTAAGACTTCAAAAAAATATGCTTTCCACTTTATTAGGTATATTCAGAATCTCCTAAAATAATCCTTAATGAATGATAAAAAGTACCTTGCTCCTCCTAGGGATTTAACTGTTTCTTTCTAAAAATAAAAATGGATAAAATCTATAATCTCTTTGCATCTTTCAGTTGATGTCCTGAACTTTAATCTATGTTTCTTGCTCAAAACACAATGCTCACAAAATGGTAAGGATACCTTTTTAATCCCAAGTAGCAACATATGATCTGTATGAATCATTAGGCATTGTTTTGACATATGGCCCAGATTTTGATTCCATAAAGTAATTAATGCTTCCGTCGAGGTAGATGATACAACAACTATCTCTACCTCCTTGTAAATTTCACTCATAAGCACATATAAGTTCTTTGAGAATTATCCTCCTTCATTACCACAAGCGTGCCCTTCACAATTCTCATCACTCCATTCTCAATGTGAGTATTTCTTCCAATGTCATCAAATTATCCCAAAGAAAATTTGTTTTTTCATTAGGCCATTCACATGGCATACTCGATGATTTGTTCAAACAATACCATCATGCATCTTCAACTTGATGTTACCGACTCCAATGATATTCAAAGTGTTATCGTTCCCCATGTACACAAGTACTTCCAGGATGGTTTCATATTGGTCAAACCATTCCCATCAAGACGTCATGTGTCATGTTGCTCCGGAGTCAATAATCCATTCATTGTTGAGATGATGTCTGCTTCTAGAAGTCTTCACCGCTTCACTAACTAGTATATCTCCATAAGGACTCATCACATTTCTAAAAATGTCATGATTCTAGGCCCCACTAGAACCATTCCCCATCGTTACATCTGTCAGTCTTTTGTCAATAATCACTTGACAATTTTCCTTCCGCAACACTGCCTGCATCTTCATTTTTGACAATGAAAAATAATTCTCATTGGATTTTTCAATATTGAATTTCACCGCCATCTGGACACGTTGTCAATCCAGAACCTACTATATTTCAAAACAGTGTATTTAATAATCTCAATAAATTTTTGTTGTTGTGACAGATCAATCGGAGTTACAATCACAGAGCATACTCAAATTTACGAGAATTATTAATACCTGAAAACGTAAACAAAATCGGTTCAAAACCTACCCTCCAATACCACTTGTTCAGACCATAAAATGATTGGCCCTTGGTGCAACTAGAATCATGAGACAAAATTATGTGAAAAATATGGAAATAAATGGAAACCAAATGTAATGTGGAAAAACTCCCAAAATAAAAGGGGTAAAAGAACCTCTGGACAATATAAGGATCACTAGGAAAACGATGGAATTCCCTTCAACATTTTTATATACACAAGGTTGTCTCTCATTTATAACAAAACCAAAATCTCTTATGGCCTCATAAAAATAAAGATTCGATGATCTTGATGCCTTCTTCAAACCATAAATTGGTCTTTATATCTTGCATACTTTATTGGAATTCTTTGATATACCAAACCCTTCGGGTTGATTCATTTAGACGTCTTCCACCAACTTACCATTTAGAAAAATAGTTTTGACATCCATTTTCAAAATTTCATAATCATGAAAGGATACGATTGAAAGAAATATTTGGATGGATTTAAGAATTTCTACTGGTGAGAATGTTTCCTCATAGTCAAGGCCTTGACGTTGCCTGAAACCCTTTGCAACTAGTCTTGATTTAAAGGTATTAACCTCACCATCCTTTTCCAGATTCTTCTTGAATACCAATTTACATCCTATGGGATTTAGATAAAACGGAGGGTCTTCCAAAATACAAACATGATTTTGGTACATTGACTCCATCTCAAATTCACTTCTTTTTTCCATTTAGCAGCTTCTTTGCCTTCTACTGTTTCCTTAAAGGTTAGAGGATCATCATCCTCAAGGACTAATGTGTCACTTGACTCGGTGACAAGATAACCATAATGCTCTGGTTATCTAACCTCTCATATAGTTCTACACAGTATTTGTGTCTCAGGAATAACTTCTTCTTCCACTAGTTCTTATAAAGATTGTTCCTCTACCAACTCTTATGCATCTGAAGCATTAACATCCTCAAAGTCAATATTTTTCCCACTATATCCAATAGAAACGTGTTCCCATTTCTAGAAATTTGGCATATCTTTCCACAATAAATTTTCTATCTAATGGGTTATATATGTAATATCCTCTAGTTTCCTTTGGATAACCTATAAAGATGCACTTAGTGATTCTGGATGCTAATTTGTCACTTGATAATATGTTAACAAATGCCTCGCACCCCCATACATATATGTGTGTTAGACTGGGTTTTTTTCGATACCATAATTTATATGGAATCCTATATGAAGCTGTAGTTGGTAATCGGTTAAGGTTATATGTTTTTGTCTTCAAGGCCTATCACCAAAAGAATAATAGAAGAGTTTCATGACTCATCATTGATCCGACCTTGTCAAGAAAGGTCATTTTTCTACTTTCACTAACACCATTACATTATGTTGTATAAGGAGGAGTGAGTTGGGATACTATCCCACACTCCTTCAAGTGATTAATTAAAGATTGGTAATGTTATTCTCTACCTCGGTCTGAGCAGAGTGATTTATCTTTTTACCAAGTTGGTTTTCTAATTCATTTTGGTAATCCTTAAAAATCCAAAAGGAATCGTAATTATACCGCATTGAGTAGATATATCAATACAAACTATAGTCATTAGTAAAAGTAATAAAGTATAAAAAACCACCCCTTGTATCTACCAGAAATGGGCCACATACATCAAAATGCATTAATTCCATTACTTCATTGGTTTTTCTCCCTTTCCTGAGAAAGGTTATTTGGTCATATTTCCTTGTTAAAAATATTGACACATATCCAAGTGTTCTAACTCTATCGAGTCTAAAAAAATTCATGATGTAATCCTTTTAATCTCTTTTAGTTTACCTAACCAAGCCTAAAGTTCCATATACGGGTGATATATGAGTCATGTTGGCTATTTTTTTCATTGATTTCCATTACGGGGTTCTCAAGTTCTAGAATATATAAACCATTGTTAAGATGTTCCATATAATAACATATGTTATCCCTCTAAAATAGACGACATTTTTTTCACAAAATTGAAATAAAAACCAATAGTGCCTAGACTCGACATAGAGATAATGATTCTGGTAAGATAAGGTACATAATAACAATTGTTCAAAACTAAAACCAAACTAGTTGGAAAAGTTAAGGGATAGTATCCCACTGCCAAGGCTTCCAAACATTAACCATTTGAAGAACATAGATCCACTTGACCTTTTTCAATATTCTTGAACCTACATTGTTCCAGTATATAAATAAAAATGTGTGATCCACATGCGTATCCAATACCCAACTTGTAGATAAAGATATATTTCATTCAATCAAAAAAATACCTAAAGTAGAAGCATCAGTTTTATTCTTCTTCCCAGCACTGTAATTCTTCTACAAGTGTCCTTTCCTTCCACATCCAAATAAGACATCTTCATGGTCATTACTTTGCCTCTGAATATTTGGCTTCATTGAAGGATGATGCATTGGTTTCTTTGTCCTTGACTTGGCCTTATACCACTTTTCCTTTAACTTGTTTTTCTTGTTCACCATAAGGACATATGAATTGGTATTTGTCATATACTTGTCAGCATAGAGAACTAAATACAAAAGTTCTGGGAGTGACTTTGTCATATCATTCATGTTACAATTGAAAATAAAAGTCGGGATGCTTGATGGTAAAGAGGAAATAATGAGATCCACTGCTAGTTCTTGGTTCAATTTGAAACCAAGGGCTTCAAGCCTCTCAATTACCCAATCATCTTGAGTACGTGAGGATCATCTTGGTGCCCTTCTACTAGCCTAAAATTATAAAGAGCACTTGAAATGTCATATATTTCCATCCTAACCCTCTTTATATATAATTCATAGAGATGTGAAATAATTTTATAGGAAACCTCATCCTCATGCATTTTTTTGTGATTGGCTGGACATGGATGACTATATGATGCATTGTACATCAATCTCATCGTCTACATGTTTTCTCCATTTATCTTCTTCAACCTTGAATTCTTGAGGAGGGTTAGAAGGAATTGGGGATTCAAGAACATATAGCTTCCTTTCTTGGTGTAGTACTATGCACAAGCTCCTGTACCACTCCTGGATATTATTGCTGGTCAAGATATTTTCATTAACCAAAATCGACCACAATGATAAAGTACTTGTGGTGTTGGTGATTTACATTTGGAATATACATCCGACAAACATTTAGTAGTTAGTAATTTGTCTTGATTACCTCTTGAAATTTATGATTAATTAATAATTATATCATTTTCATGCCTCCCACTATTTTTTAGAAACTTAATATCCCTATCTATTAGATTCAGAATACTCTACCACTCGAGTATTCAAGTGGCAAGGATCCCCGAAACCTCCCTCATAGTATACAAGATATGGATATGATACTACTAGGAGGGTTTCAAGGTAAGAACAAGGTCGGAAAACCACTTAGCTTGTGGTTCTTTGTGTTATTGAGTGAAGTCCTAGCTTTTGGAATCCGAATTTGATTCCCTCAAAATCTTGCCTCTAAAGTGATAGCATGTTAGCTATGGATACACCATGACTACTCACATTAGTTAAGTCGACCCATTTTTCTCATGAAAATGCCCTGGTAGTAAGGGGTACTCTCAACTATGGCTGACATGCACCCAAAAGAGCAGTTTTTTTAGATGTGAGAAATGGAATGAATTCATTGGACTTAATATAACATTTTGGGATTTTCAATATTTATTGATGAATAATCCTTTTATATCTAAATGTTCAAACTATATTGTCATGCTCACAATTGAACAGGTAATGTAAATATATATTTTTCAATTCTTTATGCATCATTTATCTTTTTTACTATTCTATGTGATCAAGAAATAATCATGCACTCGCATAAAATAATAATTTATGCGTAAAGTAAATCATGCAATCTGATAGCTCGTAAGAATTCTATGAAGATCGATCAACAATGGATCAATCATGACCTAGGGGAATCCTTACCTGAGTTGAGACTTGACTCATGTCGCAGCTATCCCCAGTGCAATGCACTCGGCTCCTATCAGGATTACCACCTCGACATGGTGGGGTATGCATCTCGGATCATCATCGATTAATTACAAATATACTTAAACCCGAGAAAGGGGAAGAGGAGTACAAAATACATCTTGCGCATTGGACATGTAGGCCCTTATACATATTTAAATTAAAAGGATGATTCACAGACTGTCATTTATATAATTAATTATTACAATCATCACACGCATTGAATAATTAATTAATTAATTAATTAAACAACAGACGTGCACACTTCGGTCACATGCTCAAGACCAATATTTAAATATAAAGCGCGATTAAAATTAAATTGAAAAGAAATTTAAACTGTATTGGGTTCTATATAAATAGAATGAATTTAAATAAATTCAATTAATTTACTTTTAAAAATTCCAACTATTTAATTTAATTTAAATTCTAAAATTAAATTAAACCATCAATTTAATTTTAACTATAAAATTAAATTAAACTATTAATTTAATTTTAAATCTAAAATTAAATTCAAGTATTAATTTAATTTAAATTCTAATATAAAATTAATTTTTCAGATTAAATAAAATTTAAACCCCCAAACTAATTCTAAATAATTTAATTTAAAAAACCCAAATTAATTATTAATAATTTAAAATGGGGTTACCTTTAGCTGGGGAAGAGTGCGGCCGGACTGCGAACCGCCGAGAGCATCTTACTGGAGCAGTGCCAAATCACAGTTTCCCCATGGTGTGACCACAACGTGATGGTGATGTGACCATGGCGTGACCGTGGTGTGACCACAGCGTGACAATGGAATCACCGCAGCAGGACTATGGCGTGACCGTGGAGTGACCGCGGAATGACCGCGGCCTGACTGCAGCATGATCGAGGTGTGACCGTGGCGTCAACGCGGCGTGACCGCGATGGCATGATCGTGGCTTCATCATGGCATATTTTCTTGGTTTAGTAGAACTCACAACAATAGAATTTTCTAGCTAGAAGTGAAGGGAGCGGGAGGTGGTGGTGCAAAGCCTTGGTCGGCCGCAAGGGTGGAAGCTAGATGCTCCGGCTAGCCACAGGGGCAGTGGCCCCGTCCAACGCAGGCTAGATCGGCTGTGGCCTGGTCCTACATGGCCAAGACCAGCATCATCCTGGTTCGGCGTGGCTGGGACCGGCAGAGGCCTTGTTTAGTGTGGCCAGTTCTGGTGGCTGGTGAGCCGGAGGTGGTTAATCGAGGCACGGGAGGGAGCGACACATGGCAGTGGTCCGAGCGGGGCAGCGGTCCGAGCGGGGTGGCGATCCGTGCAGGGCTCCACTTGCACGAGACAGAGGGGTGGCCGTGGTGTCGTGTACCGGGCAGAACAGCTAGGCATAGGGAGGAAGGTGGTGCTATCAGGGCAGTGCGGTCCTGGATGGCGTGACCAGGTAGAGGGGCGGCCGACTAGGAGCAGTGCAGGGCGGCGATCCTGTGGCCTCCTAGGGTATTCTTCTTGGGATGTTGCGACCTGGTGTGCCGCATGAATAAGACCCATTTGTGTCTTATACATCCTTTTTTTAATTTGTCTTTGAAAAAAAAGATACCTCCCATTTTAAAATTTTATTTAAAAATAAAAGGGAAGAAGACCCAAAAATGGGGTCTTGATTTCCTCCCTATTTTATATATATTTAAATTAAAATCATGACTTGACTTGACCCTGAATCTTTAAATAATATTTTATTTGAGAAAATTAAAATATATTATTTTATTTATCTCCTTAAACTAAACTTAACGGATTAGTTTCGGCTACCGGATTACGGCCGTAGCGTGGCCAAATTTGAATTTTTTTTAAGAAAACTTTAATGAATGTACAACACGTTCTTCTCAAAAATTTAATCTGAAGGAAAATTAAACCGACAAGTCGATCCAGTTAAATTTTTCAAATGGACATAACATGACCATTCGAAAATGGATCGATGTGCGGTCGGGTGCGTTAGAAATGATTTCATCCTTCTACATAATTTTTTTTCAATTTAATTTTTTCTTTAACTCTGAAAAAGTCATGTGTTACCTTTGATACCATTGTTATGTCCCGGGACGCATGATGGAAGCCAGGGGGCTGGGAAATTAAATTTTTCAGATCACTGGATCGATTTTATGATTCCGAATCTGGTGAGATATCATGGTACGGTCCTAGGACCACGCGTAGATTTGACATAGTAAAAAAATAAATATGAACAAGTACCTTGTTCGGATTTGACGTGCGCAAGTGCATCGCTAGTTTCCGAAAATCATTGCTTAAAGACTCCGATGTCAATGTCATCTAGATCATCCACACACGCCTTTCAAATCTGCAAGCACATTATTCATTTGAATCAGGGTGCTAGCACTGAACACCAACTATCTCCTCGACATAGCGGTGATCACCGCAGACCAAGGATCTTCGATCCAGGAAGGAAGTTCTTGAAGTTATTCTGTACATGAGAGGATATCTCTCTAGAATCCAAGAGGATAAAGATGTTCTCAAAAGTGATACATGAATAGTAAAAAAGGGAGACACTCTCTCTTACTTATATAGGGGATATCTAAAATACCTTGTATGGGTTCCAGGACCCTGTATAATAAATATCCTCTGTATAAGCACAATAAATATTTATTTATGTAAAATAAAATTATACCATAAATAATATTTATAATTTTATCAATAAAAGAAATATATATTAATTTATATTGCATGACAAACATGAGTCTTATAACTCAACTCACTTATCTTAAAAATATTAAATGAACCCTAGAAGTTTAAATTTGTTCGAATGATATTTTATTTTTGTATTTACCAATCACTTGTAAATAGATGTTATAAATAAATTCAACATATTATTACATGATTAAATAATTAAAGAATTTATTTATTACTTGGTGATACATAGAACCTATATAGTACTCATATCCTTTGATGGGGCCACCAAGTTCTATATTCTTATTCACAGAATAGCGAAGATTCTCAATGCGCTATTGTGTGTGACCCTCTAGGCCCTTACCTCAATAGTAGTGAATAATATCCATTGACCCAGAGCGGGGTCTAGGAACCCATCGAGGCCCCTATAGAGATAAGTTAAAGTAAAATCAATGACTACCTTCAAATGAACATGATCTATATAATATAATCTCTCCATCATAAATATCTCAATATAGTAGAATGCACACTAGTATCATAATTTTTTATCTTGATTTATTTTATTTGTTGATTTGTCTAGACGGTCTTACCTTCCACTACCATGGCCATGGATTTAATTAAGGTGCAACCAGCCTAATAAACCAGGCCCGAGATATGTCTTCCTGAACTCAAAAGAGACAAATCCTTTATCAATCATTCAATAAATGACATTACATTAATGATGTACCCGATACAAACTACCTCGCCATGAATTTATCACCATGGTTTTATCCTTGCATAAAATTTATGTAGTTAAATGACATTCATTGATAATGATCTCATGTCTGAAGACCATTACACATGTCCATAGATAGGAATGAACAACTATACATGAAACATATGGTGTTCCTATTATGCCTGTCTTTCCTCATGATCTCAACTACTAGAGATCATCAAGTGCGAACTTCATGAGATGAAGTCTCAATACTTATGATCCCCCACAACCTAATGGTTACACATCATCTGTGTCCTTTAAGAATGATGTAACTGGACCATAGGACAATACTTTAAGATTAATATCATTGTATCTCGGGGTTCTCATTATAGTCTGGGATCTACTATAACCCCTCACACAACATGTAATCAAAGGACATTTCCTTAAACAATGTGGATGCAGAAGTATCTACACAATTATAGAAAGATAAACAGATGTATTATAATAAACTGCATACATATAGTGGCAATCAATGTACAATAAAAGTTGGGTCTAGGATACCCACATTCAACACACTCAAGATCGAATATCAATGCCATGTATCATTTTGGTGCAATGATGAAAAGGTCAGTGGATGATAGTGGATGTTTTGTTTGTAGTGATTTTTTTCCAAGTGGAATGTGTGTGAATGTTCCATATTATATTACCACATTTTTCCGAACATTTGTTTGATCACTATTCCTGGTATAATATGCAGGCAACCGGTGTGGGGTAATTGGTTTTATACATGGGATTTTTTCACACAATTTACATGTGGGTGTCGCTATAGTTCTGATGTGGGTAATCTTTTATGAAAATGATATCATTCAAATCTATTTATTCAACAAGAAACATCCATATAACCAATACTCACTAATGTTTTTATTAAAGTTGTCCAAAAACTAGTTTTTTTGGTACTTCATTGGCCTCTATTTCCATAGTTAATTTGCACTTGACTGTATAATGTGATACCACCATGGAGTAGTGCATGGAGGGATGATTGACCTATTAAAGTTATTATCTTCCCTTATTCATAAGACATTCAAATATCCTACATTTCAATTCGATTCTACCTTTTTAATGTTTATTTGGGAGATGTTTTTTTTCAAAATGTGCATTATAAGAATAGGGATGTTGAGGGAGGCCTCACTAAAACAATTGAATCATTTTTTTAGTTTTCATTCAAACTCACAACCAGACTTTCTCGATTTGTAGATTCCAACTAGTCAGCATGAAATAATTAACTAGGAGCTCCCATTAGCTGACTAATGATGGCAATGAGAGCTAAATTATGACCAATGGAACATTTTATTTCCCAAATCACTTATTGAGTAACCCATCCATGGTCAAATACATTTTTATCAAAATAAATGATATCCAAACATCCATCATACACTTTCAAAACACATTCAAATATCTTATAAATGATTAAATATCAAGAAAATAAAGTTAAAACTCAATAAAAATAGTTTATAAGGAATAAATGGAACTTTAAATAGAACCCCCAACCTAAAACATTCGATGAAAAAGTAATCACAACACATCAATTCCGTATAATTTACCATTGACATAGAATAATCCATAAATAATCCATTATATGATTTAGTCATTGAAAGAAATATATTCTTTTAATCTTCAGGTGTCAACATACTCACCAGTTAATAAAAAAATGATGTCAAAACCTCAAATGAGGTGCATGGGGTTAGCCTCAAGATCCTCTATCTATCATGGGTTTTTCTTATGGCTCCTTAATCCGTTACCTTCATAAACCCTCTTCGAAATCGAGTGTTTCTCCACTTGATGGATAAACACTTAAATGAAAACCCTAAATAAAGATAGGGATGGAGAATAAGAGGAAAGGGGGAAGAGTAAAAAAGAATACATAACTGAGTTAGCCCTCTCCTTTTATAATGTTTTAAATTTGAACTATGAGGATATTGTAACACCCGAGACTTTTATGTTATATAAATCATCAAAGGAATCTTTTTCTACACAACACTTGCTTGGATTGCTTTACACGCAATCGCGACCTTCCTCGATAGCTTGCGTCGTACGCAATACCGAGTTTCACTAAACAACAATATGCTATTAAAACTAGCCGTTATGAATAGTAATAACCACTTTTTGAAATTTTATAAATTTTATTTTTCAAAATGGACTTCATTTTTGGACTCAGAATATCGAAATTATCCTAGGGTGAAATTTTGGTATTTTTCTGAAAACTTTCAATTTTTGATGAATAGTGAAACCACTAAGTGGTAGGTTAAAAACTGAATTTTGCATAAAACTTAATTTTACTGCTTCTGTGAATGGAATTTCGAAAATCCGACAGACACGGTTGATATCAGTAAGTAAAATGTGGTTCAATGAGATAAAAATAATTTTTGGTGAATAGTAACTTTTTACTTTTTTTTACCGCGGTTAATAGTAAATAGGGTAACTAAGGGTAAATATGATATTAATATTACCCTAACACATGTCCTAATTCTATTGGACAAGTGTAATTCGACCAAAAACAAACTTAGGAATAAAATATGACCATTTAGGCCCACTTGGATTAGATTAGGACATTTATTATTAATTTATTTAAAGAAGGGTTAAAGTAGTTAAAATCAAAGTTTAATAAGTAAATCATTTTTAATATGGGGTTATATATAAGATAAATTCGATTGTAAATATTCATTAGAAATCTAAAAAGATTTACTACATGATGGTATTTTATTTGTAATTTTTATACATCAAATAATTTAATTTATTTATGACACAAAGATGATGCAGTAATTATCTTGTTAATGAAATATTGACATAATTGATGTTATAAACACCAAAATAAATGTAATTTGAGACTTTTTATGAATTAAACTAATTTTCTAGGTTACTATGATATATTAGTGTTGATTTAATAAACTTGGTTCGAACATATAATTCTGTTATGACTTTCACAAAAATCATATATCAAATAGTGTCAAAATTGACACAAAATAGTTTTTAAATCAAATATTATATTATTAATTGTTATTTTATTCCTAAAAATCTAAGGTTCTGCCAAATGACTTAGATAAGGATATATATATTAATAATAAACAATTTGGTGTTCTTTTGGCATGTTATAGTAAGTGTATTAACCATATAGTGAAATAAAACAAAAAGACATGGTAAAAGTTAAATTAATTAACTTAGAGTTAAATCTAATTGATAAGGTTAAAATAATACCCTAAACTTGTCTAAATCCTATTGGTTGATAAGATTTCGACCCATCCCCACTTTAGCTTCGAAATAAGACCCTTTGGAACCATTATAAACCGATTTTGACTTTAATATAAAATAATATTTTGAGATATTCCTAAGGTGCCCCTCTCCTCCCTTATAAAAGGGAACCTCCTCCCCCTCCTCCTCACACCAATTTGAGCACTCAAGCTCGGCCAACCCCTGCCATTTTCTCCCCTACACTTCCCTAGAATAATCCTAGAGGTCCTGGTCTTCTCCAAATACCAATCTTAGTTCCTTAAGTGGAGGATTCAAAGAGGCGTTCCAAAGAAGAGGTAATATCCATTACCGATCTTTTCAATTTCTTTCTTCTTCAACTTCTTCTTCTTTAGTTGTTTCATGATAAAGTAATAACATCAGTATTACTTACATACTGATATGTTATTATAAATATGAAACAACCCTAATTCACCCTCTATCCATGCTACGGAAAAATGAAATCACCGCGCGTGCGTACGTACGGAATACCGTCTCCACGCCGTGGTGTAACCTATTTTCCACCATCACCTTACAAGGATGGGTATAATGGTATAATGAGTAACTATATATGATTATTATGAAGTAATATTGATACTGAAATAATATATATATACTCCAATACAATTCCACGATCATAGGAATGATATCATCACTCGTGCGTACGTACGGAATACCGTCTCCACGATGTGATGCGACTCGTTCTACATGATATTCATTTCATAATGATTATATAAATGAATTGAATGAATGAATATGGTATATGCTACACTAATACCATTCTGGAAATGAATTATCTATAACCTAAAGATAAGAATAAGAATTTATTCGACAAAACACGCATGAGAACAAAAAGTTATAAAGACCCGAGTAACAAGTAACAATGAAATATTACTAACAAGAAGCTAATAATATGACCATATATGATATCATATCAATATGTATGATTCTGGAATAAGTCAATAAAATTATTTAAACCATTATACATGAGCTTCGGACACGAACAAAGCAAATCAGACCTAAGGTAAGGGAAATATCACAATCTCATTTTTATCCGAGATTGTTTATTCGTAAGTAATTACTGGGGTGTATTTTATCATCCACATCCATGTTCCCTCAATATGTAATATTGTTTCCATCCACTTAAAATAGTTTAAATCCAATTTTACCCTTCGGTGAGTTTTTAGTAAAGAATATGAAAGGAATCTTTTATCGTTTTTTTCGTACGAGGTACTTTTTGACTTTTCCGACAAAAGTACAAAGAATGTTTTTTTTAACTTATACGACATGAATGGATTTTTAAAACATTACTTCAAAGAAGCTTCCTTTACAAGTTTTCAAGTTTATTTTTAATCAACTTCTTTTATTTTAAAGTTGTATGACATGTTATGAAAGGAAAAATGTTTTTGAAGAAGAAAGGATATTTTCCTCAAGAATGGAGTTCAAGTGTTTTATCAAAATTATTTTCCATCTAAGATAATAAAGGGTTATATTTTTATCCCTATTATTACATTGATTTGATCATGTTGTGATGGAATTATTTTTATGAATTCCTTTATCTTATATGAATTGATTTATGATGTCATGATGTTTCAAGAATCCCATTTTTGTTACTTGTGTTATGCGATGATGTATGTTTTATGATTATGTGGCACACATAAGAAAGGATTCATTATAAGATGGGTGGGACCTATATCTCCCTCCAATGCATTGGGTAAAGACTTTATATCTCATGAGATAGACATGGCTGGAACGGAAGGTTATTTCGGTTCAGTGATACGGGACTGAAACGAGGAGTGAACTCGGTTCAGAAAGGGACTTTGTCCACTAAGATAGCCTTGGCAATGAGTCATGACTAACAAGAAATGATTTTCCATGATTATGTGTGCATGCCATAAAGTTTCAAGTTTTATGGGGATCTCATTTTCACTTCTATGATTTATTCCATGTTAAGATAGTATGATCTCTTTTGCAGGTTTTGATTTTCAAAAAGATATGATATGATTTTTATTTCCTTTATTTGCCCTTGCTGAGCATTTGAGCTCACCCTTTTATGTTTTCTTTTCCCCAGGTCAGGAAGATGGATATTAAGTAGAATATTCCAAAAGGGGCCCTAGATATGATGAAATAAATGGGAGACACTGTAGAAGATTTATGAACCAGTTGTTTATGTTTCCCAGTTTCTAAAGACACTATACCTATACGGTCCTTTGTGGTTTTGTCATATGTTGTAATAAGTGTGCTTCAATTTTGAAGTATTAACAATGTATGTAAAGTGTGGGTAGTTATAGTTGGTATCAATGGAAAGGTATAGTCAACCTTTGGAAACTAGGATGTGAAAGCCTTAGTAAGAACCCTAAGGATAAGTCTAAGCATAGAACACAATCTTAGTGTTTTAGAAATGGCCTTAGATAAGACCTTAAGCATGAAAATTTTATTCTTGAATTATGTGGTTTTCCTATTATAATTAGTGTTGCTCACACTATTCTTCTTGGTTTTAGTCAATGGATGGAACCCGAAGGAACCGTGTTAATGCGGAATGTGATGGGCAATGCAATGATTGTCCCCCTGAGCAACCAAACGATATGGGAGCTGGAATGAAAAATCTTGTAGCCATGCTCACACAACTTTCTCAAGCTATGAATCATGCAGGAATTCCAAACGAGAAAAGGAAGGAGCAACATTCTGTTGAATCCTGCATGAGGCAGCGTCCACCTTCTTTCAGCGGGTCTACTGATCCATTAGTTTCTGAACAATGGATTAGTACTACTGAAAAGATATTTTCAGTTCTTCAATGTTCTGAACATGATAAAGTCATCCTAGCAGTGTATCGTTTGGAAGGAGATGCTGATCAATGGTGGAATATTATTAAGAATACGAGGCAAAAGGATGAAATTGAGTCTATGGAATGGGACGAGTTCAAGAACTTATTTTTCAATAAGTACTTCCCTCGTATTCTCCGAACAAAGATGGAGAAAGAGTTCCTTGAACTGAAGCAAAGGGATGATGAATCTGTTGGTACATATGAAGCAAATTTTACAAGACTTGCAAGGTACGCTTCTGGTATTATTATCCAACCTGAGAGTAAGATCGATCGATTCTTTAGTGGCTTAAAACCAAGTCTTCGAAGGGCGTTAGCCATAAGGGACTTCAATAGCTACGAGGAAATCGTTCGATGTGCTCTCAAAGTCGAGATGGAGATTGGAGTAATCCATCAGTCACATGGGTTTGATAAGAAGAGGAAGATGGAATTCAAAGAAAAATCTAAAGAGCACACGGAAAAGAAGATGAGCTTTTCCTTATGCTCAAAGTGTGCAAATAAACATGGAGGGAGTTGTCTTAAAGGGACAAGTAAATGTTTTAAATATGGAAAGGAAGGTCATCGGGCATTTGAATGCCGTGATAATGGGAAGAAGATATCTAATGATGCAAACAAAGGAAGGGATACACAGAATGAACCTACTACACTTCAATGTTTCAAGTGCAAGGAGATGGGGCATTATGCCAATCAATGCCCAAATCCAAGGGTTGATGATGATGGTCAACGTCAACAAATTCTTAAGGCTAAAGACAAAGGAAAGTCACATGCAATTTCTATCAGCGATGTGGAGTACGATAACGATGTGGTGAAAGTTACACTTACCATCCACTCTAAAGTAGCAAATGTTTTATTTGATTCTGGATCCACCCACTCTTTTATTTCTGAAGACTTTTCTAAGGGTATCGCCGTATTACCTCAACAATTAGATGTTGAGTTAGCTGTGACAACACCTAATGGCACATCAATCGCATCAAAAGTTTATAATTCTTCTCCAATCGAAGTTTGTGGGAAAGTGCTTCCTGCAAATCTTGTGATCCTTCCTTTAGTGGAATTTGATGTGATTCTAGGCATGGATTGGCTTTCTCTACATGGAGCTCATATCAATTGCCAAAGAAGGGAAATCACATTTCATATTCCAGATCAATCTACGATCGTCTATCAATGCAAGGATGAACATAACCTTCCAGTGGAAATTTCTTCCATCTTATGGGTATTTATTCCACTAAATGAAGGTTATTTATCTCAAATAGTTGGTGAGAAACTCACGATTAAGAATATGCCCATTGTACGGGAGTTTGATGATGTCTTTCCGGAGGAATTGCCGGGTCTTCCACCAAATCATGAAGTTGAGTTTTCAATAGAACTTGTACCGGGTGCTTTGCCTATTTCAAAGACACCTTATAGAATGGCCCCAATTGAGTTGCAGGAATTGAAGAAGCAACTCCAAGAGAATCTTGATAAGGGATTCATACGCCCTAGTGCGTCACCTTGGGGAGCACCTGTTCTATTTGTTAAGAAGAAAGATGGATCAATGAGACTCTGCATTGATTATAGAGAACTTAACAAGATCACTATCAAGAACAAATATCCTCTCCCACGCATTGATGACTTATTTGACCAACTACGCGGAGCTCAATACTTTTCCAAGATTGATCTTCGTTCAGGGTATCATCAATTAAGGGTCAAAAGGGAGGATATACCAAAGACGGCTTTCCGTACAAGGTATGGACACTATGAATTTATAGTGATGCCATTTGGTCTTACTAATTCCCCTGATATCTTCATGGATCTAATGAATAGAGTCTTTAGAGACTATCTTGATCAATTTTTGGTAGTCTTTATAGACGATATTCTTGTCTATTCAAAGAGCAAGGAAGATCATGAAGATCACTTGAGAATTATATTGAAGACCCTGAGAAAAGAGAAGCTTTATGCCAAATTTACCAAGTGTGAATTTTGGCTTCAAAAAGTTGCATTTTTGGGTCATATAATCTCAAAAGAGGGGATATCTGTGGATCCAGCAAAAACAGAGGTTATCAAAAGATGGTCAAGACCAACAACAGTAACTGAGATCCGAAGTTTTCTTGGTTTGGCTGGATATTATCGACGTTTTGTAAAAGATTTTTCACGATTATCTAATCCAATCCCCAAGTTGACTCGGAAAGGAGTTATGTTTGTCTGGACAGAGGAATGTGAAGAGAATTTCAAGGAGTTGAAAAGAAGGTTATCCAGTGCACCTGTTCTCACACTGCCTTGTAGTGGAGAAAGGTTTGTGATCTACAGTGATGCATCCAAGAAGGGATTGGGGTGTGTTCTTATGCAAAATGATATGGTGATAGCTTATGCCTCACGACAGTTGAAAATCCATGAGCAAAATTACCCAACACATGATTTGGAGTTGGCTGCAGTAATATTTGCATTAAAGATTTGGAGGCATTACCTTTATGGTGAAAGGTGTGATATTTATACTGATCATAAAAGTTTAAAGTATATTTTCACACAAAAGGAGTTGAATATGCGTCAAAGAAGATGGTTGGAGCTGATTAAGGATTATGACTACTCAATCCATTACCACCCTGGGAAAGCAAACAAGGTGGCAGATGCATTAAGTCGACAAGACCATGCTAGTTTATCCATGATGAGGATCACAAAAGATCCAATATTTATGGATTTACAAAGGATGGATCTTGGAATTATAATGGAAGGGGAAAAATCTTATCTTTCTCAAATGAATGTTCAACCATCTATACATGTGAAGATTAAAGAGGCACCGAAAGAAGATGTCGAGTCACAAAAGAAGGTGAGAAATGTTCCTGAATTCAACCTTGATTGTGATGGGATAATAAAGTTCAGGAATCGGGTTTGTGTTCCTCCCATCCCCGAATTAAAGAAGGAGCTGCTGGATGAGGCTCATAGTTCTTCATTCTCTATTCATCCTGGAAGCACAAAGATGTATAGGGACCTGAAAGAGTACTTCTGGTGGGATGGCATGAAAAGAGATGTTGCTGAATATGTCTCTCGATGCTTGGTTTGTCAACAAGTTAAAGCTGAGAGACAGAAGTCTAAGGGGATGTTACAACCATTACCCATACCCGAATGGAAATGGGAAAACATCACTATGGACTTTGTCACAGGACTTCCTAAAACATCCAAAGGCAATAATGCTATTTGGGTCATAGTTGATCGTCTTACAAAGTCTGCACACTTCATTGCTATTAGAGAGGATTTCTCTCTAGATCATCTTGCCAGGATATATGTAAAGGAAGTGGTAAGATTGCATGGAGTACCACTTTCTATTATATCTGATCGGGATCCGAGATTTACCTCGAAGTTCTGGCGAAGTCTTCAGCATACTCTGGATACAGAGTTGAGTTTCAGCACTGCTTATCATCCCCAGACAGACGGACAGTCTGAGAGAACAATTCAAACCCTAGAAGATATGTTGAGAGCTTGCTCTATGGATTTCAAAGGAGGTTGGGATCAACACCTACCTTTGGTGGAATTTTCTTATAATAATTGCTTTCACTCCAGTATTCAGATGGCTCCTTATGAAGCTCTCTATGGAAAGAAATGCAGGACTCCAACTTGCTGGGATGAAGTTGGGGAAAGAAAGATGTTAGGACCTGATCTCGTTGATGAAATGGCAGAAAAGGTCAGATCTATTCAACAACAGATAAGAGAAGCTCAGAGTCGACAGAAAAGTTATGCCGACAACCGAAGAAAAGACCTAGAGTTTGAAGTGGGTGATAAAGTGTTCTTACGAATATCTCCCTGGAAGAGGGTTATGAGATTTGGAAAGAAGGGGAAGTTGAGCCCTAGATATATCGGTCCTTTCGAAATACTGGATCGTGTTGGGAAGGTAGCTTACCGATTGGCGCTTCCACCGAATCTCTCTCAAGTTCACAATGTGTTCCATGTATCTCTCCTGAGAAAGTACATACCAGATCCTTCACATGTACTCAGCTCAGAAGTTGTACCGCTGGAGCAAGATCTTTCTTATGAAGAACAGCCGATAGAGATTCTAGATCGTAGCGAAAAAGTCCTACGAAACAAGACCACTCGCTTGGTGAAAGTTTTATGGAGGAACCACCAACTTGAAGAATCTACATGGGAGCTTGAGGATATGATGAGGGAGAATTATCCTCATCTGTTTGTTACAAAGTGACGAATTTCGAGGGCGAAATTCTTTTTAAGGGGGGTAGAATGTAACACCCGAGACTTTTATGTTATATAAATCATCAAAGGAATCTTTTTCTACACAACACTTGCTTGGATTGCTTTACACGCAATCGCGACCTTCCTCGATAGCTTGCATCGTACGCAATACCGAGTTTCACTAAACAACAATATGCTATTAAAACTAGCCGTTATGAATAGTAATAACCACTTTTTGAAATTTTATAAATTTTATTTTTCAAAATGGACTTCATTTTTGGACTCAGAATATCGAAATTACCCTAGGGTGAAATTTTGGTATTTTTCTGAAAACATTCAATTTTTGATGAATAGTGAAACCACTAAGTGGTAGGTTAAAAACTGAATTTTGCATAAAACTTAATTTTACCGCTTCTGTGAATGGAATTTCGAAAATCCGACAGACACGGTTGATATCAGCAAGTAAAATGTGGTTCAATGAGATAAAAATAATTTTTGGTGAATAGTAACTTTTTACTTTTTTTTTACCGCGGTTAATAGTAAATAGGGTAACTAAGGGTAAATATGATATTAATATTACCCTAACACATGTCCTAATTCTATTGGACAAGTGTAATTCGACCAAAAACAAACTTAGGAATAAAATATGACCATTTAGGCCCACTTGGATTAGATTAGGACATTTATTATTAATTTCTTTAAAGAAGGGTTAAAGTAGTTAAAATCAAAGTTTAATAAGTAAATCATTTTTAATATGGGGTTATATATAAGATAAATTAGATTGTAAATATTAATTAGAAAGATAAAACGATTTACTACATGATGGTATTTTATTTGTAATTTTTAGACACCAAATAATTTAATTTATTTATGACACAAAGATGATGCAGTAATTATCTTGTTAATGAAATATTGACATAATTGATGTTATAAACACCAAAATAAATGTAATTTGAGACTTTTTATGAATTAAACTAATTTTCTAGGTTACTATGATATATTAGTGTTGATTTAATCAACTTGGTTCGAACATATAATTCTGTTATGACTTTCACAAAAATCATATATCAAATAGTGTCAAAATTGACACAAAATAGTTTTTAAATCAAATATTATATTATTAATTGTTATTGTATTCCTAAAAATCTAAGGTTCGGCCAAATGACTTAGATAAGGATATATATATTAATAATAAACAATTTTGGGTTCGTTTGGCATGTTATAGTAAGTGTATTAACCATATAGTGAAAGAAAACAAAAAGACACGGTAAAAGTTAAATTAATTAACTTAGAGTTAAATCTAATTGATAAGGTTAAAATAATACCCTAAACTTGTCTAAATCCTATTGGTTGATAGGATTTCGACCCATCCCCACTTTATCTTCGAAATAAGACCCTTTGGAACCATTATAAACCGATTTGGACTTTAATATAAAATAATATTTTGAGATATTCTTAAGGTGCCCCTCTCCTCCCTTATAAAAGGGCACCTCCTCCCCCTCCTCCTCACACCAATTTGAGCACTCAAGCTCGGCCAACCCCTGCCATTTTCTCCTCTCCACTTCCCTAGAATAATCCTAGAGGTCCTGGTCTTCTCCAAAGACCAATCTTAGTTCCTTAAGTGGAGGATTCAAAGAGGCGTTCCAAAGAAGAGGTAATATCCATTACCGATCTTTTCAATTTTTTTCTTCTTCAACTTCTTCTTCTTTAGTTGTTTCATGATAAAGTAATAACATCAGTATTACTTACATACTGATATGTTATTATAAATATGAAACAACCCTAATTCACCTTCTATCCATCCTACGGAAAAATGAAATCACCTCGCGTGCGTACGTACGGAATACCGTCTCCACGCCGTGGTGTAATCTATTTTCCACCATCACCTTACAAGGATGGGTATAATGGTGTAATGAGTAACTATATATGATTATTATGAAGTAATATTGATACTTAAATAATATATATATACTCCAATACAATTCCACGATCATAGGAACGATATCATCACTCGTGCGTACGTACGGAATACCGTCTCCACGATGTGATGCGACTCGTTCTACATGATCTTCATTTCATAATGATTATATAAATGAATTGAATGAATGAATATGGTATATACTACACTAATACCATTCTGGAAATGAATTATCTATAACCTAAAGATAATAATAAGAATTTATTCGACAAAACACGCATGAGAACAAAAAGTTATAAAGACCCGAGTAACAAGTAACAATGAAATATTACTAACAAGAAGCTAATAATATGACCATATATGATATCATATCAATATGTATGATTCTGGAATAAGTCAATATCATTATTTAAACCATTATACAGGAGCTTCGGACACGAACAAAGCAAATTGGACCTAAGGTAAGGGAAATATCACAATCTCATTTTTATCCGAGATTGTTTATTCGTAAGTAATTACTGGGGTGTATTTTATCATCCACATCCATGTTCCCTCAATATGTAATATTGTTTCCATCCACTTAAAATAGTTTAAATACAATTTTACCCTTCGGTGAGTTTTTAGTAAAGAATATGAAAGGAATCTTTTATCGTTTTTTTCGTACGAGGTACTTTTTGACTTTTTCGACAGAAGTACGAAGAATGTTTTTTTAACTTATACGGCATGAATGGATTTTTAAAACATTACTTCAAAGAAGCTTCCTTTACAAGTTTTCAAGTTTATTTTTAATCAACTTCTTTTATTTTAATGTTGTATGACATGTTATGAAAGGAAAAATGTTTTTGAAGAAGAAAGGATATTTTCCTCAAGAATGGAGTTCAAGTGTTTTATCAAAATTATTTTCCATATAAGATAATAAAGGGTTATATTTTTATCCCTATTATTACATTGATTTGATCATGTTGTGATGGAATTATTTTTATGAATTCCTTTATCTTATATGAATTTATTTATGATGTCATGATGTTTCAAGAATCCCATTTTTGTTACTTGTGTTATGCGATGATGTATGTTTTATGATTATGTGGCACACATAAGAAAGGATTCATTATAAGATGGGTGGGACCTATATCTCCCTCCAATGCATTGGGTAAAGACTTTATATCTCATGAGATAGACATGGCTGGAACAGAAGGTTATTTCGGTTCAGTGATACAGGACTGAAACGAGGAGTGAACTCGGTTCAGAAAGGGACTTTATCCACTAAGATAGCCTTGGCAATGAGTCATGACTAACAAGAAATGATTTTCCATGATTATGTGTGCATGCCACGAAGTTTCAAGTTTTATGGGGATCTCATTTTCACTTCTATGATTTATTCCATGTTAAGATAGTATGATCTCTTTTGCAGGTTTTGATTTTCAAAAAAGATATGATATGATTTTTATTTCCTTTATTTGCCCTTGCTGAGCATTTGAGCTCACCCTTTTATGTTTTCTTTTCCCCAGGTCAGGAAGATGGATATTAAGTAGAATATGCCAAAAGGGACCCTAGATATGATGAAATAAATGGGAGACACTGTAGAAGATTTATGAACCAGTTGTTTATGTTTCCCAGTTTCTAAAGACACTATACCTATACGGTCCTTTGTGGTTTTGTCATATGTTGTAATAAGTGTGCTTCAATTTTGAAGTATTAACAATGTATGTAAAGTGTGGGTCGTTATAGATATGAAGATGTGTTGTAATAGTGGGTACCCCAAAACCAACTAAATTACACTTTTTGATTACCATACATGTAAAAAGTGACTTATACGTGATGCTTTTACAAAGAATGAACTTTGAAATATAGGAAGAGGAAGAGGTGTTGTAATAGTGGGTGCCCTAGACCCAACTAAATAGATCATTTCGATTACCATATCTTATATAGATTAAAATATTCATGATGTAATTTTAGGCTTCGGGAACAATGGAAGTGTGTGGTGGAGAGAGGTATATTAAAATTTCTTTTAATATTTAGTTTCCTAAACCCCCAAGAGGGTATCGTGCACGTTAAATTTATATTTAACTTATTTAATATAGGATGGAATGAATACCTAATCTGAGAATTCTATCTTTGATGTAGATGTTGATCATCCAAGAAATAAAACTTTTGGACTGTCTTCATTACCCGGTGAGGATCCATGGATTGAATCCCTCAATTTAGGATCCACACGTGCTCCTTCGATCTCCAAACAATGTCAATCAATCTCCAAGAGTTAGACAAATGAGATAATTATCTTGCATTATTCATGTTGATAGTTAGTCATTCGATCTTAAAGGAATCTCTCTTTCTTTTCTTGTTCTTGAGAGAAATAGATGAATGATCCAAGAGTGTTTTTTTCATAACGATTCTCATGTTTCGATTTTTGGATGCAATACAAAATAATCACAATGTTCAATTTATAGAGCTAGAGTTTTGGTTAAAATACTATTTAATTTCATGCCAACACATAACTAATATAATAATCCTAATAAAAATCATGCCACATAATAAATACAATAAGATTATTATTATTTTGTGTACCCCAACTTACACAATAAAAAATATTATTTAACCGGTTTGTTAATTAATATATGTCATCTGACTCGGTCTTGGACCGTCTGAACTCCTCTAACATTTATTAAAATCTTGAATAAATATTAAATTTAAAAATTTCATTCATCAATAAATATTTTCAATCGATAAAATTTGATTAAAATTATCCCTCCATATTAAGAATAATATTTATTCAATTAATTAAATTCAATAGATTATTAGAAACGCTTAGTGTGTGACCCTCTAGGATTCCTTAACATTGACATTAGGTGAAATTTCTTAAAGTTCAATATTACTGACTAGAAATAGGTCAAGACATCCATGATATAGAAATTAATGTCTCAACAACAACCACATATGAACACTCACTATGTAATATTCTCATTTTGTCTTTGTATCTTATCAAGGAGGTTGTGCATTTCTATCACTAGCCTATATGCTTGATACGCCTTTCTTGGACTATCTGAAATAAACACATCGTTTCATCATAGATATGAAATTTAATGTGATGGTTTTATTCCAATCAAATGGTCTTGATATCAACATCCATAAATATGGAAAACACAAATCATTTTTCAACTTATCCATTAATGACATGTCAATCGTGGCACATCCAACACGCACTATCTCACTATGAACAGATGTTTTCATAGTTTTCATAAGTAAATCTAAGTGAGAGAGTCATGACATGCATTAATTAATATATTAAATCTATGGAACATTACACACACTCATAGATAATAATATCCAATGACACCCAATGACACCAAAACATTCAGAATTCTTAATAGTAAGGTCTGATATCATAATTTCCCATCATGGTGATTATCAAGTGTGAACTTCATGAAAAGAAGTCTCATCGTCTAACAAGTACACTAACCTGACGATATATATATTTTTTCCCATCATAGTATGTTATTCGACCAAAATACTATATTTAAGATTACCATCATAAAAATTCATGGTTTTCATCATAACGGGAAACTTCTATGACCTTATCAATGTGATGTATACTCTTGGAAATTATTACATTAGATTCATGAAGAATAATGAACAATATATAATAATTTTTTATTAATGTTCAATAAATCAAATATACATGTAATTAAACTAAAACCCATTGGTCCTAGGACAAAAACTCTAACAAACTCCCACTTGTACTAAAGAAAATTGCCTACAACATTTAATCATCTAGACCACAAATGATAATCATGTTTATTTAGAGTCTATAAATTAGTCAAGGTGTATTCCACATTACCTTTCATAAAAATACTTCTCACTAAAACCTCACCTATCTGAGAAAAATATTTCAGGAGATGATACTTACGAATAATGTTTTTAGTCTACTGATGTGACCTTGACTCTTTTGAGAGATCCACCACTATAATATTATCATAATAGAGTGTGAGAATATCTTCACTATTAGGTGTTTAGTCAATCTATTTGATGAAGTTACACAACCATAATACTTATTTAACTACCACAAAATCCAAAATTTATTCATATTCTATTGTAGAATAAGCATTCACAGTCTTCTTTAATCTCTTCCAGCTCTCAACACCTCTATTTAAAGTGAATATGTATCCCATTTGTAACTTCATGTCATCATGATATATTTGGAAACTAGCATCTACATATCATATGATGACTAGTTCCTCATCTACCCCATATATGAGGAAAATATCCTTAGTATGCCTCTGATACTTAAGGATAGTCTTGAATACCATCCAATGGTAGTCACCTGGGTCAGTTTTATATCTTCCTACTGCACATAATGGGAAGAATATTTCTAGAATAGTACATAGAATAATTTACACAACTGACTCAATTACGGATGCCTATGGAATCATTACCATTCAATTTCTTTCCTCTTGTGTCTAGGGACACATCTTCCTAGAAAGATGAATTCCATGTGACAATAGCAACAATACCCTATTGGATTTTATCATACTAAATTTCTTTAGTATCATGTTAATGTATGCACTTCAACATAGGTTGAGAAGTGTCTTGGATATATCATGATGGATCTTGATCTTAAAAATATTTTTTTCTTATCCTATGTTTTTCATAGAAAATAATTTATTCAAATTTTCCTTAATAAACTGTAAGACTGATATTTCATTTCCAATAAGTAATATATCATCGACATATACTATAATGAAAAATATTTCACTCCCACAAAACCATTAGTAGAGATAAGACTCACATTAATTCTTTATGAAACAAAATTCCATTATGGCATCATCAAAATGAATTTTCCATGACCTAGATTCTTTCTTTAATTAATAAATGGATTTTTTTTCATTTTACATGTCTTGTTGGCATCCTTCTGAGTCACAACCCCTTCAGGCTATGTAATGTAGACATCTTCGTAATGATTCCAATTAAGGAAGGTTGTCTTAACATCCATTTTCCAATTCTTATATTCATGGAAAATCAAAATTAAAAGTATAATTATAGTGGATTTCAACATTGAAACTGGTGAAAATGTTTCATCTTAGTCAATGCCTGGATTCTATTTAAACCCTTTGGAAACCAGTGGCACCTTATAACAGCTTAATTTTCCTTTTATGTCCATTTTATTCTTCAAAACCATTTGTGACCAACTTGATTTACTTATACTAGAGGATATATAAAATATACATTCTTGGGTTTGGTTCACAAAATACATTTTAGAATTCAAGGATTATTGTCACTTTGTAATATCTCTACCACTTACTGCTTCCATATATATTAGAGGATCATTATTATAAATTAATAATGAATCACCATACTCATTGACTAGAAAACCATACTATTATATTTCTCTAACCTCTCTTGTACATCTACATAGTACTTGTCCCTCTAAAATAGTTTCTTATTCCATGGGGTATTGTGGAATCTATTCCATTGCCAACTCTTGTATACATCGAGCCTCAACATCATCGAAGTATATCTTGTCCCCACTATATCTTTTAGAGATGTCATACCTCCGATGGAATATGTTTTCTTTTCCAATATCACTATTTTTTGTGAGGGGTCATATAGGTAATATCCCCTTGTTTCATTAGGATATGCTATAAAGGTAAAATTTGTGCATTGGGGTGCAAGTTTTTTAATATAATGTGGCATTAACAAACACTTCACAACCACACACAAGTTTGTATGACCAAAATAGTTTCCTTATATTCCATAAATGATATGATATACTGTATGAATCTTTATTTGGTACTTAGTTAGGTATTTTTGTTGTCATTTGTAACCCATATCCCTAAAAATATTATAGAAGAATTGCATGACTCATAATTGATCTCACCATTTCTAACATGGCACAGGTTCTCCATTCACATACACCATTCCACTAAATTGTATAAGGAGGATTGAGCTGAGATAGGATCCCAAACTCCTGTAAGTAATGAATGAAATATTCATTATGATATTCTCCACCACAGTCTGAGCAGTGGTTCTAAATATTCTTACTAAGCTGGTACATAAAATCATTCTTGTATTCCTTGAATTTATCAATAGAATACAACACAATCCTCATTAAGTAGACATATCCATATATACTAAAATCAATAGTAATGTTTATAAAGTATGAGTACCAACCCCTTTCCTCAATAATAAATGGTCTACACACATCCGTATAAACTAATTCAAGAACTTTGGCCCTTTTACACTAAATGGGGATTTGTTCATTTTACATTGTAAACATGAATGATATATACCAATTATTTTTAGTTGAAAACATTCTAGGTTTCCATCTTTGTATAATTTAGCCATGTTCTTTTCATTTACATGACCTAGTTGGTGATCCCATAACTTAGTGTGGTATGAGTCCTATGAATTATTTTCATTATCTATTTCCATTTCCATTACATGGTTCATGTATTCTAACACATATTGATATTTATTTAAAAGTGATTTACCATAACAAATTCTATCTTTATAAAATGAAGAAACATTTACTTTCTAACATGAAAATAAAATCATCTGTATCAAGTCTGGATATGGAAATAATTTTTTTTTGTAACTGAAGGGACATAATAAAAACCCATTAAAACAAATATCATTCCAGTCGACAACATGATGTGGTAGTCCCTGATAACTAGACTAACAAGTTATTCTCTACTAGATTCTCGTAGATCTACCTCCCCTCGGTCAGTCATTCTAAATCTATTTGGTTCCTGTATTTTAATAAATATGTATGCTCTAAAAACTCTATTTAATACCAAATTTTTATAAAAAGATAAATCCCACTCTATAACTAACACACTTGAATATTCACCTTTCTTCTTTTTCTAGGTTCATTCTTTCATCTAGTGACCCTTATTTCAATGTGTGAAACAAAAAACATTTTGTTCATTTTCATTCCCTTTGATCTTCCACTTCTGGGAAGGGTTTGAAGATTCTTTAGGCTTTGTGAACTTTTCTTGACATTTCTATTTGTTCACCATAAGGACCGATGGATTGTCACACTTTTTCTCCTTATCTACTTGGTGCAGAAGTGTGAGATGGTCTGATATATACTTTTCAATGTTGTTAAACTTAATATTTTCAAAAAACATTGCATAATTACTGATGTATTTATACTAGAATGAGATCGATGCCCAATTTTTTATAGATTTTAAACCCTAGAACCTCTAGGAACTCAATATATTCAATGAGATTGACTATGTGAGACCCAACTGGGGAACCTTCACCATGATTTTTATGAATGTGCACCTTGTAAATATCAAACCATTCCTCTCAAGATATATCCTGGTAAATTCCAAAGAGGTTCTCAAGAAATCTATACACATCCATGTTTTGATGAGACTTCAAGAGTTCACTAGACATAGATGAAATCATTAAACATTGAACGTCGACTGCATCACCAGAATGTTTTTCATATATTAGGAACTCTTCATCGCCCACCTCTTATGTAGGAAGATCAGGAAATGAGGATTCTAGCACATAAGATTTCCGTTCATGGTGAAAAACAACCCAAAGGCATATAAACCACTCTTGGAAGTTAAATAAAGTGAGGATATTGTCTTTCTCTAATATACATTTAACAGATAGTGTGGATGATAAACTTTTCATTTTATTTTACAATTAAAAAAATCAGATTATTAGTATTTTATTTTATTATAATATTTTGTGACAAATAATAAATTAATTGATTTTATTAAATCACCAACAATTTTATCAAGTCCCAATATTATTCACCACTGAACTAGAAATATCTAGTTGATATAAAATAGATGTGGAAAGGATCCATATGTCCTTTTCGCATAACCCCAATGAGGGTTGGTCAAGCCACTTGTAGGTATTTAGGTAGGATAGTCTTTGCCAATTACAGGCTTGTATCCCCTTGATCAATTGGGTGGACTCCCCTATCATGAAATCCTAACATGGATATCCTCAACACTTTCCTCCAGGATACATAAAGTATATTGAGAGAATATTCTCGTGATATAAGATGGTTATGTTAACTCATAACCTTTATAAGAACTCCATGTTTAAAGTATGTATCCTAAGGATGGTTGGTCAAACACTTAGTTCTAAATCATTTATTCCTAATTAAGTTATGGATGGCCATGTATAATTTAATATATATTTGATAGATTTTAATTTATTATGAATATATTTTATCTTCTTTATCTTTTACATGTCTTGATAATATTATGTGGATGTTATTTAATTTATTAAACATGCTGGATAAAACATTTACACCTAATCCATTTATTTTAATTTTGTATTTGTAAAATAATTCATTTAATTATGTCATCACGGTATTGTATCATTAAAATTAAATAATTCATAGTCATAAATAAATAAATAAATAAATGACATGTTCATAACTTTATCAAAAGGCTGATTTAATTAGTGGAAATTAAATCAGCCTATGATCTTGGGGAAAGAAATCACGTTACCAGTCTTGGCATGAGTTACAACATTACACATGTCTACTTATGTAATTTAATATCCTATTTTTTAGAAAAATAATAAAAAACCACTTTTTGATAAATTTTATGTGTCCTATATGAAAAATTATTTATCAGTGAAAGCAACTTAATAAATGTGTTAATGGTTTCACGTAAGTGTTAAAATCCCAATTAACTCATTGGAATATTCAATTGAATATTTTCAAAGATAGAAACTATGTTTCTGTGGGATCTCGAGGCCTCTAAAGCCTCATCAAAGAGGAAATAAAATTCGTAAATATATTATTTTAATCACAAAAAAGTTATTAAATATAATTTAATAACTCCAAAATGGTGTGTCATATGAGAAATCTGAGATCACTGTTAGCTCTGAGACATGGTGTTTTCCCATGGTGGGGTATAAAATTTGTAAGCGTTGTATGTTTGAATACATTATGCATGAAAATAACCCTTTTTATGTTTAATTAATCATTTAATCTATTTTTTAAATATTAAATAATTATAATATCTCAAACGGTGCATCATATGATAAATCAATGACCACCTTTGGGTTTGGAATTGGGGGTTTAACCTAGGAATAATATGACTTTTATACGCAATGGGGGTATGGGTATGTCACCAAATTATATTAGTTTATTTGATAATTATATTCATTTATTTATTATTTAATTAAAAAAATTATGGTCTTCTTCTTCAATAGGTATTTCTCCAATAAATATTTGGGTGGTTTTTAGAACCCTTCTTTTCTCACCCGTTTTGACCGGATGATAATGGAAATTACTTCCTACTGGGAATCTATTGACTCAACACTAATCAATTTGTTGAAACACATTTTGAAATGGGAAATTCAATAGGTCCTGTGAACATACACAAATATAGGTTTATATAAATAAAAGGGTTTTATTTCTACATTGGTATCGCACCAAGTACCTGGTGAATGGTCATCAGTGAAGATTGAGCCAATTCAAGGTCGATATTTCCAAGTTTGTGCAAGCTTGGTCCACTTCTTCCTTCCACAACCAATGATTTTCCATTGTAAGTTGTTCATATTTTTTTATTTATAATAATAATAATAATAACTATTATTATTATTATTATTATTTTCCACCATTTTTATTCATTAATTTTTAAACTCTAAAATGGAAAATAATAATAATAGAACTCAAATACAAAAAATCAAACAAAGAATTATATACAAATAATAAACAACAATACCACATGATAATTTATAGTGATAAATTGGAAATTATATTTTATCATCACATGTGATATTTTTAATTTTAAAATCATAAATTATCATCGCATTTTAAATTATCCAAAAAGGATATTTATCATCGCACATGATAATTTAAAGGATAATACGAATTTATAAATTATTATCGCATGTGATAATTTAAATTTGAAGATCATAAATTATCATTTCATGTAATAATTTTAAATGATAAAGTGAAAAATATAATTTATCAGTGCTTGTGATAATTTAAATTATAATTTTAGAATAATTCAAAAGAGTAAAACTATCATCACTTTTGATATTTTTAATAAATAATTCGGAATTTTATCCAAGGGAGAGAAAGTTTTATTCACATATAATATTTTATTTCTTTTTTATATAAATTAGATTTTTTGGTTCTAGGAAACCCTTGATAAACCTCGAGCATCTATGTGCCAACAAGTCAAGACTTTGGCATATCGTCTCTGAAGATAATAAAAATGTGAATAGGTTTTTCCAACTTTTGAGGCATGAGGTTCCTTAAACTTTTTGGCTCATTTACACATGATTAACATTGATGTGATTATGAATAGACATGTTTTGATGACCATGATAGATTATGATCTCATGTGATTGTGTGTGTAGCCCTGGAACCCCTATGTCACACTGGATACCATGAGTACTTGTATTGTTTTGTTCATGTTTTAAGTTTTATCACATGTATTTTGGGTTCTACTTTACTTATGATTACATGTTATTCTTTCCCATGTATCCTATCGTGCTATGCATTCCTTGTGGTATTCTTCATGGATCCCAATGTAGGTGTAATGTTGTGACATATTATCCTATGGAGGGGGAGTACGCATGACTAGCGATAATGATGTTGAGGGACCGATGCATGAGGTAGGCATACAACGATGCCATGGGGATGTCTTGTGATGCACTCAATGACTAAGGGATACTTTATAACTCTCAATTTCTTGTATTTATTCAATGAAAAGGGGATTTTCATTAGATCTCAATCCCTAGTATGTTAATAAAAAATAAAGTGATGTTGACTAGCTCCTGATCCTTGGTATATGGTTCGATGGATAAGGGATGTTTATTAGATATTGATCCCAAGTATGTCTCTCAATGAATAACGGATGCTGACTAGCTCTTGATCAATTTCATATATAGATAACATAATCATCTTTACAATCAATAATGTTGAGTTTCCCGATCACACGATGTCGAGAAGCATGATTTCATTAGCCTCGTGGCTAATCCATGATTCAAATAACACCTTTATTATCCATCCATCATAGAGTTGAAGTAGGTACAATCGAGGGTTGTGATAGCTTGGTAAGCGCACAACCAATCGGTTCTGATTTCATTTTATTTTTTACGCATTATTTTATTATTGAATACACTTGTATAATTGACCACATTAGGTTGAAGATGGATTTTTAGTTTCCTATTCAGTTTTGTACTCATACCATTCAAGGGAATTTGACTCACATGTAGATTTCATGAGAGACTCGGTGAAGGGAATGGGCCCTTGGGTTTTTATCACCACTTTGGGAGCCGTTTTATTATACGAAACATATCCCATCTTTACATTTCTATATACGTACGCTAATTATTTATATTATTTTTGTTGATTATTGATCCTATGACATGATAAAAAGGGTATATTCTTCCCCATGGTTCCACTTAATACCATCAATACTAGTCGTCAACCTCGTGCATACAGGGCGGTGCAAATGAGGTCACGTAGCATTCGGGATCAGACAAGGTGCTTCGAGTCAAGATGTTACAAAATGGTATTAGATAATCATTATTCATTAACTAGTTTCATATATTTTTCTTGGGTTAGGACATTTTAGAGAGTAGATAGCACATTGGGACTCATGAAGGGGAACTATGCTAGTGCCTGGATGACCCTAAATGGTGGACCTCTATATATCAATAGAATAGGAAATTATATATTTTGTGTTTTGTTGTTACTTTTGATTCTCCATGGTTGATCACGTCATGTTATATGTAATTTATGATATTTCACGTATGTTCATGCATCATGAATAGAAATGTAGTTTCACATGCAATATATATACTTATTGTTGTGTGAATAGTAGTTAATTAATTAAATTCCTTGATTTGTGATATTTGTTTAGGATAGTTTGTTTTGTTTGATATATTTGTATTTCCATGCTATGTGATATATCTTATTTAACATTAATTAGTTTAACCGAGCATATTGTTAGGTTAGTATATATATATATAACGACTGTGAATAACATACATGGAAAGATACAAGGTTTAGTTCTATGATGGTTATACATTTGGTTATGGGTAGACTCTGAAGAAAACCTTTTTTGATCCCATAAACTGATGTAGAGAAACCTTGTGTGATCCCAAGGGCTGGTTAGGATCTGTTTATGTTCTTGATGTTCCTTCTTTTGCAGAAGATACTTCCTTAGAGACATGTGATGGTAATGCCAACTGTGGTGGCCCATGATGCTCCCATTCCACCACCAGTGGTACAAGAGTATATACCCCAACATGATTCTATACAGGCACATGAAATTCAGGCTATATAACCCATTCAACGAGGAATTTTTCAGATAGTTCATGTCTAGAGAGGACACATAGAGAGGGAAATGACTGACCATGCTCATGATTTCTTACTCTAGTGTCCTCTGACATTTCAGGGTACTGGTGGACCACAAAATGCAGAGTATTGGCTAGACTATATTGATATCATCTTTGAGATGGTCTAGAATCCTAAAAATGGGAGTGTGATACTGGTGACCATCAACTTTTAGGGACCTCATAGGAGAAGGTGGACAGCTATGAGACAGTCTGGGAGATGAGAGGATCTTAATTAGATGACCATCAAGGAGATTTTTCATGAACATAATTTTCCATACATGATGAATTTGGACCACGCCCAAGATTTCATGGTACTAAAAAAGTGTTCAAGGAATGTCACTTCATATTCTACTCAATTTATGGAGTTAATTTTGCTTTTTTCCTTTTATAGATGAGAATGAGGCTCAGAAGGATCGAATGTACGAGATAGGACTTCCACTAGATCCCATGCATCCATTTAGGGGATTTTACATTATGAAGTTTACACAGGTCATTTGAAAGGCCCTTAAATTTTAAAAGATACTAGAGGAGGAAATGATGTCTAGATTACACCCATCCCATGATTGGCTAGTGACTGAGTTTCCTCTAAGCACTATGTGAGTTTCTTCTAGTAGAAATAAGATCAAGACCAAAGATGTGCAGCGGAATACCAGTGTGCAGATGGAGAAGATTGTATTTTAATCAGCTCCTCTAGAAAGACATTCATAGTTTTTGAAATGTGGAAATGTTTGAAAACATTTTTGGTTTTGTACTGCACCTATGAGTATGTGTCGAAGTTTTGGGAAGAAGGGGAATCTTAAAAAAAATCTAAATAAGGGTGAGGCCGGATTCTTATAAAGGTAACATTTAGAAATGGGGATCAGGTTGGGGTTCTCGACAACAGACTCAGGCTAGTCACGCACCCTGTGGATAGGGAAGAGGAGCTGAATTATTTCATATGTACTCTATGGACCAGACTAATGTAGATTGTGGAGAGGGACCGTCCACTATTCTAGGTACAATCCTAATCACCAATAATTTATCTACTACCTTATTTGATACTGGTGATTCCCATTATTTCATTTTGGATTTTTTTTTCTTAACATGACTTACCAGTCATGTTGTCATCTAAGTTAGCCTCACATTATACACATTTGGGAATGACTTTGGAACATCCTAATTAATGCTCAAAGTGTCCACTAATTATTATAGGCTATAGAAATATGTTGTAATTCATGATTCTATAGATTCCAACTATCGATATGATTCTAGACATGGACTGAATGACCTGTTTTTGAGATCACATAGATTTTATCATAGTTGGGTATCTTTTACATCACCAAATGGATTGATGTTCTTGATGAATGGAGAGTGGGAACTAGGAGGAGGTAGAGTTGGGTTGTACTTAAGATTCCTTATAACAATCACATCACAAATGGATAGCTTAGACCTTTTATCAGCATCAACAGAAAACCACTCATCTTCTTCGAATGTCGTGTATCATTATTTGGATATATTTCTAGATGATTTCACTTGACTCCATCCTGATAGGGGAGTTTAATTTGAGTTAGAGCTCATATCGAGTTCACAACCCATTTCAATTCCATTGTATCGTATGGCTCCAACCAATGTGAAGGATCTCAAAATATAATTATATGACTTGGAGAGAAAGGGATTTATCATAACTAGTACATCACCATGGGGTGAAACTATTTTATTCCCCAAAAAGGTGTATGGTGGTCTTTGACTATGCATTGATTATCATAAGCTAAACAAGGTGACAATGAAGAGCTTGTGTCCCTTTCCCAAAATTGATGTTCTTTTCGATCAGCTACAGTGATCCCAATGTTTCTCTCAAATTGATCTTTGATTGGGCTACCACCAGTTGTGAGTTAGAGAGGAGTAAATTCCAAAGACGAAATTCCAGTGTAGATATAGACTATATGAGTACTTGGTGATTCTTTTCAGGTTAACGAATGATCATGTGGTGTTCATGACCCTCATGAATAATATCATTCATCCGTTATTGGTGTAACACCTCAACCCCTCTAAACTCGAGCCAGTGCATTAAAAATTACATTGGAATGGTTAGAAGGAATGAAATACCACAGGAATGATCAGTTTAGCAGTCTTTAATAAACTAGATATACATATGTTACACAAATTACATTGGGATAGGTAACAAAGTACAATACATAAAAAAAACTAATAAACTGCATCCACAGAAACTAAATAAGTGATATCGTCTTCATAACTAGGTGATGGTAAACAAATGAAAGGGGTAATATCAAATGATTATTAAGGGTTACAAATAGATAAATCAAGAATCAATAATAACTGATTCATAAACAAATTGTCATAGTCAATACAGCATGGTGAATAAATGAAAAACATAAGACATTAATAAACTAAGAAGAAAACTGCATTCATATATTTTGTCGTAGTGAAAACCTCATGGATAATAATAATTGATAATGATTAAAGAGAATTATTATTAATTGGATGTCATGTATCTGGTACAAGATACCACTATACTATCGGAATGGATTATATTTGTGTGTAGAAACCCGTTTGATTTTTGGAAACAAACTCGAAGGGTTTGTCGCCAACTGATTGTCTCATGAGACCTGTTGATGCTTCGAGGTGCTATAGCGGGCCCCAACTAGCACTTCATGTCAAAATAATTCAATATTAATATATAAAATACAAGTGAAATATGCCTGTACATTATCTGTATAGAATATAGGACATATATTTATCAACACTTCCCCAGTTAAAACAACATTCAAAATAGACACCGTATGTAAAATTGTATACGACTTAGACAATAATCATATCCATGATATGAGAATATGGATATTTAATGTAAATATAATTTCAAATGAAAAGTGATCTCAAATGGGTAGTATTTACACCTATTAAAAATTATTAGGTGCAAAATACAAAGTATGTCACAACGAAATGGAAAATTGAGACAAGGCATGTTACACATTGTAATCAATCATTTCATGTGACAAATAATTAATAATAATAAAATGAATCATTTAATACCATGAAAATTAATATAATCATGATATTATATACTGATTTATAGTACACATATACCATATATAAGAAATAATATTTGAACAATGGAAATCCCACAGAATTGAAAGTGAGATGAGAAACCCCTTACAAACATATGGCATAGTAACAAGTGTCCTTGTGAGGGATTAAAGAGAGGTAAAATGGTATCCCATAATTTATATATGAAAAGGTTAGTATGGGTAAGGTTCTAAAATATACCCCATCATTTAGGAATTAAAATTAAATTGACAAATCATATGGGGAATTTTTGAATAAAAGTGAGTGAGAGGATCCCTTACCAAGAATGTATCATCAGATTGGGGACAAGTAAATCAAATAATTATGTGTTAAAATCGTAAACACACACAATAAAGGTGGATATACCAAATAAAACAATCATATTTCATTCACACATACTCTTAGAAATATAGAACAAATGACATTTATGTTTAACTCAATGAATGGAAATTGAGTTAAGATATCCCTTACAAACATTTCAGCATGGTAACAGGTGTTCTTGGGAGGGGATAAAGAGATGTAAAAGGGTATTCCATCATTTATATATAATAAGGTTAGTATGATGGAGGTGAGAAAAAATACCCAATCATTATGTATTAAAAATAGAAGGACACAACATAGGGGAAATTCTTGAATTAAAGTGAAAGAGAGGATCCCTTACCTTATGATCGAAGGTGTTCTTGATTGTTCTTAATGACCTGAATAATAAAATTTATCATCGTTGATTAGTAATTAATGAACCTGATCAACATTTAATTGATATGGTATAACCATATTTGGTTCATTCATTCCCTTTTTGATGGGTTTAAGATATTGAATTTTATTATTTTGGAAGCATTTTCTTCCTTGGTTTTAATGATTTGTTTACTTGTATTCATGAAAGGAAGTTTGTCGGAAATTTGGTTAAACATCCATAATTTTTAATATATATTATTATTGATATTAAATATATATAAATTATCTTATAATTATTTTGGATATATACCGTGAGGATGACTCATTCTATATGTTAATGATAAACGCTTGGATTTAGCTTGGCAGTTTTGTGCACAATGAACTTGTTTTGTATATTTATTCCATATAATGAGTGTGTAAGGATTATATATTGTTAAAAAAGATAAAATACATATATTATGATCTGGTTAAACCATTGAAAAGGTTTCATGACCAGTCTTTAAAATAGTAATGCAAATTGAAAACCCGTCTTCCTTGAGTGTGATAAATTAACACATCTTGGACGGTGTTTTCATTTATAGTATAAAAGGAGGGGAAAAGAGGTATTATGATGAAATAATACAATAAAATAATATAAATCCAGTACATGTAAGTTAATATAATTATCATGGCTTTTGGATTATCTGAGGTGAGAAGAGAGAACAAAAGAATGCAACTTGTAAAAGAAATTGAAAGAAAAAGGAAGAGAGATTCACCTCTAGAGTACTCCTCCTTGATAAGCTCCTTAAGACCTCTGTTTTTTGGTCTTTTGGTGTGACCAGTAGGCCTTTTACGTGTGGAGAGGGCTTGGGAAGAGTATTTGGAAGAATTTTGGAATTTCTTGAAGCTTGAGTGGTGTGTGAGGAAGAGGGGGTGAGGGGTGGTTTATATAGTGGAGGGTAGGAGGGATTTTATATTATTTTAATACTTTTTCTCAAGACTACGAATAGTATTTATTTATGTGATCCCAAATACTAACAACGAAATTCGTGTTCGAACCAAGTGGTATAACATCATCCTTGCATCACTTATGATGTAGTAAATCAAATATTTAGCATTTATCATAATTTATGGTATTTTACTATTCATCAAATATGCATGATTTCAAAAAAATCCCAAAAATTCACCCTAACCATATTTCAATGTGTAGAATCAAAAAATGAACACCATTTTTCAAAAATATTTTTCTAAATATGATAGATTTAATTTGTAATTATAATCATTATTTAATCGAAAAATATAAACACATAAAATATTCATCTTCATTTTTAAGGTGCCTAAATTTATTTATACATTCATGGGTATGGATACCATTAATAAGATTCATATTAATATTCATAAGGGTATGTTACTATTCATAATGGTAGGTTACTATTCAAAATGGTGGGTTACTATTCACCAAAAAATAAGTTAATTCTATCAGACTCTAAATATCATCATGATCGCAACTATGAATATCTATTTTTGAAAACTCAAAACACAAAAGAGGAAAATATAAGTTCAAAGGCTTGGTTATGAATATATATTAAATAATAATGGTTTATTTCAATGAAACTCAGTGATTTATGCAAATAGTGTACCTAAAGAATAAAATGTATTTTTGTGAAACATACTATAAAATGTTTGGGGTGTTACATTATTCCATCCATTGGAAATTTCGTCCTCAAATTTTTTTATTTATAAAGCCCTTTAAAATGATGTGGGTGGTTATTCTATTATTATCCTATAATTATATCTTAGGTTCATGTTCACTAAACTATGTTTTCTAAATCTAGTTCCCAAGGCATCTATGAAACTTCCTCCGATTCTAACTATAACACCCCAACCCATCTAAACTGGAGCCGGTGCAATACTAATTACATTGGAATGTTTACAAGGAATGAGATATTGAAGGAATGGGCAGTTTAGTAGTATTGAAGAAACAATATACATATATGTAACTCAAATTACATTGGGAATGGTAAATAGTACAACAAATAAAAAATAATAATAAACTACATCCACAGAAACTCAATAAGCAATCTCCTCTTCAAAACCTGCTGAATGTAAAAAAATGAAAGGGGTGATCTCAAACACTCAGTAAGGGTCAAAAATAGTAGAAGCACGAATCAATAATAACTATATCATATACAACTTGGAATAGTCAATGTGGAATTGTTAATAAATGAAAAACATAATCCATTAATAAACTGAGAATAAAACTGCATCTAGAGATTTTTCCATTGTGAAAACCTCATGGATATTAATAACTAATAATGAATAAAGGGAATTCATATTTATTGTAAATAATTTTCATGTAACATGATACAAATATATCATCGAAATGGTTTAAGTCGGTGGGTAGAAACATGTCTGATTTTTGAAAATGAACTCAAAGGGTTTGTCGCCATTCGATTATCTCCTGAGATATGTCGATTAATTGAGGGGATATAGCGGGGCCCGCCCATCACTAAATTTCCAAATCATTCTTTTTTAAAAATATTCAATACAATAGAAATAATTCTTTACATTATCCATATAGAATAGAGGATACAGATTCATCGACACTTCCACGTTTAAAACAACATTCAAAATAAACACCATTTGTAAAATGGTATACGACTTAGAAAATTATCATATCAATGATATAAGAATACATATAGTTAATAGAAATATAATTTCAAATGAAAAGTGATCTCAAATGAGCTATAGGATGACAAAATTTTAAATATTAGGTACAATATACAAAGTACGTCACAATGAAATGGAAAATTGAGACAAGGCCCGTTACCACATTATAATCAATCATTTCGAGTGACCAAGAATTAATAATAATAAAATGAATCTTTGAATACCATTAAAATAAATAGAAACATGATATAATATATTGAATGATAATACACATATACCACATATAAAAAATAAGAGGCGAACAATGGAAATCCTGTAGAATTGAATGTGAGATGAGAAACCCCTCACAAACATTTTGGGATTGTAATGAGTGTTCTTGAGAGGTCATAAAGAGAGGTAAAAGGGTATCGAATCATTTATATATCATAAGGGTGGTATGGGGAAGGTGAGAAAATATACCCCATCATTTAGGAATTAATAATAAATGGACGCATCATAGGGGGGATTTTTGAATTAAAGTAAGAGAGATGATCCCTTACCAATAACTTACCACTATATTGGGGAACAATCAGTGAACTAATTATGTGTGACAAACATAAAACCCCACAATAAAAGTGGATATACATAATAAAAAAATCATAGGTCATTCACACATATTCTCAGAGATATAAAACAAATGAAATTTATGTTTAACTTAATGAATGGAAATTGAGTTAAGATATCCTTTAAAAACATTTCGGTATGGTTTGTAAGATCTATACATATCCTCTATAGGGTAATCCGTGGATAGTTTTGAATGATAAGATAATATTTTTGAAGAAGGAACTCCAGTTCTGGGCCAGATCTCTCCACCATTGGCAAGGACCTTAAGGAAATTATGGCTGCTATTAATAAACTTGAATCTAGGATGGAGGAGGAATGGAATGACCATGCTTTTGAGGAATTATCTGTGAAGAGGGATTCCCTACCTGATGTCATTATTGTGCAGGAAAGAGTGGAACGGGAAGAATACATAATTTTATTGGTTAATGGATGAAGACAAAAACACTACCTTTTTTCATGCATTCATCAAATAATGGAAATGTAATTAAAACCCCTCAATTGTGCTGGATGATGGCACCACCTGAGTGGACCGGGTTTTTGTGGGGGCTAGTGCTCATACCTTTTTTTCTGGACATCTGGAATGCCCTACACCGCGTAATCCAAATGTCTATATAGGGATGAATGAGCACATAATTGATTTTATTCCTAGAATCATCTCTTCCTAGAGCAACAACATGGTCAGTGCCATCCCTGAGGAACTTGAGATTCATGCGGGTATGCTCAACATTAATCCTGAAAGTGTGCCATGCCTAGATGGTTACCCAATTTCATTCTATAAAGGTGCATGGGATGTGATTAAAAAGGATGTCACTATGTAAATTCAATATTTTTTCAAGGGAGGGATCCTACCATGAGTTTTGTCTCCTACAACTCTGGTTCTTATCCCCAAGATCAAGAACCCTTCATCACTCCTCTACTTAAGACCTGTGAGTATGTGTATTATTCTTTAAAAAATTGGCTAGTATCATAGACTCAAGGTTTTTTCCTCTCCTCCCAGAATGGATTTTCCTTGAACAACATGGTTTCATGAAGCGTAGGTGCATCAAATGTGAAGTGACCTTGGCCCAAGAACTCTTTAGGGGCCTCAACAACAAAACTCATGGATCTAATATCATCATCAAAATTGACATAAACAAGTCATATGACCCGATCGAATGGAGCATTATCAACATGATCTTGGAAGGTATGGGGTTCTCAACCATTTATATGGATATTTTTGTCAGGTGTTTTAGTTCCCCATTGCTTGTGGTATCCTACATGGGTAAAATTCATGGTTTCTTCAAGGCCTCCCGCAGCCTTTGATAGGGGGATCCCTTATCCCCAAGATTCTTCATCCTTTCCCATGATGTTCTCAGCCGGATCATCAATAGGTGTGTGTCAAATGGTGAGATACTTCCCTACCACAAGATATTGAGAACCCTCTATATTACTCACCTGATGTTTGCAGATGACTCCACAGTTTTTAGGAATGATATCAAGAGATCCGGTAGAGGTTTTACCAAATCTCTAGATACCTTCTGCCAATGGAGTGGGAAGATTGTCAATTCTACCATGATTAAACTCTTCATCTCCAATAAGTGTTCAGAGGGACGTGACTTGTCTCTATGAAATTTATTTGGCATGCAGAGAGGTCACTTTTTTATGGATTACCTGGGAGCTCCCATTTCAGCAGGTAGTCTCTGGATTAGGGGCTTCGACCATGTGGTGAGTTGAATTAGGGATAGAGCACTCAAAGAGAATAACTGGTTCTTTTCCATTGGGGTTGGATTAATTTAGTTAATTGCATCATGTTGGCCACTCCTATTTATGAGATATCTTCAGTCCATGTACCCAATGGAGTTATTTCCATGATCGATCAGATTTTAACAAACTTCATTTGGGATTCTCTTCAGGAGGGAAAAGGTAATTGGGCCCCATGGGATAAAATGGCCCACCCTATTCAGCAAGATGATGTCAATGTTAGGAGACTGGGTAATACTATCCATTGAATTCATTCTAAATTTTACTGGGAGGTCCTTGAACAATGATCACTTTTAGGCAATGTCATGGAAGGCAGATGGCACATAAGATTGGCTTAGGTATCACACCGTGTTACCCCCTTCTAGTCCAATATTCTCTCTCTTATTCTATTCATTCAGCCTTTTACATGATGGATCATGGTGAATTCAAACATATCATTTTGGCACTAGAATGGGGATGGCGTTGCCATTGGTTTTTTGGGGTGTCATGTTCCTGATATTACATACAAGGAAGAGGCCAAGCATACATCATTCATTTTTGAGGTGCTTGAGATGGATCATAAGGCACTTTTTGATCTATTTTTTGTCACCGACGTCAAGGATAGGTTTTTCTTCACTCCATCCATCTTAGGAACCTTTTCTTCCAAGGTCTTTTGGTGTTTCTCTACTTAACACCCTCTGTCAGTTGGTTAGAATGATACCCTAGGGTGAAAAAAATACCAAAGAAGTTTACATTCCTTCTCTTGCAGATTGAGAACAATGAACTACCCTCAAAGGTCAATATCATACGATGCGGTATTAACTCGGCCTCCAGGTCCTGTTGTTGAAAGAACCCATAGGAAGATATTTTAGATCATATTTTTTATAGGGTGATTGGGCACATGAGGTATGACATTATTTTGGTCGATTCACCACTTTATCGACTTCTTATAGATCTGAGGCTTCCTTCCTGGAGTTATGGTTCAATGGCTTGGGTGTATCTGGCCTAGAGAAGACAGCTCTCACTCTGGTGCTCTCTTAGGTCTACTGGTGTCTATGGAATGTTCGGAACATTATGAGTTTTGCAGGGCATATTCCTCCAGTAGATCCATCATTGCGTGTATCAGGAACCTACTTATGGTCATGCTCTTTAATGGATGGCAGGAGGCTTCTACCTTGTAATGCCTGCTTCTCAATGTTCCAGTTCCTCATCTGCCCAGTAATGTTCCAAGACCCCTCTAGGTGTGATGGACTCCTCCAGATTGTGGTTAGAAACCTAATATCAATGGTTCATGTAACTTGGGAACCATCCATGGAGGTGGGTTTGTTCGGGACTCCAAAGTTGCGGTCATTATGGCCTTCTCTTCCTACCTAGACAGTTGGTCCGCCATCAAGGTAGATTCCAAGGATAATCTTACTGCCCTCACCCTTTTCCAATAGGCCAATATAATTCTCTCTTAGGTGGAGATAGACTCCCTAATTCTACATAACTCTCTAAAGGGTATTGGTTCTATCCCATCGTCAATATCATATACCATTAGGTGTCTGGCTATGCTTTTCAATAACAACATCAAAGTTCTTCACACATGGTGTAAAGGTAAAAATGTGGTAGATCACCTTTACTCCTTAGCCAAGCCCAACTCCCACATCTACTGCATCTTGAATGTGGATCTCTTGAAACCAGAGAGGTTGTGGATCTCATATGAGTGGATGCCCTTGGTTTACATTATTTCAGACCTCCTTAGGCTTGTGCCAGTTTTTCTTTGTCCCTGGGGGTTCTTGTAATTTTTCATCCATCCCCCTTTTTTTATTTATATATAATTTAAGAAATTATGATGATATGTTATAACCATATTAGGTCCATTAATTCCATTTTTCATGGGTTTTAAAGATTCAATTTTATTGTTTTGGAAGCATTTTCTTCCCTGGTTTTCATGATTAGTTTACTTGTATTGATGAATGGTTGTTCATTTGAAATTTGGTTAAAAATCCAGAATTGTTAATATATATTATTAGTGAAATTAAATATATATAAATGATCTTATAATGATTTCGTTTATATACCATGAAGATTAATCATTCGATAAGTTAATGATAAATGCTTGGATTTAGCTTGGAGGTTTTGTGCACAATGAAATTGTTTGGTATTATTATTCCATATTATCAGTGTGTAAGGATTACAAAACATTAAACAAGATAAAGTCAATATATTATGATCTGGATAATCCATTAAAAATCTTTCATGACAAGTCTTGAAGATATTGATGCAAATTGAAAACCCATATTCCTTGAGTGTGATAAATTAACACATCTTGAATAGTGTTTCCATTTATAGTATAAAAGTAGGTGAAAAAGAGAGATTATGATGAAATATTACATTACCAAAATGAAATTCCAATACATGTAAGGTATTGGAATTTTCATGGAATTTGGATGAGGTGAGGTGAGGTGAGAATAGTGAACAAAATAATGGAACATGTAAAATAAATTGGATGAAAAAGGAAGAGAGGTTAACCTCTTGAGTACTCCACCTTGAAAAACTCCTTAAGACCTTTTTTTGGCCTTTTGGTGAGACAAGTAGGCCTTGGACATTGGGAGAGTTCTTGGGAAGAGTATTTGGCAGAATTTAGGAATGTGTTGAAGCTTGATTGGTGTGGGATGAAGAGGGGTGAGGGGTGGTTTATATGGTAGATGAGAGAAGGGATTTTACATTATTTTAATTATTAATTTAATATTTTTTTCTTAAGACTGTGAATATTTTTTATTCATTTGATCCCAAATAGTATTAATGGCATGTGAGTTCGATCCATGTGGGATTACATCAGCCTTGCATCACCTATTATGCAGTAAATCAAGTATTTAGCATTTATCATTATTTATTGTATTTTACTATTCATCAAAACAATCATGTATTTTAGAAAAAATCCAAAAACATTCACCCTTACCATTTTTAAATGCATAGAATCCAAAAAATGGACTCCATTTTTCAAAAATAATATTCTAAATATGATAAATATACTTTTTAATTAAAATCATTATTTATCCCAAAAATTAAAACACCTAAAATATTCATCTTCATTTTTAAGGTGCCTAAATGTATTTATACATACATGGGTTTGGATACAATTCATAATAGTCATATTACTATTCATAATGGTAAGTTACTATTCATAAGGGTATGTTACTATTCACCTAAAATTAACTTAATTCTATTAGACTTTAAATATCATCCTGATCCCAACAATGAGTTTTTGTTTTTCAAAATTCAAAACAAAAAAGTTGAAAATTTATGTTTACAGGATTGGTTTTGACTATCTCTTAAATAACCAAGTGTTGTTTCAATGAAACTCAATGCTTTATGAAAATAGGCTACCCGATGAATAGAATGTATTCAAGAGTAACATAAAAAATGTTTGGGCTATTACACTTGTAATCTTTCATCGTAGTGTTCTTTGATGATATCCTCATCTTCTTGTCAACCCCAATGGAACAAGTTTGGCACCTTGATATAGTCCTCGAGTATGCTTCGAGCACATAGGCTATACACCAATATATTGAAATGTGACTTATGGATTAAAGTGGTTAATTTCTTAGGACATGTGGTGTTTTCGACTAGTATATTAGTAAACCCGGAGAAGGTCTACATAGTCATGTATTGGACACACCCTAGAAACATGTTTGTGATAGGGAGATTCCTGGGATTTGCAGGTTATTTCAAGAGGTTTATCCAGAACATCTCCTGACTTCCAGCACCCATGAAATCATTGAAATTGAATAGAGTGAAGTTATAGTGGTTATATCAGTGTGAAGAGGCATTCCATGAGCTAAAGAGAAGATTGAAGACAACTCCAGTACAAACACTCCCTGAGCCGGGGATTGGTTATACAGTGTACTGTGATTCATTAGTCATTGGAATGTGAGAGATTTTTATTTAAAGAGAGAAGGTAGTGACATATGGGTATTTTCATCTAAGACACCATGATATGTCAAACCCTACACATGAGATGGAGCTGGAAACAATGTTCTATGATTTGAAATGTTCAATACACTATCTCTTCTGCGATAGATTTCTTTTTTTACACAAACCACAAGATCCTTCGTTATATCTTCACACATGTGGACCTAAATCTAAGGTAGAGGTGTTGGGCTCAGTATTTGCAAAAGTTCAACATTGATATGGTATATTCAGCTTGAATGGTAAATGTCGTAGTAGATTCCCTTAGCCATAAGCCTTGGGATGGGTAGGAACCTAGTAAGAGGTCCTCAGATGTGTAGTGGAGTTTGATGAGTTTATTGGATGATTGGAGGATGAATGACTTAGAGAACCATGGTTCTATGAATTTTTATCCTTTGATATTCATATCCTAACTTGTGGACTGGGTAAAATATGAACAACAACTTGACTCAGAGTGTGCTGTAATGAGGGAACAACGTGTAGGTGATAACTAAATGCCCGGATGGTTGATGGATGATGATGATACAATCTTGGTACCTGGAAGTTTTTATTACCACTTCATTCAGAGAAGAGATAAGGTATTAACATACTTCTAGATGGTAATTAAATCCTAGTACAAAAAAGATTTATATTGTCTTCAGACGATAGTTTTGGTGGCCAATAATGAATAGGGACATTTCTGGTTTGTCTCTCGATGTCTCACATGTTTGAGGGTGAAGGCCAAGCCCCATCATCGTAATGGTTTTTTTCATCAACTTCTGATACCTATGTGGAAGTCAGAGTACATCATGATGGAATTTTGGATAGGTTTACTCATGACCCTTAGGAGTTGTGACACAATCTAAGTGACTATCGATCAGTTAACGATGTCTGATCACTTCTTACCGATTAGAGAGACTCAATAAGTGGAATAAATAGGAATGATTTCTGTTTGAGATATTGTCCACTTTCATGGAGTTACCATAAGAATTATTTCAGAAAGAGATGCATGTTTTACATCTCACTTTTTTTAGGTCTTTCAAAAAGTCCATGTACTCAGCTGAGATTGAGCACGATGTACTATCCTTAGACTGGCGAACAATCTAAGTTGACCATACACATATTAGATGATATCATTTGAACATGTTTTCTAGAGCTCGTATGAGGATTGTATGATCACATAGTATTAATTGAGATTTCATACAATACAAATTTTGTGGATATAATTCAGATGTCACCTTATGTTGATCTTTATGGGTGGAAGTTTCATTCACCATTGTGTTCGCATGATGTGGGTGTGGAATTAGATTGTGGTCATAGTATGGTTCAGGAAAACTCCATGAGATTTTACCTGATACAAAAGATATTGAACACCTTTCAGATAAGACAAAGTTCATATACTGACCATTGGAGGAGACCCATGGAGTTTTCTATGGGAGATCCAGTTTTCTTGTGAGTGAATCCTGGATTGGGGCATAAATATCTCGGGAAGTAGGGAAAGCTAGCACCACATTTTTCTGGACCCTTTCAGATCAACGAGTGGATAGGGGTAGTCGAGTATCATTTAGAAATATCTTATTGATATCGAGGTATGCAGGATGTGTTCCATGTGTCATAGATTTGGAGGTACATACCTGATCCTTTGAATGTTATTGATTGTGAGGACGTTGATCTGGAGACTGACAAATCATATGAGGAGTGTCCAGTACATATCATAGACCAAAGTGAGAAGGAGTTAAAATTAAATATAGAATGACTAGACCAAATTTTGTGGCAATATGGATGGGTCCAGGAAGAGATGTGGGAACATGAGTATGATGTTCAAACTCAATGGCCTGATCTGTTCGAGTAATATCACTATATAAGACTCGTGAGGATAAGAAGTCGATAGAGGTGAGAATTGTAATATCTTGATTATTACAATGATTATAAAAATACCCTCTTCTTGATAAATTATAAATGTTTTATATGAAAAAATGATTTACAATTGAAAATTAAATAATAAATATGTTAAAGTATTTATGTAAGGGTAAAAATACCAATTAAATATTTGGAATATTCAATCAAATATTTTAGGAGTCATACGCTATGTTGGTGTGAGATTATGAGGCCCACAAATCCTTGTTGAAAACAAAATAAAATTATTAAATATATTATTTTAATGACACACTATTTATTCTAAATAATTAAATAACTCTAAAATAGTGCATCGTATGAGAAATCGAATACCACTGTAAGATTTGTGATGCAGTGTTTGACCTAGGTGAGTTATAACATTTGTAAGTGTCGAAAATTTGAATGCCTCACATGAAAAATAATCCTTTTTATGTTTACATAATTATTTAATCTTCTTAAAAATATTAAATAATTAATATCTCTCAAATGGTGCATCTTATGAAATATCTAAAACCACCATTGGTTCAAGAATGAGGGTTTACACTATACAGGGCATAAAATTTATACACAAGGGGTATGTACATTTCAATAAATTAAATTAATTTATTTGATGTTTATATTAATTAATATATTTATTATTTAATTAAAAAATGAAGCTCTAATTCTTCAATCGGTGTGTCCCCATTAATATTTTGTGAAATTTTTGGAATCCTATTTGCCTCACCAGTTTTGTAAAGATGATGATGGAAATGACTTACTACTGAGAATCTATTGACTACATACTAATCAATAGGTTGAAAAACATTGTGAAAAAGGATATCAAATTGGTCATGTAACCATTCACAAGTTTAGGGTTCTATAAATAATTGACTATTATTTCTACCTTGGAATCCCACCAATGAGATTGTGAATGATATTTGGTAAATATTTAACTGATTCTAAGAGTTTCTTTCTAGATCTACACAAGCATGGTCCACTTCTTCCTTCCTCAACCCTTGAGGTTATTGTGTATGTTATTCCTATTTTATTTTTATTTTTAAAAAATAATAATATTTATTATTATTATCCTCTAATTTTATTTATTAATTCCTAAACTCAATAAATGATAAAAATAATTATAGAATTCAAATACAAAAAAAAACAATTCTATATGAATAATTCCCAAGAATATGACATGATAATTTATAATGATAAAGTTAAAATAATACTTTATCAACACATATGATATTTTTATTTTTTAAATTATAAAATATCACTACATTTTAAATTATCATGAAAAGATAATTATCATCACAGGTTATAATTTAAAGGATAATCTAGAATTGTAAATCGTCATATTCTGTGATAATTTAAATTTGAAGACCATAAATTATCATTTCATGTGATAATTTGAAATGATTGAGTTAAAATATTAATTTATCAGAATATGTTATAATTTAAATGATAATTTGAGTATTATTCAAGGGAGAGAAAATATCATCACATATAATATTTTTAATAAATAATTTGAAAATTTACCTAAGATAGAAAGGTATTTTTACATATAATATTTTATTTATTTTTGAAATACAATAACTATTTTGGTCCTAGTAAATCCTTTCAATAACTTGATTATCGATGTGACAACAAGTCGAGACTTTTCCGTATCACCTTTGATGATTATAAAATCATAGGGGTTTTTTCAAATATTGAGGTAGGAGGCTCCTTAAACTTTTGGGTTCATTTACACATGATCTAAACTGATATGATTATGCGTAGACATGTTTTGATGGCCATTCAAGATTATGATATCATGTGAGTTTGTATATCCCTAGAAACCCTATGTTACACTTGAGACTATGAGTATATACAATTTGTTTTTCATGTTTTATGTTTGACCATATGTATTATGTGTGATACTTTACTTATGATAATATGTTATCCTTCGTACGTATCCTTTATTTCTATTTTGGCCTTCTGTTATTGTTCCTAGAGACCAATATAGGTGGACCATCGAGACATGTTATCCCATATAGGGGGAGTGTGCATGGCTTGTGACATTGACGATGAGTGACCGATGCACGGGGTTAGAATATGACGATGCCTTGGGGATGTTGTGTGAAACACTCAATGACTAAGGGATGTTTAATAACTCTATATCCCTAGTATGAATTAAATAAAGAGGGGATGATGATTAGCTATTGATATTTAGAAAGTTACTAAAAAACAAAGGGATGCTGACTAGGTCTTGGTCCCTATTATACAATTAGATGGATAAGGGATGTTGATTAGATCTCGATGCCTAATATGTCACTCGAAAAATAATGGATTCCGACTAACTCTTGATCTGTAGCATATACAGAGAGCATAATATTCTTGATGGGCAATAATATTGAGTTTCATGATTACACAATTCCAAGAAGCATTATTTCATTATCCTCATGGCTAATACTTGATTCATTTGGCACTTTGATTATCCATCTGGCATAGAGCCAAAGTTGGAAATATCCTTGGTTATGGAATCTTTGTTGGATCATGACCGCTCGATTTTGATTGTGTTTTATTTTTGACGCATTATTTAATTATGGAATAAAATTGTATGCTTGAGAAAATCAGGTTCAGGTTCCATTGATGGCGTCTTAATGAGTTTTGTACTCACACCTTACTCAGACATTCCAATGTGCTTATAGATTTAAATAGAGATATGGTGAATGGAAAGGAACATGTGGTGGATGTCAGAGTACGTGGATCATGGAGCTTGGGAGTATGAAGACAAACAACAGATTACCCCGATAATTTTTTTTATTTACTTTCTTATATTTACATGCTACTTATACTCAGTTTTTTCTCACCACTTTGTGAGCTATTTTATTATATGAGATATATTCCATATTTAAATTTCCACATATTTACTATGATTAGTTTGATTATTTTTTTTGTTCATCATTCTTATGACATGATATAGAGGGTATAGTCTCCCACAAGGTTCAAATTGAGACCCTCACTACTAGTCGACAACCTATTGTGCATGGGGATGCGTGCATGAGGACATGTATCATTTCAGATCAAACCTGATGGTTTGGGTTGGGACGTTACATGTAACATCTGGGCTGGAATCATTATGGTTTCATCATGAACCCCCTCCACACACCTTGAGAAATGCTATTAATTACATTTATTTATAACTCAAACAATTGTTAGGGTAACGAAAGGATTGGTTAAAGGTAAATTACAAAAATAAACTTGGACATGCACATCCTACATAATAATGAAGGGAGGGATGACTCACAATACATAACATTTAATTTAATAATGTATAATTGCAAATCCATGTAATAAATTAAATTGAATAGATTCCAACACATACACTAGTCTTGGTCAATCTCATGAATGGACATACATGAAACTTATATGAAAAATTAAATGACTAAAATTGATTAATTTATACATTCATTTTAATTTAGATAAAAATTCATGCCTTAATTAATTAATTACATTTCATCATAGTAGCCAGTCGAATTAAATTTGGAGATACCTATTTATGAAATTCATGGAAAATAAATGAAAGAACCAATAAATATGGATTTATTATGATAAATTAATAGTGCATTTAGTTTTTCTAAATCTAATATTAAATTATCAAACACAACTTGTTTCAATCAATAAAATACGGTTTTAATGCTTCAATTTTCATGTTTAATGTAATTTAATTCTATGAATTTATTGGGAGACTACACAGCGTGTACTATCCAGTTACACACCTTGCACCTCATTTTTCATGCATCCAGGGTACACACTAAGGGATTTACTGTGTACTACAACTAGAATACACACCTTATAATAATGAGAAAAACAATATGTGTTCCACTCTTTGTGTGCCTGAGATACACGCCTTAGTTTTCAGTGTGTATCTCAAGCGATTACATGATGTTTATAGACTAGCTTCATGCCATGTGGTCCAAATTCCACATTCCCATGAAACCCACCAAAAGACTCTTCTTGTTCTTGGGAGCGAGACTACACAAATTGATCCACTTACTAAACTCTAGGTATCTATAATGTAATATGTGTAGAAAACAATACCATGGAATCGAAGTTAATCTTAGACTTGAAATTGTTTGAATAGCACACCATGCACACCATATACACATCATGTATATGATAAATGCTAGAGGTTTTCAACGTCATGAATTTGACTGTGTATAATGACCACATAGATTGTGCTATTTATTCCTCTAACCCATGTAGACTACATGACATGTACTCTGTATACACACCATGTAATATAATATACCATGTTCTAGGTTAGTCAGTTAACACGAGGTGTACACCGTATTATATAACAGCATGGCATGCCATCTATCTCTTGTCAGGGTTAGGTGCAATGTTCTAGGGTGAAATACATGTACCCCAAGTAAACTATATGTAACAATGTCTTACCAAAAAAATCATAGCAGTTCCCAATGCCTTCTTCAGTCATTCTTCATTTGTTCTTAGACCTCTTAGAAAATGAAACACTAAATGGACTTGATTAATATTTCAATAAAAAGTTGATTCAAAATGGATTAAAGAGTAAATAAAATGAAATGAAAATTCAACCATGATTGTGTATGGATCAATAATAAAATAAATAATTACAAAATTAAACGTGACCCCGCTAACACCACTTGTATGTCCTAGGCATAGTGGAAGCATGCGATGGAGGGAAATATATTAAAATTTCATTTAATATGAAGTTTTCAGAAACCCCCAGAGAGTATATTTCACATAAAATTTATAATTAATTTATTTAATATTAGAAGCAACAATACATTTTCTAATAATTATTTCTTCAATGTATATGTCGATCATTAAAAAAATGGATTACCATTATTGCGCTATAAGGATCCAAGGATAGAATCCCTAATGTTGTGATCCATATGTGGTCCTTTGATATCCAAGAAACGCCAATTGATCTCCAGGTCTTAGCGTGATGATTCAATTACTTTTCTTTATTCATACTAATCTCTCATCCTTTAATTTTGAATGGATACATCTTGTGTTTCTCATTATTTATAGGAAGATAAGAAGGAGTTTATAGAGAGAGATAGAAAGTTTCGTTGTGCACAATGATTCTAAAGTTTCAATTTTTTGACGCAATACACAATAGGCATAATGGTTTATTTATAGAGTTAGGGTTTAAGTTAAAATAATTATTTTATTGAATGTAGACCCTTAAATAATTTAATAATCCTTAATAAATCACATTCCATATAATATTAATATTAATAATAATATTATTTTGTGGCATTCATCGACATGGGAAATAAAAAATATTATTTAACCAACTTGTTAATTAATATTTTTCACCAGACTCAGCCTTGGTCTATTTAAAATCCTAGAATATTTATTGAACTCCTAAATAAATACTTACGTTAAATATTTCATTCACCAATAAAAACATTTTATAGATAAAATATGAATAAAATTACCATCATACTTGAGAATAAAATTTATTCAATTAATGAAATTCAAATAGAATTTAATTGAGATCATCATAAAAACATAGTCTATGAAGCTCTAGGATTTTTTCTTATAGAATTAGGTGATCATTCCTAATGTACAAGAATACTATATATGAACATCTCAAGACACTCAAGAGGAATAAATTAATTCTCCAATAATGAAAACCACTTATCAATTATCACTGTGTAATATAATCCCTTTGTCTAAATATCTCATCAAGCAGCTTTCACATCCATGTCACCAAACTGTATGCTCAATACGTCATTCTTTGACAATTTTAAATAAACATGTCGTTTAACCATGACCATGAAATTTAATGCAGTGGTTATATTCCAATCAAAGGTTTGATATATCAACTTCCATTAATATAGAAATCACAAATCCTTCATTGACTTATCTATTAATGATATTCGAATTGTGACACTCCCAACATGTGTTGGCTCATCATGAACATATGATCTCATAGTTTCCATCAGAAAACCTAAGTTCATGATTCATGACATATATTAATGATAATATTAAATACTAAGGAATTATACACACACCTATAGATAGGAATATTCCATGACACCAAAAAATAAAGAATTCCAATTGGCGGGGCTATTATAATATTCTCTCATATTGGAGAATAACAAGTGAAAAATTTAGGAGAAGAAGCCTCATCCACATATGAGTACTCACACCTGACAATCTATATACATTGTGTTCAATAATAGTGTGTTATCTTACTATAGAACTATATTAAAGAATTTCATCATAGAACATCAAGGTTTTCATCATAGTGGGGAACTTCTATGACCTTATCAATGTGTCATCTACTCTAGGACATTATTACACTAGAGTCATGTAGAATAATGAACAATATGTAATAATATTTTTTATTAATATTCTATAAAACTAATATATGTCTAATAAAAGTACAAAAAGCTGGTCCTAGGATACCAATCCCAATAGAACACTTACCAAAATAGTGTTGATAATTCCACATAAAATATTTACATGTTAATTTCCATAGATTATTTTTCATATCAAAAGTTTATCATAGTTACGAGGATTAACTGAGAACCTAGATATACTATTCAACTAAACATAAACATATGTAAAATTCAATAGATATATCATTATATCAAGAAACAGATGATGTCGGATTACCAGGTGTTGGAGGATCATAAACATTGAGATATATTCTTATGAATTTCATAGTTTATGATCTTCAGTAAATGATAACATAAGAAATGACCCTCTAATAGAAACACCCCATGTTTCAGTTGTCATTATTTTTTCCAATATTTGAACATGTGTAGCAGTCTCCTGAATTGAGATTATTATTAGTGTATACGATTTTATCATGTACTTTGATGCAAAGAAAAAACTATGGAATTGAATCCATACTAATATATCATGTACTAGGTGAATAATTGGTGGAAAGAAATTAATTAAATAATCAATAAAAAATTTGTCACTTCTGATAGGTATTGATATATCAAGCTTAGTTGATATATCTGATAGAAACATCATTAAATCCACGACCATAAAAGAGGAAGGTAAATACATCTAGTTTGTTTAAAAAAATAATGAAATAATGGATGATGTAACAAACTATGAATCCTTCTTTCTGAGATATCACATGAAAAAGGGATTATATTACATATAATGTGTTCAAATGAGGATTTTCATTGCTATGACTATTCTTTATCTCCTTAGGGGTCTTAATAGGTTTTTGGACTCCACTCCTAGTTTGTGAATATTTTTCACTTCTATTGAGATAAGGTCCAAAAGGGTCACACACAATAACATATTCATGAGTATTTACTATTTTGATGAATAGGAATATAGAATATGGTGGGCCCTACCACAGGGTCTGAGATGTGTCTGAGAATAAATGATTACCGATGAATAAAAAAATGCATTATTATTCGAGTATAGAATAAATGGATTTGAATTTATTTATTAAAATTATTCACAAGCTATTAAGTGAAAAAATGAATAATATTATACAAACAAATATAATTTTAACATTTAAGGTTTATTTAATATTGTAGGAATTACGAGTTGAGTTAATGAATCAGTTTTATCACATAATATATTTATTATATATTACATGTTGGTGATAAAATATAAATGACATTTATGATGAATTTAGTTTTTTATAACCTTTATTTTATTTCTATTTAAGTTTTTGTTACTTATACGGCGTTAGAGATCACTTTCTGGGTATTTATCTAGCACTATATAAGCAATGAGGAGCTGTTTTGGGTGTACTATTTATACACAAATTTTTTGAGAGGTTATCTCTAATTTATCTAACATACAAGAGATAGAAATCCTCTATCCTAGTGAACATTGCAAGAAAACCTTTATGAATTGATGTAATGAATTAGTGGTGATCATCGAGATACTGAAGGATTCATCAGAGATTCAAGATATCACCAATAAAACATTGTGTGATTCTAGATACCTCTCAACAGATCAAGAACCTATTTCTAAGTGTTATTGCTGAACTCCTCCATGTGAACTGAAATGATAGAAATTATATTATCCACAAAAATTTCTCATTCATTCTTAATACAGTTCGAATGAGTATCCTCATTGATATTAGGGATGCTGATATGACTCAAAAAGAACATTGTGATAACTCCATTGGGGATTTTGAGATTCTTTGTCGACATCAGATTTATGGGATCTACAAACAACTGCAACTTACTTTTTAGTTTTTTTAGAAAGCCCTGCTATGATGATGGATCAACGTGAATGTTGATGGTGCTTCTAAAGTCAACTCTGGTCCTGCAGGTTGTGGTTCTATTTTTAGAGACCACCTTGGTCAGTGTCATGGATACTTCTTTGGAAGATGTGGCACTGCCTCATATTGGGAGGCTGAAATTATGGGTGTGATTCACACTATTAATTTTTCTAAGAAAAACGGCTGGATCAATATTTCGATTGAATGTGATTCCACCACTGTAGTACATTCTATTTGGGAGGGGGTGGTTCATCTTGTCTGGCCATTGACTACCTGTTGGATGAGCTTCCTTTCTTTTCTTATGGAGACCAACTACATTGGAACTCATGATTTTCGTGAGGAAAACATGGTTTTGGATGGTCATTCCAAAAAGGGAATCCACCATGGCTTAACTTGGAATGATAACTTTCCTCCTAACCTTATCTGTTTTTATGATAAATATGGTAATAAGATTCCATACGTCCGACTCATGTAGCTTACTATTTCCTTTTGTTTTAATAAATTGTGTCACAGACTCTATCTGATTCACTGCATTAAAAAACCTATAGTTTTATGAACGACATTCACATAGGCTCTTGAAGTGCGTGTGGACGATCTAGATTAGTTCAACCTTCGATCCTTTCAGAAATTATTTCTGGTGAGGAACTACAGTAGAATGCGCCATGGATTCGAATGAGGTAATGAATCATGTTTTTTTTCTTAATTAATTTAAGTAATATCATGAAACCTTTACCAGGGCTTGTATCACTATATAATATGACATATCATTACTTTGGCGATGAAACTATTAAAATCCCCAACCCACCAGATTTCAATACACGCCCCGAAACCAATAAGAGGATGAATCATGTCCCCCTTTCCTTCCCATCAACCATGAACCAATAAAGGGGAAGACTCAGCTCTTCTCTTTAATTTAAACTGACCCCTAGAAATCCATCTAAATTACTAACAAATAGTTGTGAAAATGAAATTGATGCTGCCGCTATTAATGATGAACAAAAGACAGAATTAATATGAATACTGTAAAAAAGTCCTTGACCTATTTATGAGAACCATTGATTTAATTTTATATATAAAATTGAAAATAATGATAATAAAAATATGAATTTCCATTTATGAAAAAATTTCATTTTAAATTAAGACAATTCCATTGTATTTAATAGAGTAGGGAAGAAAACCAATATTTAATAAAGTCATCATCTTGTCTATAATAATAATTCCATCAATGTTCATATATTAATGATAGAATATTCTCAAGAAACAAACTAGTTCTAGATCTTTTTAGGCATTAAGTTGAAATGTATCCTTCTTAATCTCCTTCATAGTCACAACTCATCCCAATAAATCACTCATTTATTAAATGATTATGGGGTAGAGTTGATGGATTTACCCCAACTTTGATCATTATTCCTTATGAACAAGAGTGGGGATGTTATGGAAGGTGTTCATAATTTTATATTCATCCAAAATTCTTGTATTTCCTAACCTTTTAAATATATGAGTTTTGATGTTTTCTTTTCAACAATGTTGACTAATGAAAAACTTAGTGTTTCAATCTCCATATTTAACCCAAATGATCTTGAATGTTGTTTCCAGTACAGATCCTCTATTTTCTAATTTTTACCATGTACAAGTAAGAGATATATATCTTTCTCCACATCCATATTCAATCCTTTCGTATGATTCATAGTAAGTTCCCTTTGAACCTTTTTTGATATCATAAACATTTTTAGGAAAAACCTTCTTGAAAAAATCTTTCAGTATAATTATATAATTATTTAACATAAATCCCAAGGATTATCCATGATTGGGAGTTATTTTCATTTTCAAAGACTTCTCAATAATCCCTTCACAGTTTATGGAGGTTGTCCAGATTTTCATAAAATTAAAACACTTTCTACCTTTGTTATCATAATGTTTTCTATTAATAAAGTGAGCTATATGGTTCAATCCCATCTCGTATATTTGTAAATACTTGAAATATAATCTTTGTTTTTAATTGTTTGTTTCTCATTGAATTATTTTTATATTTTTCTATTTAATTTTTGAGTATAATAACACATGTATATTTTTTAAGATAGTATTTCATATTATTTTTATTAGTAATCCCTTAACTCACTGGAAATAACTTATTAATTTGATTATAATGTTTACGTCATAATTAATGGAGGATCATCTAATCCTAATACGCAGTCCACAATGATGGATATCAGGACTCTTACTTCAATGCTATGGACACTTGCTCTATAATATTCAGTCCTCGCTAATGATAACTGAGATTCTTTATTTGATGTTAACTGAATACAAAAAAATAACTTATATTAGTGAATAATTATGTTATAATCATTGAAATTAAGGGTGGAAATTAGTATCATGTCATGTTAACCAATTTAATGTTTTTATCATGATACTTAAACAAAAACCCGACCCATCACTTAAACATGTTATCATGTCCTGTAATCATGTCACATCTTATTTATATATTTAATTAATTATATAATATATGTAAATATATTTAATAATTTTTATTAGTTTATATTATTTAAAATTTTCATTAGAATATAAACAATTAATAAATAAATTAAATATTTTTATATATATCTTAATTTACTCTGATGTAACAAATTTAATTTAATAATATATGCCTAAAAAAGCTAAATATTCAAATAATCATTTCATTTATCATGTTTTCATGTCGATATTCCACCCTTAATCCAAACATGACCCATTAATTTAATCATTTATTCATTTGATTTCGTGTTTGTGCCATGTTTACATGTCATGTCATAAATTTCTATATTTACATGAAATAATTAGGAACAATTTAGAATGAAAATCCACCAGTCTTGTCTTCCTATATCATTAGTTGTGTCAATCCATCAATAACTATCTATATGATTTATCTCTACAAACATGATCATCCACAGTGGGTGTTTCTACCCATCAACAATTATATCTATGAGTTATCTCTACAAACGAGGTCATCCAGATATATTAATCTCTCTAAGGCCTTCCACTAGTATCATCATCACCTTCCCTGTATATTTTTCAAACAAACATAGTCATTGATTATTGATTATCAAATATTTAGAAATAGGTTGGTATGATTATTTTATTAGGGATATTAATGGGCTTGAGCTCATGATCTAGGTCTACAACCCTGCATTCATTGGGAGGGTTATACTAGAAATAAATGGAAATGGTTCGTATTTGAAATGGGGTGAAATGGATTATAAAAAATCATATGGGTTTAAGTGGAATCTTAAAATATATTGGCCAGGATACATTCCTTGAATAAATTTTTCATTTTTTAATGTTATTTCAATTTTATGTATAATTTATTACAACAAACAAATATACATTTATATATATTATAAATGAACAATTATGTGCCAATTATCATATGTTTAATATTTAATTTTCATTAGAAATATGTGTTCTATTTTTATTTTTAAATTATTTTTAATCTTGATTATAATTAAGGGTCGGTCCATGGATTGATCAGCTTATTAGAATACATTTTAACCCGAATTTAAATACAAATATAAAAAGAATTGGGTATTTTTTTGGTGTGGTGAGTTTGAGTATGGATCAACCTAATCTCTATTTCATCTCCTCAATACCACATATTCATCCCTTAATATGGGAACTTGTTGGACAATAAATCCGATTTGTCCCCCATTTTCCGAGTAAAATTAATAATTCTAGTAGAATACAGACCACACAGTCACGCCCCATATGCCAGTGTGATAATCCCAATGATTGTTTTCTCTATCCTCTATCTAAACATTTTCCCAATTAATAACCTTTAATATAATACATTATATTAAAATGATATTGAAATTTTAGTTTTTCAGTACTAATTGAATCGTGATATTGATATGAATAATTTTAGAAACATATATGATAGGTTTTTTTGAACATTGATTTATTCATATATTGGTACTAATTTATACTAAAAAATTAACATGTATATTTTAAAATCTATTATCAAGTATTTCTTTTATATAGATAAAATATACTAAGAAAATTATAAATATATAAAAATATTTAAAAAATATTGAGTACACACAACCATATTTATGTATGTATACACATACATACATAAGTTTTCATATGTTAATATAATTTAATAAAAAATATTAATGTAACTATTTATAAATATACATACATATAAGTACATACAAGCGTATGCATGCACATGCATGTGCCCCAACATATTTATAAGTATTTACAAATATAATTATTTATAGGTACATATTAATATAACGTTATAAATAGATACATATAGTTCATAAACCTATGAATATATACATAAACAAATATATATATATATATATATATTCAAACATACAATGTAAATTCTATATTATAAAATCTATAAAGAATTTTTTTATACTGTATATACTTAGTAATATTTTTTATACATATATATAGATAATGTATGTCTGTGTGTATAAATAATTTGTACCAAAATATGTAAACACAAATTTAAATTTAGTGTGAAGATATGAAAATTCCAAAATTATTCAACAATCATTGTCTTACATGTGAAAATTTTTATGATTGACGTGTAGTCTATTCCTGTATGTCAAAAATTAACCAGAAATGATGGTCTTATGATTTCATAATAATAAAAGGTAATTTTATAGGTATTTACCCTTCAACACTCATTTTATTAACTTTTAAATCAATAGAAACACACTTATATCTATTCTGAGAAAACTGTTGCATAGTAAAGAACTTCCTACCATAAGGGTATCTAATCCAAACAACAAGGTTCTCCACCACAATCAATCTAACACACCAATTATTTTTATAACCAACAATAAATCACCACATAAGTATTAAAGAGTGAAGATAAAAGAATAATAACAAGTCAAGGGATAAAATCAATTTAAACTTCCACAATGAGATCCAATGTAATGAGAAGATCTAGCTGAATCCAAGAATGATCAAGAAAAAAAATTAGATTTCCACCTTCATTTTCATTGAATCTAAAATTAATCACATTAGATAATGTCAAAATTATAGATATGACCATGATATTCTTGATCTAGGGTCTTCCCATATATGAAAATTAAAGATCTAGAAAGTACAAGAAGAATAAAGAACAAACCATAACTTACATGGAATACCTAGAACATACATCTATAGATCCAACTGAATTTCTCTCCAGAGGGAGGAAATTCAACCAAAACCACCAAAAGAGTCCCTAGTATTGATATCGATTGGTGTAGGTGGGATAATAATGGTTTTAATGGAGGTTTTTGACTAAAACAATAATTTTCATATTAATTAATTTCGGGCATGCAGTTTTGTCATGTGATTTCTTGACCGTGCACCAACTGTGTGAGCCTCACTAACTCTTTAGAGCTCCCACACTATTTGGTCACAAAGTTTAGTAAAATATGCAACAACTGCTATTTTTATTTTGTTTTAAGTTACATGATTATCTAGGTAATTTCATATGGTTATATCTAACCATACACAACCCTTCTTTCATCTCCAATGAGTCGCACAATTTACTAGGGGAAACTATACGGTTTCCCCTAACCATGTAAAAAATATGTTCCCATTTAAAGGTCTTAAAAACCACCAAAACCTCCATAAAGCTTCTCGAGACTTCACCCAAACAAATAATAACTCAAAAAACATTATATAATTATTGAAACAAGGTACAATGCAATTCAAATGCACGGGGAATTAAAATCACACCCTCTAAGGTATTATCATCCTTATGTTGTGTATCTAAAGGTACTATTCATAAAACATGGGCCGCTGAGCCCATAAATAATATTCTCACTCACACTTTTCTTCTTGGATACATCAGTGCTACTATAAATCTCAAAAATGGGGTGTCACTTTCCCTCACAATAAGTTTTCACTCTAGTCTACAATCCCCATAGAACATTACTCAAATGAATCATCTTCCTCTAACTCAACGTCCTTGATATAAATCACATGTGAAGGATCCCAATAATACTTTCTATGATAGGACACATCGAACATATTATGAATAAATCAATGTCATGGGGGGAGATCCAATCAATAATCCACTATCCCAATTAGTTCAATTATATAGGATTGTCCAAAAAACATGGTTTCAGTTTCCCATACCTCGGTATTTTTCAGTTCCCTAATATATGTGATACCAATTAGAAAACATGGATACACATGACAAAATCCAAAGGTTTTCGTCATCAGTTTTCATAGGAACAATGATATCTTTAAGTGTAAACCAACCACTTGTTGATTAACTTTACCCAAATGGTGTTTTCTTTCACTAAAATTGACCGATAACTATTTTGTCACGAATTTCATGCCTAGACAATAGAGAATGACATGATTTATCATAATGATCCTCAAAAATAATATAGATAAATTAATGACTAGAATTTCTGGTACATACACTCTATGAATATCCTAAAAATTTTGGATCATCCACTCAGACTATCTCTCAGCCTAAGGGTGATATGTCATACTCAACTTCAATAGTGACCCCATCACCTCTTTAAGGAATTTACAAAATCATGATGTCAAGCGAGCATATTAATCCAACATGATACTCATAAGAACTCCATGGTTTTCTTGGAATGATAAAAAGTGTATTTTTATTTTTTTTAATTTAAAAAAACATGTTTCAAGTATCAAAACCTTGAAAACAGATTCTTCTTATCATTAATTCATAAGAACACTACTGTGGATTTATTTTTGACACACATGATTATACTACATGTCAATCTGATGTGCGATGAACATGGTGTCATGATCCCCACCCCCAAAAGTACTATCTTGGTCCAACAGTGAGGAAATAGATATAATAACTCATGAAGCCCACCTCCAATAGGCTATGGGTTGAGGATTAGGACCATGGCTTTATCATAAACACAAATGAGATACATTACCCTATAATTAGAATGTATAATGAGATATAAGATAAAACCGTCAGAGAAATCATGATCAAAAAAGATAAAAGACCCCAAAACATACATGTAAGGTCATACAGCTGAAACAACTACAAAATAAAACAAAAAGTACCAAATAAATCCTTATAAGTGATCTAAAAGCCCAAAATACTCCTAAAAACCCCACAAGATAGTTATGTTCATCCCGATTACCAATTATCTTCTGAAGACTGAAAAAGAGTTTATATAGACATAGAGTTTTCAAAACTTTTATACCCAGTTGAATCCTCCCTAGAGCCTCTCATGTAATAGATTAATAATGTATACTAAATCCTTGTGAATAAAAAATGAAGCTAACTCATCACTTAATCATGTATGCTAAGTTCCTAGATTCACCCTGACTCTATCACCAAGTATCTCATAAAAGTAATTATATAATAAAAAACATAATATAAAATGAAGGTACCCACTGCCACTTCCCTATTGGTTTTCCACTCCACCCCAACATCATACGTTTTAAGATATCCCACTCCAAGTAATCCAAATATTTTAAAGGAAACTATAAAAAACCCAAACCTCCTACATCACATAACTTCATCGTCAACATCCACATATCTAGATAGTAACTAGGTAGTTTTCAAGATCCAACAAAACCCATACATCATGTATTATACCTCGATCAATCTCATCCAATAAAAAACATACCTATAATAATCCTTAGGTTCCTATATTCAGAGATACATGGACATGAAATAACCACAATCCATTACAACCCTTTACACACATATATGGAAAAAATATTCACCATTCATACCATCACATAATATTACCAAGAAAAGAGAGTGGAGAAAGATAGGGTATTTATCCATCCATTCCTTGCAAACATGGATGTTGGTGAAAGTACCCACTAGAGTCCATTGGTGTCGGTCTCCCTACCAACAAGGGTGAGGTAGAATATGAAATCACATAAAATAGGAATACATATAACTCAAAAACCATACTAAGGGAAAATAACTATCCATGATTAACCACAATTAAAATCATAGATACTTAGAAAAAAATTTACCACTACCATTGACTAGGTATGAAATAAGCCCAAAATCCTTTTTAAGATATTTTAAATAAATTATTTCCATTAGACATGTCATAATTACATTAGGTATCGGAAAAAAATCATACCCTCTTGGAATAACCCACCAGTTTCCAATGATCCTATAGATTTATTATCATTTCCACATTATGTTAATCCTCCATCCCCATGATTTAAAACATTTACCATTTATTATCATTTTATAATTCTGTGTAGTCTAGGACTTTCCCTAAGCTACCACAAGAGATGCATAAACTATGCACATCAATATATGTTATGTAGTGGAAAAATAAATGATAAAACAAGAAACATTGAATTCAACCCATTAAATTAGAATCATTAACAAGAAATCATCCCCTCTTTCGACACAGTAAACATCATGAAATACCACCTTCAACCAGCTCCATCAGTCCTAGTTTTATCCCAAACTCCACTATCGATCCCACAATCTCTTGTGGAAACTGCTACCACAAAATCCGGAATCCTTTTCCATTTTTCATCAAAACATAATCCACCATAGGATCATATGATGTCTTATAACAAGACTCAAATCCAGAGCAATCTCAGAAGGGTTCAATAAAACATAAAATAGTTAACAATTCATTTAGTCCCTCGAACCAAGGCATACAACCTTCATAATTAAACGTTCTCACTCGGCCCCAAACAATTATATTTTTCAAAAAAAAAAACATTCGTTTTTCATTTTGAATTAACCGATTCATATATTAGAGGTTACAACCATAGGTAACCAAAATAATCAACTATAAAAAACTGTGAATCATTTAATAATTCTTTAAGCATAACTTCTATTTCCATCATTTACAAAGAGGAACATTTATAATTTAACATGTCTCTTTATCATTTCACCAACAAGAATTTCCATATTTACAAACTTTATCCTATTTTATCTCATAATAAATATTCTAAAACAACTCATAAACAAATATATCACACTATCATGAAAATCAAGAGGCAAACCATTAACACAACATAAACACGTGTGATTGCTACAACACAAAACCAATTATTTTTTTAACTCCAATTTTAATATTCATTAAGTTTAATTAAACAGTTACCCAATGAGATAAAGCATGATAACTTTAAATTTTCAATTAAAAATATGGATAATCAATGAATACCATAACTAAAGGCTCTTAACATTTTTCTAATGAGAGTAGAAGAACAACGCAGATCTTTATTTAGCTTTCACAGGAGGAATCGATAGTCCCTATAGGCGGAATACCATGAATTTGATCAGAGGGACTGCAAAGGCCATTAAAAAGATCTCCTAGGAACCTTGATATTGGTAGGAACAATTTAAAGAAAGAAAATTTAATAGTGGTTTTGATATTTTAGAGGCAAACTGGAAATTATAAGTCTCTGATGTAGCACCCCACAACCCAACACAAAGATGATGACATTGGATAAAACTACGATGTAAGGAATGTGACCATGTTATAGTATGCATGGTCAAATACACATTCTAGAAACACGTTGTGGTCTATGCCGTTGATAATATAAATTATAAAAGGGTACCACGACAGAAGGGAACACTATTTTTTATAATTATATGGATAAAGGAGTATGCTACATCGAATCTTAGCTCCATGATGTAAAAACTCCAAAATGGAAGAACCATCAAAACCTACATACTAGGATTACATACCACAACCGACCCCCATGAAGCATCAATACTAAAATTGGTAGAACTACCCAAACCTCTACTCTCAAGACTCTTTTCCATGACTCTTAATCCACAACATAGCCTCATGGACCCCAAAGTAAAACATAAGCCTCTATGATGAAATCCAGTTATACAACTTAAATTTATACTAATCTGACCTCCTTGCTCTATTTATTCCTATCTTATTACACCCAAAACCTCAAATACAAAATGTATGACTACATGTATCCAATACCATACACTTAGAATGATCTAAAAAGAAGTATAGTAAGATTTAATTATTTAAAAACACAGTTCAAAGTTTCATAACCGAAGAAAGGATCTAAAATTGTTATGAAATCATAAGATAATTAACTTAATTTAAATTTTTACATTTTGGAACAAAAAACAAATCAATATGATATAGGTTTTTCCTAGAATGATCAGAAGTGCATTTTTATAGATTTAAAACTGAAAAAATGTTCACCAAAGGGTCAAATCCTATAAAACAACCTCATATTATGATGGAATCATAGGAAAAAAAGTTACAAATAATTTATGACATATAGAAACAAAAATCTCATCAATATAATTTTTAATGAGTTTTTAATAATGAAAAGTACATTTATAAAGTTTTATATGTCTTTAAAAGCATTAACATTTAGTAAATGATCTTGGATTTTCATGAAATCATTGGGAAAAGAAATCCATTTAAATTGTGACATATAAGAATAGACTGTATTTCATTCCAATGTAATACATAACTAACATAATTATAAAATAAATTTTAATGTAAATAAACGATTAAAATAGGCTATATGGTCAAAACATAAAGAACACCCATGTATATTTATGAAGTCACCAAAATATAACCAACGTTTAATTTTTTACATGTAGGAGTGGACCATACGTCAATCCAACTTGTGATTTTCTTAGAATGAAAAAATGACAAATTATATTTATTTGAAATTTAAAAATGTGAAACAAAGCATTAAAACCTGAAATAAGACCTAAAATTGTCAATAGATAATATAAAATTGTTCATTGATCAATTTTATACATGTATGAATTGGATAAGGATTAATCTATCCCATATAGTGGTTGAAATGATCAAGAAAAAGTATTATTAAAATTAACAATCCTTTAGAAGGTGCGTTAAATAAAAAACCTAGAAAAAAACATTCGATTGTCAAAAAAGCATTAGAAAACAGTATTTATTTAATTAGTGATATGAAAAAACATATCCTAGATAAGTTCAATTTCATGTTTTATCATAATGAATAGGCTAATTTATTTATTTAAATGTTAAAAAATATTCTTTAAAGGGTGAAAACCTACCAAATGACCTCCGATTGTCATGAAATCATAAGACAATGTCCATAGATTAATTTTTGACATGTAACAAGAAAAAAATGTCAATTAACAGTGTAACATGGTTGAAATTACCCAAAAAATAGTTTTATTTTATTTAAAAGTATCTAAAAACACAAATCAAAAGTTCAAAACATAGGAAACAACATCATATTATTGTGGAATTGTAGGAAAATGTTTCTTATATACTTTTTCACTTGTATTAAGAGACATTTATTCATTTAGATGTGTGGTGATCTTGTAATAACTAAAAATTAATTTTTAAAGATTTTAATATTTTAAACTGTACCTGAAAAGGTCCTTACCCGGAAAAAAGTCTTATATTATCATTAAATCATAGAAAAAAAATTACAATTTTTTTTATATGAAGGAATAAACCGCACATCATTACAACATACCATGTTGTCAAAATACATCACAGATTGCCGTAAAATTATAGGTTGACCACATATTATTTCTTGGTGGGTTGTTTGTTCCTAGATTTAACAAATTATTCAAAAACCAATGTATTATTATTTCATGATATTTTGTGATTTATTTCTAGGTTTTGACCATTTAACACATGTTTTCTGAATTTAAAATCCATAAAACAATATTTTGATCATTCAAAGGCCAAAAACATAGAAAACGACCCCCCAATTGTTGTAAAATAATAGGACCATGACTGTTTAATAATATTTTACATGTAAGATCATGACACACATTAAATAACATGAATAAAAGAACCATTTAATTTGTGATTTTTTTGGAAAAAATAACATACTAATTCAACTTGGGTTTTTTTCAGAATGACTAGAAGTGTGTTTTCATTGATTAATTTAAAAAATGAGTATGAAAATGTCAAACCATGAAAAAAATTAGATTATCATGAAATCAATGGAAATTAATCGATGGTCAATTTGTGACACATACAAATAGACCACATGTCTATTCGACATTGGGTGTTATGGGGATAGGATGGAGGTTGGTTGGGTTTGGGGATGCTAAGTTCAATTTCGGGGGGGGGGGGGGGGTACAATTACACTAGGGTATTGGTGGGGGATTATACTAGGGGTTTAGGTTAGTGGGTTAGGGATTATGTTTGTTAGGGTGGGTGGGGGGTTACCTATAGAATAGGGTCATTAGGGTAGGGTGGGTTAGAGGGGGGTAGATATGTTCAAGCTAGGAGGTTAGTATTAGGCTAGGGTTTCTGTTAGGGGTGGGGGGTTATGCTGAGGCTAGTGTTTAGTTTAGGTGATAGGGGGTTAGGTTGGTTAGGTTGGGTTATAGAGAGTGTGTGTGTGTGGAGGGGGGGTAAGGCTAGCGAATGGGGTTAATATTAGGGTAGGGGTTATGATAGGATTAGGCTAGAGGTTAGGTTAGGGGTAGGGGCTGGATTAGGCTAGGGGTTAGATTATGGTGTAGGGGGATTAGTTAGGCAGAGTGGGTTAAAGGGGGGTAGTATGGTTTTTTTGTAGGGTAGGGGGTCAAGAGTATTCAAGGGTTTTGGTTAGGGGTTGGTATGTTACTATTAGGATAGGGGTTAGGTTATAGGATAAGGTTTAGGTTGGTTAGGGTGGTATAGTGGAAGTTAGGTAGGTTTATATTAGGGGAGGGGGTTAATATTAGGATATTCTTTTGGTTAGGGTACATGGGGATAAATATTAGGCTAGGGGTAATGTTACGGGTGGGAGGTAGGATTTCGTTACGGGTTAGGTTTGAGGCTAGGGGATTCGGTTGGTTAGGACGAGTTAGAGGGGGTGTTTAAGCTAAGGGATGGGGTTAGGATTATACTGTGTGTTTGGTTAGGGGATGTGGGTTTATTATTAGGAAAAATTATATCATAGTGTCTAATGAGTTTGGTTGTTTAGGGTTAGTTGGGGGAAAGTTTATGGGGACTAGGATTGGGTTAGGGATATTGGAGGTGGGGTTAGCCTTAGGTTTGGGGTTGGATTAGGATGGGATTAGGTTAGGGTCTGGGGGTTATGATTAAGAAATCGGTTAGGTTGGTTAGGGTAGGTTAGGGGGGAAGGTTTAGTCTAGGTGTAGGGGTTATGATTAGGCTAGGAGTTAGTTTAGGGATGATTGGAGAGTTCATATTAGGCTAGAAGTTTGTTTCGGGGAAAGGGGTGAGGTTGGATAGGGTGAGTCATAGGGTGGGTTGGGGGTGGGGGTTAGGATTAGGATATGGGTTAGGTTAGGTTCTAGTGGGATAGGTTGGTTAGGGTAGGTCATATGGAGGTGGTACATTTAGGGTTTTTGAATTAGGATAGTGGTAGTGGGGTGGGGGTCATGTTAGGTTTAGTTTTAAGGGTGGGTAGTTTATGGTGAGGGGGTATGATTAGGCTAGGGGTTAGTGGGGTCAGGATTAAGAAAGGGGCTTGGTTAGGGGCTAGGGGGTTAGGTTGGTTAGGGTTAAGATAGAGGTTGGTTTGGGGAGGGGGTTAAGATTAAGATAGTGTCTAGTTTAGGGGATATGGGTTTAGGTTTTTAGGTGGGTTAGAGTTTGGATTAGAGAGGTGTGGGTGGATTAGGATTAGGCTAGATTTTAGGCTAGGGGAATGGGGTTAGGTTGGTTAGGGGTGGTTATGCTTGGGGGTGTTATGATTATGCTAGGGGTTAGGCTTGGGTTTGGTGACAAGGATAGGTTTATTCAAGGGGTTTTGTTAGGGGATATGTGTTTAGGTTGTGTAGGGGGGTTAGATAGTGGTTTGGTAGGGGGGTTAGGGTTGGGGTGGAGGGGGTTAGGATCATTCTAGGTGTTATATTAGTGTATGTGGGGTTACGATATGGTTATGGGATTGGTTATGAGATAGGGGTTAGGTTGGTTTGTATTGGTAATCAGGGGGTTGGATTTTAGGAGGGGATGGGTTAGGATTGGGCTACTGGTTAGGTTAGGGGCCATGGATGGGGGTTGGGTTAGGATTAGGTTAGTGTATAGGGGGTTAGGTTGGTTAGGGTGGGTTGGGGGGAGGTGGTTGTGTTTAGTTTTATGGTATTAGGTTTTAGTTTTAGGTGGTAGGGTGTTATGATTATGCTAAGGCATAGGTTAGGGGAAATGGGGTTAGGTTTGTTAGGATGGGTTAGAGGGTCCAAAGGGTTTTGTTTAGTTTTTTTTCTAGGGGGTTATGTTTTATCTGGGGTTAGGTTATAGTTTTAGGGTGTGTTTCATAGTATTAGGCTAGGGGTTTGGTTAGGATTTAGGGGGTTATGTATGTTTGGATGGGTTAGAGGATGGTTTGGATTAGTTTTTTTTGGGTGTAGGTTTAGCAAGGGTGTTATGTTTTAATTTTATTGCGGATGGAGTTAGGATGAGGATAGGGTTTATGTTAGGGGGTTTATATGGGGGTGGGGGGTTAGGTTTAGTTTTATGGGAGAGGTGGTATCGATTCAGATATGAGTTAGGATGGTTAGGGTGGGTTAGTGGGAAGAGGGTTTGGGTTTACATTTAGGGTGAGATTGGTTTTAGTTGGGAGGTATGATTATGTTATAGATTAGGGTAGGGGTTAGGGGGTTAGGTTGGTTAGGGTGAGATATAGTGGTGGGGGTAGGTTTAGTTTTTGGGGGAGAGTTTTAGTTTGGGGGGGGGGGGTAAGTTTTTGGTTTTTGCGGGGTGGGGGTTAGTTTTAGGTAACGGTTCAGGTTAGTGGATATGGGGTTTAGTTTTAGGGTAAGTGGGTTAAAATTGGTCTAGGGGGTTAGTTATGGTATAAGGGTTTATGGTGGTTAGGGTGGGTTGGGGTGTATGTTTTGTTTTTTTGGGATGGAGGTTAGGTTTTAGATTTTCTACTGCGGTTAGGATTACATTAAGGGGTAGTTTGGTTAGGGTGGGTTAGGGGTAGGGGTTTAGGATTAGGTTACGGGCTAAGTTGGTTATGTTGGGTTGGGGTGCTTGTTTTTAATGGGTTAGGGTGTGTAAGTGGTGTTAGGTATAGTTTTAGGGGGTAGGATTAAGATAGTGGTATTATGAGGGATTAGGTTAGGGGGTTAGGACCGTTTGGGTGGTTTGGAGGGGGGTACTTTTAGTTTTTTAGGGGGGTGGTTGATTTTAGTTTTAATGTAATGTGTTAGAATTAGTCTAGGGGTTTATGATTATTATAGGGGTTCAGTTAGGGGATAAGTGGTTTTTATTGGTTAGTTAGTGTGTGTTGGGGGGGGGGGGTTCAATTTAGTTTTAGGGGGGGTTAGGATTTAGTTTTAAGGTGGAGTGGGGGATAAGATTTTGCTAGGGGTATTCATGTGGGGGTGTAACATCCCAGGTACATAATGAATATAAAATTTTCATTTTTATTAACATTCTTTAATTAAATATTAATTTTAATTTAAAGGGGATGATATGTTTTATGTCATACCAGATACACAACAACGGTTTTCTTTGAAATCCGTTGTCGCACACAACATTGAGTTATACCGAAATCTAATATAACGATATTATTATTTTATATGTTAGTTAGAACATTGTCATTGTATTTGAGGGAATGAAAATAACTAACTACAATATTATTACACATGTTTGTTAAATGCTTTGATTTTTATCCAATAAAAGTTAGAGACTTATAATGTGAATGAATCCAATTTTATGCACAAATACTCTAATATTTTTTAAAAGGTTGATTTAATTCCTTTTGATGGAGAACCATTTTTAAATATTTTTTGTAACTTTTATATGTTCTATTTGAAAAAAAATATTCTTCTTTTGAATCAGGACATCAAAATTTACTTTGGATGAAATATTTTTATTTTTCTGATAATGTTCATTTTTTAATGAATAGTGAAAATTTCTGCATTTTAATTCAAAACTGCCTTTTAATATAATTTATTTATATGGTAATATTGTCTTTTTAATTGGGTTTAAAGTTTAATTAGATTATATTTTTACAATTTAATAAAATTATGGTCATTTTAAGTAATTTCACATTGAAATTGGACATAAACAAGTGTCAATCTTTGGATTGTTATTATTTCTAAAAAACACGCTTTTTTGACAACATGAATTGATTTTAAATTAATTTCTAAAATTTCTGTATTTTTAATTTGATAAAATGGATTCCATATTTGGAATTAGGAGGTCCAAATTTTTTAAATATTTAACTTTTATTTCTAGACATTATCAATAGTAACTTTAGTAAATATTTTATTTACCATGGTTAAAGGGTAAATCTGGTAAATAAGGGTAAAAATAATACTATACTAATATTAAGTTACCTGAAAACATGTAATAAACCTATTGGATGATAAATTTTTGACCATTTTAATCCTTGCGTCGATTTGGGGACCCCATGAAGCCACTAGTAAGTGAAAATGACACTTTATAAAAATTAATTTAAAGATAAGAAAAATGTAACATAAACATATATCTCTTTGTAATAATTTTTTTATAATTGGTTATATAAGTTATATTTTCGAATATAAATAGTCATTAAAAAGATAAAAATAACATATACATTATTATTTTTTATTTATAATTTTTTTAAATTATATAAATTAATTTAGTTATGACACAATTGTGATACAGTAATTGCTTCATTAATAAAGGATTAAAATAAATGATATTATAATATTGACATAAATTTATTTTGAAAAATTTAATGAAATAAAAGAATTTTAGGGATAATAATGAATTGTTATATTTGAATTATTGATGGTTTTTTTAATAATCAAGTTTTTATAGTGTTTTTAAAAGTCATGATGTGAATAGTTTATAAATTGACTAAATGTGTTTTTAAAACAATTAATATCATATTAAATGATAAATTAATTCAAAAAATATAATATTCGACCAACTAACATATATGATGTTAAAAATATTATTAATGATCCTTTTTTGGTAACTTTTAATTTCATAGTAAATATTTTAACCATATAGTATTAATATATAAGAGGACATAGTAAAAGTTAAATAAGTTAATAAAGGGTTAAATAAAACAGATAAGGATTAAAAAATATCTACAACCTATAAAATTATTATAAGATGATTTTAATTCAACTTATATGTACCGTATATTCTAATTAAATATGTTTTGGACCTTTTGAAACCCAAATTCATTTTATAATAAAATAATACTATCAAACTTTCCTAAAGAGCTCCTCAAACCTCTTATAAAATGCCACCAACTCTAACCCATTACTCACAACTCTAAAGCCTCATGTATCATCTAAAACATACTTCAAGAATCTCCCATCATCCCTCTATTACTCCTAGAATACTTATCCTACTCATAAGGAAATTCAAGAAAGCCTATTGGTTCAAACCAAAGGGAGTTACCTGATTTAAAGGTAACATCTTCTGTCATGTTCTTTTCATTTATTTTCCTTCCCAAAAAAACTAAAATCTAATTATTCAATTATTTTAAATATACTAGGATGTATTTATGAGAATTATTAAAACCACACTTCCACACACCTCTATCTAATGGATACGATCATACTATTTCTACAGATGACGCACTGCTGCCTAACAAAATGATGATTGTATAATTATCTCCTACCACATATCAAGGTAGCCATTTTGATGTAACTATATTTATATGTGATATATATTATTGTTATATTGTCTCTATACTTCTGTATTTTTCATTTATATCATACCTTTATGGTTTCCATAATGGGTAAATATGATAATTTCATTTGAGGAAGTGCGATATATCGTCCCCTAAAAGTTATATGACTCATTCATGCCATACGTGGGATGTATAAATGGTGGAGTTAGTTAAATTATACATGATATTATATTAAAATTACAATATAACTATTTATAATTATGTTTTTATTCAATTAAAATACGAAATATAAATGAAAGCGGTGTTTATGTGTGTGTACGACTTACCGTCTTCGTGAAGAGTGCATTTCATTTCATATCACCAAATGCTATTTACTATTATAAATACCTATATATAATATATATATATGATATATATATGATATATATGATATATAAATCAGTAATAAGATTCTAGAGATAATGTAATTTTGACCACATGTAAAACTTGTAATTATACGAAGTTAATTTTTGACTGAAGTACCAAATATTGACAAAACAACCGTTATTAACGTAAATGATTATGTAATGTTTATAATGTGTTAATTAGTTATAGAAAAGGAATAATAAACCAGAAAACGGTTCTTAAGAAAATTTAAATTAACTTTATATTATTATTCATGAGATTAAAGAACGAACGGGTCAAGTCGGACACAAGGTAAGGAGTTTTCATCTCACTTTTTATTCTCGTGAGATTCATTCTATATTTTACACTATTTCGTTTTATATGTAATTAAAATGATTGTATTATTTGTGTAATATAATATAATTTATCGGTATTTACATATTCATTGTATGATCCTTATTTCAAGGGGTGTATGTTCTGTAAGTTACAAAATCGATAAGGGAACCTTTCACCCTTCTCTTTTAGTAAAATACTTTTTTTATGTTATGTATTTAAATTTCAATTTTCAAATTTTGGGATATGTTATTATATATAATTATTTCTGTAAATTTTATGTCCATTTGATTAGAGACCCTTTTCTCTATCATCAACTGTTTTCTGAAATTTTATGTGACGTCGTTAGGCTTTCAAATTTCTGTAAGGGGACTTCTTAACCCAATTTCAATTCACTGGGTTAATCATCTAATTCTTGATTATGTCATGCTATGAATATTTTTGATTGAACTATTATTGTTTTACACATAATATCCACTATTTTTGGGTGTATTTATATTTTTCACACATAATTATGTCATTTATTTATCCTTAATCTAATGGTACAATCCAGTTAAGGGACTATGTCTCAATCTCCTTTCTTTGAAGCATATCTCGTTATTGTGTTCCTTTATTATCATATAAGGTGTATATGCATCCATTTTTACATATTATATCATGAATATATTTATTCTCAAGATATTATTGGTTTCGTACAATGTTAATTTTTAATTAATTTTATTCAAGTATTATCTCATGTGGTAAGGGACTCTTTAAATAAAACATTATTTTAAATGTTTTAATGATTTATTCTTTTGAATATTTCTCGTTAATGTTCACATTTTCAAAATGGTTTTCAGGATTTTTTTATATGGAAATTAATGTTTAAAAATGTTAATTCCATTAAATTTCTCAAAGAGGTATTGTACACTTTGATTCAAAAATCACTTTATTAAAAGTTTTAAATGGGTTTTGAAATGGATTGAATACTTCAATATCATGAATTGAATACTTCAATATCATGAATTGATTCATTTTGGTGGATGTGTGAAATGTTGATAATTTATGTGTTATGACTATGGTATGGTTCTTGGGCACTGGTTACGTATATGGGTGGTTCCGTGATAAACCTAGGGTGGGTGAGCCCGACATAGGTCTCCATTGCATTGGTTAACATGATGGAGGTAAACGTTAATGATTCTACTAATAGATTTAGGGAATATACTATGATGGGTATTCAAAATGTAACTCCCTACGTATCTATGAAAGCTAAAATGTATGAATGTCATGGATGGCATAACTAACATTTATGATTTATGATTTTAATGTGTTATTAATAAATCTTATGATTTCATTAGGTATGTTAAAGAGCTTATGTTTTGTATGTATTGATGGAATAATGTTTTCATTCTTTATTTTATAACCCTTTCTAATATTTTTATGCTCATGCAACGTTTTTTAAATGTTTTTCATATAGTATTAGGTAGGGTAAAATAAAAGATGATTTTAAGAATATTTATATCAAGAAAATAATTTTTTTTTCTTTTAAGAGTTTTTGTATTATGGAAAATGTTGATACTGATTAGAATTGTATATTTTTAAATTTTGAGATGTCATGTAATAGTTATGGCCTAATTCTCTAAAACCCTTAACCTAAAAATATCCTTAATGTGAAATCATAACATTACTAAAGATTAAGTAATGTTTAAGGCTGGGGCCTTATAGGATTGTTAAGAATAGTCTTGGGTCATTAAGGTTGGTATTAGGCTAGGGACATTAGGTTGTGGTTTAAGGATGGGGGTGTTATTTTTTAGGGGATTTGGATGGTTATGGTGCGTAGGGGATGTGTTATGTTTAGTTATGTGGGTAGGTTAGTGGTTTGGTTTGGTTGGGGGGTAGGTTTTAGTTTTTTTGTGATGGGATTAGGATTATAGTAGAGGGTTAGGTTTTGGACTATGGGTTAGGTAGTATAGGGTGTGTTAGAGTGGGGGATTAGGGTTAGTTTAGTGGGGTAGGAATTTATTTTATGGGGGAGGGGGTCTAGATTAATCTAGGTGTATTGTAGGGGGGGTTATAATTAGGCTAGGGGTATGGGGGTGGGTTATAATATGGGATAGGTTAGGGTTTGGGGTTGGTAAGAGGGGTGGGGGGTTAAATTTAGTTTTTTTAGGGTGGGGATAGGTTTATTTTTAGAGTGTAGGGGTTTAGTATTAGACTAGGAGTATTAGGGTGGGGCTTAAGAGTAGAATACAATTATTTAGGGGGGGGATTATGATATTATATTATGTTGGTTAGGGTGGGTTAGAGGTTTATGTGTGGGGGATTTGGTTAGGGGTTTAGGTAATACATGGTTTGATTGGTCAGGGTGGTTAGGATGGGTAGGATTAGGCTAGCGGTATTGGGGTGGGGGTATTAGGCTAGGGGTTATGTCAAGGGATAGTGGGATAGATTGTCTAGTATTGGTTATATGGGGGTGTGGGTTATGTTTAGTTTTATGGGTATTAGGGGGGATTAAAGGATTTGGGGTTCAGGTTGGTGGCTAGGGGTTATGTTGATTAAGGTGGGGGATTATGTTTTTTTGGGGGGTTAGGTTTTTGTTTTTTGGGAGTGGGTGATAGGATTTGGATAGGGATATTGTGTGTGTTAATGGGGGGCATTAGGAAATGGGGTTAATTAGGAAAGGGTAGGTGGGGGTAGTTTTAGTGGTTATGGGTTTGGATTAGGTGTGAGGTGTTGGGGTGGTGGGGGAATTATATATAGATTTAGGGGGAGGGGTTGGATTATTCTACTGGTTAGGTTAGTTCTGGTGGGTCAGGTGGTTAGTTTTAGTTTTAGTAGTATTGGGGGGGATTGGGCTAGGGTTTAGGTTAGTTATGGGTGGTTATAGGGGGTATTAGGTATAATTTAAGGGGTATTGGGGGGATTAGTATAACGGGTTAGGCTAAGTTACAAGGGGTTTGGTTCGGTAAGTGGAGGGGTAGTTTTAGCGGAGGATCTCCAGATTATGATATGGGTATTTTTGGGGGGTGGGGGCTGGATTATGATAAAGTTATTGGGGTGGATTTGGATAGGGGGTTTGGTTAGGTTATTGGTTGTTAGGATGGTGAAGGTAAGTTAGAGGGTGTGGGGTGTTATTTTTAGGTGATGGGGTTAAGATTAAGCATGGGGTATTGGGAGGATTTGGATTAGAATAATGCTATTGGGGGTGCATTAGTCTAGGTGATTGGGATCTAGGATGGTGATTTTTGTTAGTTTAAAGTAAATGGGGTGGGGGTTAGTGTTAGGGGTAGGGTGTTATGATTAGTCTATGGTTATTGGGGGGTAGGATTTGGATAAGGGATATGGGGTTAGCTTAGTTTCGTTTTAGTTTTAGGTTATATGTGTAGATTATGGGGTTCAGGGTTAGGATAACATTAGAGGGTTTTTAGGGTGGGGTTTAGGTTTAGTGTCATGGGAATTGGGGGGGACTAGGATAGTGGTCAGGTTAGAGGCCAGGGGTTTAGGTTGGTTAGTATGGGTTATAGGGGGATGAGGGTTAGTTTTAGGGGAGGGGCTGGGGGTTAGCTTTGGGGCTAGTGTGTTAGGTTGGTTAAGGTGGGTTTAGGGGTTGGTTAGGGGTTATGGGTTTAGGATTAGGATAGTGGTATTATGTGGGGATTAGTTTAGGGTATATGGTGTTAGGTTGGTATGGTTTTGTTTTTAGACTATAGGTCTAGATTAGTGGGGTCAGGGTTAGGTTAATGCTAGAGGGTTTGGGGTGGGATCATGTTTGTTTTAGGTTTTGGGGAGGTAGAATTAGGCTTGGGATATTGGGGGTTATGATTAAGGTGTAGGGTGTTGGGAGGTTAGGGTATAGTGGTTTAGGTTGGTTAAGTTGTAGTTATAGGCTTTGAGTGTATATTAGGGGGTTTTAGGTAAGGATTAGGATAGAGGGTTGAGTTCAGGGTTGGGGGGTAAGTTTTAGTGGGTGGGGGTTATAATTAGGCTTGGGGTATTGGGTGGATTAGGATTAGCTTTGTGGATAGGGTGTTAGGTTTGGTTAGTTTTTGTTTTAAGTTATATGTGTAAGTTAGGGGGTTTAGGGTTAGGATTATATTTGGGGGTTAGTTTTAGGGTACTAGTTCAGATTAGGATTGGATATTGTGGGGATTATGTTAGGTTGGGAGGGTTAGTTTTAAATTATGGGGTTATGATTATGATATGGGTGTTCGGGTGTGGGGGGGGGGGTATTTTTGAGGAGGGGTTCGGAGTAGGTCATGGTTATTATGGGTGTCTGTGTGGGGTGGGGGTGGTTTATGATTAGGATAATGGTATTTGGGGGGGTAGGATAGGGTGTTCAGTTTGGTAGGGTGGGTTGGGGGGTTAGTTTTAAGGGGTTATGGTTTAGGATGAGGGTATTTGTATTGGGGGCTGGGGGTTAGGATTAGGATAGGGGTATAAAGGAGGAGTTAGGATTAAGGAATGGGTATTCAGGGGGGCATAGGGGGTGAGGTTGGTTACGGTGGGTTGGGGCGGGTTAGTTTTATGTGGTAGGGGGTTACAATTTGGCTATGGCTATTGGGGGGGTTAGGGGGTTAGGGGGTTAGGATTAGGATATGGTTATTTGGGGGGGTAGTATTAGGTTATATTCTATGGGGTTAGTTTTAGGATAAAATTAATGGTGGTGATTGGGGGTTAGGTTAGGGGATATGGGGTTAGGTTGGTAAGGGTGGGTTAGATGTTGAGGGGGTTAGTTTCGGGGGTATATTTCTATAATTCAACTAGGGGGATTAGTTATGTTCTAGGGGGTTAGGTCGATTAGGGTGGGTTAATGGGGTTAATTCTAGGGGTTAGGGGGTTATGATTAGGCTTGGGGTACTGGGGGGGAAAAGTTAGGGCAATTTTTTATGTTGGTTATGGTGGGTTAGAGTGGGGGTTAGTTTTAGAGGGTAGGGGTAGGATTACAACAATGTAATTGGGGGTGGGGGGGGGGATTACATATGTGGGGAAGGGGGTGTTAGGATTGGGGGTTAGGTAAGTGGTAGGGGGAAGGTTTTTTAGAGGAGGGGTTAGTTTTAGGAGGTAGGAGTTATGATAAGGATATGAATATTTATGGGAGTGTATGATTAAGTTAGGGGCTAGGGGTTAGGTTGAGGCCAAGGGTATTAGGGGAGTTAGCCTAGTGGGTTAGGTTGGTTAGGGTGGGTTTTAGGTGGGGGTTAGTTTTAGTGTCATGGTTTAGGATTATTATAGGGGGTTAGGTTTGGTTATAGGGGGTTAGGTTGGTTAGGGTGGGTTAGAGGAGTGGTTTAGTTTTAGGTGGTATGGATTTTGATTATGCTACGGCTATTGGGGTGGGGGTAGGATAGGGGTTAGGTTGGTTTGGGAGGGATAAGGGGTTATTTTTAAGGGGTAGAGGTTAGTATTAGGGTAGGGGTATTGGTGTGGGGGCGGTAGTATATGGTTAGGGGCTAGGGGGTTAGGTTGGTTAGGTTTTAGTTTTAAGGTATTGGTGTAGATTTCAATGTTTACGGTCTGGATTTGGATAGGGGTATTAGTGGGGGTTATGATTATGGTTGGGGGACATGATAGGGGGTTAGGTTAGGCTCTAGGTTGGTTAGGGTATGTGGGGGGTTTGTTTTAGTGTGTATGGGGTTAGTACATGGATAAGGGTGTGGGGGTGATGGTTAGGATTAGGTTTGGGTATAAGGGGTTATTTTTGTTAGGTTTTGGTTTTAGGGTATTTGAAAATTACCATTGATTTTTTAAATTCATTAAATGTATTTATTATAGTCCGATGTACGGTATGGTTAGAATGAATGAAAAATAAGTTTTACTTTATTTAAATCTAATTAAACTGAGAAGAAATATGTGCAAAACTAGATTTTTTTTATTTTCATTAAATAATAGGAAAACAATCACAATTTAATTTATGATGTATAGGAATACACTCACACCATTTAAACATGTATTTTTTCAACACCTTGAGATTTTATGAGGTGTTTTTTCAATTATATGTAATTTTTTGATAGTTTTCATTACATGCAACACTGAATTTATCTTGCAACACATGAAACACTGAATTTTTTGTTCTCTACACACAATATAGATATTTACTTGAGTTACAAGAAACACTAAGTTTGGCTTGTTCTACACACAACACCAATTTTGGCTTTCATTACATGAAACACCGAGTTTAAACCAAAAATGACATACTATTAAAATATTACTATTTAATATGATAGTTATCACCTAGATGTTGGAATGACAAGTATGAATAAGATTAACTAAATTGTGATAACATATAGTTTATACCTATATTAAAATGAATTATTTTTCTTCCAATTATTTAGATATGAAAATAAAAACCATTTTGAAAATTAATGGAATCATTTTTTGGAAAACTATTTTTGTGCGCAGAAATGTGTTTTATATCAATCAATTAAATAAATCACTATTGGTGAATGATTCTAATGAAATTTATATACTATATATTTAATCAATTTTTTTGACATTCATCTTATTTTTTTCTAGTAATTAGATAATAATAAATCCAATTTGACGGTTAAAAAAACTTTTTTTAAAAAAGTATTTTTATCACATTTTGCGTACATATATTTACAATAAATTTTTGAAAAAATTAGAGAATTAATTTGAAAAAATTATTATTTTTGGAAATCATAATATTAATATATTATTCGGGTGAATTTTTTAGAAATATTTTAGAAGATAAATATTTTTATGAATAGTTAAAAATATTAGTTTTTTATGAATTTTCATTTATTTTAAATATTTTGAAATCATAAAAACTGTTTTTAGATGGTTTTTAAAGAAAAATTATTTTAATTATATATATATTAATAAATTTCAGGTCATTTAGATCAATTTTATATATAATTTTCATATAAAATCCTTTTAAAATTTTGATGATTTTCTCTTCGAAAAACAACATTTTCACTGCCTCTTTGGGTTTAATTTTAAATTAGAATTTTACAATGATGTTAATGTAATTTGAAAAAATAGATCCAACATTTGGAATAATTATAATTTATATTTTATAATAAGGTCAACTTAATTTTTTAATATTCTGAATCATAAAATTTTTAAAAATAAATTACCACGGTTAAGGTAAAAACAGGTTTATTGTGGGGCTAAACTAAAAAGATAAGGGGTAAAATGACATAAAATTTTCCAAACCCAATTTTTTTAAAATATTTTAACCTAATCACGTATATGTTTAGACAATGGGATTTTTTTAGGACTCATAGAATGTAGAAAACATCGATATACCTTTTTCTTTTCGAAAATCACAAGTGTGACACTCACTTCACGTAAAAAATGCCACCCCTCACCCCTCTTCTTAACTCCTCAAAAACCATTTTCTCCTACCATGAACATACCAAATAATTTTATAAATTCCATACCCTCATTAAATTGTCCTTATCTTGGTTATTAATCCCTCCTAATAAGTCTTTAAATGTAATCCAAAAGAGGCTCTCCGAAGAAGACATAAAATTCGTAAACATCTGTTTTTTATTTATTATTTATCCACCATTTATATTTTTAAAATATGAAAAAATAATAACAAAATAATAATAAATATACTTAGATACTAATATGTTAATATAATAACCTAAATAAATCTCCTCTCCCATCAAATTGGATACAGAATCGTCATTTGTGTGTACAGCGGACTACCGTCTCGCGAACCGATGTTATTCGTTTTGCATCACCACCTATAACAAATGGATATAATGCTGGATATAATGATTATATATGATATTTATGATATTATTATTCCTATTTAATTATAATTCCACGTATAAATTCTTACCTACAAACCGGTTGGAAAATAAAAACGTCACTCATGTGTACAGCGGATTATGGCCTCCCGAAGCGATGAGATTCATTCTTCATGTACGATTTACATAGAAGGTAATAGGGTTTGGATTAAATAAAAAATGGGATATAAATATATATATGAAATAAAAATTCATCCATAATGGTAATATATTATTTTCCATTCTTTCATACAATCTGTCGATAAAATGAAAAAAACGTTCATGCGTACGTATGACCTACTATCTCCATGAACAATGTATTTAATTTTTTTATCTCTAACTTTTATATATTAACATAAAAAAATATCTAATTAATATATTCATTAAATTTATATCATGGTTATAATTATTGAGATTATGGAATTTTGATCAATGTAATAAGACCTAAAATAAAAAATTCAAAACATACACAAAAAACAAAGTGGTTATTATAAAAAACAAAATTTTAATAAAACAATTGGTAACAAACAGGTAATAAAAGGTCATAATTATATCATATATTGTATGATATATATAAGTATGGTTATATAATAAATTCATAATAAAATTATATTCATTATACAGTAGGTTCAAACATGCACAACAGAAGTTGAGGCTTAAGGTAAGATATTTATAGTCTCTCTTTTATTTCTGAGAGATATATGAAAAATCACCACTCGTTTCTTTTCTGTGGTGTATATACTACCACATTGACATGTTATATGATGAATATACATATTTTCATGATATTAGATGTTTTATTTTATATTATTGTTTCTCTATATGGTTTATCATTGTGATGAAAACATATTTATTAATGTTGTTTCTCTTCCAAAGGGTATACCATGCTTAAATGATTGTGAAACCCACTTATTTTAAAAAAAGTTATGCATTGATGAAATGGTGAAATTATTATGAAACCTATTTAATTTAAAAAGGTTATTTTATGATGAAAAGTTTATGAAACACATTTCTTTTCATGGGTTCTGATGTGAAGAATGTTTTATGATATTTTGGCACACATATGCATGATTTTTATTATTTTACGGGTGTGACCTATATCTCCCTATAATGCGGTTGGAAAAAGTTTGATATCTCATGAGATAAATCGGAATTTAATGGAAATTTAACCATGTTTAGTAAGGGTATTTTCCCACTATGATAGTCTAGTGAGTTAACCATGACTACCATGATGGTTTGGGGAGTGAACTCATTCCACTATGATAGTCTTAGAAATGTTCCTTCAACTAATAAAAAAATAATTTTATTTGCATATGTGTAGGCCAAAAATATATGCCTTATGAAAATTTTATGTTTTCATGGTTCATAATCTTTGATACCCTTATGATTCAGTTCATACAAACTTACAATCTTTATTCAATGACTCAAGATTATGATATTTGATATGTAGGGTATGGTTTTCAAATGGTATGCTCATTTTCTCAAACCCTTATACTCATATTATGCTTACATATACCACTTGTTTACCATTACTGAACATATGACCTCAACCAATATTACATTTTCTTTCCCCATTTAATTATGAAATTTAATATATATGATATTCTTAAGAAGGGTTCTAGTTATGGAGAACATATTGAGAGATGATGTAGCTCATTTATGGACCCGGTATCCAAGTTTCCAAATGCCCTAGATCAAAATGATTCTAGAATGGATCAATTTTTATGTAATGAATATTCATCTTTTAAGATTTAATATTTAAATTTGAAAATTTTGGGTCACTATATATTTTCATGAATTGAAAGAATTTATTTTTATTGATTTAAGTACAAATCCATGTATCAAAAGGCCTAAAGCTAGAAAACAAGCTCAGACCATTATGAAATCATAGGAAAATGATCGATGATCAATTTCATACATGTATGAATGAACTGGACATCTATTTGACATGTGGTGTGGTTACAATGAACTAAGTTGAAGTTTTATTATATTTATGTCTTAAAAAATATTCTTCAAAGTGAAAAAATTGAGCAAGAAATCTCAGATTATTATATAATAATAGGATAATTAACACATTTTAAATTTTGGTCTATTGGAATAGACTGCACATCAATATGAAATGTGGTTTAATTAGAAAGATAAAAATTTTGTTTTATGGTTTTAATTAAAAAAAGTGTCAAAAGTTTGATAAATATAAACAATATATTATATTATAATTAAAACATCATAAAACTATTGTTAAATAACATGTAATATATTAGGATATAGTCTTTTAAAATTCCATGAAGTGGTCTCAGTAGAACCAAAAGTGTTTTTTAAAGATTTATGTCTTTCGAAACATATTTTAAATGGTGAATAAATAGAGACTGAACTTATATTGTAATGAAATAATTGAAAAAAAATCTCAATTTTACTTGTGACATATAGGAGTAAACCACATTTCATTCAAATGCACTATTTGATAAAAACGGTCAACAAATGAATTGTAAAAAATGATTCAATTCATGTTATAAAGTAAAAATGTAACAAAATAACTTTAATTATCATGAAATAATAGGAAGAAAAAACCATTTAGTTATGTCAATCATTCTCTTCGTTTTCTTGAAATGACCAAACATCTGTTTTTATTGATTTTCAAGTAAAAAAAAGTAAATCAAATGTTCAAAACCAATGAAATGATCTAAAATTGTCATGAAATCATAGGATAATTATCCTTTATTAATTTTGGATACGTATTAATGGTTTTCCCATGAAACCATCATTTAGTGTGGTTGGAATGATCGAAAAAAAGTTTTATTATATATAATAGTTTTTAAAAACATACGTCAAAGGATCAAGAACTAACAAGAACCCTTAAATTGCTATACTGTCTTAGGAAATTGACCTCAATTTAATTTTTGGTATATATAAATAGATCAAACATTCAACTTTTGGTTTTTACATAATGACAAGAAGTGTGTTTTTATTGTTCTTAAAGTAAAAAAAATTAGTCCTAAAGGGTAAAAAACAATCAATAATGTACAAATTGTCATTAAATCCTAAGAAAAGGATAATTGATTGATTTTTACATTTATAAAAAGACTGTATGCCCATATGATGTGTGTTGTGGCCGTAATAACCAAATTATCAATTTCAATATATTTAAAATTATTTAAAAACAAGCATCAAAGGTCAAAACCTATCAAATGGCCTTGGATTATCCAGATATCATAAGGAAATAATATCCAATTAATTTTTAACATGGAGGAATATACCGCACATATAAAAATGTTCTTTATTGTCATAATTTAGAATAAATAGTTTAATTAGATTTAATAATATTTTAAAAACATGCATTAAATGGTTAAATTCAAGAAAAAAACATTGGATTATAATAGAATTATATGAAAATATTTCTCAAATATTTTTTTGCCTTGTAGTAATATACTTACGATCAATCTAATGTTCGGTGAGCACTGAATAACCAAAAGTTTATTTTTAAATAATCTGGTCATTAAAAAATTACATCAAATGGTCAAAACATAGAAAACAACCTTGAATTATCATGAAATAGATGATAATTACTACCATTTAATTTCTTACATATAAGAATAGATTGTATGTCATTTTGATGTATTGTGTGGTTAGACTAGGCCTCAGATAATTTTAAAATTATAGGATGAGTCCGGATTAATTATTGATGGTTTTTTTGTTCGCACATGTAACAAATTATTTGACAACTGTTGTCTTTTTATTTAATGATAATATGATATTGTTTTATACTTTTTGATAGATTTTTTTGACTTTTAAATCCTTAAAAACACATTTTTTATCATTTAATTAGTAAGGACATAGAAAATGACCTAGAATTATTGTGAAAACATAGGGCAATGTTTGTCATTTAATTTTTTATTTTTGTGAATTATGAAGACAATAATATTATATGTGGTTTTCTAAGAATGAGTAAATGTGTATTTTTATTGGGTTTTAAGTCAACAAAACATTCCAAAAAGCATAAAAACATAGAAATTTTCCTTATATTGTCATGAAATCATAGAAAATATTGTTGATTGATGTTTAACCAGAATGAATAGATTGCATATCATCAATCCAATGTGAATTGTGGTTGGAATGGCCAAAAATTTTGTTTTATTAGATCTAGAAATCATTAAAAACATGAATTAAAGGATAAAAATCTAGAAAATAACCTTTTAATGATGTTAAATCAAAATATTACCATCACTATTAAATTTTGGTTATGTAGGAACATAATACACATCAATTGGACATGTGGGTTACTTGGAATGATTAAAAGTGTTCTCTTATTGATTTAATTCTAATAAAGTACATCGAAATTTCAAAACCTAGAAAACAATATTGGATTCTAATGAAATTATAAGGAAATTATTGATTTTCAATTTTTGATATGTATGAATAGACTACATTTCGATTAACATGTGGTGCGGTGAGTTTATAATAAAAAAGATTTTATTTTTAAATGTTTTAAAATCATTAATAGTACACTTTAAGAGGTCAAAACCTAGTAATGTTCTCATATTTTCATGAAATCATAGGATGAAAATTATTTAATTTATGTCATATAGGAATAGATTTCATTTCATCATTATATAATATGTGGTTAGACTAATTTAGTCTGTAAAATCACACTTCAAAGTGTCAAAACCACAAAAATAACTTTAAATTTTCAGGAAATTACTGAAAAAGAACCACCATTTTATTTTCGATGTGTATGAATAGATTACGCATCATTCTGAGGTACTATGTTATCAGACCACACCATATATTATTAAGAAATTTTAGGTTTACCACCAACTAATTTTGCTGGGAGGTTTGTTCCTTTATGTCAAAAAAATATTCAACAATCATTTTCCTATGATTTCCTAATAACCTGAGATAATTTTCAATATTTTGTCCCTTTAACACAAATTTTTTATACATACAAATAATTAAAAATCCATTATTGATCATTTAAAGGGTCCAAGACTAGAAAGAAACCTTTTATTGTTATTAAATCAAAGTGAAATGAAATTCATTTTATTTAAGACTTTTATGAATAGAAAACACATTGATATGGAATTTTGTTTGTTCAAAATGAATAGAAGTGATTTTTTATTTACTTAGAAGTCAAAAAAAAACATGTATAAAATCAAAATAACCAAGAAAATGATCTCATATTGGTTTTGAAATCATATAAAAATGATTTTTGATTGATTTATTACATATATAAATAGACTGGATGTTAGCTAGATGTGTGGTGTGGTTGGGATGGACAAAAATACAATTTTATTATATTTAAATGTTATTAAAATTAACCACAAAAGTGTTAGAACCTAAAAATAGTTTTTGAGTATCAGTAAATCATAGGAACACAATTTCTATTTAATTTATGATATTTGTAACTGTATCACATGCTATTTCGAATTTAGATGTCTCAAATTAACCATGAATGTGTTTTTTTATTTAATCCTGAAACATACATCAAATCGTCAAAACTAGGAAAAAAATATTAGACTATCATGAAATCATAGTAGAATGATAGATGATTGATTTTTGACATGTATGAATGGAATTCACATCAATTTGAGGTTCATTGAGGTTAGACCAACCTAAATGAAGTTTTATTAGATTTTAGTCTTCAAAAACATGCTTTAATGTTTTAAAACAATGATAACCATCTCAGATAGTCATTAAATCACAAGATAATAACCTTCATTTAACTTTTTGGAATGATAGAACACATCACATGCAAAAACTAGTGATTTATGATATATTTATCCTTAAATAAATTTAATTTTTTTGATAGCTTGTCATACAATCTACACTGAGTTTATAAATACTGTGATATACTATTAAAATATAATCATTTAATGTGACAGTTATCGCCTAGTCATTGGATTGGTGGTTATGAATTGGAATAAAAAAAATTATAAAAAATTTATCATTTACATATTTATAAAATTAATTCATTTATTAAAAATTGATTATAAATGAGAATAAAAAACCATTTTAAATTAAAAGAGGTGTTTTTTCTAGAAAACATATTTTTATGCTCATTAAGTGATTTTATATTTATAAATTAAATTAATAACTTTTTTTGAATGATTTTAATGAAATATATATATTATATATTGAATATTATTTTTAAAATTCTGAAAATATTTTTTCTATGAATGATATAAGAGTACATATACTTTTATCATTAAAAATGTCTTTTTTCCAAAAACTCGTTTGGTCTAGTTTTATGCAATTATTTTTAAATTAATTTCTGAAACATATAGAAATTGAATTGTTAAATTTAGATTCAATATTTGCAATCAAGGCCCTCAAATTTTGTAAATATGTTTATTTTAAATTTTTTATCACTCTGAATAGTTACCTGGGAGAATTTTTATCACCTAAGGGTAAAACGGGTAAAATTGAGTTAAAACTTTGGGATTATGCTTTAAAATTTCTAAAATACTTTAATTTATCTTATTAAATGAGTGGATTTTGGAAATTTCTATCCAGTTATCTACTATATTTCCACTTGTTTACTGTTTTCTTTGAGTATGATCTTTATATCAATTAAATAAAATAATAAATATAAAATGCCACTCTCATGACTTTAATATCTATAAAAGTTTTACATAAGGATAAATTTTTTACTTTTTCAGTTATAAATTTTTTATTGCAATATACAGTATTTTTTTATGATATTAATTTATTTCTATTTTTTAGCGATTGAATAATTACATTAAACTCTTAAACAACGTAGATAAAATTTTTCTTCAATTAATAGAAAAACAAAATAAATGATTTTAAAAATATGAAAAGTAATATAAAATTAATGAGTTATTTAATTCCATAATTTTTTAGATAAATATAAAAATTTATATGTGTTTTGAAGGTCTATATTTTAAATACTTTTTTGTCTAGTTGTTTTTAAAGTCAAATTAATGAAATGGTGTTAAAATGGGAATCATGATATTTTATAATAAATTATAATTTATTAAATGATTTAAAATTCATAAAAATATTATATTCATCCAAGTGAATTGGATGTTATTAAACATATCCAAAATGTTGTACTTATGGGTAACCTTTTTTATGGTAAAATTCTTGACCCTGGAAGAGTAAAAAACATTGATTTTTTTTGGTAAATGTCAAAATGGTTTACACACGGTTAAAACAAAAATATAATGGGGAAACCAAACCACAAAATTATTTACATTTAATTTTATTAGAGAATTTAGACTCATAATCCTATTATATTTTAATTATATCAAATTTTGATCAATTTTTCTATGAAATTTATTTTATATTTATTTAATAGTTTATGTAATTCCAAGAGGGTCTCTCCCTTCAATTATAAAAGGGATCCTCTTCACCACTCATCCTAACACCATTTAAACTTTATAGCATGGAATATCACTGAAATAATTCATTAAAAACTTCCTTCAACACATCCTAGAGCTTTTGGTCTTAATAAATGATCATCCCTCAAAGGATTAAGGTGTAAACCAAAAGAGGATTATCAATGAAGTGGTATAACTCTTAACTGAGAATTTTAAATTTTATTAATTAATATAATTCCTATAAATTAATGGTATCCATTATAAAATAATAAATTTATTATCTTAAATATTATTATTTTAATTATTTTAATGGAACAACCATTATTCATCTTCTACCCATTCGTTAGAAAACGATAACATTGCTCGTGCATATGTGCGGGTCACCACCTCCATGAGTCGATGTGATTCATTTTTCACTTCTGATTTAATTGAATGATAATAAGGATAAATTTAATTAAAATATATTATAAAATTATATAATAATTATTCTATAACAGTTAATTATTATTTACCTTCCTTTATTTTCATCCGTCAAAAAGTGAAAACAATGTTCATGTGTAGGTATGACGTACTATCTCCTTGAATGGTGTAATTCATTTTTATATATCTATATTTATTGGATGAATCTAAATATATATAATGAATATATATAATATAATTTTTAATTTTTTTATATTATTTAACAAGGATAAAATTACAAGGATGGAAACATCCGAAACAAAATTCTTATGAATAATGAAACAGTTAACAGCTGAAAACAAAGATTTTAAAAAATATTTATTAATATGTGGGTGTTTGAATGTTATAATGGGACCATATATGATATTATATTCATTTATATGATTCTTTTATATAATTATAATAAATTTAAATTTATTACTCCGGAGTTTAGAGTGCTTTCAAAGCAATTGGAACTTGACAAAAGTGATTTTTGATACAATCCCATTGTTTTTAAGGATTGTTTTTTATTATGATTTTGATGATGAAATTTCATTATATAATTCTCAATAAAAACAAATAATTTCTTATCCCCTAGTTATTTTTTTTATAATACGTGTTTTCCTTTAATTTTATTCTATTTAATAAAATAAGAAACCAAAATAAATTTTAAAGGAAAATTGACTTTATTTCTCTTTTCAGTAGAAAATACCCTTTCCTCCATGTCCATGTTTTCTATAAAATGATTTTAATAAATTTTTAATATTAATATATGATTTTTTAAATTAAATTTTAAATGTTTTTTTCAATTCTTTTTAATTTTTATTAAAATAAATCTTCTTATCATTTTTTCAATGAGGTATTTTGAGTTTTTAATAAAAATTTGAAAGTAATATTTGTTTTATCATACACTGCATGAATGATGTTTTCTTTGACCATGACCTCTCAATGAATTACATCATACTTTAAATGTTTCCAAGGTTATATTAAAACAATTGTTTTCTAAATATTTGGGATGTTTTTTAATTTAAAATAAGTGATTTCATTGTAAAAAATGGTATTTTCCTCATTAAATGTTCCATTGATATTTCAACGGTATTTTTCATCTCTGATAATATCTATTTATATTACTTATTATTTACTGGGGATGTGGTCTAATGATACTATCCAATATAATTATTTGTAGTTCTTATGATAGTGGTGATTTAAGAGTGTTTCTATGAAACCCATTTCATTTCCAAGGGTTAATTGTGTTTTGAAACCCATCTCTTTTCCATGAATTATGCTATAATGAGATGATGAAATGTTTATAAAACCAATTTATTTTTAATGGGTTATGATATTAAATATTATTTATTTTATTAGGTAACATATATATATGATCTTCATTATGTGATGTGTGGTCCCCAAATTTAATTTCCCTCTAATTTATTTAGTAAATATGGATATCTAATGAGATAATAAAGACTAGAATTGGGAGTGAACGCAGTTCATTGAGGGACTCTATCCCCTATGATAGTCATGTGAGTGAACCTTAACTAATATGATAGTTTTGGGAGTGAACCCAATGCACTATGATCGTCTAGGCATTGATATTTAAAAAATAAGAAAATCATTTTCTATACTTATGTGTATGCCAAAAAATTATTCTTTATGTCAATGTTGTGCTCTCATGTATCATGTTCTTATATTTCTCTATGATTCATGTCTTATGAATTACGAATATTTATTCTATTATTCTATTTTATGATCTATGATCTTATCATGATGATTTTACATTTTTAATATCATTTTCTCATACCCTTATGCACATGTTATACTTAAATGATCATTGATATCTCCCTTGTTTACCTTTAATAAGCATATAATTTCTCCCTTTCTTTTGTTTCCTTTCCACAGTTTATGAAGAATGGTATTAAGTATGATATGTAAAAGAAGGGGTCTAGTTGTGAATAACTCAGTGGGAGACAATGTAGTTTACTTTTGAACCAGTTTTCTTTGTATCTAATATTCCCAATATATTCCAAATATATATTTATACGATGAATATTGATGTTTTTTTAATGAATATTTATAGAAAAAGTTGTGATATACATGTATGAAAATTATGTGTCACTATACCTCACATCAATTCGACATGTTTTTTTCTTAGAATGATGAAAAGTATTCTTCGTTGGACATAAAAGTTAAAAAATGATCATCAAAGGGTCAAAATCATGAAAAATATCATGGATTATTATAAAATCACAGGATATGTTTTGAATAATTTGTTACATGAAAGAATATAAAGAACATTAGTGTAAAATGTGGTGAGATGAGAATAAAAAAAAGTTAATTTTTAAATATTTAAATTTTTTTAAAATGCGTTTTAAAGCATTAAGGTCAAGAATATGACATTGGATTGTCATGGAATCATAGAAAAAAGCATTTATCTTGTAACATGTAGGAATACTTCACATGTTGATATGATGCACTATTTGGTCACTAATTGAAAAATAAACATCCCAACAAATAAATGACTAAATTCATGTTATATGGTGAAAATACAGAAGATAAAATTTTATTATTTTGAATCCATAAGAAAAAAAACACTGTGTAATTTATGAAATGTAAGAATGGACTACATATCTATATTATACATGATTCAATGAGGTTATCAAGAAAAATATTCACTAGCCCTATAGATAGTTTGGGTATTTTTTCTATCTCCTTCTTTTACTTCTAACATAGAGCTGAAGTAGGTACAACCAAAGATTTGGGAAATCATGGTTATTCTATTACCATTTTATATGTTATTTTATGTTGTTATTCTTGTTATGCATATGATATTATCATGGAATACACCTATCATATTTGATCACACATGTTAAAGACACATTGTTGTTGTCCTACTGGGTTTTATTACTCAAACTCGACATATAAATCTCAATACAGGTGAATACTACATATTTTAGAATATGAGAAATGGAAATTGGATAATGGTAGATAGTTGAGTTGAAGAGTGTGGATCTAGGAGATGTATTAGTATAGAATATAATGTATACACTGATTTTATTTATGATTACCTATCACATATTTACTATAGTTTGGATTTCCACTTTTGTAGCCCTTTTGTTTATTGTACGACTAGTATTCCATCTATATAGTTTCTACATGTTTACTCAGGTCATTATATTTTATTAATTTTTTATATTATCATTTATACTAGGACATGATGTCTAGGGAATAGTTTCCCCACTAACATACTTAGACCCTTAATGCTAGTCGGCAACCTCTTGTGTGTAGGGAGGAATGCATTAGGTCATGTGGCACTTTGGTTTATACATGGTGGTTTAGGTTAGGGTGTTACAAAAATAGAATAAAATAACTGATTCTCTTAATTTCTATTTGGAATAATAAGAGACATGGTAGAAAAGATATAGTAGTGTGGGGCTTGGGTAGGGTAGTTTCCATATTCCTAGCTAACACATGTGTACGAGCCTCCAATTTACCATGGGTGGGATGGATGTTATTTTTTTTAATATTTTGGTTGTGTCATACATTATGATTTGCAACGTAGGTTCATATGCCAAATATATACTTGTTTTTATGCTACATATTAGTTCCTTAATATAATTCCTTGATTTATACTATCTTTTTGCGATAGTTTGTATGTTGTGTGATATTCCATGCTATTGTGATATATCCTTGTTGTAATTAATTAGATGAGTTGAAAAATAAATATCTTTTAGTTTTTATATATTTACGTGGATTATATTAATAGATGGGTCTTTTAGTTAGTACATGGAGGGTTATACCATGGGTTGTGGGTAAAATCCAAGGGAAACCTCTCTATGATCCCAAAGGCTGATTAGGGTTTATCCTTACAAGTATGATTTTTTCAAATGGTTCCATTTATTTACTAAATTTGAAACCCCATAGAAGATTTATGGGACAACCAACTAATGTGGGATGGGTGCTCCCAAAACCCATGTTCCATCACTAGATGTGTAGGTGGTTGCTAAAGAGAATGCCCCAAGACTTTATCTAGTGGTTTAGGCAGTAGGATCACTCTAGTTGGGAGTCCTTCCTGCAGGATCCATGTTTTAATATAACAGATATCTCCAGCTCCAGCATCAACCAACCATTTAGGATACTGGTCGATTCCTAATGATGTGAAATAAGTATACATCATAGAGGGTGTCTTTAACCATATCGAGACACTAATAGAAAAACATGTGAAGAGAACAATGTTCATTATACAGGGACCCACCTTTCATTTTTGGGAAGTCATGTGATAGGCTATTCGATGTGTGGGAATCAGTTGGGAGACTTTATGTATCAATTATTCAAGGAGATATTTACCAATACACTAAATATTAAGTGAGTGCATGCGTTCATGGAGTTATAGTTGGGTTCCATGATAATGTCTGCCTAATCCACTCATTTTACTGATATTCTTCCCTTTTCACATATTCTGGATGGGATTGAGGATCTGAAAGATAAGAAGTTTTAGATCAGACTTCATCCCTACATCAAAAAATAGGTATGGAGATTCAAACTAACATCTGACCTAAAGGTTCTCTAGAAGTCCCTGACCATCAATAAGATCTTAAATGAGAATTGAGTAGTTGGTATTATTTTACCTTTCAATGCTATGTCGGGGGAACCACTTCCTTCTTCCATGATTAACTCTTCTTTTTGAAATAAGAGGAAGACTAAGTACATACATTAGGGTAGAAACATGAAGGTAGAGATGATTATGGATTCTTCAACCCTTTATAGAGGTGATCCATAATGTTTCAACTATGGAATGTGTAGATACAGTAGTATGGTCTACAAAGATTCCATAGATCCAGTGCCAACAATGAAGTAATAAGGGACATATCTAACAATTATATCCTAGAGCATCGAGGTTGAGGTTCTATGGAGGTGCATGGAAGATCCAGAAGTCTACCAAGGGTCCTTAGAAGTAGACTCAAAAGACAAATCAGAAAGGAAACCCATCTTAGTGATATGGTTGTGGGGATGAGGAAGTCCATGTCTATGTAGTGGACTATAATCCAACATATGGTGGAAATGGATCATCTACTGTTCGAGGTATGGTCTTGATCACTTTTAATTTATAATCTTTTCTTTTAAATACAGGTGGTCTTGTTACCCCCAGAGTAACATTCCCTTGATAAACCATTGGGTATGAAATTTGACCATATTCAGTGATTCCAAGAATGTCCTATAGTAATTACCGACTAGGAAAAGTTTTGGGACTTGAATATTATAGTGATGATGATATTTGAAGTTATTCTCAACATGCACGACTGACCAGATTTCATGCTCATATTGATAATAATCAAATATAGGTATATCTCAAAAAAATCTAATGTCATTTGCTTGGCCCTGGAGCATTGGTTCTTGTTTTTAATGTCTTAAATTTCAGAACATATTTCAAAATCTATGTCTAATGATTTCATGATAACATGAGGTTTTTTAGGTTTTGAAATTTTAAACACATTTTTTGTCTGTTAAATCCAAAAAAAACAAACATATGATGATTCTGAGAAAACTGTATTTTGAATTTATATGTGTTATCATTGTACATGACAAAAATTTAATGGAGTTAATTATACTACAATTTAATGAAAATAGTATATCATTTTCTATGCTTAATACTTTGAATAGTATTTCTAGAGAAACTTAAATATAATAAAACTACTTTTTCGGTCATTCTGACCACACCACAAGTCAGATTAATGTGAGGTTAAATTTCAAATGTCAAATATTTATCATTTATCATTGTATTATTATTTCCTAAAATTTCATGATTTTTTATAGGTCTTGAATATTTAATTAATGACTTTTGACCTATTACAACATGTCACAAATGAAATGGTGATTGTGTTCATGTGTTTTAATTGAAATCAGATGTCGTTTTCTAGGGTTTGACCCTTTGATGTATATTTTTAGTAACTTTTAAATATAATAAAACAACGTTATCATTAATTTTGATAACATCACTATTATATGATTTTATGACAATATAGGGTCGATTGAATGGCTTTGACACTTGGATGCTTGGTTATTAAACTTTTAATCTATGAAAAACAATTTTTTCTATTTTGAGAAAAATGCATGTTAGAATGATGTGTGATCTATCCTTAAATGTAAAAAATTTAATGGATGTTTTTTTACTATGGTTTTGTGATAATATATATCAATTTTCATGGTTTTTAATTTTTAACACATGTTTTTAAAGACTATTAAATCCAAAAAAGCTATATTATTTGTCCTTCCGACCAAACCACATGGTGGAACGACATGGGGTCTTTCCATACATGTCATAAATTAATCAATGATCATTATCTTAAGATTTTATAGAAATTAGATATCCATTTTAAAGGTTATATTCTTTTGAAATATGTTTTAAAATAAATTTAAATATGTTTTTTCGATTATTTTGACAACACCATACACTAGATTGATGTGTAATGTATTTTTACATGTGAAAAAAATAAATAATCCTCTTTTTCTTATGATTTCATTACAATACAAAGTAATTTAGTAGGTTTTAACCTTTTTACACATGGTTTTTACATTTAAATAAATGAAAATAAACCTTTTGTTATTACAAACAAACCATCGGAAAAATTGACCTTCAGTCTTTTTCTACATGTTAGAAAAAATGGTGGTGATTTTTATACAGTTTTATGATGATCTGAGATATTTTTCTAGATTTTGAATATTTTTGGAACAATTTTAATTAATTTTAAATATAATAAAACTTATTTTTTAGTCATTCTTACCACACCAATAATCAGATTGATGTGAGGTTTACTTCTACATGTGAAAAATTAATTTACAATTGCTTTCTTATGATTTCATGACAATTAAAGGACATTTTACAAGTTATGAAATTTTGAAACATGTTTTTGAATTTTAAATCAATTAAAATGAATTTTCGGTTATATTGAGAAAATCAAAAGCAATATTAGCTTGCTGTTTATTCATACATGCTAAATTAAATGTATGTCATTATCTAATGATTTCATTATAATATAATACTATATTCTATGTTTTGACCCTCACGTGCATGTTTTTAACGTCTTATATTTTAAAAATATATTTTTGGATCATTTTAGCTACCGTGAATATCAAATTGACATGTTTTTCAGTTGTATAAGTTAAAAATTATTCAACAATAACTATCATTGGATTTGAAAAACCATAGATTTATACTAAGATTTAACCCTTTGTTTTTTTTGGATTTTAAATCAATAAAAAAAACTATTGGTAATTCCCACTGAACTGCAAATTGTGTTGATGTGTGGTATTTTAATAAATGTCAAAAATTAAATAGTTACCATTTTCCTATGATTTCATGGAAATGCAGAGTAATTTTCTTGGATTTTTTTCTTTGAAGAACATTTTTTATGACTTAAATATAATTAAATTTATTTTATGGCCATTCCAATCACAATGCATATAAGATTGAAATGCGATCTATAAATACACGTAAAAAATTCTTCAAAAATAATTTTCCTATAATTTATTAAATTAAAAGATATTTTTCTAGAACATAACCATTTGATGCATATTTTTTAAATTTTAGATCAAAATAAACACATTTTTGGTCATTTCGAACAAACCAATTATTGGAATGATGTACGGTCTCTTACAATGTGTCACCAAATTAATAATGTTGATTTTACAAATTTTCTCATGAATTGAACCAGGATAAATATATTCCTTATCACAAAGAGTAGAAGGTGAAATGATCTCCTCTATTCTTCACTAATCTTGTGCAGCTAGAAAATCTCTCTGACTCATTACATCCCTAGTTACAGGTTTCAAATAATAGTTGACCAGACCATCGTTGAAGTCAGTCAATGTTTAAAATTTATATTCTCACTAAATACTATATATGTGGAAAGCAGGGTCAAACCAATAGAGAATGTTATTTTTACCAAATCATTTATTAATCTTTTCAAAAAAATCCCACTATTGTCATCAATGAGGAAACTTTCTATATATTTTTTATATTTTTAATATTTTTATATTTTTTTAATATTTCTTAATATTTTTTAAAGTATAACTAAGTGACACAACATTTTAAACTTTTTAACTAAACTAAGATGATGTAGGAAACAATGAAAAACAAAAATATAGAACGATAATAAATGAACAATGAAGAGAAATTCACCAAGGGAAAAACTCTAATCTTCTGGTTTTTAATAGTATTACTTTTAAAAAAAATGATTGCATCCGTGTCCACTGAGAAGTAGTGACTTATTTAACTTTCTAGGAGATCATATGATCAGTTTGAACAATCATGGAGTTTGCCACTCCAAGAAATGTTTGACTGCATCATTTTGAATTAAAAAAAACAACAGAACCGACTCGCCGTTAGTTCTGAACTTTTCATTTTGATATAATTTTTTTAGAAATTGTATCTTCAATCAAACTCACCGTATGATTGTGGAGTTTAGAAATTGAGTGTGAGTGGAACAATGAAGATGAATGTGTTGTGAGTTGAACTCATATATCAATCTTCGACACTTTAACATGATAAAGTTAAAAATGAAGAAACGATAACTAGTAGAACTAGTAATTCACTAAACTCAAAGATTTAGCCAACAATCATGTTCATTATCATTAAATCAATTGTTAACATACTAAAAAAATAGTACAAATATTCAAACACGAGGGAAGAAGAACTCCCCAAATGATGCTCTGCTCAGGAGCTCCTTCAACTCCAGGGCTGTCCACCAGATCTCTCTGCTCTTTTGAGGGAGAAGTTGTCGAAAGTCTGAATGATCTCTACACGAATACCCTTCATCCATAAAACGATTCCCACTACTCAGCTTTTGAATCCTACTTTCATAAGTTGCACGTCACCCCATATTTTCCACCGACTTCAATTGTCCCACACTTCTGCACCGCTCACGTACGTTTTTTTCATGACTGACACGTCGTGCTAACTTTTCCCTTGTAACTAACATTGGGTGAGTTTGTTGAATTAATTTGAATGTTTTTAACGCAATATTGAACCTTGATAGGAAAGAAAAAACATAATAGTAAAAAAACACATAGAAAAATTAATTGAATAATTATCATTATAGTTATTAATTTATTAAATTTATTTTAAATAATTTTATTTAAAAAGATATTTAATTATATCAGTATTATTGATAATAAGTTATTACATATTTATTTTTAAATTATAATATTGTTATTAACAATGTTATATAGAAAAATTAAGTTATAATAATTTAACTAAAAATTTAAGTATTATTAATTTGATTAAGTTATTAAAAAATAATTAATTTTATAAAATTATATTAACATTTAAATATTATATATTAATTATTAATTTTAAGGTAAAATTGTTATTAATTTATTGATTGTAATTAGTTAACAATGTTAAAAATAAATATAATATTTTTTTTTATTTTAAAAATTAAATTAATTAAATTAATTTTTAAATTATTATGAAGTATTTTATTAACATATTTTAATAAATAAAAAATTATTTAATTAGAAAAAGTAAATAATAATTTATTTAAATTTAATTTAGAAATTATTACTAATTAATTTAGTATAATTAATGTTTTATTAAATATAATTAAATTAAATATTCTGCTTTAAAATTATTAAATATATTTTATTTATTATATATTTATAATTATTAATGTTTAATATTTAGATTTAGTTATTTTTATATCTATTTTTATTTTAGTTTTATTTTATTTTATATTATTTTCTAATAAATCCTTCTCCCCCCAAATTGGCGCACCCCTAGGGGGGGAGCGGCTTCTGGAAGAAGGTCTGCTGCAATGCTCATCCTCCCTATGGATCAACATCGGTGGGTCTCAGGATGGCTTGGGCCGGTTCCCGTCTCCATGACGGTGGTGCGAGGTGAGTTTGAGCAGCGTGTTTTTCTACAGCAGCGGTGTAGTTCAGTGCAGCGAAGCTGGGGCGGTTCGGGTCCTCCGGGTTAAAGCTTTCCCTGGTCCAAATGCGGAGACGATGGAATCAGATTCTTCTACATGGCGTTGCAACAACATCAACCTCGTCTTAGCCTTCTTCAAATCATCTTGGCGGTCATTAGCTCTATGGATAAGACTCCTCATGCAATAGATCCTTCATGAGGCGACATCTAATTTTTCGGTGGATGCATCGACGAGTCTCTTCCTCACAAAAGCATGGTACGATGTCTCCTGGTCAAGCGGTTCACACACACCATAGTGTAACATCATCATATCTGAGTTTGTGGAATATGAACCGACGGTAGAGGATAAAAAATGAACTAATGGTGATACAAAAATTTAAACTACTAAAATTAAACTAAATTAAAACATAACCTAATTGAATAAAAAGATTAAAAATAATTAATTGGTTAAAAAAATAAAATCAAAAATACAAAGATTAAAATTTAAAATTAAAACGCGGCTAATATACATAAATTAAAATTGGATTATAATTAAACATTATACTTTTAAATTGCAATTTAAATTATTAATTGTTAACATTTAAATTAAAAACTGTATTAATGTTAAACGAAGTTGATAAATGAATGAAACTAAAATTTATTATATAAATTGATTAAAGGGTCTTCAGTGAGTGAAAAAGGATCGAATCATTGACTAAATGAATCACTGATAGCTCTAGTATGTCTGACCATTAGACTAAAAACAAAAGTTAATGATTTAAAAGTTTCACTTCTTACATAGAATTAAATAATTAATTTTTTAAAACTCTAAATTAATTAATTAAATAACTGACTGAACACATAAAATCAGAAACACATTATTTCATTAAATTAGAACTCAAATTCTTAACTTAATTAATTAGTATGATAATTAAACATAATAATTAATAAAGTTAATTGATTTTAATGAAACTAAATTAAAGGGTAAATATTAAACTAAATACTTAATTAGATAAAAATTAACAAATAAAAGGATTAAATTATCATTTGATAAAGGTTTCAATTTATTAAAAATTTACGTATATTAAATTTTAAAAAAACTGATTAAGAAATTATTGAACTAGAAAATATAAAGTAAGATTTTGTTAATTATTTTAAAGACTAAAAATACATAATTAATTTAAAAAATTATTAATTAACAAATTTCATTACAAAAACATAAATGTGTAATTAATTATAAAAAAGTGTGAAATAAATTAATTAAATCCTAAAAATTAAATAAAAAGATGTGGAAAAACATTGTAAAAATATGGCCACATCAAATTTCCCCACAGTTAATCATTATTTGTTCTCAAACAATCCCATGTTTTATTATCTTTGATAAAAAAGTCCATGTATTAATTATTTTGTTCAAAATGTACCATGTCCAGAACTTTTAAAACAAAGGACTGAAAATTATTTTATAGGATTTTTGAAAAATATTTTCAAATGATGTCTTGCATAGAACAAATACTCAAATGATAATCTAAAAAGATATGAATCATCAAGCAATAAAGATGTCATGACTCATATGTGATACAACTTAAAAACTCAATCCAATCAAGGCTTAAGAGCTAACATCAAGAGTGCCAACAAGTTAACAATCTATGGAATTCAGAAATTAACAGTATGAACATTATACATTGACTCAATCCTAGGTTCCAAAAGTAAATAATTTTTTTGTGAATCACCTTAATGATACAACCTAAATGAATCCCATATAATCTAATTCACCACATCTTCATCTGTATTTCATCATTTCCCTCACCTTAATGAACTCATTTTTGACCATTAACACTTTATTTTACTTTTCCCAAACCACATGTATCACGTGACAAGAACTATGTAATGCACTTATTAAAGGTGTAGAGAGGGCACATAGATAACATAAATGCACACAACATCTAGGGTCTTAGAGATTCACTGTGGGATCTCTGATGCCCAAACTATTCCAGTTCCAAAATATTAATATAAAAATTATTTACTTTGCCTCATTAATGTGATTACATTAATAAATGATAGAAAAAGTGACTCCCCTATGATCAAGATCAAACTTCAAGTTCCACAAGTTATGATCATAACTCCAGTAATATGTTACCCATATCACTCTCAAAAATAGACCATAAACCAAATTTAAATTAAATCACTAAACAAGACCACTCAAAAAAACATCCACCCACATTAACTTCAGTTTCATAATAGCTATTAGGTACCAATCATGAATTCTTCAAAGGAAAAAACCAATTGAGTATAGTGTAAATCCTAAAATTATGCATGAATTTTGAAAAAAATTAACATTTTTTTGGACAAAATGTTTGAAGTTGCAGTGGGGATTGACACACTTATCATTAAACAAAGTTTAGCTCAGTCAATAATTGACTCCCTACACCATACATAAAAAACCAACTTTTTCCCCAAAGTTGACTTCCAAATATGGAGAAGAACAATTTGATAGTTTAAGGTTCAAAACAGATTTTCTATTAAGCGGATTTATGAAATTCTATAAAGGGTCTCTTTGAACTTCAAAAATATCACTTTCCACAATGAATAACTTAACAAAAATTTCATTAGAAAGGATACACATTAACATTTAAGTCCATTGACAATGAATTTCAAGAATGTTCAAATAGGGGCATGAATATTGTAAGTTCACATTGTACTGGGTATAATAATTTCAATAGATTGAGTTCAATAATATGTTCAATAGAGCTGAAGAATGCATGCTAAAACACCCCAACCAAAATCAAGCATATTCAACAAAAACACGACGAGCCTACATTTACCCCACCACACTTAGTCTGAAAAATTGATGGGATTTTAATATGTCAATGAACATCAAATTTCATCAAGAGCCACAAGAAGAATTTTTAAAGAAAAATATGAAACATATTTTCACTTTTAGTATGAGCAGAATTTTTAAATTAATAGTCACTATCTCACTAACAATTCAATCAATGAGTCACCGAAAACATCTCTAATGAGTCACTGATAGTAGTTTATCAGTGGGTCATGTGCATCATTGAGTAAATGAATCGCCGATATTAATAACTTTTACTTTTAGTAAATTTTATTAAAGTCAACATGGAGTAGAAAAAAGAATGAAAACTAAAGAATAGAGTACTTCCCTGAATCAAAGTTTATAATTAATGCTTATGAAAGGGAATCCCACTCCTTCAATGAAACAACACCAGAATCATTATAACCCTATAATAGAACTAAGAGACCAAGAACAAGCTGCAATTAGAACTTCCCAAAAATAGAGCACAAAAGTAGCACATTATTCAAAGATAAAAATGAAACAATGTAAATAAAAAAATAACCATGGGTTGCCTCCCATGTAGTGATAAATTTTAATGTCTTCATCCATACTTTATTCAAGATCAGTTCTCAAGAACAATGAAGGAATCCAAGCCCTTCTTTTGTCCCTCAAACTAAAGTTTCACTCTCTACCCATTAACCAACATGGGTTTGTTCTCTTTACCAACAATTTCAACAGCTCCATTCCTAAGTACTCTCACAATTTTAAAAGGTCCTAACCATTTAGAATTCAACATTCTAGGGAAAAGTTTGAGACTAGGGTTAAAATGAAGGACCTTCTATCTAGGTTTGAATTATTTGAATTGAATGATAGAATCATGAAATATTTTAGTCCCCCCTTTATAAATTCTTGCATTGTTATAACTGTATCTCCTTATTTCATGTAACTCACTCAGCTCAAGTAATATTCTCTCACCAGCACTCTTAAAATCAAAATTCAGAGCCTTAACTGCCCAATAAGACGTGTGTTGCAACTCCACATGAAAATCACAACATTTCCCAAACAAAATCCTGTATGGACAAAAACCTTTTAGGGTCTTGAATGCAGTTTTATATGCCCATATAGACTCATCCAATTTAAGAGACCAGTCTTTCATAAAGTTTGAAATAGTTTTATCAAGTATTTGTTTCAGTTATATATTAGAAATTTCCACTTATCCACTAGACTTTAGATGATAAGGAGTACCAGTTTTGGGAACACAACAATATTTTTCCCTAAAGACTTAAATTTATAGTTCCTAAAGTGTGTTCCATTATCAGTGATAAAGTCCATGGGAACTCCAAATCATTAAAATATGTTCCTTTTGAAAAAATTTATTATAGAAGTGGCTTGATTGTTGGGCTGTGCAAATGCATCAACCCACTTTGATACATAATCTAGAGTAACATGAATATACTCATTCCCATGAGATGATGGAAAAGGACCAATGAATTCTAATCCCCAGACATAAAAAATTTCATCTTCTAAAATAACTTTTTGGGGTAACTCTAACTTCCTACCCACATTTACTAGAATTTGACCTCTACTACAACCAACTTCAAAGATCTTAACATCCTTAAAAAGTGTGGGTGAATAGAAACCAGATTGTAAGACTTTCTGAGTAGTCCTTTCACCACCAGGGTGACCTCCCCAAGGTGAGGAGTGAAAACTCTCCAAGATAAACATCATTTCTTCCTCAGAAAACACCTCCTAATAATACCATCATCACATCACCTAAACAATAGGAGCTCATCCCACAGATAGTATTTTAGATAAAAAATGAATTTCTTCCTTTTGTTATTGGGAAAATTTCTGGGAAAGACACCTACTGCCAGGAATTTTTCATAATCTGCATACCATGTTGATTTCCTCATTGATACAGCGAGCAATTTTTCATTAGTAAGGGAAGATTTTATCTCCCTGTGATCTAAATATTGGGTCTGAGGAAGCCTAGAAAGATGATATGTAACTAGATTTTCAACTCCCTGTTTATCCATAATCTCTAGATCAAACTCTTGTTGCAACATAATCCATCTAATCAGCCTGGGTTTAGTTTCCTTCTTATACAGAAAGTGATTCAATGTAGAATGATAAATGAAAATGATTATTTTTTAGCCTAACAAATACTTTCTAAATTTCTCTAGAGAAAAAAACAGCTAGCAATTCTTTTTTAGTGGTGGCATAATTCTTTTGGGCCTCATCGAGTGGTCTACTATAATAATACACTTCATGTAACTTCCTATATCTCCTCTATCCAAGGACAACACCTATAACCATATCACAATCATCAAACATAAGTTCAAAAGGTAACTTACAATTCAGTACAACGATAATGAGTGATGTAGTGAGATTTTGTTTTAATAAATTGAATGACATCAAACAGTTGTATAATATTTAAATGGTTCATCCTTAGCAAGAAAAAACACAAGGGATTAGTGATTTTAAAAAAATCATTTATGAATCTCTGGTAGAAATCGTCATGCCCTAAAACACATCTAATACCTTTAACATTTTTATGAGGTGGTAGTTTTTTGAATGAATTCTACTTTAGAAGTATCAATTTCCAAACCCCTTTTGGACCCCTTATGACCTAAAACAATACCTTTTGTGATCATGAATTGAGACTTCTCTCATTTAAGAATAATGATGGTTCCAATGCATCTTTCTAAGACTGTCTCAATATTTCCAAGACATTTATCAAACGTTCTACCCACAATAGATAAATAATCCATAAAAACCCCAATGATTCTATCGATCATATCAGAAAATATAGCCATCATACACTTTTTAAAAGTGGATGGAGATCCACACAACCCAAAAGGAATCCACTTATAGGAAAATGTCCCAAAGGGGAATGTGAATATAGTTTTTTTTCTGATCCTCTAGAGAAACATGAATGTGGTTGTAACTAGAATACCAATCCATGAAATAGAGAAACTCATTTCCAACAAGCCTCTCAGACATTTGATTAAGGAAGGGTATTGGAAAATGGTCATTCCTAGTGGATGCATTAAGATTTTGATAATCTATACAGACTCTCCATTTTGTGGCTTTCTTAACTTTAATTTTGTCATTATTTTCATTTTTCCGTATAGTGAAACCTGTCTTTTGATGGGACAACCTAAACAAGGATGAACCAAGAAATATCAGATATGGGATAGATTATACTAGTGTCTAACAGTTTTATCGCTTCCTCTCTCACAACCTCTTTCGATTTTTGATTTAATATTCCATAAAACTCACTACTGGAACATGGTGCTTTCTCAACAGTACTATAGAAATGGTTTGAGGAAACCGTTGCTACAATGTAAAAGAAGAAACATTTTCTAACAGTTTGAACGAACCATTGGAAATGTGTATATATTCCTAAAATTTCCCAACATTTTTCTAAAATTGTTGGGAAAAATATATTTTCTCTAAGGTATACCAAAGGTTTTGATAAATTGTTGGTAAATGGAAGCTTTCCCAATGGTTTTTAAAAACAGTTTCAAATGTTTTCCCCCAAATACCCAGCGCCCCCAACTCATAGTAGGCCCGATTGAAGACCTAATCAAGACCTCCTCCTGACCTATTCTCGGCCGCGAAACACCTTCCAGTATAAGATACTTCTTCAATCAAACAAATTTTTATTTCTACAATTCAAATTAGTATGTTTTATCTTAGTTTTAGTGTTCTTCCTCTTTTTATTTTATGATGGATGTTTTAATTTCTGCTAAATTAGAGTTATTGTTGTTGGAGTGCAGAACACTTTATTTGTTTTATGTATTTTTTGTTTTACACTTCATACATTGTTAAAGGTCTGTTTGGTGGGGTTTGTTTAGTGTAGGGGGTAAAGGGTTTGTTTTATGTTTTTTTAGTGTGGTAAAGATTTTTTTTGTTCGTTTTAATTTTTTATGTTTTTTTGTTTAGTGGGGTTTTATGTATTATGTTTATTGGGGCTTTATGTTTTTTGTTTAGTGAAATGGATAATGCATGATAGTTTGAATTTTTTAATAAATAAAATTATTTTAAACAAAAATACTCTAAGGGAGGCTGCAGGAGGTGTAGGGGGGTTGTCTAGGTGTGGGGGTCTATCCGGGTGGGGGGTGGGTTGTCCAGGGGGTAGGGGCTGTAAGGGGGTAGGGGGGATATAGGGGTTTGGGGGAGGGGGTATGGGCTACCCATGGAGGGGTGTGGGATGTCTAGGGGGTTCATGGTGGGGTGTCCAGGTGGGGGAGGGGGGTGTGGGGTGTCCAGGGAGGGGGGTGGGCTGTCCAGGTGGGGGGGGGTGCAGTGGGGGGGGGTGGGCTGTCCAGGTGGGGGGGGGTGCAGTGGGGGGGGGGTGGGCTGTCCAAGGAGGGGGTGGGTTGTACTGGGGGGGATATCGAGGTGGGGGGGGGGGTATGGGATTTCCAGGGGGGATATCTAGGCTGGGGGGGGGGGAGTGTGGGATGTCCAGGTGGGGGGGGGGGGTGGGCTGTCCAGGGGGGCTATCAGGGGGCTGTAGGGGAGGGGAGGGGTGTGGGATATCCCGGGAGGGGGTGGGTTGTCCAGGGGTGGTGGTGGGTGGGCTATCCAGGTGGGGGAGGGGGTGTGGGCTATAAGGGGGGGGGGGGAGGGTGGGGGGGGGGGGGGCTGTCCAGGAGGGGGAGGGGGTGTTGTGTGTCTAGGGAGGTGGGGGGTGTGGTCTGTCAAGGGGTGTGGGATGTCAAGGGGTGTGGGCTATCCAAGGGGGTGGGGTTGGGCTGGCTAGGTGGAGTAGGGGGTGTTGGTTGTCCAAGGGGGTGGGGGTGGGCTGTCCAGGTGGGGGCGGGTTGTCCAAGGGGGTGGGGTGGGCTGTCCCGGATACATCGTACCCCCTAGACAGCCCCCACCCTTGGAAATCCCCCCACCCCTAGACCCCCCAAATCCCCTGGACAACCCCGCTACCCCCATGGATATCCCACCCACCCCCTGGACACCCCGTACCCCCTATACACCCCCCTGGACACCCCGTACCCCCCCTATACAGCCCCACCACCCCCGTGGACAGCCCACCCACCCACCCCGCACCCCCTGGACAACCCCGCTCACCCCCTAGACACCCCCTCCCCTCAGACAACCCCCACCCCCGTGGACAGCCCGCCCAACCCCTCTGGACAACCTGTACCCGTTGGACAACCTCACCACCCTCACCACCCTCGCCACCCCTGGATAGCTCGCCCACCCCCTAGACACCTCGTACCCCCTAGACAACCCCCCACCCCCTGGAAAGCCCCCCACCCCTGGATAGCCCCACCACCCCCGTGGATAGCACGCCTACCCCTGTGGACAGCCCGTACCCCCAAGAAAACCCCAACCCTTGTGGATAGCTCACCCACCCCCCTGGACACCCGCCCACCACCCCTCGGACACCCCCATACCCCAGGACACCCCACCCCTGGAAAGCCCCCATAACACCCCCTACCCCACTGGATAGCCCCACCACCACTGTGGACAGCCCAACCACCCCCCGTGGACAGCCCGCCCACCCCCTGGATAGCCCGCCCACCCCCTGGACATCCCTAACCCCCCTGGACAACCCCACCACCCCCATGGGTAGCCTTCCCACCCCCTGGACACCCCATACCCCCTGGACAGCCCCGTCCACCCCCTGGACACCCCTCTCACCCCCTTGGACAGCCCACTCACCCCCTTGTACACCCCTACCCCACTGGACAGCTAGACAACCCCCATGGACAGCCCACCCACCTGGAAACCCCAACCACCCTAGACAGCCCCGCACCCCCTGGACACCTCCGACCCCCTGGACAGCCCCACCACCCACTTGGACACCCCTCACCCCCCTTGGACACTCCATCCCCCTTGGGAAATGTATGCGATCACTCAAATTATCTACTAAAATATAAAATTTCATCGATCTAAAATTTAGTCAACTCCTAAATAATTTTCTACCACAAGTGTACATGATCTTGTACACTCATGTATAGTTCTTAAAAGATATTTTATTATAAATATAGTATTTTGTTTTCTTTTATATTATGATTCTCAAATAGAGTAGTGTGTCAGTTATGGTTTCATATAAAGTGAACAATTCTCGTTTACTTAAATATATTTTCGATGAAACTTCAATCTTATTGAATATATTTTGACGAAATGACTTATAACAATTATTTTTTTACTAAATGGATAGAATTTGGATGTATGAAACCGATCAGATCTTAAGTGATTTTAAAAACAATTTATAGAGATTTTTAGATTTTTCATTTCACAATGCTTCAGATAGTGGTCGTATACACTTCCCATGTTCCATTTGTGTTGGAAGACCTTGGTTGATCCATGAAGAAGTCATCTACCAGAAAACCAAATATGGTTTTCAAGAAAACTACTATGTGTGATATCACCATGGGGATAAAATAAAATCTCAAATTTCTGATGATCTAAATGAGAGGACTCGAGTGGAGAATTTTTTATATGACCGGTTTTCGTTTATTCATCATCATGAAAAAGAAAGGATTCCGACCCAAGAGGACTTTGATATGAGCACAGATGATGCGTCTAATGAAAATGATGATGTTTTTAGGGTGAAAAAATTGAATGATGCTGCCACGACTCTAGTATATCGACAATGTGATAAAATGAAAAAGCTGTAATTTTTAATCCGATTGTTTCATGGAAAAACTATATATGGGATTTATAATATATCAATCGATTACATTATTAACTTCTTGAAGAATTTACTTCTAGATGATGAAGATATTCCCTCAAAACACTCTATGGCATGGAAATTAGTTGAGGAACTTGGATTTTCAGGAAACAAAATTCATGCTTGCCTGAAATATTGCAGTTTATTCTGGGTGGAAACCTCTGAATGAAATGATTGTATAAAATGTGGAACATCCCACTGGAAATAAAAATCTGATAGAACACCATCCCGCGTGCCACAGAAAGTAATGTGGAACTTTCCATTGATCCCCAGACTCCAGAATCATTTTATTTATGATGAAATATCAATAAAAATGAGATGTCATGATATCGAGAGAAAGAAGACTAATGATGAGTTGGTTCACCCAACAAATGGATTTTCATGGTAGAGATTTGATGCTCGATATCCTGATTTTGCAGCTAACATGTGTAATTTGAGGCTGGGTATTTCATGCAACAGTTTTAATCCATTTGGGCATATGCTTACTTTTCACAACACATGGACAGTTTTTATACACATTTATAATCTTCCCCCATGGTTTTGTATGAAAAAACCTTTCACTTTCATGAGTATACTCATATCTGACCCTTCTGATCCCGATATTGATATTGACGTATAAATGAAACCTTTAATAAAAGAGTTCAAACTTCTTTGGGATGTGGGTGTGCGCACATACGATGCATATTCAAAAGACATATTTCATATGCGTGTTGTGCTTATGTGGACCATCGTTGATTTTCAGGATTATGCAATGATGTCTGGATGGAGCATGAAGGGAAAACTGTCATGTCCAATATGTATGAAGAATACACGATCCAGAAGACTGCAACATCGATGTAGTTTTAGTTTTATGGGAAATCAGAGATTCTAGCCAATAGACCATCCATATATAAATAATCGTCGAAGATTTGATGAAACCATAGAGACCGATGATCCACCTCAGTGTATTTCTGGAACTAATGTGCTTAATGAATTGAAAGATTTCAGTTTTTCATTTGGGAAGGGTCAAATGAAATTTGGAAAGAGAAATAATGTTTCCTCTAAAACCTATTACAACAGGAGGAAGAGGAGTATCTTTTCTGATTTTCCTTATGGGTCAACCAATTTTATGGAATCCCTCCTTTTTATCACATAAACTTTCATTACATTATACAAAACCGAGGATCTTTAACGTTTACTGTCTTGGAAACCAGGAAGTTAATACATGAAAACAACATAAAACATTATCCTTAAACACTTGAAAGGCATATTCATTGTTCATCCTAAGTTCATTACAGCATCTCATAACATGGGAGCATACATCAAAGGAAAGGGTGAGCATAAGGCCCAATAAAGGAAACAAGAGAAACATTTTACATGTAAACTTGAGATACATCAATAAGTTCATGATAAATAACATTAAGGCATGAGAAAGAGATCATGAGGCATATAGTAATAAAAATAACGTGTTTCATAACATGAAGATGTTGACAAAACATTTAACATAGAAAATCATGAACATATAACCAAGGTCTATCCCCAAGGTGTCATTTGAAATTACCAAGGTCATTCACTAAGGTATCATTAAAATTGTAATCTCTAGTGGTTACATCATTAACCAATGCATTGGAGTGCTATCAGGACGCACCCTTAAATTTTCCTTTTTTATCATGTGATCCACATATATCATTATCAATAATTTCATAAACAACCCATATAGTATAAATGAAATGGGTTTCATTTCATAGTCATCACATTTTGAAAACTACTTTAAAGACATGATCTTTATGTCACTTTAAACCCATGGAAAAATGAAAGTGGGTTTCATGTATGTAAGTACCAGAATTAAAATAGAAAATTTTGATATATATGTGAATACCCCTATAGAATAAAGATCTTTGAGTATTCACTTAATAAAATAAAATAATTTTAGATAAAGAGAGAGACATTTTGAGACGAAAATTTTGTAGCATAACGGCTATGTTATAGGGTTTTAGAAAATACTGAAAAGAGAGGGGCCATGGGTCACCCACTTAAAAAATGATCCATAAAAAAGTATAGGGACATTATATAAAGGATATAAGAACATGGTAATGAAATTTGAAAGACATACCATTTTAAATGAAAAACATGGAAGGAATACAAAAATAAGATTTCTCTTATGAAAATTTAGCAGCCTAACAGCGTCACTTAAGACTTCAAAAATGAATTCACGAGATCAAATAGGGTCTCTCATCATATGAACATAAAATATCAGTATGATATATATAGAGATCATACCCCAATATAATAAAAATGAACATGAAAGACTTGACATGATAGTAGAACTTTGAAAAATGAGAAGGGTAAAAGAATCCATTAAAAATTCGGTAGCCTAACGACACCGTTTAAACATTCATAAAATTAAATGATGAGAGAAATAGGAGGTATCTCATCATATGAAGATAAAAAGGACAGTATGATTAATATTAAAGAACATCCCCAACATAAGAAGATGGACCATAAAAGAAATGACATAAAACAGAGTACTTGAAAAGAAAGAGAGTGGTAGGATCCCTTACCTTAAAACGTAACTCTAAAAACTTGACAGTTGGGACCTTGAGGGCTTGGGGGGACCTTGGGAGGGCTCCTTGGGAGGAAAGGAGACCAGAACTTCGTTTTGGGTGATTTTGGAATGGAAAGGATGAGTGAATGGCTTGGTATTTATAGGGGAAGTGAGGGGACAAGGCATTAATGGCCAAGGGACACCTCATTGGTGGTATTGGAAATATAAGTGGTATTTCCTCATGGTATTGGTCACTTGGGACACCTCATACCTTATCTCACTATTCGAAAGTCGACCATCCCGTAAAATATCTCATGACATAATCATGATGCAGTTATGATGTCATTAAACATATCGAAACCCTAAAACTGTAATTTTACTATTCACTAAAAATTTAACCTTTTTAGAAAAATCCCAAAACATTACCTTAACATAATATCAATGCTCTGAATTCAAAAATAAACCCCATTTTATAAAAATAATTTTCTAAATATTTTTAATTTAATTTTTCAATAAAAACACTATTCACCGAAAATTCATTTTTTCAAAAAAATCCCCAAATATTACCTTAACATAATATCGATGCTCTATGTTTAAAAATAAAGTCCATTTTATAAAAATAATTTTCTAAATAATTTTAATTTAATTTTTAATTAAAAAACACTATTCACCCGAAAAAACTAATACATGACTAATAATTTATGAAACCATTATTTACCCATTTTATTGAATCACATTACTTAATCAAGGAGCCTAAATTATGTTAATACTTTATTTTAGTGAGATTACAAATCCATTTGGTCACGGTACTAATCCTAAGCATAAAATCACTATTCATAAATTACTATTCTCCAAAAATTAAGTTGATCTTATTAGACTCTAAATTTTTTACTGAACAAATTTGTAGAAGAACATTTTTTTAAAATCTTTACACATCATTAATTATTTAGGGTTTACATAAATATTTTAAAATATCATTTTTCCAAAATTCATCAATAATATACATCCTTATATTATCCGGACATTTGAAAATTCACAAACTTCACTAAAGGATGAAATCTCAATTATATTTATCCCAAAGGATTACACAAATTAGCTACGGTCTCGTCACATAGCCCCTTATAACACCAACACATACGTGTAAGGTGTGCTATGGTGAGAGAATCTGAGGGAGGCTCAGATAAAATAGCCCTAGTAGTAATTTTTACTAACTTGAACTTCTCACGTTCATGCTTGACAAGCTGGAGTTCGGCTTGGGCTTGGTCCAAAGCAAAGCCCAAAGATTCCACCTCATTTTTAAGCTCTGATAAGTGGGCTTCATATGGTTCGAGTCTACTAGATGAAGCCACCAACTCTTCTTTCTGCATAAACAATAAACATCTCTATTAAATCGTTAAGAGTAAAATAATATACTATTCAAAAAGATTGGGACATTACATTCTTCCCCCCTTAAGAAATTTCATCCCCAAAATTTTATACCTAAGGCCTAGTCTAAAAGGTGAGGGTACTTTTGCTTCATTGTTTCCTCAGGCTCCCAAGTCTATTTTTCATACTTATGATTCCTCCACAATACTTTCACAAGGTGGGTAGTCTTGTTGCATAGAACTTTGTCTCTACGGTCTAAGATCTCCACTGGCTACTCCTCATAAGAGAGGTCATGTTCCAGTTGTACCACCTCTGGGTTCAGTACATGCGAAGGGTCGGGTATGTACATCCTCAAGAGAGATACATGGAAGACATCGTGAACTTGATCTAGGTTCGGTGGAAGTTCTAGACAATATGCCACTGCTCCTATGCGATCAAGGATTTCATAGGTACCAATGTACCTAGGGATGAACTTCCCTTTCTTCACAAACCGCATGAATCTCTTCCATGGAGAAATTCGAAGGAATACTTTGTCGCCAACACCAGACTCCAAGTCCCTTCGAGGGTTTTCAGCATAGCTCTTATTCCGACTCTGAGTAGCCATTATGTGTTGTTGGATGGAATGATCCTTTTCTGTCATATCCTGCACAAGATCAGGACCAATAGGCATTCTCTCACCAGCTTCATCCCAACAAGTAAGATTTCTACATCGCTTTCCATACAGAGCTTCATAGGGTTCCATCTGAACACTCGAATGGAAGCTGTTGTTGTATGAGAACTCAACTAATGGGAGGTGTTGATCCCATCCACCTTTAAATTCCATTGAGCATAATCTCATAATGTCCTCAAGTTTCTGAATAGTCCTTTCAGATTGGCCATCAGTTTGAGGATGATAGGACGTACTAAAATTCAATTCAGTATTCAGAGCATGTTGAAGTCTTCTCCAGAATTTTGATTTGAATCTTGGATCACGATCAAATACGATGGATAGTGGTACCCCATGCAGCCTTACCAATTCCTTTATGTATATCTTGGCATGTTGATCCAGAGATAAATCTTCCTGAAAAGGGATAAAATGGGAGGTCTTGGTGAGATGGTCCACTATAACCCATATCGTATTGTTCCATTTGGATTTTTTCGGGAGACTAGTGACAAAGTCCATAGTGATATTATCCCACTTCCATGATTGTATGGGTAGAGGTTGTAATACCCCCTTAGGAATTTGTTGTTGTGCCTTTAATTGTTGACACACCAGGTACCTTGTAGTGTAATCATCAATCTCCCTCTTCATGTTATCCCACCACTAACGATCACGAAGGACTCTATACATTTTAGTGCTTCCCGGATGTATAGATAAAGTAGAGCTATGATCTTCATCCATCATTTATTTATTTATCTCCGGAATAGATGGAACACATAGTCTTGTACGAAATTTCAGTACAACTTCTTGATCTATATTGAAATCAGGGAACTTCCCACCCTTCACAGCCTCAAACTTCTCCTACAACAAAGGATCTTCTTTTTAAGCCTTCTTGATCTTCTCTAGTAATGGAGGGTGAGAAATCATTTGGGATAGGGTTGATGTTGTCCCTTCCCATACAATTACCATGTCTAGTTTTACTAGATCCTTAGTCAAGGGATCTACTAGGATCCCCATTGTTTCCAGAACAACAGGGCCGTTCCTGCTTAAAGCATATGTGACTTTGTTTTCTCTTCTAGGGTGATAATGAATTGAACAATCATAGTCTTTAATGATCTCCAACCATCTCCTTTGTCTCATGTTCAATTCTTTCTGCGTGAAACTATACTGTAAACATTGGTGGTCGGTGTATATATCACATTTCTCCCCATAAAGATAGTGCCTCCATATCTTTAGAACAAAAATAACTGCCGCTAGCTCTAGATCATGCGTTGGATAATTATGCTCATGAATCTTCAACTGTCGAGATGAATAAGCAATGACCTTGTCATTTTTCATGAGGACGCACCTAAGCCCTTTTAGAGATGCATTTCTAAAAATAACGAATCCTTAACCAATAGTGGGTAGTGTTAACATAGGTGCAGTAACCAATCTTTTCATCAGCTCTTGGAAACTTTCCTCACATTCCTTTGTCCAGCTTTTCGAGTCAACTTGGTTTGTGGATTAAAAAGCCGTGAAAAGTTTTTCAAAAACCTCTTATAATATCTTGCTAAACCAAGTAAACTATGAATCTCAGTTACTGTTGTGGGTTGAGGCCACTCCTCCACAACCATTGTCTTTACAGGGTCAACCGAGATTCCTTCATTGGTTACTATGTGCCCCAAGAAAGCCACTTGTTGTAACCAAAAATAACACTTGCTGAACTTTCCAAAGAGCCTCTCCTTCCGCAGAGTTTGCAAAATGACCCTCAGATGATCTTCATGCTCCTCAAGACTTTTTGAATATATCAGAATATCCTCAATAAAAACTACCAAAAAGTTATCAAGGTGGTCCTTAAAGACTCTATTTATCAAATCCATGAAAAATAGCAGGAGCATTAGTCAAGACGAAGGGAATAACAGTAAACTCATAATGCCCATATCTTGATCGGAAGGCAGTCTTTGGAATCTCTCTCTTATTCACCCTCAGTTTATGATAACCATATCAAAGATCAATATTGGAGAAGAATTGATCCCCATGAAGTTGGTCAAATAAATCATCAATTCTTGGAAGAGGGTATTTTTCCTTTATTGTGATCCCATTCAGTTCTCTATAATCAATGCATAGCCACATTGATCCATCCTTATTCTTCACAAAGAGAGCTGGTACTCCCCAAGGAGACACACTCGGTCAGATAAACCCCTTCTCTAACAAGTCTTGGAGTTGTTTATTTAACTCCTCTAGATCCACATTTTCCATTCTATATGGGGTCTTTGATATTGGTTGAGATCTTGGTACGAGTTCAATGGAGAACTCTACCTCTCTTTCTAGGGGAGGTCCAGGTAACACCTCAAGAAATACGTCTATGTATTATTGAACAATCAGAACATATTTTATTTGTATACTCCCTTTTCCTTCTTCGTCCTCACCGATTAACTCCATAAAGAAGTCTATAGGAGGTGCTTCTAGACAAGGATCAGGTCGGAAAATCACTCCTTGGAAGATAAGTGTAGGTTGTTCATTCAAGACTACTGAGATTTCCTTACTTCTGCATTTGATATTAGCATTAAACTTTGAGAGACAGTCTATCCATAGTATAACATCGAATTCCATCATGTGAATGACTACTAGATTTGAGATAAGATTGTGCTCACTAAAGTAAACACTAGAGTCTCTAAACACTGTTGATTCTTTGATATTCCCACTTAGAGTCTTGACTGAAAACTCTACCTCTAGCAGTTCGGGGATTGATTCTATATTCTTTGCAAACTTAGAGGAAATAAAAGAATGCGTCGAACCAGAATCAAATTAAGTACTTGCAAGTTTTGAGAGGAGAACAAGAGTACCTGCTACCATGTCATTCAGAGCTTCAAATTCAGTTTTTGTGATAGAAAAAGCATGACCTTGCTCCCTTGACCTTTGATGAGGTTGATGGAGATTCACCTCTACTGCCCTCGGATTTGGACAGTGATTAGAAAAGTGCCCAAGCCATCCACACTTGAAGAATTGGACTTAGGGTAGGGCCAGAACCATCATTCCTCTGTCGTTAGTGTTGGGAAGTTGAGGCTTCACATCACTACGACAATTCCGAGCAATATGGCCTTCTCTTCCACACTTGTAACACTTACCACTTCCGATCAGGCAGTTCCCCAAATTCTTCTTCCTACATTTATTGCATGTGGCATGTTGTATTTTCTTTCCACCTCTTTCCTGATCAAAACTTCTTCCCAGGCTTGGTTCTAGAGCTCTCTTCTTCTCATTAGATTTGTGAGACCACTGTGTCTCACCAAACTCCAGTTCGAATTTCACAGCACTTCGAACTATTTCTTCGTAGATATCATAGTCCATGTTGTCTAGATTCTTCTATAGATGAGGTCGTATTCCACCAAAGAATCTATCAACCTTTCCATTAGGGTCCATGAAAAATCTATAGGTATATCGTGAAAGTCAGGTGAAGTTCATCTCATAGCTTCTGACAGATTCGTTCTCCTTCTGCTTTAGCTTGAGAAACTCTTTCTGCATCCTCGTTCTCATGGAACGACGGAAATATTTATTAAATAATATTACCCTAAACACTTCCCACTCCATAACTTCGATATCTCCTATTGGAATCGTGTTTTTGACCAGTGTTCACCACTGATCAGCTTCTCCATCTAGGCGGTAAACAGCAAGGGTGACTTTTTCTTGTTCCGAACAATGAAGTACAAAAAAGATCTTTTCAGTGGAGCTTATCCATTGTTCCGCAACCAATGGGTCAGTCGATCCACTGAAGGTTGGGGGTCGTTGACGCATAAAGGACTCAACAGAATGTTGTTCCCTTCGTGGTGAGATCGGCCTCTCAGCTTGATTCATGTTATTTCCCATAACTTGAGTCAATTGATTCATCATGCACATGAATGTTTCCATTCCGGCTTCCACCAGAGGGTTGTCAGCACATGGTGCATTGTAGTCACCATTTGCACGATTCCTCCTATTTCCCACCATTTTCTAAAAGAATAAAACCTTAGTGATAAACTTTTTTCATTTACGAATCTTTTGACTATAAAGGATTCTATTTCTTAAAACAACATTCTTAAACAATTATATTTCTCTATAATTCTTTCATAATGATTCATAAAAATCTTGTGATTAACCAAGCATATCCCCTGGGAGTTTCGTAACCAAGAGTGCAGCAAGACCCGTTATCATGCACCAGTTCCTGTTCGAGTATAGCTCAATGAGTGGTTTTCGAGTTTTAGCCCTTTGTACATTTGTGCCAGAGCCACCTCTACCTACTCAGATCCAGACCGGAATGTATTTGTTTGATAAACCAATAAGTCTATACTCACCAAAATACCAGGAAGATTTCCTATATTTAAACTTTCTATAAGGTTCTTCCTAAAATTTTCATATACTAATTTCCTCAAATAACTAAATCATCCTTTGATACAAACTATCGAATCCCACCTTTTTATCACATAAACATTCATTACATTATAAAAAACCAAGGATCTCTAAGGTTTAGGGTCCTGGAAACCAGGAACATAATACATGAAAAAACCATAAAACATTCTTCTTAAACACTTGAAAGGTTTATTCATTGTTCATACTAAGTTCATTACATCATCTCATAACTTGGGAGAATACATCAAAGGAAAGGGTGATCATAAGGCCCAGTAAAGGAAACAAGAGAAACATTTTACATGTGAACTTGAGATATATCAATAAGGTCATGATAAATAACATTAAGGCATGAGAAAAAGATCATGAGGCATATCATAATAAAAATAATGTGTTTCATAACTTGAATATGTGGCCACAACATTTAACATATACAATCATGAACATATCACTAAGTTCCACCCCCAAGGTGTCATTTGAAATTACCAAGGTCATTCACTAAGGTATCGTTAAAATTGTTATCTCTAGTGGTTACATCATTACCCAAGCATTAGAGAGCTATTAGGGGGAACCCATAAATTTGGATTTATTATCATATGATCCACATATATTATCATAAACAATTTCATAAAAAACCCATATAGCATAAAATAAATGGGTTTCATTTCATAGTTATCACATTTTAAAAACTGCTTTAAAGATGCGATCTTTATGTCACTTTAAACCCACATAAAAAAGAAAGTGGGTTTCATGTACGTAAGTCCCCAAATTAAAATAGAAAATTTTGATATATATGTGAATACCCCTATAGAAGAAAGATATTTGAGTATTCAATTAATAAAATAAAATAATTTTAGATAAAGATAGGGACATTTTGAGACGAAAATTCTGCAGCCTAACGACTATGTTATAGGGTTTTAGAAAATAAAGAAAAGAGAGGGGACATGGGTCACCCACTCATAAATGATCCATAAAACAGAATAGGGAGAGGATATAAAGGATATAAGAACATGGTAGAGAAATTTTAAAGACATACCATTTGAAATGAAAAACATGGAAGGAAGACAAAAATAAGTTTTCTCTTACGAAAATTCGGCAACCTAACGGCATCACTTAATACTTAAAAAATGAATTGATGAGATCAAATAGGGTCTCTCATAATATTAACATAAAATATAAGTATGATATATATAGAGATCATACCCCAAAATAATAAAAAGGAACTTGAAAGACTTAACATGAAAGTAGAACTTTGAAAAATGAGAAGGGTAAAAGAATCCCTTAAAATTTTGGAAGCCTAACGACACCATTTAAATATTAATAAAATGAAATGATGAGAGAAAGTGGGGGTATCTCATCATATGAAAATAAAAATTACAGTAGGATGAATATAAAAGAACATCCCTACATAAGAACATGGATCATAAATAAAATGACATAAAAGAGAGTACTTGAAAAGAAAGAGAGTGGTAGGATCCCTTACCTTAAAACGTAACTCTTAAAACTCGAAGGTTGGGACCTTGAGGGCATGGGGGAACCTTTGGAGGGATCCTTGGGAGGTAAGGAGACCACAGATTTATTGAGGATTATTTTTGAATGGAAAGGATGAAAGAATGGCTTGGTATTTATAGGGGAAGTGAGGGGACAAGGCAATAATGTCCAAGGGACACCTCATTGGTGGTATTGAAAAAAAGTGGTATTTACTCATGGTATTGGCCAATTAGGACACCTCATACCTTATCTCACTATTCACAAGTCAACCATCCCTTAAAATATCTCATGACATCATCATGATGCAGTTATGATGTCATTAAACATATCAAAACCCTAAAACTGTATTTTTACTATTCACTAAAAATTTAACCTTTTTAGAAAAATCCCAAAAATTTACCTTTACATAATATCAATTCTCTGAATTCAAAAATAAACTCCTTTTTATAAAAATAATTTTATAAATATTTTTAATTTAATTTTTAAATAAAAACACTATTCACCGAAAATACATTTTTTTCAGAAAAATCCCAAAAAATTACTTTAACATAATATCGATGTTCTACGTTCAAAAATAAAGTCCATTTTATAAAAATAATTTTGTAAATATTTTTAATTTAAATTTTAATTGAAAAATACTATTTACCCGAAAAAACTAATACCTGACTTATAATTTGTGAAACCATTATTCACAAATTTTATTGAATCACATTACATAATCAAGGTGCCTAAATTATATTAATCCTTTCTTTTAGTGAGATTACTAATCCATTTGGTCACATTACAATTCCTAAGCGTAAAATCACTATTCATAAATTACTATTCACCAAAAATTAATATGATCTTATTAGACTCTAAATTTCTTACTGAAAACATTTGTAGAAGGCCATTTTTTGAAATATTTACACATCATTAATTATTTAAGGTTTACATAAATATTTTAAAATATCATTTTTCCAAAATTCATCAATAATATACATCCTAATATTATCCGAACATTTGAAAATTAACAAACTTCACTAAAGGAAGAAATCTCAATTATATTTATCCCAAAGGATTACACAATTTAGCTACGGTCTCATCACATAGCCCCTTATAACACCAGCATATAAGTGTTAGGTGTGCTATGGTGAGAGAATCTCAGGGAGGCTCAAACAATATTTCCCCAGTAGTAATTTTTACAAACTTGAACTTCTCCCATTCAAGCTTCACACGCTGGAGTTTAGCTTGGGCTTGGTCCAAAGTAAAGCCCAAAGATGCCACCTCCTTTCCAAGATCTGATAAGTGGGATTTCTATGGTTCGAGTCTACTGGATAAAGCCATAAACTCTTCTTTCTGCATTAACCATAAACATCTCTATTAAATAATTGAGAGTAAAATAATATACTATTCTAAAAGTTTGGGTCGTTACAAATTTGTTACGTCATTTCTTAGACGTAATTCACATTGAAAATAATATATTTGAAATGTTGCTTTCGATACTTCTAAATGTTAAGGGAACGACAAAAGATGATTTATAGTCTCAGCTTGACTTGGTGGATTGGGGCATTAGAACATTATTGCATCATGTGTGTATCCGTGAAAATTAATGGCAAGTTCCATGTGCTTCTTATGTGATGATACCTACGAAGAAAAACAATTTTTGGAAGTATTAGAGGCTATTAGAGTTCCTGATGGATATTAAAGCAACATATCTAAATGGGACAACAAAAGAGAGTTGAAGCTAAAATCTTTGAAGACTCATGATTATCACATTCTTCTGCATTATTTGATTCCAATAACAATCCATCAAAAATTTTCCAATAATTTAGGGGTGACTGTTATTCGGTTGTGCCATTTATTTAGAGATCTTTGTGCTAAGAAGGTGTCCAAGTATTTCTTGTAAAAAATATTGACAGATGCCCCATTAATTTTGTGTGAGTTGGAGAAAACATTTCCTCCATTATTTTTCACATGCATGTTGCATCTGACTGTCCATATTCCCACTGAAATACATCTCGGAGGACCTGTTTCTTTTTGTTGGATGTATCCAACTGAACGAAATATGTACATACTAAAGTCTTATGTCCGAAACAAGAATCATCCTGAAGGTTCTATCGTGAACTGTTACTTGTCTCAAGAATTTATGGATTTCCACTCAATGTATTTTTCTTATATTACTACAAGAATGAACAAACCAATGAGAAATGAAGAAAAATAGTGTGAGAATATTGAACCCAGTTTTCCATCACTTCCTTAAACAAGATGAATTCCTGGATCATATAAATTGAAGACATTAATCCTAGAAGAGCCGGAGATGGCACATCGCATAGTTTTGTTCAAATGTGATTTGTTCGATGACTACATCAGGTATCTAAATTGAATATGTATATCTTACATATATATATATGTTAATATATTCATATTTTTTATCTACATGGAACATAAAACAATGATAAATAGAAAGCATCATTCGTTATCTTTGAGAAGGAGGGAGTCTTTACATAACAAAGAGTTTTTTACTTGGTTAAAATTGAAGGTAAATATTTTACTATTTAAAATTATTAAATCAATATTTAATTAAGTTTAATATTAATTTAAATTGAAGTTATTGAGTTTTCTTGCTGACTCTGTCTCTGAGGAAATAAGATCTTTGGCTTTTGGTCCTAATACTGTGGTTCGTGACTGTAAATCAATTGTTATCAATGGGTACAAATTTATTTTCACTGAACGAGCAATGAACATGAGAACATAGCATGATGGTGTTATGGTTACTGCCAAAATAGGTTGTTATACCATTTTATCATATAGTAGACCATGATTTGAAAATGTTGGTTATTATGGAGTCGTTGAAAAAATAGTAATATTATATTATTACTCTCATGGACGAGTCACGATAATGAAATGCCATTGGTTTAATTCGATGATGAGAAAGGGAACATTTATTGATGATTGTGGATTTTAAGTAATTAATATGACTCACACTCTTGCTACTGAAGAACCATATGTATTGGCATCAATGGCTAAACAAGTTTTTTATGTCAAAGACCAAATTTGAACTGAATTTGGTGTCATAGTTGAAGTAATTCCCAGAAATATTTTTGATGATGGTGATGATGGAATTGACACTGTCCCTACTGCCATTGGAACCAATCCATTTATTTCTTTTGATGAATCTAATAGCTCAATTGTTAGAGTTGATTGTGAACCTGAAGTTGTGGTGGAAAAATACACAGAATCATCATTCCATGTTCTTAATTCTTTTAGTTTACCTCGAGATGGGTTGTTAAGGTTGGTACTATTCAAATTGATTTAATATTGATTAAAAATATGTTGTATCCGATTTGACCATTATGTGTATTTTCAATGTTTATTGGTTTGAATTTTTCTTTGAATTTCATTTTGTAGTTTGGAATTGAACTGTATTTAAACCTACGAAACCAACATTTCTAACATGGTGAACATTTCAATTCTTAAACTATGATTTGTATAAAATTTTTATGACTATAAGGCATATCTTTAACATTTTAATAGGTAATGAACATGATGGTTTGTATTCTTATAAAAAACATGTATTGAAACCTGCATCATCTACCTGAGCTAATGAAATTAAAGTTTTCCTTAATTTTGACAACTGCTTCACCAATTATGAATCTGGTAGAATCAATGTTCCATGATTTTAATAGACTGATGACACTTAGTAAATAATCATCTGACTGAAAATAAATTTCTTTATTACATCTTGTACGATTTATTGACTTCATTATATATATGTTCAAGCTCACCTAAAAAAATGGGTAGTTAAATTATCCATGAATCCCCCTATTCCCTCTCATTTATTTTGTTTTTTGGGTTACACATTAGTTATCCTTTTCTATTTACTTTCATATTTGTTTTCAAATTTTGGAAAATGAAACGAATTGAATAGAGGAGATGAAAATAGATTATGGACAATAGTCGTTTCATGGTTGAGTTGGGAATTCCACCACTAGTGCCTATAGTGAGTATTTTATTTCAAATATATTTATTTAAATAATATATAATGTCATGTGATTAATTTTTTTAAACATTTTTTCAGGATCCATCTATTAGGGAATAGTTATTTGATGAGAAGCCTAGTAGTGGTCTCAGTACTCAAGGTGTTCGTATGAGGGGGGGTTGTATGGGAGCTAGACTATATGGTCGGTGTGCCCGATTAGACCCTGCCCCTCCCACTGACATACAATACATCCCACATTCTGATCCCGATGTGCCGTTAAGGACACATGAGATATTTAGACCTACCATGTTTTCACAACCCTTGAAATCCGAGCCTCCTCACCAATCTATACCATATCCGATGATGATTCCCACTCCCTATCCAGCATTTGGCTAGCCATCCCTGTCCTCTTCTTTTAATTCTGCTTCCTTCTCTCTGGGCTTTTATATTCCATCTTCTTCGACTACTGCTCCACCAGAGTCTATCTCTGCGAAGAATACATTGGGACCCAATCCATCTGTACATGGTGTTCCATCAGTTTCTGCAGATCCAGCGGTACCCATTGATCAGACTACCTCAGGTATACTTATATGATCCTAACAAATTGTTACACCATTATTTATTTTTATTATAACATGTATTGATAAAATATTTGTTTTTATTTCATAACAAATACATCTTTTGAAATGAGGTCGGGGTGGGGGCATACATGCATGAGTTCGGTGTGGAACCTCCATACATAGATGATGGTGGACTACAATGAAGATATTCAAATGATTGAATAATTAGGGTAGCAATGTCAGAGCTTTTTGGCGACGCTTTCCAAATACTCCGACAACATTCCTGTCAGCCCGCTCTCATGGAGACAGCTGCCAAATGAAGTCAAGGATAAAGCCTTGGCAGAGATATGGGTAAAAAAATCTGTTGTATTTAATGCAATATATTAATTTTTTATTTATATGAATTAATATTTTGGTTTTAACTGCAGTTTAATTTCCCCGATGGTGAGGGTGCACAGACATCACGTCTAAAGGATTTATGCAAGCATTGGAGAGCTTATAAGCACGAGTTTTACATTGGATGGAGTGCTGGTGCAGAGACCCGAAGCTTGATGTACATGGAAATTACATTACATTAGCGGAATACTTAATACATAACAAAAACACACACACAAGGATCATAATAGTTTAGTGTCTTTGGAAACTCGGAATATAATCTTCTAATCGTGGTAAAAGATCTTCAACATCTCCCATAAGATCTTCCCCTTTTTGTTTTCTTACCTAAAACCTTTCTTTAAATCCTGGGGAAAAGAAAACATATAAAGGGTGAGCTCAAATGCTCAGTAAGGTTAAGCATGAATAAAATAAAACAAATCATATACATTTGAACTTCAAAACATGAACATAATATTTAAACATCAGAATCTTGAGCAATGACATAAATCATGGAAGTTCATAGGGAATAGATCATAAAGAAACATTAATCATGATAAAATAGAATGGGAATTAAAAATGTAATTATGGAAAATCATTAACCACATGATATGATTTCCATAGTATCCAAGGCATTGCTGCCAAGACCATCTTTGTGGACAAAGTCCCTTTCTGAATCGAGTTCACTCCTCGTTCCAGTCCTGTATTACTGAACCAGTTTAACTTTTCGTTCCAGCCATGTCTATCTCATGAGATATAAATCTTTACCCAATGCATTGGAGGGATATATTGGTCCCACCCATCTCATAATGAAATCATTCTTACTTGTGCCACAAAATAAACATACATCATTCATAATAACCAAATAAATAAAATGGGTTTCATAAACATCATCCCATCACTACATAATCCATATAAAATAAATGGATATAATTTCATAATAAGGAATGTGAAACCATGTAAATCATAGAGACATTATACTTGAAACATACACAAGTGAAATAATTTCATCTTAGATGAAAAATGGTTTTGATAAAACACTTGAAATGAATTATTGAGGAAAATATCCTTTCTTCTTCAAAATCAATTTTTTTCACAAAACATCCTGATATTTTAAAAGAAAGATATTTTTTTTGAAAATATTCATGAAATATTTTGGAGTAAGATTCATGAAAATAAGTCTTTATAAAACCGTCGAAATCCTTTCACGCCGTATAAGTTAAAAAAAACATTCTTCTCGTACTTTTGTCAGAAAAGTAAAAAAGTTCCTTGTAGGGTAAATAAAAGAAAGATTCATTCCATACCATGGGGTAAAAGTCAAAATTATTAAAAAGGACTTTAAACCCACATGAATACACTTTTATAAAACATGGACATGGATGATAGCAATAACCCTAGTAAATACTTACGAATAAGAAATCTCGGAAAAAAATGAGATTTGAAAAATTATCCCTTAACTTAGGTACGATATGCTGTGTACGTATCTGAAACTCTTGTATAATGATTTAAATAATGTCATTAACTTATTACAGAATCATATTCATTGTTATGATATCATATATGTTTCACTTATGAATTTATATTACCCGTTCTTTTGTAAATTCCATGTTAAAGCAGCGTTTTGGGTAAAATCATTTCATTTATCGTATGTGTTTCGACTTGTCGTTATTGATATTATTACTTATATCCTGATTTACATAATTAAATAATTTAAAACATGATTTATATATAATATATATTCATCATATACATATATATTATATATCGATAAAAGGAATGAAATACACCGTTCATGGAGACGGTAGGTCGTACGTACGCATGAACGCTGTTTTCGTTTCCTTGTTGTATTGAATGAAACTAAATATATGACACAAATATATATATATACATAAATAAAGTATAATTATTATTTCATATATTTCATTATTATTCATTATATAAACTTTGTGATCATTAATGTATGGTTTACATGGAGAATGAATATCATCGCGTCGTGGAGACGGTAGTCCGTACGTACGCACGAGCGATGATATCATTCGCATAATTGTTGAATAGGATTGGATTGGATGGTATAATATATCATAATCATTATGATGTTATAATAACCATATATAGTTATTATTTACACCATTATACCCATCCATGTAAGGTGTTGGTGGAAAAACAGATTTCACCACGGTGTGGAGACGATATTTCGTACGTACGCACGCGTGGTGATTTAGTTTTCCATAGGATGGATAGATGGTGAAATAGGGTTGTTTCATAATTATAATAACATATCAGTATATTAGTTATACTGATGTTATTACTTCATAATGAAACAACTAAATAAGAAGAAGTGGAAGAAGAAATATAGTTGAAAGAATCGGTAATGGACATTACCTCTTCCTTGAAGCGACTCTTTGAGACCTCCTCTTAGGGCACTAAAATTGGTCTTTGAAGAATACCAGAACCTCTAGTATGTTTTTATGGAATTGGAGAATAGAATTTATCAGGGTTTGGACGATCTTTAAGGCTCATAGTGGTGTGATGAATAGAGGGAGGAGGTGCCCTTTTATAAGGGAGGAGAGGGGCACCTTTGGAATAACTAAAAATATTATTTTATTATAAAGTCATATTCGATTTTTTAATAGCTCCAAATTGATTTATTTCAAAGATAATTTGGGTATGGGTCGAAATAATCTCATCCAATAGAATTTAGAAAAGTTTATGTTCCTATTTTAACCTTATCATTTAGATTTAACTTTAAGTTAAATAATTTTACTTTTACCGTGTCTTCTTGTTTTCTTACACTATAAGGTTAATAAACTTACAATAACAAGCCAAAAGAACCCCAAGTGGTTCATTATTAATATATATATCCTTATCTAAGTCATTTGGACGAACCATATATTTTTAAGAATAAAATAACAATTAATAATATAATATTTGTTTTAAAAACTATTTTATGTCAATTTTGACCCTATTTGGTAATTGATTTTTGTGAAAATCATAACAGAATGACTAGTTATAAAATATTTAATTAAATAAATAATAACATGTCTTATTAACCTATAAAATTAGTTTAATTAATAAAAAGTCTCAAATTACATTTATTTGGATATTTATAACATCAATTATGTCAATATTTTATTAATAAGATAATTACTGCATTATCTTTGTGTCATAAATAAATTAAATTATTTAATGTCTAAAAATTATAAATAAAATACCATTATGTATTAAATCGTTTTATATTTTTAATGAATATTTATAGTTGGATTTATCTTATGTATAACCCTATATTAAAAATTATTTACTTATTAAACTTTGATTTTATCTATTTTAACCCTTCTTTAAATAAATTAATATTTAATGTCCTAATCTAATATAAGTGGGCCAAAATGGTCATATTTTATTTCTAAGGTTGTTTTTGGTCGAATTACACTTATCCAATAGAATTAGGACATGTGTTAGGGTAATAATAATATCATTTTTACCCTTAATTACCCTATTTACTTTTAATCGTGGTAAAAAAAGTAAAAAGTTACTATTCACCAAAAATTATTTTCATCTCATTGAACCACATTCTAGTCATTGATATTAACTGTGTCTATAGGATTTTAGAAATTCAATTCACAGAAGTGGTAAAATTTCATTTAAATGAAAAAGTCAGTTTTTTAACTACCACAAAGTGGTTTCACTATTCATCGAAAATTGCAGTTTTTCAGAAAAATACCAAAAATTCAGCCTAAGCATTATTTGATATTTAGAGTTCAAAAATTGATGTGTATTTTTACAAATTCAAAACATAGAAGTGGAATTAATTAATTTTAAAATTAATTCCAGTTATCAAAACAAATAGCGTGTTTTTTAAGAAACAATAACTATCAAAAGATTGATACTTGTTTATATCCAATTTCAAAGTGAAATTAATTCCAATGACCAAAATTGGATTAAATTGAAAAAATATATTCTAATTACACTTTAAAACCAATTAAAAAGATAATCTAACCATATCAATTATTGTGATGAAAAAAGGTGTTTTTAATTAAAATATAGCGTGTTTTTACTATTCATTAAAATAGAAAAGTTATCAGAATAATATGAAAAATTTATCCAAAGTAAATTTTTATATCCTTATTCCAATGTGGAATTTTATTTTGTCAAATTGATCTTATATACATGTCAAAAAACGATATTTAAAGTAGGTGCGCTATCAAAAGGCAGCAAAACTACATTTTTTGAAAAATACTTATTTTACTCAAAAAATTGATTTTGTTCTCATACCATGTTCTAGAAAATGTGTAAGATGAATAATAATGTTATAAAATTCAAAATTTAGTTGATACTATTCATAAAAGCTAGTCTATAATAATATTATAACCATATATCATTGTTTAGTGAAACCTGGTATTGCGTACAACACACGCTTTCGAGGAAGGTCGTGATTGCGTGTAATGCAAGACAAGTCAGGGTTGCATGTTGTACAAGACTCCTCCGTTGTTTCGTACAACAGAATCCAGCAATATTTCATTTATACATTGAATATATATATATATACACACTCAATGTTTTTTAGAATAACTACTATCAAAATTGTGGGTAGCATGATCCAAGAATAGTGTTGTATATACTGCAAGCTCATACAGTGTTGCGTATAGAGCAAGGTAATCTTGTTGTAGCCTACAAGACAAGACATCAATGAAATTAAAATAATATTTTTCATAAAATCTCAGGGTGTGACATTCAACCCCCCTTAAAATGAATTTCTCCCTCAAAAATCATTGGGGTTATAAATCGTTTACTATTTATAGAAACCCACATCGTAAGAAGGAATACAAAAACATAATTTTAAAAACTAAAGTATGAAATGTAAAGATTACCCAAAGTAACTCATCACTGGGTTTCCATATAGGAGAACACATGTGAAAATATGGATATGGAAGAAAAATCTAAACATCATGTTCTGATGGAGAGTGGTACAGAACATGGCTACGAAAAACCCATCAATCACAAAGCCATAAATTTGTGATGATCTAAGGAACCATCTGATTCAGCAGATATAAGAGCACTAGGAAAACATTTTTAGTTTTCAATATCATTACCCTAAAGTTGAAAATTTTGAATTAGAAGAAATACTTATTTGATTTTGGTACAATCTCACCGTTGTTCGTGATTTGAACAATTTCCACTTCATCTCTTAAAGAAATGAAGTTCAATTTGTTATTCGTGATGTGTTAACAGATCATGTGATAGAATGATGGGTCATTCCATTTGTTTCAAACAGAAGGTTAGAAAAAGTTATAAGTCCATCTTATGGTGAGATTAATTGTATATGGATCCAAAAATGGACTTATACTTTATTTATAATAACTCTTAATAAAATAAAACTACTTTCCACTAACCAGGGACTTCATGTAGGCCAGTGGTAGGAGATAAAGGCCTATCACACTTCGGTTGTGGGTTTGATTCCCACAGCCTTGTCCAACGCGACAGGTTGTCGCCCGTCTTGCAGGTTGTCCCATTTTTTCTAAAAAATACATTATTATAACTCTCCATCAATAATATCAAAAAATTTCTAGCCTTAAACAGTACTAACTTATGTCCAACATAATCCATTCCAATCATTAGGCTTATCCAAAATACTGCTGTCCAATCTCATATTATAGTGAAAACGATTACCAAAGAGTTCATATAACAAGCATGTTAATACCATCGTTGATCCCCATATAACATAAGATATGTCTTGTTGGTCACATTCCAAAAATTCGGAGGCCTTAATCATGTATTCTCTTGAAAAAATGAATACCCATTGAACCATAGTGAAAACATGAATGTTGTTAAATTTTAACACTTTCCACATACCAAAATCCTAAAAATTCTATATACTCAATGAAAAATATAACTTAGTCCTTATATCAGTCATGAGCTCATGAATAATACGAAAAATTTCATTTTCTCTTTATCCCTTCATTATGCGCATATCATCTGTTTTCCAAAATATTTGAATCACTTTTCATGGTTACCGGTACCATAAAATTATTGAAAATCACAATATAATAATACAAAAATATTTCAATACACCATAAAAGTACCTCAACGACATTTTCCTTGAATACCAATACATAAACACTTCAATCCATTTTCTTCAATGATTGTCCTAGAATAAGTCCTTCATTGATTTAAAAGTAACTCTTTAGGTCAGGGCATTGAGTTGGGTAATGCCCATGTTCTCCACAAATAAGACATTGAACTCCACAACAGTCTGTCACTCTATGACCCTTTCCTCCACACAGATAACATCTGTCCCTCCATTTGAGGTATTCCTCAAGGTTCTTCTTCCCTTCTTTAGAAATTTCAATCTTCATTTCTTTATGCTCCTCAACATGCGAACATGCATAAAAGTCTATCTTCCTCTTATTTTATGAATTTAGCATACCACTAAATTTCACCTTGTTAATCATATATTGCGATGACTGGTTCAGCATAATCACAATATCTTTCTCTCTAGGAATTACACAATTTTGTTGCCCATATTCACAATTTTGTCCATTGGATTCAATGTTAACCGAATTCCTTCTGGGTCCCTCCATGAACTAAAACACAAAAATAATTCCGTGAGAGGCAAAAATCATGCTAGGGAAAACAACATAGTAAAGGGGGAGTACCCTCAATATCTAACATCTTAGGTTAAATTCTAAGATCATTACTGTAGTTCTAGGACTATATCCTATACATATAATTATCCTTTGGGACATCCCTAGACATACCTTAGAAATATCTCTAAGGATCTCACTAACGTTTTCACATCCTAGTTTCCAAAGGTTAACTAAACCTTTCCTCTGATACCAACTGTAGAGAACCGAAGCTTGATGTACATGGAAATTACATTAGTTTAGCGGAATACCTAATACATAACAAAAACAGACACACAAGGATCATAATAGTTTATTGTCTTTGGAATCTCGAAATATAATCTTCTAATCATGGTGAAAGATCTTCAAAATCTCCCATAAGATCTTCCCTTTTTGTTTTCTTACCTAAAACCTTTATTTAAATCCTGGGGAAAAGAAAACATATAAAGGGTGAGCTCAAATGCTCAGTAATGGTAAGCATGGATAAAATAAAACAAATAATATACATTTGAACTTCAAAACATGAACATAATATTTAAACATCAGAATCCTGAGCAATGACATAAATCATGGAAGTACATAAGGCATAGATCATAAAGAAACATTAATCATGATAAAATAGCATAGGAATATAACATTTAATTGTGTAATACTGTTAAGCACATGATATGATTTCAATAGTAGCCAAGGAATTGCTGCCAAAACCATCTTAGTGGATAAAGTCCCTTTCTGAATCGAGTTCACTCATCGTTACAATCCTGTATTACTAAACCGGTTTAACTTGTCGTTCCAACCGTGTATATATCATGAGATATAAATATTTATCCAATTAAATGGAGGGAGATATAGGTCCCACCCATCTCATAATGAAATCATTCTTAGTTGTGCCACAACTTAAACATACATCATTCATAATAACCCAATAAATAAAATGGGTTTCATAAACATCATCCCATCATTACATAATCCATATAAAAGAAATGGATATCATTTCATAATAAGGAAAGTGAAACCATGTAAATCATAGAGACATTATACTTGAAACATACACATATGAAATAATTTCATCTTAGATGAAAAATGGTTTTGATAAAACACTTGAAATGAATTCTTGAGGAAAATATCCTTTCTTCTTCAAAATCAATTTCTTTTCACAAAACGTCATGAAATTTTAAAAGAATGAGATTTTTTTTGAAAATAGTTATGAAATATTTTGGAGGAAGCTTCATGAAAATAAGTCTTTATAAAACCCTAGAAATCCTTTCATGCTGTATAAGTTAAGAAAACATTCTTCTCGTACTTTTGTCGGAAAAGTAAAAAAGTACCTTGTAGGGTAAATAAAAGAAAGATTCCTTCCATACCATGGGTTAAAAGTCAAAATGAGTAAAAAGGAATTTAAAAACACATGAATAAACTTTTATAAAACATAGACATGGATGATAGCAATAATCCTAGTAAATACTTACGAATAAGCAATCTCGAATAAAAATGAGATTTGCAAAATTATCCCTTACCTTAGATCCGATAAGCTTCGTACGTATCCGAACCACCTGTATAATGATTTAAATAATTTAATTTACTTATTAAAGAATCATGTTCATTGTTATGATATCATATATGTTTCACTTATGACTTCATATTACCCGTTCTTTTGTAAATTCCATGTTAAAGCAACATTTTGGGTAAAATCATTTCATTTATCGTATGTGTTTCGACTTGTCATTCTGGATATTATTACTTATATCTTGATTTACATAATTCCAGAATGTAAAACCTGATTTATATATAATATATATTCATAATATATATATATATATATTCATAATATATATATATATATATTATATCGATAAAAGGAATGAAATACACCGTTCATGGAAACGGTAGGCCGTACGTATGCATGAACGCTGTTTTCGTTTCCTTATTGAATTAAATGAAACTAAATAGATGAAATATATATATATATATATACATAAATACAGTAGTATTATTATTTAATATATTTCATTATTATTATTTTTATAAACTTTATGATCATTCATGTATGGTTAACATGGAGAATGAATCTAATTGCGTCGTTGAGACAGTAGTCCGTACGTACGCACGAGCGATGATATCGTTCCCATAATTATTGAATAGAATTAGAGTGGATGGTATAATATATCAGAATCAGTATGATGTTATAATAACCATATATAGTTATTCTTTACACCATTATACCCATCCATGTAAGTTGATGGTGGAAAAACAGATTTCACCACTGCATGGAGACGGTATTCCGTACGTACGCACGCGTGGTGATTTCATTTTCCATAGGATGGATAGATGGTTAAATAGGGTTGTTTAATACTTATAATAACATATAAGTATATGAGTTATACATATGTTATTACTCCATAATGAAACAACTAAATAAGAAGAAGTGGAAGAAGAAATAGAGTTGAAAGAATCGGTAACGGACATTACCTCTTCTTTGAAGCGCCTCTTTAAAACCTCTTCTTAGTGCACTAAAATTGTTCATTTAAGAAGAGAAGAACCTCTAGGATGTCTCTATGGAAGTGGATAAGTGAATTCGGCAGGGGTTGGAAGAGCTTGAATGCTCAAAGTGGTCTGAGGAAGAGAGGGAGGAGGTGCCCTTTTATAAGGGAGGAGAGGGGCACCTTTGTAATAACTAAAAATATTATTTTATTATAAAGTCATATTCGTTTTTTTAATAGATAAAAATTGATTTATTTCAAATATAAGGTGGGAATGGGTCGAAATCCTCTCATCCAATAGAATTTAAAAAAGTTTAGGTTCCTGTTTTAACCTTATCATTTAGATTTAACTTTATGTTAAATAATTTTACTTTTACCGTGTCTTCTTGTTTTCTTACACTATAAGGTTAATAAACATACTATGACAAGACAAACGAACCCCAAGTGTTTCATTATTAATATATATATACTTATCTAAGTCATTTGGCTGATCCTTATATTTTTAGGAATAAAATAACAATTAATAATATAATATTTGTTTTAAAAACTATTTTATGTCAATTTTGACACTATTTGGTAATTGATTTTTGTGAAAATCATAAAAGAATTGATAGTTAGAAAAAATTTAATTAAATCAACAATAACATGTAATATTAACCTATAAAATTAGTGGAGTTCATAAAAAGTCTCAAATTACATTTTTTTGGGTATTTATAACATCAATTATGTCAATATTTCATTAATAAGATAATTACTGCATCATCTCTGTGTCATAAATAAATTAAATTATTTAATGTCTAAAAATTATAAATAAAATAAAATTATGTAGGAAATATTTTTAAATTTCTAACGAATATTTACAGTCGAATTTATCTTATTTATAACCCTATATTAAAAATGATTTACTTATTAAACTTTGATTTTAACTATTTTTAACCTTCTTTAAATAAATTAATATTAAATGTCCTAATCTAATCCAAGTGGGCCTAAATGGTCATATTTTATTAATAAGGTTGTTTTTGGTCTAATTAAACTTATCCAATAGAATTATGACATGTGTTTGGGTAATAATAATATCATTTTTACTCTTAATTACCCTATTTACTTTTAACCGTTGTAAAAAAAAGTAAAAAGTTAATATTCACAAAAAATTATTTTCATCTCATTGAACCAAATTTTAGTCCTTGATATTAACCATGTCTCTCAGATTTTTGAAATTCAATTCAAAGAAGTGGTAAAATTTCATTTAAATGAAAAAGTCAGTTTTTTTAACTACCACTAGTTGGTTTCACTATTCATCGAAAATTGCAGTTTTTCAGAAAAATACCAAAAATTCAGCCGAAGCAATATTTGACATTCCAAATTCAAAATTAATGTCTATTTTTCCAAATTCAAAACATATAAGTTGCATTAAATAATTTTAAAATTAATTCCCGTTATCAAAACAAATAGCGTGTTTTTTAAGAAACAATAACTATCAAAAGATTGATACTTGTTTATATCCAATTTCAAAGTGAAATTAATTAAAATGACCAACATTGGATAAATTGTTAAAAATATATTCTAATTACACTTTAAACTTAATAAAAAAGATAATATAACCATATAAATTATTGTGATGAAAAAAAGTTGTTTTTAATTAAAATATAGCGTGTTTTTACTATTCATTAAAATATGAAAGTTATCAGAATAATATGAAAAATTGATCCAAATTAAATTTTTATATCCTGATTACAAAGAAGAATTTCATTTTGTCGAATTAAACTTATAGAAATTCCAAAAACAATATTTAATGTGGGTGCGCCCTCAAAAGGCGGCAAAACTACATTTTTTGAAAAATACTTATTTTACTCAAAAAAATTGATTTTGCTCTCATACCATGTTCTAGAAAATGTGTAAGATGAATAATAATGTTATAAAATTCAAAATTTAGTTGATAATATTCATAAAGGCTAGTCCATAATAATATTATAACCATATATCGTTGTTTGGTGAAACCTGGTATTGCGTACAACACACGCTATTGAGGAAGGTCGCGATTGCGTGTAATGTAAGACAAGTCAGGGTTGCCTGTTGTACAAGACTCCTCCATTGTTTCATATAATAGAATCCAATCATATTTTATTTATACATTGAATATATCTATATATATATACACTCAATGTTTCGTAGAATAACTATTATCAAAATTGTGTGTAATATGATCCAAGAATAGTGTTGTTTATACTGCAAGCTCATACGGTGCTGTGTATAGCGCAAGATAATCTTGTTGTAGCTTACAACACAAGACATCAATGAAATTAAAATAATATTTTTCATAAAATCTCGGGGTGTTACAGCTGGAGTGGGCATAGAGTTAGAGGTGGTCCCTTTCATGGATGATTGTCCATTAGAACAGTACCAAAAGATGATTACTCATTGGGAGACTTTCCAATTTACGGTATTAATCAAATTAGAAGGATTTAAATGAAAATTTTCATGTTCTTCATAAATACTAATTATTGAAACTTATTTAGGATGCATCTGCAAGAATTAAAAAAAATTATGCTATGAAATATGTCCACATATTTGGATGTACTATGATGCAAGATCATGAGAGATAGCAGGTATGACAATTTAAAATCTTTCTTTACGACTTGAACTTTTTATTGTTTCTATCATAATTTATTCGATTTCTAAAGTTGTTAAATAATTTTAGTTATGAAATTACTATGTTTTTTTTGGTATCTTATTTTTAATTATGGTTTTCTACCGTCAATGTCATTTTAGAGGCATAAATTGAATATAGAAGGACATGTACCTCGAGAAAAACTATTTTGCTCGAGTAGAAAGAAGAAAGATGGAAGTGTGGTGAATGAACCAACTGAGCATCAGATTTTATGTTTTAATTTGTAGATTTAAAATTTTAATCTCTAATTTTTAACTTAATAATCTATTTATATTTGTAATAGGATACTTTAGAGGCCCTTGATGCCCAGGAACCTGAAAATTTTGGGCGAAAAGATCACTTGCATCAGGTGTTGGGAGATGAGAACCCTGGTAGAGTATGCTGCCAACCTTGGAAGAGTATAGTTCCGACAAGGTATTGGCCCTTCTCAGGTATGATTTTTAGTGCCACTGAGTTGTAGCAGGTTAAGGCACAAGTAGAATAGGTTGAAGAAAGGGCTATAGAGAAGGTAAAACAGTCTTCTAGGGAAAGCACTGCATTTATGAATCTGATGGAAGTTTTATGCCCAACACTTCCACAAGAGGTCAGCACTACTTGTGATGAATATAAGTTATCGATGAGTTCTATATATGGTGCAACATGTGGCAGTTCTAGTGGTAGTTGAGATGATGGAGAGGAGGAGGCCGAGGTGGAGGAGGAGGAGGGTGAGGAGGAGGCCGAGGTGGAGGAGGAGGCTGAGGAGGAGGCCTTGGTGGAGGAGGAGGGCGATGAGGAGGCCGAGGCTGAGTATGAGGGAGAGGAGGGGTGGGAAAGATGATGGGGATACCAACGAGGACGAGGGTGATGGTGACGATGATGGTGATTATAGTGATGGTGATGAGGGAAAGATTGATCCGTTACATTTTTGACTAATATTACTGACCTTTGATGTTTATTGAGTTATTCTGTATGAATATATGTGTGATTATGTCGGTCACATTATCTTTATTTTTTTATCTATTTTAATGAAATTGTAAATTTTTAGTGGAATTGATAAAATTGATGGTCTGATTAGAGGTTGATATAATGAAATTATTTTTTTTATCTTGAAAGAATTTGTTTAGAAAATATGTAAATACCATACCATGTGTCCGGGATAGCCCCCGGGACAGCCCCAACCCCCACCCTCCTCCCTGGACCCTGGACAACCCCCGAACAACCCCCAGACAGCCCCCCAGAACAGCCCCCCGAACAGCCCCCGGAAAGCCCCCCACCCGCCTCCCAGGACCCCATACAACCCCTCGGATAGCCCCCCCCACCGTCCTCCTTGGACCCCGGACAGCCCCCCACCCTCCTCCCTGGACCCCGGACAACCCCCAGACAACCCCCCGAACAGCCCCCGGACAACCCCCCACCCTCCTCCCTACACCCTAGACAACCCCCCAGACAACCCCCCACCATCCTCCCTGGACACCAGAAATCCCCCCACCCTCCTCCCTAGACCCCAGACAGCCCCCTGCTCCCTAGACCCTAGACAACCCTCACCCTCCTACCTAGACCCCGAACAACCCCCAGACAGCCCCCCTAACAGCCCCCACCCTCCTCCCTAGACCATGGACTGCCCCCAAACAGTCCCCCACCCTCCTCCCTGGACCCTGGATAGGCTCCCTCCTCCTTGGACCTTGGAAATCCCCCCACCCTCCTCCCTAGACCCTAGACAACCCCCGGACAGCCCCCCAAACGGCACCCAGATAGCCCCCCAACCTCCTCCTTGGACCCTGAACAACACCCCTCCTCCCTAGAACATCGAAAGCCCCCCAACCCTCCTCTCTGGACCCCAAAAACCCCCCAGAAAACCCCCCGCACAACCCCTAGGACAACCCCCACCCACCATTCTGGACCCCAGACATCCCCCCGGACAGTCCCCCACCCTCCTCCCTGGACCCCGGATATCCCCCCTCCTCCCTGGAACCTGGACAACCCCCCCACACCCTCCTCCCTAGACCCCGGACAACCCCTGGACAGCCACCCATGCAACCCCCTTGACCACCCCTCAGACAGCCCCCACCCTAATCCCCGGACCCCAGACAGCCCCCTCCTCCCATGACCTTGGACAGCCCCCAGACATCCCCCCGAATATCCCCCCCGGACAGTGCCCTTGACAGCCCCCCACCCTCCTCACGACCCAACATCCCAACATTGGGTGACTGGCGATTCAGAATATATAAAACATCACGACAATTTACGAAAGGCTAAAGACCACCTACCATGATTCCGGAGACAATCACACTCTTTATTCAGAATCTTGGATCCCAATCTAATATCTCTTTAAAATGGACACCCTTTTAAGTAAAAATACCAAAAACTGATCAAACATATTTCAATTGTCACTACCACAAAACAGGGCAAGGGAAGCGTTGCCCTTTATCAGCGCTAAACAGAAAGTGCTAATAAAAGGGTATGCCTTTATCAGCGCTATCTAAAAGAGCTGATAAAGTAATCTCTTTATCAGCGCAAAAAAAGCGCTGATAAATGAATGTTTTATCATTTCTTTTATTTTAGCACTGGTAAAATAGACCTTTATCAGCGCATTTAATGAGCGCTGATAAAGGTTCCAGCGGTTTTTATTTAATAACCCTAACAGGCCATCCTCTCTTGGATGCGGTCAAGCTCTCACGGAAGCTGAACCAGGCCCCTCGCAGCCGCGACCTCATCCTCCTCCTCCTCGTCCTCCTCCTTCTCCGCTGCCGCTGCCACCTCCTCCCCCGCCCCCGATACCACAACCACTGCCACCTCTGCCGCCTCCACCCGCGCTGCCGCAACCACCGCCGCTGCCTCTGCCTCTACGGCCGCCGCCGCCTTGCCACCACCGCCGCCTACACCTCCAGCACTGCCTCCGCACCGCCGCTACCATTATTGATATTCATTTTCCGGTAATTTTTCTTATACCGCTTGAATTGAACACGTTAAATCCTGATTTAAGGTGTTATTGCAAGAGTTAATGGATTATTGATATTATTGAGTTCCTTATTTAATCCTTTCACCTCAATAAACACCTATTGAATCTTGTTTCATGGGTTATATGTTCTTGAACTCTTTTATGGACACCCCTTGAGTGTGCCAAGTAAAATTATCCCTTTAATGTCAAATTATTAACTGCCCTGAACAACTATTTAGCTTATGTAAAAGCTTTTAAATGAGTTTTCCCTTGATACAATGGCATATAAATGGAATTGAAGAAACATTATAGGTGTTTGGCCTAGATTCGTAATGGAATTTACCATGTAGGAAATTTCCATGTTGATTATGGCCCATTTTGAAGACCCTTTGAGCCTTATTAGTGAATTTTCCATTCTTGGAAAAACTGAATGTGTAATAATAATGAGGAGTGAATTTTACATGATGGATTTATTTTAGTTTAATGAATTAATTAAATGAATTTAAATGATCTATAATGGGTTGAAAGGGAACACTATCTACTGCATGTTATATAGAATGATAATTGTGTATTTCTTTTCGTTGAATGAAATTGTACATGGATAATGGGACATATGAGATGTTTTTCTTCATGTTTTATAATATAAATATGAACGTGAATAATGCCTTACTTATACAAATGGTCCTAATTAAATTGATGGATTGGAGGTAATTCCCCATTCTAGTTAAAATTAAAATACACCTTTATAGAGGATAACATAAGATGGTAAGGTAATTGTTGAGAATATAGGAAAATCACACTCCCTTTCAATGGGTGTTGAGTATAACATATCGCACCACAAATACTAATAGGATGTTGGGATTTTTTCACCACACCAATTTCATAGAGTTATTACATGATGGCTTACACCCAATCCTAAGTTCCATATAGTTCACATTGTTCTATGCTTGATAACTATTATGGTTGGATTTCTTTTCTTGAGGTATGTGATCCTTTTGATTCCTATTTGGATTTGTTTGCAACTATGGTTTGAATAAAAATCAGTGATCATATAGTGATTTCTATCAATAAATTTAAATTTATTTGCATGCATTGTCTTTTGGGGTTTGTGGGATGTGGTAAATGGTGTACTCGGTTTTAGATTATTTTATTCTCACGAGTTTCCCCTATTTAATGTTTTCTTTTTAGTAGGAAATATCCTCTGCTATGTGCCTCTCCTCTGCCACATACGCACCTCTACCGTGTGCTTAACGACACCTTCACGGTGATTTTTCTCCAGTTACTCATTGTTTTCCTCTTGTTCTCATGCTATTACTATTTGATATTGATGGTTATAATGTGAAATGTATGGGCTAAACGCCCCGCTGAAAATCTTGGCCGTTGGTTGTCCTTGTTTGCGCACTAAATGAATTGAATGTTGGTTGGTTCTTGTTGAACATTGGAATATATAAATTGGTAATATACGTATACGTGACTTATGAATGAACACCCTAGGATGATAAAACATTTGTGATAACCCCTGAATTAACAAACAAAATTGAATAAGGGATTCTTTGTAAAATCTAAAATTTTTATTGTTTGGTTTGTATGGTGTTGCGATTGAGGTGTCATGATTATAAAAGATTCTTCCACCTAATGTGGTTTTCTAGGGGAATTCAGCAATAGGGCCTTTGTAGGGGAACATGAATGGAACCAGAGATTGGGAAGGACTCAAACACTCCTCTGATAATAGGTAGCTAGAGTCCCATTGGATGTTTTGGTCAAGGGAGGGGATGTTGTACCACCATGCCGGAATGACAGTATAAGGAAGAGTATATAACATAGGGATTCTGGCTCCAGCCTAGGGTTTAGGGGATGGTTATATGCATGTTATTTAGTCTACTATGGCTATTGTGGTTTCTTGATCATCTACTATCAATGGTACAATTCCTATATCATCTAACCTTTATTTTTTTTATAAAAGAGAATCACATTAATTTTTTTCACTCTTTTTGTGAATGTTTTCGGCTTGGAGGTGTAAACTTTGGATAGTGTTATCACCATCGACACACTATTGGTATTATAGTCCAAGAATATAACATGTTTCAAGGAATGATCTCTAGATATTGGTGGTTATCATTTATTTTGTGAACAACCCATGCTTTATATTATAATATTTTATTTTAGTTTTGTTATGGATTATTTTGTTTTATAACAATCCAAAATAATTTGTTCCCAGATGAGAGTTACCTTTTTATCTCCAAAATATACAGAGTTATTTTCAGATGGATGAGAGGAATCTTCTATCTGGTCATGTAGAACCAATTCAATCTATATTGTATTTTCTCATGGCTCAAATAGTCAGGCATATTGTAGATGTTGCTAGAATACGGTAGGATTATTTTTCCCCAATGGTAGTACATTTTTAGGATGTTTTCACTGATGAGGTATAAAATTTACTTCTTAATAAATAGATAAACTTTATAATCTAGTTAGTTTTGGGAGAAAATTCAGTTTCTATCACAATTTCTAAAATAACACCAAAAGAGATTTAGTTGTTTGAATTACAATTTGATGATATAGAATATAATGGTTTCATATGGAATAATACGTTACCATGGGGTTTTATAGTTCATTAAAATAGATGGTTGATTGGTATTTATTCTTTTATTGGACTATTGGAGATTGAACCTGATGAGAGTCATGAATATGTATCCTCATCCACGCATTGATAATCACATTGATCATCTATGAGGTTCTATGATCTTCTCCAAGATTGATTTGACATTAGGATACCATTAGATGAGTTGGACATCGATGGACCTACCATGGACTGCTTTTAGAAGTAGTTATGGCCAGTATGAATTTTTAGCGATGATATTTGGTTTAACTAATGCATTTGTTGTATTAATGGACTTGATGAATAGGATATTTCTTCATTTTCTGGATCCATTTTTAGTAGTTTTTTTCAATTAAATATTAGTGTAATCCCAACCCATAGTTGATCTTGACCATCATCTTATCATCACCATGAGTACATTGAGAAAACATCATATTTATTACTATTTTCTCCTGTTACTCATTGGTTTCCTCTTGTTCGCATGTTATCACTGTTTGGTATTTAGGGTTATAATGTGAAATGTACGAGCAAAACGCCCCACTAAAAATCATGGCCGTTGGTGGTCCTTGTTTGCACACTAAATGAATTGAATGTTGGTTGGTTCTTGTTGAACATTGGAATATATAAATAGGTAATTTACGTATACTTGACTTATGAATAAACACCCCAGGATGACATGTGTTTTACTTCACTCACACCATGTATAGATACCATAGAGACTTGATGTGTATAGACTATACACCCCTAGTGGTCATGTAAGGACTACACACCTTGTATTCCACAAAAATGTGATGCATAGCTAGTGAGGTGACTCAATATGTATCTAAAGTACACACCTTTAGCTCATGTTGTTCTAAATGTCATGTATTTTCAAAGGCATCATTCAGTCTTTGTAAGACTAACATGGAATAAATTTGATATATGTCAGATTAAATCAGGTATCTTATACATACACGATGTTCACCCTACTGGACACACCATGTATATGGATTTCACATGTGTTTAAAGGAATTTGTACCATGATTTGTTTTTATAAAACCCAAACAATGTTACCTGATTAATTGAAACATAATATTAGGCAAGTTATCAAGATCGAACCCATAAAGACGATGAATATGAATAAATAATGGATGAATGCCAATAGGTTGATAAATGAGTATGAATATGGCGTGAAAGAGTTTATCAAGTTTGTAGAAGATCATGCATGTGACCCTTCTCAAATCCTTTGTCCGTGTTTACACTGTTTTTATTCAAGAAAAATTAGTCCAGAGGAGTTGGAAGAACACCTGATCTGTCACGGAATAGATCGAAGTTATACATGTTGGAATAAACACGTGGAAAAAACCAATGTAGGTAGTGACTCAGTGAAAATGACATTTTATAGATCATCTAATATGATTAGAAGCATGAACAGTTAAGATGATTGTATGGAGGGTGTGATTACAGATGTGAACGATGATGAAGATCGTATTGAGTAAATAACAAGGATAGTTGAAGATGAACTTCGTGATTGACCAAAATTGTTTGAGAATTTAAAGTGTTTTGCAAAAAGTCCATTGTATGCTGGTTGCACTAAATATACAACATTGTCAACCATATTGAAGCTGTATAATTTGAAAGCAGGCAACAGGTGGAGTGACGCCAGTTTTACGGAACTTCTTGCACTCCTGAATGACATGCTCCCAGAAGATAATGAACTCCCAAGCTGAACATACGATGCCAAACGAATGCTACGATCGATGGGTATGATCTCTGAAAGAATAAATGCATGCCCGAATGATTGTATATTGTTTCTCAAGGACTACAAATCACTTAAAGAATGCCCAAAGTGTGGTGCTTCCCGATACAAGAAAGATGATTCTAGTCCTACGAAATTTGTATGGTATATTCCAATCATTCATAGGTTTAGAAGAATATATGGAAGTGAGGAGACTGTAGGACAATTGACATGGCATGCAGATACAAGAATTAAAGATGGGAAACTACATCACCCAGCAGACTCTCCTCAGTGGAATAGAATTGATCACAAGTATCCTGAATTTGGGAACGAGCAGAGAAACCTTCGTCTGTCCTTATCTACAGATGGGGTAAATCCTTCTGGTTTTCAAAGCAGCAGTCACAATACATGGCCGGTTATGTTGGTAAATTATAACTTACCAGCGTGGTTATGCATGAAACAAAAATACATCATGTTATCTATGCTTATATCAGGACCACAACAACTGGGTAATGTTATTGATGTTTATTTGGACCCATTGATCGAGGATTTGAAAATATTGTGGGATTCAGGTGTTACGCTATATGATGCTTACAAAAATGAACAATTCACTTTGAAAGCCATGTTGTACGGGGTGATAAATGACTTTTCTGCTTATAGAAATTTGTCAGGATATAGCATTAAAGGAACTCAAGGGTGTCCCATTTGCGAACAAGGTACACAGTCAATTAGGTTGAAACATTCATCGAAAACCGTGTTTCTAGGACATTTCAAATTTCTACCCTGATAAAATATGTACCGATCTTGGATGACATCATTCAACGGAAGTTCAGAGGAACGTACAACATCGTCTCCACTAACTGGTGATCAATTGTTTGAGAAAGTAAAATATTTGGACACTAATTATGGTAATCCGTTTTCAATAAACCTTACAAAAACTGGTTGGAAAAAGAGATCAGTTTTTTTTGAATTACCATACTATAATTGTATGTATGTCAGAAATTTTCTTGATGTTATGAATGTTGAAAAAAATATCTGTGATAGTGTCATCGACACATTTCTAAATGCACCCGGCAAAACAAAGGATGGAATTAAGGCTAGATTGGACATGGTTGAGATGGGAATACGAGAAGAGTTGGCACCAGTGAAGGGCGAAAAATGAACATTTCTTCCTCATACCGCTTACAATCTTTCCAGGAAGGGGAGATATCAGTTTTGAAACTTCTTTAATGACGTAAAGGTTCCATAGGGGTATTCATCAAATATCAAGAACATCATGTCAATGGGCGATTTAAAATTAAAGGGTCTGAAATCACATGACTGCCATGTTTTGATGCAAGATATAATTCCTACAGCTTTACATTGAATTTTTCCCAAGAATATCTTCCATACATTAAGGAATCTCTGTTTCTTCTTCAAAGCTATATGCAGCAAAGTTATAGACCCGGTGAAATTGCCAACTATGGAAAGATAAATTGTCGTCATATAATGTGAATTGGAAATGTTCTTCCCGCCGACATTTTTCGATATGATGGTTCATTTGATGGTTCACTTGGTGAGAGAGATTCGACTATGTGGTCCTGTACATTATAGATGGATGTACCCCATTGAACGGTATATAATGATTTTGATAGGGTGTGTCAAAAATCGAAGTCGGCCAGAGGGTTGTATTGTGGAGCAATATATTGTTGAGGAAGCTATTGAATTTTGTACCGAATACCTGTCTGGTGTGGAAATCATTGTCCTACCGAAATCTCGTGACACTGAGTGGCTTGAGGGTAAATGAATTTCTAGAAGAGAGGTTGTCATAGTCAATATTACAGATCGGGAGCAGGCCCACCTTTACGTTTTTCATAACAGTTTCGATGTTGACCCATATGTTCAAAGCCACAAAGAAATTCTTAGGCATTTGAATCCTTCTAGGGATGAAAAATGGATATCAGATACACATAATCGACAGTTTATAGGATGGTTTCGAGACCATATTTTTAAGCAGTTAGATGAAAATCCAGACTCAATTTCAGAACGAATTCGATGGCTTGCCGGAGGAGCAAGTGTGTATGTATTATCTTACAATGCTTATGCAGTTATTGATTATAAATTATATACTAATGAACATGATGAAGACTGTACCATGAAGAATAGTGGGGATACACATGTGGCTGGGGCGATGCATGTTTCCGGTGCTAAGGAAAAAAAATCCAATTTATGTGAATATGTCATACTTTGGCATCATCAAACGAATATGGGAGTTGGATTATACGAAATTCAAAGTGCCGATTTTTCAATGAAAGTGGGTTGATAACAGGAGTGATGTTAAAATAGATGAATTAGAATTCGTGAATGTTGGTTTCAGTAAGGAAGGGGAGAAAGAGAAACCATTTATAATGGCATCACATGCAGTACAAGTATTTTATGTTCCAGACCCCGCAAACCGAAATTGGTCAATTGTTCTGTTATCGACCAAAACAACTGAAGGGTCAGATAAAAGTTCAATGGAGGTTGACCCTTTTATAGGGAATTCACAATCATTTCGCAGTGGTCCCAATGTAGACGGCGTTTTGTATGTCAGAGGAGACCACAATGAAGGAATTTACATAGTCGATAGAGGAGTCAAATCTCTTCCGCCATTAAAGAAAAAAAGAAAGTACAATAATCAAGTTATTTGTTTATTGTAACATACATTGTTTTACATTATGTTATTATCTTTTCGCTGCTATTTTTATGTAATCTAAATTAAATATTAAACCACTTATGCAGATAATGAATTCTGCACCTGCTGATGCGCCCAATCCATAGGTACAAAAGGTCTCTCAACCAGCAGTCGGTGGTCCCACTGCAGAGCAACAACAGGTTTCTCAACTAGATGCAGGTGGTCCTAGTGCAGAGAAAAAACAGGTTTCTCAACCTGTTGTTGGTGGTCCCAGTGCTGAGGTACAACAGGTTTCTCAACCTATTGCTACTAGTCCCATTGCAAATTATAGCACTCCGGGGGAAGATATTGATGCTACTTATGAGGAAATGGTAGGAAATGAAACCCTGGAAGCGAAAAAAACAAGAGCATCGTAATTTGACAGTGTTAGCCAAAATCCTTAAGGCAAAAGAAAAAGGCATCAAATTTGAGGTGGGATGGAATAAGCGAGTCCAACATGTTAACCCCAACAGAGCCATCTTTAGTAGCTACATTGGAATCGTCACTCCACAACACGTGCCGATTTATGTACATTCATGGCACCATGTTGTCATCGGGCTGAAGACACTAATGTGGGAAGAGATTACGGTAAAATTATGATATCATTTATTTAATTTATTAAAATAAAATAAAATACCAAAAACATTGACTTACTCTTCATCATCCATTGCAGAGTGAATTTATAGTAGATGCCTCACACAAGGAATATGTATTATGAGTTGCAGGAAGGATTCATAGAGGTTTCCACACAATTTTAATGAAATATCATCTTAAGGATGCAGAAGGGAAAATCAAGACGCACCCACCTCCTCTTTACGCACACATGATATCCCAAGGCACATGGGATTCATTTAGCAACCATCGTGGGGAGCATAATTTTCAGGTACATTGTGTGGGGTAATACATTGATTGACGTTTTCTTGTATTCATCACTATGATTGACAGTTTTGTATTTATGAAACAGTTACTGAGTGCTGAAAATAAAAAACATGCAACAGAACCAGCGTACCCTTACCGTAAAGAAAGGATGGGGTACACTGAACTTGAAAAAAAATTGGTACGTCTTTTAAATCTACCCTACTACTAGTATGTGACATTAATCAACACCATAACCATGTTTCTATATTTATATGCAGATTGATGAATTTAAATCAAAAGCAATATCCATCCCACGCCATGTGCTATGGATGGAGGCTCGTGTAAATAAATAGGAGATATTGATATATGAAAACACACAAAAAGTGTAGGAAACATGTGTAAGTATGACATAATATAAATTTTATTTGATTTAAATCTCTATTACATTACAATAACTACTTATTTTTCTATATTTTCTATCTTAAATAGTCACAAGAATAAACAAAAACCACACCAGATGCAGACATACTTTCAGCAGCCTTGAAGCAGCCAGAAAAGTATGGTCGCGTCAGAGGTGCGGGATTTGGGTTGACACCCCGAACATATTTTCAAAAACAAAAACAAGCGGGGGAGAAAAATGAAAAAAATGGAAAATATGCAAGAAAAATTATCTAATTTTCAAGAAGAATTACAATACCAGAGAGAGATGATAGAAAAATTTATGGGGGAGAGGTGAAGAGAAGAAACAACTCAACAACAACCCGTGCGTGACGATCCCGCCCAACCCCCACCAGCTTTGCAGCGAGCCATTCCCCTAAAAAACCTGACATAGATGAGGTAATCAATGTTTTAATAATTGTTTCTGTGAAATTTTATTTACATAGACACTGATATCTTTCCTGTACTAATATTCCACAGGGTGAAAATGACTGTGATTTATATTTATCAACTCCCACTTATCACCTTGTAGCGAGGGCTACGGTGTTCAATACGCAAAACGACATGCTACACAATAGACATCTTCCAAAAGATCATCTTAGAGTTTCAATTAATGTAGCTAATGAGCCGAGTGCCGAGCTACCTATTCCAAATGATGATGACAACATTCATACGGTTGAACATGCAGTTGGAATATTCATCGCATGGCTGACAGTTCTTGTAAAAAAACATGTCGACAAAAAGGTATTCATTTCCAATTTATTTTTCAAGCTGGACCTTTAATATTTAATGAAAAAAGGTCTGAACCGATGAATTTTATTACATAATGACAAATACTATCAGGTGAAATGAAATATCAGCTCAAAACTATCTCAAGGATCAACCAACCGATTGAAACAGTCTACTGAGAGCACCTTCAACCTGCCCGTTCTATATCCACAGTTAATATCATTGCAGGATCATGTGGATACAATGTTGAAAGATGACAGTACTCACATAGTTGATTTCGAAAAAGATATGTATGGAGAGGAAATATCAGATTTCATTAGTGCTGAAAATGTAAATGAACTCCTCACGTATAAATGTCTAGGCACATTAGTTGTAAATGTATACATGAGGTAAGTTTTCGTGATTTGATTTTACAAAAGCTGATATACGCTGATAATTTTGACTAAATACATTTTATACTTTTTGCAGACGTATATATGAAAAACAATTGAAGGGATTTCCCCATGAAAAAAAAATTAGACTCGTTAGTCCTCACCCCATCTCTTTAAAAGATGAAATAGATTCTGATAAAGAGTCTGCAATAATGTCATCCTTGCTCAAATCGTTTGAACGAAAAATTACGAATGACCGACTCTTTTTAATATCAACGATGCAGGGGTAAAAATCTACAATTTAATCTTATCAACTATATTTTCATTTCTTTCTTTACTTATTCCTTTTTGTATTTTTAAGGAGCATTGGATGCTGATTGCAGTCAATTTGGATACTCCAAAGATTTATATTCTGGATTCGACACATGGATATCCAACAAACCGACCATGCGTGATGGATTTTGTTAATTTGTAATATACTAGATCCAACATTTTAAAACTAAACATCTAGTTATATAATTTATGTTATCTTTTAATGAGTATTCTGTTATGATAGGGCGGTGCATCAATATCGTCTAATTCATGGAATGAATTCAGGGCATAAGGATGAGAACGCCTACAAGATCTACAACTGGAAAAGTATCCGAGTATATATAATAACATTTCACTATCCAAACACATATAAAAACAAATTACATATTGTAGTTGATGTTTTTGTAGTGTCCAAAACAAACAAACGGAAAGGAATGTTGTTATCATGTTTGTAAATTTATGAAAGAGACCATATTTCATCAACAAACTAGCATCCCTGATGAGGTATTTTCGAAAATAATTATGAGTTCATTTAAAATATTTATTAATCCTTTTTGTATTAATATTTTTTCAGTACTACCCTGAATGTCGCAAAAACTCATATTCAGAAGATGATATACATGTGTTTAGAAACGAATGGGAAACATACCTGATAGAAGATTGTACACAAATAGGATGAAGGTGAATTCCTACTACTTATGTTATCTATATATGATCATTGATTATCCTCCAACCATCTTTGGTGAATTGAGAATGCTCTGATGTATGGAAATCTTAATTTATTACTCAATGTTTTCTACCCCAGAATTCATATTATTGATCTTTGAACAAATCAATATTGAATTAAGGCATTATGGGGTGCAGTTCGTATGGGGTGAACGACAAAACCACCAAGGATCAACAAAATCCATTTTCTGTATCTCGTTTGTTTGAAATTTTTTCTGAGCACATGTGTTGTTGTTTGAATTGTACAATTATTTCTAGGTAGATGCATGAGATAATCGGTATCTTTGAGTGATTTTTTGGAACCAAAATATGTGTCCCAGGATAATTCAAGTAAGGGAAAGGCTAGTTGATATGAAATCCAAGCTCAAACAACCAGTACATCATCAAAAGAATCAACCTGGTGATGCACCATCATGTAGAATCTGGTCCTCGCGATGTTTTGAGGTGTTTATGTAAGGTATGTGGAGTCTGATGAGCCCCATGGCCACCATAAATAATGTTTACAGACAGCTCCACATGTTTTTTATGCCTCGTTCCTCTTTACATGGATCACACCATTCACATGGTCCATCTTAGCATGTATGTCCCATTCATCCCATTGCTACTCTTGGAAGAACCTAAGAATATGACAATGCATAAGCCCCACAAAACCCATACTCATCCAACCAAGAGTATTCCTAGTGTGAAAGGAAGCTAACCATGGGTAATACCCACAACATACCTCTTTTTAAATTTATGGGTTTTGATCCTTGTATTCTAAATAGGGTACGTAGGAAGCCTCTATGAGGTTAAATCATAACCAATGTTAAACCATGGTGACCCCCTATGTGATACACCTTCACTTATATTCCCTCTTGTATTTCCCTTAGTGGAATCTGAATAAGTCTTCAAAATTAGAAACCTTACCTTTATGGGATGCCCCACACTTGGGTCAGACCTCATTGGGCGTTTTGATCCATCAATCAGGTAAACATTCCAAGTGCTCCCTCCTAGAGATGTACCTACCTGATCCACATTTATAAGTGTTTTGATCCACCCAGTTATTACATCTCTATAAGACATTAAATCATGACCCTCTATACTTGTGGTATGTTAAACTCATGGAATACCACAAGTTAAACATGGGTTTCCATTAATATATTCAATATTAATGTTTAATCAGTCCTTATTAAGGTATTGTGGAGGTGTGGTTTTATGTTTTCCAGCAAATTTCGGAATATTCCAAGCTTTATGTAGGTGATTCCATGCTTTTACATTATATGATGATTTTATTATGTTGAATTTTCTTGCTAAGTGTACTATATGAAATTTTTTTGTGGTTAAAAATGTCTTATCAAAGGAATTTGGGGGTGTTTATAGACTTGAAAGTTATTTTTAAAATGAATGTAGTTGTATTTCTTGTGGATTTTTATGCTTAAGTCCGTTAAATGTGTTTGAAGAATGGATAAAGTGGTCTTATGGGTGTTTTCAAATGGATTTAATGTGTTTTTGAATTTTAAAGAGGGTTTTCTTATGAGATGTAGTGAGTCTATATATGTGTATTTACATTGAATGAAAGTACATGAGAATGTGTTGATATATATGATGTGTATAATGTAAATTGAGCACAATTTCCATACAAGGTATTTTCATTATGATGTGTAGGGGACAAGTTGAGAGGGCAGGGGTGGTTTTCTGGGGGAGGGGAAGGGGGTAAAGTGGTAGGGGAAAGGGGTAGTGGGTGTGCTGGGTTCTTTTAAAATATGTAAGGGGTGGGAAGGGGGTGTGCAATGGGCAGGGGGGAAGTGCAGTGGGCAGGGGTGTGCTGGGGAAGGGGGCAGGGGGTGTTTATGGGGTAGGGGGTGTGCAGGGGTAGGGGGTGTGCTCGGGGGTGGGAAGTGTTTAGGGGGTGTGCTGGGGAGGGGGCATGGGTGCTTCTTTTTTATGGAATGGGGGGACATATAGCCATGGTATTAAATCGTGGCTATAGATATATAGCCATTGTTTAATGTCGTTGCAAAAGGCACATTATTGGTATCCAATAGCATCATGATGCTGTGGAATGGAGACCAAAATCCCTAATATTTGAAACCAAAGTTAGGGGAAGAAGGAGAAGAATATAGAGGAGGATAATAGGGTTGAAGATATTCCACCACTCTTTTAATGTAACTGATAAAATTTTATTTATCTCAAAAGTAAGGGAGATGTCCCATTGGGGAAGGGAGAAGGAGGAGAGTACATGTAAAGGATTTTGTTGAGTGGAATGAGGGATATACGAGGGTAACCCGCTTTAATGGTTGATAGTGAATTTTTTTTAATTCCACTCATTACTTAGGTGAATTATTAGGCCTAAGGGTAAAATAAATCATTCTCCAACAACGTGGGAATAAATATTCACAAACTTCTAATCCTTATAGTTTCATTGAGTGACTTATAATCCATTATTCAACCATATAGAGATACTTCCCCAAAAACTCATACCTTACACAAGTTCATCACATTATTTGACAAACTATTAACCATCAATGTGAGACCATCATAACCTTAGAACCAAACTGTAGGTTTATCTATTCCCCCTCGAATCATTAAATAGCCCATGTTCTACTAAACATTGGGCCATTTGATTATTATATATGATTAGCCCTAACCATGCTCCAATTTCTTTAATTTTTTATTTTATGTTTTGTGCCTCACTAATATAATTCCATTTAGAAACCCCATTCTTTATTTAATTATTGTATTATTAACAAAATATTTGTTTTATTATGTAGGTGAAATCTTTTTCCTCGGTTCGAATGCTTTGTTCATAAACCACCACCATGGACGACAATTTTTTAGAGCTATTGGATGCAAAAAAGGATGGAACATCATTGTTTTTTAACTGTTTTTTGGATAAATGTAATTGTAACCAAATTAAACATTGTTTGAAATGTATATAGTAGTGTGTTGTTTTGTATTCACGATTTCAAGTAAATGCATGTATCAATTCTGTTCTTATGGGATTTGTGTGTGGGTGTTGTTTGTGCTGTGTGCAAGTGTTGTTTGTGCTATGTGTAGGTGGTGTAATATGTGCAGGTGCTGGGAAGGTTCTATGCAGGTTCTGGTTTTGCACAGGATAATTGGCCTTTATCAGCGCTAGTTAAGCGCTGATAAATGGATAATATATCAGCGCTATTTTGAGTGCTGATAAAGGTAGTTTTTCTCAGCACTCAAAATAGCACTGATATATTATACATTTATCAGTGCTGAAAATAGCGCTGATAAATACCACCTTTATCAGTGCATGCTTAGGGCTGATAAAGGGGACCCCCCTTCATCTTCGCCGAGATTAATAGAGCTTTCTTAGCGCTGTTAAAGGCCATTTTTAGCGCTATTATAATCCATATTTGTAGTAGTGTGTGTTGATACATTTTCACAAGGATCCATGAGTCATTTGAGATGTGTACGAGTCAACCCTACTTCAATCTGAGGCACGGTGTGGCCGGTACCACCCAAAGTGTATCACTTTTATTTTAATTGGACAACATTTTAAGTGAACACAACAACTGGCATACGGAAAATTGACCAAATGCATTTGGATTATATTGATACTATAGTAAAATGATCCATGGGTCATTTTTGATGTGTACGAGTCAACCTCGCCTGAATCCGAGGCATGGTGTGGCCGGTACCACTCAAACTGTCTCACTTTTATTTGAAATGAACAAGATTTTAATTGAAAAAGAACAACTTGCATATGAAAAACTAACCAAACTCATTTGGATTTTTTTGATACTTTAGGAAAAGGATTTGTGGGTCATTTTTTATGTGTACGAGTCAACCCCGCCTCAATCTGAGGCACGGTGTTCTTGGTACCACTAAAACTCTCTCACTTTTATTTGAAATCATCAGGATTTTAAGTGAAAAGAAAAACTTGCATATGGAAAACTGAACCAATGATTTCTGATTGTATTGATACTTCATGAAAACGATCCATGGGTCATTTGTGATGTATAAAAGTCAACCCCGCCTCAATCTGAGGCACAATGTGGCCAGTATCACTCAAAGTGTCTCTCTTTTGTTTAAAATGGACACTATTTTAAGTAAAAACAACATACATACAGAAAACTGACCAAAAATGTTCTGATTTTGTTGATACTTCATCACAAGGATCCATGTGTTATTTGTGATCTGTATGAGTCAATAATGACTCAGTCTGAGGCTCGGTGTGGGTAGTACTACTCAAAGTGTCTCACCTTTATTTGAAATGGACAACATTTTAATTGAAAAAACGGGCATATAGAAAAATGACCAAACGAATTTGGATTGTGTTGATACTTTAGGAAAACAATACATTGGTAAATTTTGACGTTTACGAGTAAAACTCGCCATAATCCGAGGCACAATGTGGCCGGTATCACTCAAAGTGTCTTTCTTTTGTTTAAAATGGACACCATTTTTAGTAAAAACAACTAGCATACGGAAAACCAACCAATCGTATTTGTATTGTGTTGATACTTTAGCACAAGGATCCATGGTTCATTTTTGACCTGTAAGAGTGAAATACGCCTCAATCTGTGGCACGGTGTGGCTGGTACCACTAAAAGTGTCTCACTTTTATTTGAATTGGAGACCATTTTAAGTGAAAACAACAACTGTTATATGGAACACCAAGAAAACCCATTCAGATTCTTTTGATAATTTAGGAAAACGATCTATGGGTCATTTTGGACATGTAAGAATCAACCTTGCCTCAATATAAGGCATGGTGTGGTCGGTACCACTCAAACTATCTCACTTTTATTTGAAATGGACATGATTTTAAGTGAAAACAACAACTTGCATACAGAAAAATGACCAAATGCTTTCAGATTAGGTTGATACTTTAATAGAAATATCCTTAGGTCATTTGTGATGTGTATGATTCAACCCCACCTCAATCTGAGGCATGGTGTGGCCGGTGCCACTCAAACTGTCTCACTTTTATTTGAAATGGGCAGGATTTTAAGTGAAAACAACAATTAGAAAATGGAAAACCGACCAAACTCATTCGGATTCTATTGATACTTTAGGAAAATGATACATGGATCATTTTTGATGTGTACGAGTCTACCATGCATCAATTATAGACATGATGTGGACAGTACCACTCAAACTGTCTCACTTTTATTTGAAATGGACATGATTTTAAGTGAAAACAAAAACTTGCATAAGAAAAGATGACCAAACGCTTTTTGATTGTATTGATACATTAGGAAAATGATCCATGGGTCATTTGTGACATGTGCGAGTCAACCAAATCTTAATATGAGGCACGGTGTGGCTGGTATCACTCAAATTGTCTCTCTTTTGTTTAAAATTGACACCGTTTTAAGTAAATCAACAGACATTCAGAAAACTGACCAAACCTACTCTGATTGTGTTGATACTTTAGCAAAAGGATCCATGGGTCATTTTTGACATTTATGAGTAAACCTCGTCACAATTCGAGGCACTATGTGGCCGATACCATTCAAAGTTTATCACTTTTATTTGAAATGGGAAAAATTTTAAGTGAAAACAATAACTGGCATATGGAAAACCAACCAAACATATTCAGAATATGTTGATACTTTATGAAAATGATCCTTAGGTCATTTATGACCTGTATGAGTCAACCCTATCTCAATATGAGGCATGGTGTGGCCGGGTACCACTCAAACTGTCTCACTTTAATTTGAAATGGATGGGATTTTAAGTGAAAAATACAACTTGCATACGGAAAACCGACCAAATGTATTCAGATTGTGTTGATACTTTAGAATAAGGATCCATGGTCCAGCCTCACACAATCCAATTCTTATGTGAGGAACTACCACCCCTATTCTAAAACACATGGAATTTAATAATCCAATCTCATCCTCAAAGAGTGGGTTCTAGGACCAAACCAAAGTCCCTTTGGGAACCCAATACCAAAGACATAATTTAATATTCATACCCACTAACCAAAATAGGGATTCATCTCACATCACAACCAGGAGACCAAATTAAAATTAACCACAGACCCTCTTATTCCAATCGAAAAGTCTATGAAAAACATGTAGGCTATTCTGGTAACCCATCTCATATGTTGAGATTGGCCAATGTTTCCCACTAACACATTAGGAACCATTTATACATGGATACGTTGTCATTATAGGAATATAAACATCCCATGTTCTTCCTATAACTCATCTTAGGTCTAAGAACATTACCACTACAACTATCTATCTTATGGGTATCATGATCCTTTTCCACTCTACCAAAGTTTTTCTATTGGTTTTAAGATAGTCATCCCAAGACCATGAGTAAACATCCCATGTGCTTCCTATACCATGTAGGTTTATTCAATTGCGTGTCTTGGTGTTGTGTTTTTAGTGAGGAGATAATTCTAAATTTTGAATACTATTATGGGTGATATTGCTTTTCAATTCTAAATTTCTGAATTCTGGAAGTATTGAATTCTGGATGTATTGGTAATGAATTCTAAATTTTGAATACTGTTATGTGTATTGGATTCTGGATGTATTGGATTTTAATTTTGTATTTGTGTTATGGGTGTTATTGCATTTCAATTCTACATGTATTGGATTATGGATGTATTGGATTCTGTATATTTATCTTGTGTTGTGGTTTGAGTGAGGAATGAATTTTAAATTTCTAAATTTCTGAATTCTTTAAGAATTTTAAACATCCCAGGTAGCCTTTTGCATTCTGGGTTTATGTGTTCTTATAGGTGATATAGAGTTGCAGGTTGGAGGTGGCTGCTGGCTGCTGCTGCTGCATGTTGGAGGCGGCTGCTGCTGGTGTGGAGCTAAAACATATGTAATCCAACGGTTTTCAAAACTGTTGGTATAGCATTTTATGTATATTATACCAACAGTTTTGTTATAACCGTTGGTATAAACTTCTACCAACAGTTTTCAAAACCGTTAGTATATCCTTTAGATGTATATTGTACACTATATACCAACGGTTGTAAACTGTTGGTATAAGGGAAACATATACCAACAGTTTGTGAAACCGTTGGTATATCTCTTACTTTGACACATATACCAATGGTTTACACAGAACTATTGTTATAAGCCTATATAAATGGTTTACTAGGACATGGTTTGGGAAACCTTTGGTATATAATATACCAACAGTTTCCCAGCATTTACCAATGGTTCAGAACCATTGGTAAAGGGTAAAATTACAGTTGTGACTCAACCCTAGGATTATGGTCAGGCTCTATAGGTATTTTTTACATGTAGAATGAGGGAATAATACCCCTGATATGAGCTATGGTCCAGCCTATAGTAGATTTAAATTTATTTAAATCATTCAACAAAATTTCTTCTTGATTTTCATTCCACTCGGCAGAAATTATGACAAGTAAAGTGTAATTCTCACCCAAAAATGAATATTTCAAATGAGTAGGGATTGGTTTAAGTTCCAGAGTGGGTTGTTCTACACCAAAAGGAATAATCTTAGGCCTGTGAGGTTTGATGTATTCAATATATATCATTTAATGAGTATTAAATGATGATATATTTTCAATAACATATTTTGTTTCATAGATACCAGTACTGCTGTCCATGTTTTCCAGGTTATAATTCAACAAGTTTATTAGAGAATAATCATCATGTTTTCTCAAAATATCTCCTTATACATCATCAAAGTGTTAAGAAAGGTTTCTGTTAATAGAAACACAATCAAATTCATGCAAAAATCTCCTAAGTTCAGAAACAGAGGACTCCTCTATAGAGGAAACTAGACAGTTTTCCAATTTTGGGAAATTTTCTAGATTCGGTGTTTGAACAGATTTTTCAAATTATGAAACAGAAACAACATAATTTTCATCTTCAAGATTAATTTATTCAATTGAGTATTGTTTTTAAGATTCTTCAATGTGTTAATGTTTATTTTTAAAAGATATTTTATCTTCAAGGAACTATATCTTTGAGAAATTTTCAGAATAAGTTTGTCCCTTAATGTTCTAAAACACATTAAATTCTTCTTAATGTTCACCAATTTTGACAATTAACTGACCCTTAAACACATGAATAACAACACCACCTATGGACAAGAAGAGCCTACCCAATATGATGGGAACCTCTTGATCACACTCCATTTCAAAGACTAAAAAGTCTACAGGTAGAAATATTTTCCCAAACCCAACTAGAAAGCCATCTACCCTACCCACATGATGAGTGAAAGATATATCAGCTAATTTTAGTATGATTATGGTGGGTTTAAGGTCACCCAATCTCAACTATTGAAACCATGAACAAGGGAGAAAATGAATTCTAGAACCTAAGTCTCACAAAAAAATTGAACTGATCATAATTTCCTAGGGTGAAAGGAATGGAAAATCTACCCGGGTCATTTTTTTGGGATGGATTTTCTTTTTGAGTACAACACTAAAATCTTCAGTGAGTCTTTAGGTAGAAAATTCTTCCATGGTCTTTTTATAAAAATTTTTCTTAAGATATTTCAAATAAGATGGAATTTGTATCAATTCTTGAATGAAAGGAATGTTTTCTTGATGTTTTGACAAGAGACCAAGGAACTAAAAAATTTCATCCCCAGTATTACATTGAGGTTTCAGCTTCTCATAGAAAGGGATGGGTGGGGAAAATTTTTTAAGGACAGTAGGTATATCTATCACCTCTTCAAAAAAAATTTCTTTTCCTTTATTCCTCTGACTTTTAGAAAACATTTCAGCTTGTTATTCATGTTACAAATTCAGATTCTATTCATTTTCAAAACCTTTTTGTGAATTTCCATCCTGTGAACAAAGAAGATTTTTGTTACCAGATTTAACCAAATTTTCATTTTGGGAATTTTCAAGGTCTTTTTCAGTAACATTTTGACTATTCATCCCACATCAAGTGACAAAATCCTTGGAATTATCCCTAGGGTTATGTTTAGTTGTTCTTGGAAGTCTACCTTTTTTCCTAGAAGAATAGTCTCTAGCTAGTTGACATAGTTGTGTTTCCATGATTTTCATTCTAACATCATTTTTAATTTTATCTGACTCATATTGATTTTGTTGTTTGGTTATCTAAGACAAATATCTTTTTTCTTGATAGTTGATTTTGATTAAGATTAAATCAAGTTTAGAAGAAATTTGGTTATCATTGTTTCCTTGGCATATGAAGACCCACCCCTTTGTTGATTTTGAATATTTTTTCTTGGTTGGTTGGAGTAATTAGGGGAAGTTTTTTTCTAATTAAACCTTGATATTTCCAGGATAGATTCAGATGGTTCCTATAGACATTGGATAAAATTGTTTGAAAATGGATCTTCGTTAGGAGGCATTTTAGGACCATAGTTAACCAAGTTTGAGTTTTCATGTTGTTGGGGTGGCATACAAAAGATAGGAAATATGTTTTAAGAATGCCCAAACATTCCACATTGTAAACATTGTTCTCTTAAATATTTATTGGAGTTTTTACAGCAATGTTGGTTAACAGTCTTCTTAGAATTCTAGTTCATAAATGATTTCAATTTGTTGGTGATTTCATAAAGTTGAGCTTGAGTTTAATTCATTAAACCAGTTTGTTGGGTTTCTGTTCACTATTTTTATTCTTGAGTTTTTATTTTGTGAGTTCTGGGAAATATTATTAAAGATTTTTCTTAGTTATTCATCGGTCTTATCATTGTAATTATCACCAGTAGCCTGATCAACTAGATTCTATCCATAGGAGGATAACTCCTCATAGAAGGTATCCATGAGAAGGTGAGATGGGAGTTGATGACTGGGACACTGCCTAAGAAGGTCCCTTAATCTATCCCAAGATTCATGAAAAGATTCTCCATCCTCTTGATAAAATCTATTGATCTTATTTCTCCTTTCACCTTTCAATCTTTAGGGATAAAATTTCATTATGAAAGAATTGTAAACTTGATCCAACTTCTCAAAAATTTTATAATCTAGACATAGAAACTAGTTCCTAGAATTCCCTTTAAAGGGAAATAGAAATACTATCATTATATGTTCATTTTAAATAATTTATAGAAGAGGTAACTATTGCACAATATTGTAGAAGTATCTAATGAAGGCTAGAGAGTCCTTATTAGGGATTCCATTAAAGTCAGACAACAATGAAATTTGTGCCAGTTTCAGCTCATAGTTTTTGGCTCTAGGATATAAAATAATGGTAGAAGGATTGCACGAAACTTGAAGAAATTGAAACTCCATTATCCTAGGTATTTATACTTTATTTATAAGTTCTAGTTTATTATTTTGAAAATAATTAGTTGTTGGAACCCTATTTTCTAAGTTCTCCATTTCAGTTTTATTTTCATTCTTAGATCAATGAGATGTTTTTCAAGTTCAGGGCTCAAGGCTCTATTCTAACACCAGATGTTCTTGTGCTGATGAAAAGTGATAAACGGTGAAATTTATCTCAACAAATAGTGAACAAAATCTCAGTAAAACAAGAAACAGTAGAAAATCAATAGAAAATGAACAATATTTTTATACAGTTTTTAATTCTTTTTTACTTTTTTGGTTTTTTTATATGTGAATATTTTTAATTTTTTAATTAAATGAATAGATTGTGACTTCCCTAGAAATAGCGCCAAACACATGACCCGACCATCATCAAATTCATTCAATGTTTAAATTTTATATTATTACTAAATATTGTATAAGTGGAAAGCAAACCCATAGAGAAATAAATTTTGACCAAAACTTTTCGGAATCTTTTAAAAAAGATCCCACTATTTTCAGCAGTGAGGAAACATTCGGTATTTCATTTTATGTTTTTAATTTTATTGATTTTTTTAATATTTTTTAAAGTATAACTACCTAACACAACATATTAAAAATTTTATCTAAGCTATGATGAAGTAGGAAACAATGAAAAACAAAAATATAGAACACTGAAAAATGAAAAATCAAGAGAAATTCATCTCGGGAAAAAACATTATTCTACTAGTTTTATTAGTATTACTCTTAAAAAAATTGATTACAAACATGTACACGAAAAGGGAGTGATTTATTTCCCTCTCCAAGAGATAATATGATCAGGTCGAACAATCTTGGAGTTCTCCACTCCAATAAAGGTTCGACTGCAACATTTTGAATTAAAATGTACAATAGAATAGACTCGCTGTTAGTTCTGAAGTTGTCATTTTCATTTAAAAGATTTAGAAATTGTATCCTCAATCAAACTTATGATATGATTTTGGATTTTTTAAATTGAGTGTGAGTGGAAAGATGTAGCAGAATGTGTTGAGAGTTGATCTCGCCGATCAATTTTGAACACTTTAACATGATAAAGTAAAAAAAGGAAGAAAAGATAACTAGTAAATTAGTAATTCCTCGAACTCTAAGACTTAGCAAATAGTCATGTTCATTATCATTACAAAAATTTTAAGCGTACTAAAATAGAGTATAAATATTCAAACACGAGGGAAGAAGAACTCCCCAAATTATCCTTGGCTCTTGAGCTTCTTCGACTCGAGGGTTGTCCACCGGATCTCTCTACTCTAATAGGAGAGAAGCTTTAGAATGTTTAAATGATCTCCACACGAATCCCCTTCATCCATCCAATGATTCCTACTACTATTATTTTGATTCCAGATGTCATAATCTACATGACACCCCTATTTTCCATCGAATTCAAGTGTCCCTCACTTGTGCATTGCACACGCGTGTTTTTTTCCTGACTCACACATTGTGCTAACTTTACCCTTGTAACTAACTTCGGGTGAGTTACTTGAATGAATGCAAACATTTTTTTACTCTACATTGAACTTTCACCAGAAAGAATAAACAAAACAGTAAAAAAACACAAATAAAAATTAATTGAATAATTATCATTATAGTTATTAATTTATTAAATATATTTTTAATAACTATATTTAATATGTTATTTAATTAGATCAGTATTATTGATAATAAATTATTATAACTATATTTTTAAATTTTAATAATATTATTAACAAAGGTATATATAAAAATTATTTCATAATATTTTAACTAAAAATTTAAGTATTGTAAAGTTTATTATGTAATTTAAAAATAACTAATTTTATAAAATATTATTAACATTTAAATCTTATATATTAATTATTAATTTTATTGTTATATTGTTATTATGTTTTTGATTTTAATTATTTAACAATGTTAAAAATAAATATAATTTTTATTGTTATTTTTAAAATTGAATTATTTTGTTACATTTATAAAGTATTGTTAAGTATTTTATTAACATATTTTATTAAATAAATAATTATTTAATAAAAACCATTTATTAAAAATATATTTTAATTTAATGTAGAAATTTTTATCAATTTATTTAGTTTAATTAATGTTTTATTAATGATAATTAAATTAAATATTCTGCATTGAAATTATTAAATATCTTATATTTATTATATATTTATAATTATTAAAGTTTAATATTTTAATCTAGTTATTTTTATTTTAGTTTTTATTTTAGTTTTATTTTAACTTATTTTATTTTTTAATAACTCATTCCCCCCCCCCAAATCGGCACAACCCTAGGGGGATTATTCTTTAGTGACTTTAGGAAGACGGTTCGCTGTAGTGCTCATCCTCCCTATATATCAACAACGGCGGGTCCTAGGATGGCTTCGACCAGTTCCCTTCTCTATGATGGTCGTGTGAGGTGACATCGAGCAGCAGGTTTCTCTACAACAACGGTGCTGTTCAGTGAAGTGAAGAAGGGGCAGCTCGGGTCCTCTAGGTTGTAGGTTTCCCTAGTTCAAATTCGGCAGTGATGATATAAAATTCTCCTACAGTGGTCTGGAACCGACTTCACCCTTGTCTTTGACTTCTTCAAATCATCATGGCAGCAGTTAGCTATAAGATGGAGACTCAACATGCGAAAAATATTTCATGAGGTTGCATAGTATTTTTCAGGTGATGTGATGGAGAGTTTCTTGATGACTAAATCATGAAACAAGGTCTCATGGTCTAGTGGTTCACATATAGCACGGTGGAACTTCATCATATCTGAGTTTTTGTAAAATTTCCTGTTTTTATTTGAGTATGTAATTGAGTGATTATTGTCCAAGTGTATTTGATTTTAGATTCTATGTTAGATGATTGTGGTGAAGAATGTAAGGCTAGGAATGAAGTGGTGAAGCAGAGATGAAGCGATGTTAAGAGAATCAGTGCAAATGAAGCATGGTGTTGTGGTCAAAAAGTGATAATATGTTGAAACAGTGAGACTGATGGGTTTCAAGTGGATCGAAGAAAGGTGAGGGATAAAACATAGACCAACATCGTGTGCATTTGAGAAGATGAAGAAGACACCAACGCGGGGTCGATGTGAACACTACGTCGGTAGCAGAAATGGAGATAGGTTCGGTCAGATGTGTAATTTATGGGAGAGGACTGTCGATGGCACTGATGGCAAGACAAAAAATGAGTCACCGATAGTTTAAAATAAAACATTAACCATTAGTTTAAATAAATTATGTGGGAGTCAGCGACACTGATTCCATGGTATGACTGACACCGATAATCATCTGGATCACTAGCATATAAAAATAAAACTAACTGTCAGGGGATAAAAAATGAACTAACAGTGATGAAAAAATTTAAACTTCTTAAATTAAACATAAAATTAAAACATAAGTTAATTGAATACAATGATTGAAAATAATTAAATTGTTAAAAAAATAAATTCTAAAATAAAAATATTAATGTTTAAAAATTAATAAAATGCTAATCAGTATAAATTAAAAATTGATTATAATTATACTTTAAACTTTAAAATTAAAATTAAAATTATTAATTTTTAACATTTAAATTTTAAAAAAAGATTTAGGTTAAACTATGTTAATAGAAGACTAAAATTAAAATTTATTAAATAAATTATTAAAGGGTCTTCCATGAGTGAAAAATGATCTCATTGGTGACTAAATGAATCATCGATAGCTCCAGTCTGTCTCGTCGTTGTTGATGCTCCTTTCATCACTGAATCTATATATTGGAAAAGGGGAGTATCTGAGCTCAAAGTGATTCAACCTTTGGAAAAATATCAAAAATTGACAAAGGAATGAATAAGAAGAACATTTCACAAGGGTCGCGCAAGTTCTACAATGATCACGCAAGTACACTTGCGCACCACAATGGTCTCGCAAGTACACCTGCGTGCCAAAGTTTTTCGTGCAAGTCACTTGAGTTCCCTAGGTGATAACCGCACTTGGTCTTCTCCAGCCTATAAATACCCCCGGTGGGCCCCCCATTTCAGGGGGAATTTTTCCAGAATTCAGATACAGAGCTCTGAACGCCCAAGTCTCTTCTTCAGGTCTTCCGAACACTTATAAGGTAATTATTTACCTAGAATGGATGGTCTAAACAGGAGGAGTAAGGTCTAAGTGTTAGAATTCATGATCACTTGCGCACCAAAGTGTTTTTACCCTTAAGGGAAATGAACACACTTGCGCGCCACCCTACTTCTTCCCCATAACTAGCACACCATCTTCTGGAAAGCCTCTAGGGATGATTCTAAAGTCTTTGATCAAGAATCACCCAAATATTACTCTAAGGGATGAAAATCACGCAAGTACCAATGTGCCGCGTAGGTATACCTGCGCGACCAGGACTTGCGCGCCCATGCAGTACATGCGCGCCTGCCAGGACTTGCGCACCCCTATCTTTTTGGGTGCCTTTCCTGCCCATTTCACCCCTCTTATGCCATTCCACCTCTCCTATTAAAAATTTAGTCTTCAAGACACTCTTTAAATCCATTTATGGCATGATTTCTTGATTTCGATTCCTTGTCTGAAAGGAACTCCATGGACCATCTCTCAAAATCTAGTGATTTATACATCTTTATGTCACTAAAGATTGATATTTCATTCATTCAACCTCATCCTTTAAGATGAAATAATTCTCTTAACCTGGGCCTCCTTTTTAGGAGTAAGCCCCAATCTCATATATGGGCCTCCTTTTCAAGAGTAAGCCCCAGTCTCAAATATGGGCCTCCTTTTCAGGAGTAAGCCCCAGTCCAAATTCTCATTACTGTGGGCATCCTATTTAAGAGTAAGCATCAAGTCCTCTAATATGGGCATCCTCCTTAGGAGTAATCCCCAGTCTTAAAGTCGCCAAATTTTGGGCATCCTCCTCAAGAGTAAGCCCCAAACCCTAATTCCTTTAACCTAGGCCTCCTTTTCAAGAGTAAGCCCCAGTCTTAAATATGGGCATCCTCCTTAAGAGTAAGCCCCAACCATAATTCTCTTAACTTGGGAATTTTCTTTAGGAGTAAGCCCGAGTCTCAAATATGGGCCTCCTTTTTAGGAGTATTCCGCAGTCTAAATTCTCATTATTGTGGGAATCCTCTTTAGGAGTAAGCCCCAAGTCCTCTAATATGGGCATCCTCCTTAAGAGTATGCCCCCGTCTTAAAGTCCTCAAATTTTGGGCATCCTCCTCTGGAGTAATCCCCAAACCATAATTACTATAACCTAGGACTCCTTTTCAATAGTAAGCCCCAGTCTTAAATATGGGCATCCTCCTTAGGAGTAATCCCCAACCAATATTCTATTAACCTGGGCCTCCTTTTCAAGAGTAATCCATAGTATCAAATATGGGCCTCTTTTTCAGGAGTAATCCCCAATCCAAATTCTCATTACTGTGGGAATCCACTTTAGGAGTAAGCCCCAAGTCCTCTAATATAGGCATCCTCCTTAGGAGTAATCCCCAGTCTTAAAGTACACAAATTTTGGGCATCCTCCTCAGGAGTAAGCCCCAAACTTTAATTCCTTTAACCTGGGCCTCCTTTTCCGGAGTAAGTCCCAGACTTAATTATGGTCATCCTCCTTAAGAGTTATCCCAAACCATAATTATCTTAACCTGGGCCTCCTTTTAAGGAGTAATCCACAGTCTCAAATATGGTCCTCCTCCTCAGGAGTAAGCCCCAAGCCCCTTTAATTTTCAAATACCTTTAACCTGGGCCACCTTTTCAGGAGTAAGCCCCAGCCATAATTCTCAAATTTGGGCATCCTCCTTAGGAGTAAGCCCCAAGTCTTCTTTAACCTGGGCCTCCTTTTCAGGAGTAAGTCCCAGTCATAATTCCCATTAATTTTGGGCATCCTTTTTAGGAATAATCCCCAGTCTTAATTTCTCCTAACCAGTCATAATTCCTTTTGATCTGGGCTTCTGTCTCAGAAGTAAAACCCAATCATAAGTCTTCTACTAACTTGGGAATCATCCATAAAAGTAAGACCCAAGATTAGAGTATCCAAATCTTCATGAAGCACATATACCTCTATGGACCCTATTCATGGATTTCCTCCCTGAAGTAAATATTAATCCTCATCTATTTTGGGCAGTCACACACACATAAGCCCCACATCATTGCATCTTTCATGGAACAAATTGTCTGGTTTCACTGATACCTCTTGTTTCTCACACCGAGCATGACTCACGTGAGCTTAGAGTGTAAAGGTAATTATGGCATCTTTAATGATCCATCAATCATGGATAAACATCATAATCCCTTACTCTAACAACGTGGGTTATGATTCCTTTTCCAAAACAAAGGATACATAGGTAGCCCATCAACGGGTATGATCTCAACTCTGAAATAATCCATGTCCTCCTGAATGAAAATAAACTTCAAGTTCCCCACTGAGTGGCTTTAAAACCAGTATGGTCATCATAATGACCAAGAAACTTTTATGTATTTTTAAGGATACCATCAACTAAGAATCTCTAACAAATACAGATTATTCTTCATCGATGAAGAACCTTGAATAAATATAAAATGTTTTCTGTATTTCCTACGTTCCAATCATTGATTGTCATACTAATGGAAACCTCATTTTATACTTGGTAATGTAATACGGATTCACGAACATAACTTAAATATATAATGAGAGTCCCAGAGTAGACAATAATTCCCCTCAAAAAAGTTTGATGAGTCTGACCTCCCATCCTCTCGACCAATGAAAATTCCTAAGCCTCATCAGTCCATAACTAATGAGCACCTACCTTTGGAAAGTAGGTCCAAATGGATATGGAATCATTGGATGTTTCCTGTTCTACGAACAAACCCGTTAGAAACCGATTGGAATTTTTGAACCTTCAATCAACGAGGCCATCCCCAATTCTAGAGGCAAAAAAAAATATGGTGAACCCAACGTGAATCATTAACCAAGTTAAAGTAATTTTTTTCTTATTTGTTAGGCCCCTATTTAAAACTCAATGAGAGGGCCAAAAAAAATCATTGACATATGTGCTCATCAAAAAGATGCAGTGGATGAATTTATATTGATTACATCTGTTATATCAAATAGGCACTCTTTTCCATGATTTTATGCATTCTAAGAAATGGCTCCTCTCAAGTTCACACCCGTGAGCACGTCTGATGTGAAAAACTTTGCTGTGAATGCCACTGCTGCTACTCCTGCTGGATCATCATATGCTCTGAGGACGACATCACCAACTCAGCATCTTCAACGCTGGGTATCAAACATACTGGTTAAGGAGTACGGTCAAAACGGTACTATTCCAACTCTGGAGGCTTCCCGAAAATCCCTCCAAGTGAACAATTCACCCTGGTCATCCGGATAGAGACGATCAATGATCAAGAAGCAGGCGGTGCTAACCACTGTCTCCAACTGTTTCAGGTCGTTATCCCCGGAACGCAATCACCATTCACTCCCTTATTCTGGGGAGGTGAATGAGAAGGTCCCTCAGGGCCTTAATTAAAAGATACAGGAGTCCTTCTCGAGGGATCCCATCAACAATCACCGCCAGACTCGTGCGACAGTGTGCCCTCAACATGATCAGGGTAACGAATCCAGGCATTCGGCTCAGGTTCCTCAATCCCAATAAGGAAAGAAGAATCACCAGAGGTTATATCCGGTTAACAGTGAGCAGGTTCTCATCTCTACCATATTTGGTGAAGTCCACCAACCTAACTTGGTGGCAAGAAACGAGCATGCACACACACCTGCCCGTTTTAATTCTGCTGTCCAGTAGACTTGACTGGCAGCATCACGCCAATCCTGCCAGGAAATTTCAGCAGAGTAATATAGGTAGGAACATATACCTGTTTATACATCATTAGCTAGTCAGCAGGCACATCTGACTACATATGATGGATCTCGTCAACCACGTTCAGCGAAGTGAAATCAATAGGCACATACACCTGCTAGTACTGATCAAGCCTACCAACAGTGTCGCTTGGTAGCACTCAGAGAAGTCATTTGGAATGCTCCGGCGACAAACAGGAGGCAGACTCAACTTTCTGCCCCCACACTTGAGTACTGTCAGGATTCACTAACTGGAAAAGGAGGATAGGAGTAGGCACATACACCTACTCCAAGCATAGAATGGACGTATATCCCCGTTCTAGCAGCTGAAGTCACCAAGCATATTCTATCAACGGTGAAAGAGTAGAAGCAAATCCCTGCTCATATTCTGGATGCTTGCCAGGATATTATATCAGCTTTAGTAGCATCTCAGGGAAAGACACATAAATCTATCCCTACCAATGGAGTGACACATCAATAGTTCAATCCGGAATAGACACACACATCTGTTCCAGTCCAAGGGGGTTGTGGGGCATACATCCTCATATCATATGAACATCCAAGTCAGGATCACACACCTGATTTGAGTAGAGATCATTAGCCTAACCTGGCCATCTCTCTGGATCAGGCACATACACCTGCTCAGAGCAGCCACTTTCGGCAGCAAGTGGTTTCTAAGGCGAGTAAGAAGGCTTCTGAAAAGAAGACCCACCCAGCACAGTCAAGAGATCAAGAGCCAATCTATAACAAGGCCTTTCCCGATGCTAGAGTTCTTGAAGCCCTCAGACAGTTATCTGTTGGAATTCAAGATTCTAATCCCTCATTTCCCAATAGTGGCAACATTAATTCCGAAGGTCTTTAAAAGGCATTTCCTCATGAAGGCTTGCTTTATGACAATTCGATCGATCCCAAAGTTTCATCTTCAGATGAGAGCTACAATAACCCTCTGTGTGGCTAGAAGACCAAGTAGCATGAGATATCATATTTTTCTGTAACCCACCATGGTGGTCCACCCCATGATGATGAATTTCGCTACGAAGGTCCTCTCTACAGTAGTGATGCACATTGTCCGGAAAATGCTCCAGTGGACAATTTAGTGCCGAGAAATCCCTCTTATCTTGAGGCACTTGAAAATGAGAAACCATTCATGTTTTATTCTTCATCTCTAGCAGGTGAAATACTTTCTCAATCGGAAGATAGCCCATGGTGTAGGTCATTCTCCGAACCACCCCTTAGTCATGCATCTTCTAGTTTGATCAGTGGTTTCTCTACCAATATTTTTGAATCCGATGAAGCAACAAGGAAGCACCAGCTCTGGTTAAACCATGTAGAATAATCTTCATTGAATGATAGAGAGGAAATTCTAAACATGAGAAAACAACTGGTGAAGGGTGAAGTGCCAGTCATGTTTTGGCCTCTGGCTGACTCTCAGTATGACATTCCAGAGATTTTGATGGAAGATGGGATTCATGATATTCGTCTCAATATATGGAAAACTCTTTGTCAGTTGAAAAAGAAAGTATTATCTTAATTTGAATATGAAAATCATGTTAAGATAATAGAAGGGTTACAACGTCAAATTGACTTGGCATCTCTATCAGTCTCTCGATATCCGAAGGGTGAAAAGCAGTAGAGAGCCCTTCAGCGTTCATTCCTTTGCGCACTAAGAATATTGTGCTAGTTAATTGCCAATTCCCCATATGGTATTCATGTTTGAGGATGGGGTATTCATGGAGCACTACATTTCACTGTGCTCTACAGTCAGCAAAGCCCGCCAAAAATGGTCTCATGCAATGTTATTTCCCATGGATGGCCATAGTCAATAGGTTTTGTTTGTAATCAAAAGCTTGCCCAAGAACATGCCTCAACTAGTTCTTCTCAAAATCAAGAATATAGAGAACAAGTTGTTGAATTACTCCTTCATCAAGAAAATAAAAATATTGAACAGGCCTCTCGTATGGAGCAAGCACATCATCAAGTGACAGAAGTGTCAGAAATCATCCAACGGTCTTTCGAGCTGGGTGATAAAAGTGGATGTTGATTGATGCATCTAGATAATTTCTGAACTAAGGTCCGTAAGATCAGGAGAGCTTTTAAGAAAGTCTCAGACATAGCATCTCAGGAGCCACCCCAGCTCGCCAGACTGGGGAATCTTTTTAACCAACCCTCGAAATCAACAAATAGGATTCCAGGATTTGAGAAAAGATAGCAAGAACAACCCTAGTCCACCAGACTGGGGGCTTTTTCAAATCATCAATCCCCTCCTTAGTGAAATTCAGTCTTCTCTCGATTGGGGAATAAGCCACAGGAGGAACGAAGAGACAAATTATCAGGAGGTTCCCTCCAAATTACAGTTCGTCAAGAAGTTCCTGAGGGATCAAATAAAAAAAAGGAAATGTTTCATCAAAGACATGGAAGAAGCAAATATCACAGAAATGCTGATAGAAGGGATGCGATGCGTTATGCATCAATCAATGTCATCAATTACGTTTTTTATGATCCACCAGATGAGTCTCACTCAGGGGACTCAGATGAAGTGGTTCCTGCTCCGGAAGTTGTACGCACAAATTCAAATAAAGAAGGTGTGCATACACGAAACAATGGTTTACCCAGAATCTGGGTGTTCCTCAAATAACCCACTTCCCCCTCTCCGAAAGGGATCAAACAAGGGGAAGGTAAAAATTCAGGTTACATATCCTTCCTCTGGATATGGCCAATCGCTCTCACTAGAGCAAAGATTTGCGCAACAGGAGGAAGAAATGAAGGAATTAAGGAGGGTGAATACAGAACTACTTAAGAGTAGTCTTCCTCCTAATCGTGTAGGAGTCAGTCAGCCAAGGGAGTTTGTTGCATCTACTGGGATGGATCAATAATATCCTCCTTTATCAGTACACCATCACAGGTCTAATCCTACGAGTCAAGTGCAATAACAATTGGTAGTGCTGCCGTCGGTTGCAGTACCAGCCACCACATCTGTCCATGCTCCAGTCATTGCACCTCCCAAGTCAAAGTTCAACCGGATGTTTCTCAAAAGTTAATAACTACCATTAAGTCATTAATAGCTCGGTTAGAGACTATGGAAGGGAAGCGTGCGCAGGTTCAACCAGAAAAGAAATCTTGACCTAAATGGGTAGATTCAATCACTCCCCCATCAAATTTTGGGAACCCTATATTACCTATTTTCAGTGGATCAGGCGACCCTAAATAGCATTTGAAGGATTACGTGTCTTGTTGTGATCCTATGATGGAAACTCCAGAGCAGCAAGAAGCAGTGAAACTCATATGCTTCGTGCAAACCTTGCAAGGACCAGCTTTTGTCTGGTATACAAGCTTGAAATCCCGGTCAATTACCGGATGGGAAGATCTCCGTCAAAGATTTCTTCTTCAATTCAGCTCATCTTTGCCAAAGACAACAATTTTCGATCTTACAAACTGTAATCAAAGGGAGAATTAAAGAGTCTCTGATTTCATTGCTCACTGGAAGGGATTGACATATTCCCGGCGCTTAGCACTCCCTCAAGAGGAACTGTTGCCAATCTGTGTGGAAAATCTGCGTGGCGAATTATGCACACCACTGATCCCTGTGAAATACACAGGCGGGTTTTGTGACCTTACCTCAATCGCTCAAAAGATTGAAGATTTTATTATATAGAATAAGGCAAAATATCATGTAATTCCATTAGCTCCAGGAAGGAGAATGGGTAAAGCATAAACTACAAAAGTTATGCTTAAACAAGCACCTTTACCTGCTTCTACCTCAAAACCTTCTTCTTTTCGAAGGGATCCACCTCCTGAGTGCAAAAAACAAAAGACATTTCATCAAGACGATCAAATAGATGAAAGACGAAAACAATTTGAGGATATGAATAGAAAAACATACTCTTTACGAAATAAACATGTTCCTGGTTACATCATTTCAACTCTAGAAAATAATTTGGGTCAATTTCCAAGGCCCAAAAGGCCAAACAAGAAATGAGATGAACACCGTCCCAATTATTTCCCCTGTCATAAAATGTTGGGGAATCCCATCCAGGAGTGTTTTTTCTTCAAAGAACTCCTAGAAAAGATGGTCGACTCAGGACAATCAAATTAAAAGGTTCTTTAGCTCAGGTAGCATGTGTTACTGCTACAGTTCCAGAGGAGGATGGTGAGTGGCAAGAAGTTAAGAACAAAAATGCACAAAAATATGATGATTGGATGGTCAGAAAGATGATCAACCAAACTCATGCTATTTTGCAAATGCAATTGAAGAAACCAATTATACCTTCTTCCATGAATGCCGCAACAAAACCCTCTTCATCAGAGAGAAAATCCTCAAAGAAACGACATGATTCAAAGAAAAAAAGAATCAGAAGAAGATGAGTACGTGTCAATCCCTAAGTTGTCTTTGACCCTGGTAGACTTCATGCCACCTACTTCAAATCAACGGGCACCGTCCCACCAAACGGCACAACCTAAACAGGCTAATCAAAAAGAGGCTTCATCAGATGAAGAATTGATTTTCGGTTCTATTAATATGATTCAATTAATAGATCCATATGCTAGTCGCAGTTTCGATTTCGATGAGCCTGAATTCCCTGTATCAAACAAAGGAATTAGAGGAAGTTCCAGAGGCTCAGGATACAGGGGAAGGTGTGAATATTTCAGAAGCCACTATTCCAATTCTACCCCTGCTAGAACTATGTACGCAGTATAAAAATGTGGTAGAGCCATTCATCAAGCTCAGCAAGAACAAGAAAGTTCTCTACCAATAACAAATTCAGTCTTGGCACAGTTATTTTGGAAGATCAGTGGGGGTTCCACCTTCATCCTCTCAACATGTAAATAGATCTAATCGGTCTAATCTTCTAAAACCAAGAGTATTACCAACTCGTATCCTGATACAAGATGCATCAAATTCCAAAGCCTCAACTTCCAAGACACCTGCTAAACCACATGTTCCTGTTGGGAAACGCAGAACTCTGGATCAAAAGTATGATGTATTGTAACACGTGGCCTAATTACTGGAAAATTTATCAATTTTGGATTTGAATCTGTCAAAGGATCTTCGGGAGGCACTCATCGAGGCTTTTTCAAGTCCTCAGGAGTTTGAAACATAAATTGTTGCAGCTGAAGTCTATCACATAGAGAATAATCTTGCAGAATGACATGTAGTGATATCTTTCACAGATGAAGATGAATATGATTTCGTGCATGGACATATTAGACCTTCATACTTATCTGGAACGTTCAATGGTGTAGACATCCGAAGATATTTCATTGATAATGATTCAGGAGTCAATTTCATGCCCATTCTTACACTTCATCGATTGGGCCTCACAGAATCTGATTTATCTCCTTCAACTATGATGTTACAAGGATATGATAAAAATGAACAAGAACCACTGGGATAATTTACACTCAGAACTCAGTTTGTAGATCTTGTATCCAATTCATATTTCATGGTTATTGATCAAGACTCACCCTTCAATATCCTTCTTGGAAGGCCCTGGCTACATCAACATGCGGCTATCCCTTCATCATACCATCAATGTCTCAAATATTGTTTCGATGGTCAAGTTGGGACATTGTATGGTGATAAGGCCTCATTCAAGACATGTGAGTCTCAATACATTGAGGTGAAATTCTATCACATGAAGGGATGGGTGAAATCCACAACAAAAGAGATTAACAAAGTTAATTCTCCATATGGTTTGGAGAAGATTCCAGTAAATCCATTTTCACATGTGAGTAAAAATTATGTATTTACTATTACTCAAATTGACAAGATAGACCCAAGTCAAAATACTCTTATGGAAAGATCCATAATGTCAATTATGGCAATCGAGCCAGACAACATGTGAGAAATTGGTGATCCTCCAGGAAATGATGAAAGCTCCAATGGAGATGTCTTCATTTCATATGCTGAAATCCAGCAAGTCTATACTTCACCAATCAGTCCAGAAGAAGTTATAGAAACATCAGAGGTGAACAATGATGTCGATTCCAAATCCATCATCTCCTCTTTATTTCCCAAGGAAGACCCTTCATTATCAATTGGGTCAGAAATGGAAGCTTCTTCTTCAAGATGTTCAAATTTTTACATCTCTTCTGATCATGAAAATTCTGCTTCATTATCTACTGTGCAAGTAGAAATGGAAGGAATAACACATGTCGAATATGAAGAGGAAGATCTCAGAGATGCTCCTCCAGCATATGAAGAGGGTATCTATACCACCGTGGATGAACTCAGAGAAATAAATCTGGGTACAAAAGAAGATCCACGCCCCACTTTAATCAGTGCGACCATGACTCTTGAAAAACAAGACATGTATATTTCCTTTTTAAAGCAAAATCGAGACATATTTGCTTGGAACTGTACATAGATGCCCAAGGTTGATCCTGATGTTGCTACTCATAATTTGGGTTTACGAGAACAACATCGAGGATTTATTAAAGCTGCAAGAAGAACACACCCAACTTATGCTACCAAAATTGAAGCTGAGGTGGATAATCTTATCAAAGCTAACTTCATCAGAGAAGTTCAATATCCCAAGTGGTTGGCTAATATTTTCCCTGTAAAGAAGAAGAACGGACAAATTAGAGTTTTCATCGATTTCAGAGATCTTAAATGGCATTATCCTAAGGATGATTTCCCAGTTCCGATTGCAGAACTTTTAATCGATGCAACATCTTGCTATGAAGCACTTTCCTTCATGTATGGATATTACGGATATAATCAAATATGAATGGACCCAGAAGACGAGGAATCCATATCCTTTAGAGCCCCTCAGGGTGTGTTTTGCTACCGGGTAATTCCCTTTGGCTTAAAGAATGCGGGCGCAACATATCAGTGTGCCATGCATCGTATATTCAAACCCTTTCGAGGGAAGTTTGTTGAATGCTATGTAGACGATTTGGTGGTTAAATCCAATGAACGTTCTAATAACTTGGATGATTTGGAAGTTATATTCCGCAAGCTTCGACAACATAATTTGAAGATGAACCCCTTAAAATGTGCTTTTGGGGTAACCTCATGAAAATTTCTCTGCTTTGTTGTACGCCATCTTGGTATTGAAGTCGACCGTAAAAAGACAAAGTCAATCCTTGGTATGTCACCTCCTCGAAACATGAAATAATTAAGAGGACTTCAAGAAAACTTAACCTATATTCGGCATTTCATCACCAATTTGGCAGGCAAAAGTTTATCCTTCACCAAATTGATGAAGAAGGGAGTCACTTACCAGTGGACCGAAGAATGTCAAGAAACATTCGATATTCTCAAGAAATACCTCTTGAGTCCACCGGTACTCATGCCACCAGTTGAAGGAAGACCATTTATCCTCTACGTGACAGCTCTAGAGCGATCATTGGGTGCCTTTCTTTCTCATAAGAATGATGCTGGGAATGAAAAACGCCTCTATTACCTCAGCCGAACTATGTTTGAAGCAGAAACCTGGTATTCAAGTATTGAGAAGTGCTGACTGGCATTAATCTTTGCTATTCAAAAGTTGAGACACTACCTAAAACATCACGAGGTCCAATTGGTATCTCAAAATAACCCACTCAAATTCATCCTTAGTCTTCCAATGCTTACAGGATGTCTGACAATGTGGGAATTTATTTTGCAGCAATTCGACATTCAGTATGTGTCTCAAAAGGCAATAAAGGGCCAAGCTCTGGATGATTTCCTATCTGAACACCCTTCAGTGGAAGACACGTCTTTAGATATTGAACTCCCTAATGAGGACGTCTTCTCTATTCAAGAAAGTCCTCAGGCATGGGAAATGTATTTTGATGGTGCTTCCAGAAGTCCAACAGTGAGGAAAATGGAAAATCCTAAATTCAACAAAGTTGGCTTAGGAATTGTGCTCATTTCTCCAAAAAAGGTAGTGTTACCTTATTTATTCTTATTATGGGAAGGTGGTACCAATAATGAAGCAGAATACCAAGCTCTAATCTCAATCTTGGAATTGGCACTTCAAGCACAAGTGAATCACTTAAAGGTGAAAGATGATTTAGACCTGGTAATCAAACAAGTCAATGGGGATTATGCCATCAGAAAAGAAGAACTAATACAATTTTATGATTACGTTAGAGAGTTAATGGCATAATTCCCTTCAGAACCGACATTTTCTTATGTCCCAGGATCACAAAATGCCCAAGCTGATGCACTGGCTAATATAGCCACAACTCTGGTAGATCCAAATCTGGAAGATACAACCATCATTATTGCCCACCGTCATGCAATTTCACCTTATTTTCAAAGAATCATAGAGTATATTAATGAAATTAGTCACATTCCTAAACCGTATGGTCATACTACAGGATGGATGTCACCTATCAGGGAATACCTTCAAAATGGAACACTTCCACCTGATAGAGCCGGGAAAGAACAAATTCGGCGACGTGTGGTCAATTTTACTCTTTATGATAGCCCAGATCACGTAGAGAAAATTCTCTACAAACATGGTTTTTATGGGGTTCACTTCATATGCATTTATGGGGAAGAGACAATGGCTGTCACGAAAGAAGTGCATGCAGGAATCTGTGGTGCCCACCAGTCTGGACATAGACTGTCTGATCAGATTCGAAGGCTTGGATATTGTTGGTCTTCAATGATACAAGAATGTGTTGATTTCACAAAGAAGTGTCATTCATGCCATGTACATGCCAATTTCATTCATCAACCTCTAGAGTTTCGTCATACAGCTAAATACTCGTGGCCATTTGCCACATGGGGAATGGATGTGGTTGGACCTTACCCTTCAGTTATGACCAAGCAGTTTAAGTATATTCTTACTGCTACTGATTTGTTTTCCAAATGGGCAGAGGCAATACCTCTTAATGAAGTCTGTTATAAATGCATTGTTAGCTTCATCAAGTCTAACATCATTAATAGATTTTGTGTCCCTCATACCATATTGATGGACAATGGCACCAAATTATGTTCATCTGAGGTGAAGAAGTTGTATCAAGAATACAACATCAAATCCAACCATTCATCTCGGTATCATGAAGCGAACAATGGACAGATAGAATCTTTCAACAAGACTCTGTCAAATATACTGCAAAAGATGGTGGATAAAGATAAGAAATCATGTCCTGATAAACTCTTTCATGTTTTATGGGATTATCGGACTACCACCCGCACTGCAACTTGGTCAGCTCCATATTAACTGGTATATGGAACGGAAGCTATCTTTCCCATTGAAGTTCAATTGCCTTCGCTCAGAGTATCCATTTGTGATCAGTCATCTACAGATGAACAATCTCAAAAGCGGTTGAATGAATTGGAACGATTAGATGAGAAAAGATTGTGTACTTTTCACCACTTGGAAGTCTATCATAATCGAATAGCATGAGGATTCAACAAAAAAGTTCGTCTTAGTTCATTCAATCAGGGAGAATTGGTATTAGTTCTTAGAACTCAAATGATACCAGAAACGAAACCTCCCAAGCTTGAGCCAAAATGGGACGGACCTTAATCAATACAAAAGGTATACTCCAATGGAGCTTATTCTTTAATCTCAATGGATGGAGAACTCATCACTACTCCAATCAATGCTAGATTTATGAATAAATATTTTATATGAACACAAAATACATTCATGGTCCATACATATGACCTTAAAATATTTGTACTTTTATCTAACATGACGCTAAACTATGATGTCCTAATGACATGACGTTAAACTGTATAAAAGTCCTTTACGTCTGGAAAGACGTTAAACTACATAACCAACGGTCAATGCATACAACCTTAAACTTTTTGCACGTCCCTTACGTCTAGCATGATGTTAAACTGCATCATCCACAGTCCATAAATATGACCTTAAACTATTTGTGTTACTTTCATCCCATACAATGTTAAACTATGAAAAATTTCCCTAATTCGTCCAACATGACGTTAAACTGTGTCCCCCTTCATCATCCTTGATATATAACGTTAAACTATACAGCAAGGGTCCATACCTATGACCTTAAACTATTTGTATTCCTTTCTTCTCACAATACCTTAAACTGTGACGTCCTAACTACATGATACTAAACTATACAGACGTCCCTAAAATCCAGCATGATGTTAAACTGCACCATCCATGGTCCATGCATATGACCTTAAACTATTGGCACTTACGTCCAACATGACTCTAAACTGTATCATCCCTTTTTCTTCCAACATGACGCTAAACTGTGAAAAAGTCCCTAATATGTCCAACATAATGTTAAATGGTGTACTCTATTGTCCTCACTGCATGACATTAAACTGCACAGTCCCCCTTTCGTCCAACATGACGTTAAACTATATTGTTCCCATCGTCCTAACTACATGATGCTAAGCTGTACAGAAAGTCCTTTATACGTCCTACATGACATTAAAATATGCATCATTAAGGTTTTTGTTACCTCTTGATTCTCACACCAAGTATGACTCAGGTGATCTTAGAGAAAACTTCAACCATAACACTCTCTCTGGGATACTAACCATGTGTAAGTCCCAACAACATCATTTTTTAGGTCGTTGTCCCCAAGAACAACTTGATCATTAATTCATTCTTTAATTGAACTATGCAGACTTTGATCCTTGCCTTCCAGGATGGGTATGTAGGCAACCTCCCAAGGTTAAAGCCCAAAATCAATCTCTTCACATCGGTTCAACTCCATCTCATACGATGTTTTTTCATGAAACCACCCCTAGAATAAATATCTTTACATTGGATTAATTTCGTCCTTGCTATACGAAGTTAAACTATACAATAATTTTGTCCAGTATGACAATAAACTATAACATTATTTGATACCCTCACATGAGAGGGAATCATTATTTACATTGATTTTAAATCATGTTTCATCCCAAAGATTGCGTGCATACATGGAAATGCCTGAACCTTTTATCTTGGGTTAAACCATCATTGCACTAAAGTCCCTTTTCACCCTTCACATGTACGAACCAAATTTTTATATAGGGTAGTTCTTGAACTACATGGGCTTTATTCCCATACTTATGGGATACTTAGGAATGTTTGTGTGTCCCTCGAATCCAGCACCAAGTCTTTGGGTCTAACCCCAAATTCCACTTTCAGTCCCTTGGCTGAAAAGTCCCTATGAAAACACACACTATGTATTTCTTATAATGGTCCAAGATATATGAACCTAAACTAAGATCTCTAATCCTTTTGTCCCACATGACGTTAAAATATAGTTTAAGAACTATGTATGGCTTGATTCCCATCCTTATGGGATACGTAGTGAAGTCAAACATTTCTATTCGGGACCCAGCCACAACATGATTATGGTTAGCATTGATCTGTGTATCTCTGAATACATTGGACAATACCCAACTTTATGTGTCATAATCCTAACTATAAATATTTTCAGATCTTCATAACCCTTTTCTTAACTTCTAGTCACAAAAAAGTTTTAAATTTTGAGAGTTCTTTTGCCTGACCATGTTCCACATGCCCTTAGGCAGACTTGCATAAACAGTCTACATAATAGACCTGTCAGCCAAAAGATGCTATTATTTGCCTATGCAGCCAATGCCCATAGGTTTCCCTGCATAATTCAACCCCTTAATGGGTTTGTTAAATAGTGGTAACTTCATTCTTGGGAGGAAAATCTCTTTTGTATTTATTTTTCTTGACAATATGTAAGGATCTTCAAAAATAGCCATCCTTAACATATTTTTCCCATATCCTTTTTCATGATATGAAAGTATTTAAGTCTATGGTTTATATTCTCCTTCCATATGTTAGGGTCAGACATTCGAAGGAGTGATATTCATCTAGTTGTTCGATAATCTTGTTTGGAAATATCTTCTCCATATTCAAGTACATCTTTCCATGCATCAAACTCTATACATTGGAAAATTTGAATCTCCATAAACATTCACTGGCTTTTTAGCAATAGGAATGTAAATTTCTGAGAGTTCTTTTTCCTAACTATGCAGCACGTTCCCTTAGGTGGCCTTGCATATGTAGTCTACATAATGGACCAGTCATAAAAAAGATGCTATTTATTTGACTATGCAGCGAATTCCCTTAGGTGGACCTGCATAATTCAACCCCCTAACGGGTTTGTCAAATAATGGTAACTTCATTCTTAGGAACTACTTATTCTAATGCCTTTTAGCTCTTTTTCATATCATTCCTCAGATTAAAATATTCATAAGTCATAGTTTACATATTTTCCCTCATTCTTGAGTATGGTAATATGTTTTCAGATAAATTTTCAAGGAATTGAGTCAATTTTAATCCATTTCGGTCAAAGCTTTTTAGACCTTAAACATTAACCTCTTTATGTCCAAGGTCCATGACTTTAAACTGCCCACAAAAGACAAAGGAACTCTGAATAAAAGTCATGTTCCTGCTCACTAAACATACATTTTGTATGATTTAGGTAATATTGATCAATTAAAAGATTCAAAGTTTGTAGGGTTATTTACATTAATCCTAGTAAAAATAAAACAATGCTTACTAGGCCCATTGGCTTAGGTAAAATTTAAAGGAGGTAGCAGGAAAATACATGCACAAGTGATTGAAGATAAAAGCATTCTTTCCATTTGATGCACAATAACTAGAGGGACATCCACATATTGAGGCATCTTATCTTTTTTAGGAAATTACATAAGGCTGTCAACATAAGTCTTCAAATGATGAACCACATCCCGAGCATCATCAGCAGCTAATTTAAGCTCATTTGCGTGCCCAACCTTATGCGCCCCAATTTTCTTTTGACTTCGATTTCCCCATAGTCAAATCCTAATTTATTTTGGATCCAACTTTGAGGGGGGACTTTTGTTGATGCTCCTTTCATCATAGAATCTAAAGATTGGAAAAGGGGAATATCTGAGCTCAAAGTGATTCAACCATTGGAAAAATATCAAAAATTGACAAAGTAATGATTAAGAAGAACATTGCACAAGGGTCGCACAAGTTCTACAATGGTCGCACAAGTACACTAGCACGCCGAAATGGTCGCGCAGGTACACCTGCGTGCCGCAATGGTCGCGCACGTACACCTGTGCGCCAAAGTTGGTCGCGCAAGTCACTTGCACACCCTAGGTGATAACCGCCCGGGATCTTCTCCAGCCTATAAATACCCACCGGTGGGCCCCCTATTTTGGAGGAATTTTTCCACAATTCAGATATAGTGCTCTGAACGCCCATGTATCTTCTTCAGGTCTTTGGAACATTTCTAAGGTAATTCATTACCTAGAATGAAAGGTCTAAATAGGAGGAGTAAGGTCTAAGTGTTAGAATTCACTAACACTTGCGCGCCTAAGTTTTTTTTACCCTTAAGGGAAATGAACACACTTGCGCGCCTCCCTACTTCTTCACCATAAATTGTGCGCCATCTTCTGGAAAGCCTATAGGGATGATTCTAAAGGCTTTGATGAAGAATCACCCAAATATTACTCTAAGGGATGAAAATGGTGCAAGTACCCATGTGCCACGCAGGTATACCTGCGCGCCCAGGACTTACGCGCCCATGCAGTACCTACGCGCCTGCCAGGACTTGCGCGCCCCTACCTTTTTCGGTGCCTTTCCTGCCCATTTCATCCCTCTTATGCAATTCCACCTCTCTTATTCAAAATTCAGTCATCAAGACACTCTTCAAATCCATTTATCAAATGATTTCTTGATTTGTATTCCTTATCTGAAAGGAACTCCATGGAACATATCTCAAAATCTAGTGATTTATACATCTTTATGTCACTAAAGATTGAGATTTCATTCATTCAACCTCATCCTTTATGATGAGAGAATTCTCTTATCCTGGGCCTCCTTTTCAGGAGTAAGCCCCAGTCTCAAATATGGGCCTCCTTTTTAGGAGTAAGCCCCAGTCCAAATTCTCATTACAGTGGGCATCCTCTTTAGGAGTAATCCCCAAGTCCTCTAATATGGGCATCCTCATTAAGAGTAAGCCCCAGTCTTAAAGTCCCCAAATTTTGGGCATCCTCCTCACGAGTAATCCCTAAACCTTAATTCCATTAACATGGGCCTCCTTTTTAGAAGTAATCCCCAGTCTTAAATATGGGCATCCTCCTTAGGAGTAAGCCCCAACCATAATTCTCTTAACCTGGGCCTCCTTTTCAAGAGTAAGCCCCGGTCTCAAATATGGGCCTCCTTTTCAAGAGTAAGCCCCGGTCCAAATTCTCATTACTGTGGGCATCCTCTTTAGGAGTAATCCCCAAGTCCTCTATTCTAGGCATCCACCTTAGGAGTAACCCCTAGTCTTAAAGTCCCAAAATTTTGGGCATCCTCCTTAGGAGTAAGCCCCAATCCTTAATTCCTTTAACATGGGCATCCATTTCAGGAGTAAGCCCCAGTCTTAAATATGGGAATCCTCCTTAAGAGTAAGCCCCGACCATAATTCTCCTAACCTGGGCCTCCTTTTTAGGAGTAAGCCCTAGTCTCAAATATGGGCCTCCTTTTCCGGAGTAAGACCTAGTCCAAATTCTCATTAATATGGGAATCCTCTTTAGGAGTAAGCCCCAAGTCCTCTAATTTGGGCATCCTCCGTAAGAGTAAGCCTCAGTCTTAAAGTCCCCATATTTTGGGCATCCTCCTCATGAGTAATCCCCAAAACTTAATTACATTAACCTGGGCCTCCTTTTTAGGAGTAATCCCTAGTCATAAATATGGGAATCCTCCTTAGGAGTAAGCCCCAACCATAATTCTCTTAACATGGACCACCTTTTCAGGAGTAAGCCCCAGTCTCTAATATGGGCCTCCTCCTCATGAGTAAGCCCCCAGCCCCTTTAATTTTAAAATCCCTTTAACCTGGTCCTCATTTTCAGGAGTAACCCCATACATAATTATCAAATCTAGGCATCCTCCTTAGGATTAAGCCCCAAGTATTCTTTAACCTGGGCCTCCATTTTAGGAGTAAGTCCCAGTCATAATTACCATTAATTTTTGGGCATCCTTTTCAGGAATAAGCCCCAGTATTAATTTCTCTTAACCAGTCATAATTCCTTTTGATCTGGGCTTCCTTCTCAAGAGTAAAACCCAATCATAAGTCCCCTCCTTACATGGGCATCTTCCTTAGAAATAATCCCCAAGATTAGAGTATCCAAATCTCCATGAAGCACATATACCTTTATGGACCCTGTTCATGGATTTCTCTCCCTAAAGTAAATCTTAATCCTCATCTATTTTGGGAAGTCATACACACATAAGCCCCACATTATTACATCTTTCGTGGCACAAATTGTATGTTTTCACTGATACCTCTTGTTTGTCACACCGAGCATGACTCACGTGAGATTAGAGTGTAAAGGTAATTATGACATCTTTCATGAGCCATCAATCATGCATAAACATCATACTCCCTTACTCGAACAATGTGGGTTCTGATTCCTTTTCCAAAACAAAGGATACATAGGTAGCCCATCAGCGGGTATGATCCCAACTATGAAATAATCCATGTCCTCCTGAATGACAATAAACATCAAGTGCCCCACTGAGTGGCTTTAAAACTAGTATGGTCATCATAATGACGAAGAGAATTTTATGTATTTTTAAGGATACCATTAACTAAGAATCTCTAACAAATACATATGATTCTTCATCGATGAAGAACCTAGAATACATATAAACGATTCTTTGGATTTCCTACGTACCAATCATTGATTATCAGACTAAAGGAAAGCTCATTTTATACTTGGTAATGTAATAAGGTTTCACGAAAATAACTTAAATCTATAAAGAGAGTCCTGGAGTAGACAATAATTCCCCTAAAAAAAGATGTGATGAGTCCAACCTCCCATCCTCTTGACCAATGAAAATTCCTAAGCCTCATCAGTCCACAACTAATGAGCGCCTAACTTTGGAAAGTAGGTCCAAATGGATATCGAATAATTAGATGTTTCCGGTTCTACGAACAAACCCGTTAGAAACCGATTGGAAGGTTTTATCCTTCGATCAACGAGGTCATCCCCAATTCCAGAGCGAAACAGTCGTTAGACTAAAAACAAAAGTTAATGACTTGATAGTTTAATTGGATTTTTAGAATTAAATAATTAATGTTTTAAAACTCTAAATTAATCAATTAAATAACTAAGTGAATACTTAAAACTAGAAACACAATATCTCATTAAATTAGAAATCAAATTCTTAACTTAATTTATTAGCAGGATAATTAAACATAATAATTAATAAAGATAATTTTTTTTAATGAAACTAAATTAAATGGTAAAATTTTAAACTAAAAACGTTATTTTATGAAAATAAATAAATAAAAATATCAAATGATTATTTGATAAAAGATTCAATTTATTAAAAAGTTAAGTAGATTAAAGATAAAAAAATAATTAAAAAGTTATTAAACTATAAAAACTAAATTAAGATTAAGTTAGTTATTTTAAATACTAAAAATAACAAATTAATTATAAAATATGATTAATTAAAAAATTTCATTACAAAAAACAAAAAATTGTAATTAATTATCAAAAAATGTAACACCCTAATATTTCATAGTAAGTTATTTTTTTAAATTCAATATTTTGTGCTACACGCAACACTGAGTTCGAGAACACCACGATTTACTAAACTAGCCGTTCAAAAGAGGTTATGAATATTATTAACTAGATTTAGAATTTTATATACACCATATAATTTTAACTTATTTATTTTTAGTTTCTTAGACAAATTATAAGAAAAAATTCAATTTTTGAGATAAAAAATGTGTTTTTCAAAAATATTTAATTTTACCACCTTTTAATGGGGAACCCTTTTTAAATCACATATTTGACCCTTTTTCATATTCATTTTGAAAAAAATAAAATTCTTATATATAATTGGGACATCAAAATTTACATTGGATGAAATTTTGTAATTTTTCTAATAATATTCATTTTTATGAACAGTGAGAAATATTGGATTTTAATTCAAAACTGCCTTTTAATATAATTTATTTATATGGTTAGATTACATTTTAAATTGGTTTTTACGTGTAATTAGATTATATTTTTATCCTTTAATCCAATGTTAGTCATTGGAATTAATTTCACTTTGAAATTATACATAAACATGTGTCAATCTTTTGATAGTTATTGTTTCTTAAAAACACGATATTTGTTTTGACAACAAGAATTAATTTTAAATTAATTAATCCAATATCTATATTTTTAATTTGGTAAAATATACTTCATTATTGAATTTGGAATATCAAATATAGCTTAGGCTGAATTTTTTGTATTTTTCTGAAAAACTTCAATTTTTGATGAACAGTGAAACCACTAAGTAGTAGTTAAAAATACGACCTTTTCATTTAAATGAAATTTTACCACTTCTGTGAATTTAATTTCAAAAATATGAGATACATGGTTGTTATTAGTAAGTAAAATGTGGTTCAATAAGACGAAAAATAATTTTTGGTGAATAGTAACTTTTGACGTTTATTTACTGCGGTTAAAGGTAAATAGGGTAATTCAAGGTAAAAAAGAATACTATAATAATAAAAAATTACCTTAACACTTGTCCTAACCTTATTTGATGAGTAATGGCCGACCATGGGCATATTTGGGTCGATTTTGGGACCTGATGGAGCCACTTAAAAATGATAATGACTCTTTATTTTAATAAACATAAAGTAAAGAAAAAAATGACATTAACAAATAACTTTTAGTATATCAATTTTTACATGTGGTTATATAAGTTATAGTTTCTACAATAAATAATAATTGAAAAGCTAGAATTATTTCCTACATTATGGTAATTGTTTTATAATTTTTAGACAACAAATTAATTAAATTATTTATGACACCATAATGATATAGTGTTTACCTCATTAATAAATGATTTAAATAAATAAGATTATTAATATTAAAACAATATCCAAAACCTGTACAATTATTATTGGATGATTTTATTTCAACCATGAGTCATATTATCTTTTACTTTAATTAGTTTTGGTCCTTTAGAAATCGAATATCACTATATAATAAAATAATAATTTCACACTTTCCTAAACAACCCCCTCCCCATTATAAAAGGACACCACTTCTAACTCATTACACACAACTCTAAAGCCCCTTTTCTCATCCAAAACCTACCCAAATAATCTCTCAAGATCAACCTATTCCTCCTATAAGCCTTACCATAGGTATAAGGCACTTCAAGAAGTCCTTTTGGTTCAAATCAAAGGAATTTACCCAAATTAAAGGTAACGCTTTCTCTTAAATTATTTTGTTTTATTTATTTGAAAAAACCAATAAATTCTATTTATTACTTTATTTTATAAAAAAAATAGTATCCTCAATATACTAGGATGTTTTTATGAGAAGGATTCGAACTACACTTACACACTCCTCCATTTAATGGGTGAAGAACATACTATTTCTGTGGATGGAAAACTAACGCCTCACGAAACAATGATTGTTCGATTATCTCCTACCGCCTCTCATGGTGGCCATTAAAATGGAACTTTATTTATATATGATACATATATTACGTTTATGTTTTCTTTATACTTCCTTATTCCACATTTATCTCTTTATTTTATGGTTTCCATTATGGGTAAAACGTGATAATTTCATTTGAAGAAGTGCGGACTACCACCCCCCTCAAAATGATATGACTCGTTAATGCCTTATGTGGGACATATAAAGTATATATTTAATGATATTATATATGATATTATAGAGGAAATATTATATACCTATGTATAATTATGTTTTAATTACATTAAAATACAAAATATAAATGAATGTAGCATTCATGCGTATGTACGACTTACTGTCTCCATGAACAGTACATTTCATTTCTTATCTCCAAATGTTATGTACATTTATAAATACATATATATATATACTGGATCTTTATTATATATATTATATATAAATCATGTATATCATTCTGGAGATAATGGAATTTTTACCACATGGAAAAATTGTAATTATAACAAGTTCATTTTTGACTCAAGTTCCAAACATCGATGAAATATCCAATATGAACTCAAATAATTAAATAATTGTTATAGAAAGGTAATAAGTGATATAAAAGAAATAAAAAACTTGAAAAATTTTCTTAATCAAGTAAAAATTAACTTATGTTTATTATTTAGGAAGAACAAATAACATACAAGACAATTCAGACTTTAGGTAAGGGGTTTCTTATCTCACTCTTAATTTCATAAGATTTCCATTGTTCACCACTTATTTATTGCATGTGGTGTGTGTGTACTGACAATTATGGTATTCCTTGAGTAATATAATTTAATTTATGGGAATTTACATCTTCATTTTATGATAATTATTTCATGGGTGTATGTTTCATAAGTTACCAAATCGGTAAGGGAATTTGAAGTTTCGATTTCCACTCATTGGGTTTTATTCATACTTCATTGATTATTTTACTCCATGATTATGTGTGGAATCACTATTTATTATTTGTGTTGTAATTTTCACTCCAATTTCTGCGGATATACTTTTGATACACATAATCACTCCCTTGATAAATTCTCATGTCATCGATATGAACCTGATAAGAGTAATTTTAATTCAACATCCATTCTTTGAGTTAAACATCCAATTCACTAGTGTTGTTTTTACAAGAATATGTGTGAATGTACTCTGATTTATTTACACTAAATTTCCAATCATATTTAGTTTATTTATATTTTTCACACATAATAATGTAATTGATTTATCCTTAATCGAAGTATACAGTCATTATAAGGGATTTTATCTCAATTTACATTCCATTGAGACTTCTTTGTCGTTATGCACCAATTCACTTTTATATGGGGTATATAACAACCTTGGAAATTATATATCATTAAATCCTTTATTATCTTTATATTATAAATTTTTTCTTACCTCAAATTATTTTTATTCAACCTTCTCTCATTTTGTTAAAAACCCTTTATAAAAAATATCATTTTAAATGTTTTATGGATTTATTATTCTAAATCGTTCTCATTAATGTCCATGTTTTAAAAATGATTTTAAGTTTTTTTATATGGAAATTAATGTTTTAAAATTAAAATTACTTTTAAATGTTTCAAGATTATATGGGACACTTTGATTCAAAAATATATTTTAAACAGCTTTTGGATAAACAGTGAAACTTATAAATGTTTTCAAGAAAGGGGGGGGGGGTATTTCTCTCATATAGTTTTCATGATTATTTTCATCTATGTCAATATCATTCATTATTCTTGATTGAGGTTAATCTATTATTATAAAATATTCTATATTTAATTTAATGACTTATGTTTGACTGTGAATGTGCTATTTTTATGCCATTCAGGGTTTGAGGTTAAAGTATTGACATTTTTTAGGGTAGTTTTAATACGAATGTTTAGATTATGTTTCACCAATTTCATATGAGGAATGAATTAGACTTAGTAAGTGATGGTTGGAGCCCGCTATAGCTCCTCTATTAATCGGTAGGTCTCATGAGACAAACTAGTGTCTTGGCACAAGGACTTGAAAATATCTTATTTTTAGTCTTGGCACAAGGAATTGGCTATTTGGTTATGATGTCTGGCATTGTGGATTCCATCATTATGATATTCTCTATTGATATTTTATTTGGTTATTAGACTTGTATAATACCCATGACTATGTTTTATTTTTGAATTCTTTACTCAGCTCATATTCCTTCCATAAAGTGTTCATTTTATTATCTGTAAAGGCATGTGTTTTAAATTTTTCACCATGGCTAATGTTTATGTTATCTTCTACTTTATTGCTTACTCTCACTGAGCGTTTGAGCTCACCCCTTTCTCATTTTTCATTTTCCCAAGATATGAAGAATTTAGTTATGAGTGACTTACATGAATAATCTTGGATTCTTGGATGTTTTTAATGGATTAAATTAGCGTTGATTTTCTTTTTTCCCAAATGGCCCAAATGTCTTCATTTTTATTGATTTTTGATAACCCCCCTTTCTAGGGATGGGTGGGAACCCTTAAAAGGCCCGTAATATCAGAGATTACATGGATTATAGGCTTAGGATATTACCTGACCTGAAGGTATTAGGGAATTCAACCAGACTATCTATAAATAACTGCCCCACCCCAGCATCTGCATCATGATAACAGCTCTCCACATTCGCATGGACGTCTGGCTAGGCTTCCCATGCAAGCACATGCTGGTCCCAATGGAATAACCATTACCTCTCATTCGGAAAAATCTATTTGGCTCTACTCTAGTGAGTGCACCTTCTACGAATCCTCTTATGGGGCCACTCCTTTTTGGTAGTGTGTTTGGGGCAACTGCATGTGGCCCGAAGGCCTTGAGGTGGACCGAAGGCCTTAAAGGTGGCTCGAAAGCCCTATTAAACCGAAGGAATGGGTGGACCAAAAGTCTTAAGGACTCCAAGCCAAAACAGGTGGCCCAAGGTGAATAGTTCCAACTACTACAGTGCCGAACAGTACCTGCTACAGTGTACAGTTCTGCTACAGTACCGCACTGTGTACAACCTGCTACAGTATCCACACAATGTATAGTCTTGCTACTGTACTGCTATAGTACCTGCTACAGTACTTCTGTAGTGCCTGGAAATATTCCTCTACCTGGTTTTGAACCTGGGTCTTATAGATGCACTTAAGGATACCTCACCAACTGGGTTGAGGCTCATGTGGGTGTTGTTTTTCTTTTCAAGTTGTAATTTTGAACTTATGTATGTATCTTGTATCTAATACTACTAAACTAATCGATCCTTAGGGACTTGATTCCTTGTAATCATGCCAATGTATTAAAATAATGCACTGGCTCCTGGATTCTGAGGTCGGGGCGTTATAGTTGGTATCATAGTAATTTTAGTACAATCCTTGGAAATAGGATTTAGATAAACTCTGATTAGAGAAAATTATCTTAAGATTGACTTTGAGGATTAATATAGAAGAAATTACTATAATCTTGGTAATGTAGAGATTTTTTGTATTTTCCAAGCAGTACATCCCTGTCTGAATATGAGCAAGTAGAGGCGGCTCTGTCACAAATGTACCTAGGAGTGAAAAATATGACAAGGAGTTTTGGGCTTGACCCGGGGTATCCTGGTACATGACAACGGGCCTTGCTGCACTCTTGGCTACGACACTCATGGGGGATATGCATAGGATAATTTATATTTTATTTAGAAACCGATTTGAATGATTTTAATATAAGATGAAAATAAATGAACTTGGTTAATCCTAAGGTGTTTTAAATTGAAAACAAGGTGTCATGATAATTTCAAAATGATGTTATGACTATTATTACCCACACAATGCTTTTTGGTTTTGGTCAATAACTGGAATCCAAGGAAGTCATAGTAACTTTGAGAATGATGTAGAAGGTTTGAACGGTGGTGGAAAAGAAAAAAAAATGGAATTTAGATAGGTGTAAAATATATCATGTTCATGCCAAATCATTTTTCCAAAAATATGATCAACTACATATATATTAACCAACTCCTGGACTCAAAAAAGAAGATAAATTTGGTGAATGATAAGAGCTCCAGCAGTGAAGACCATGGAGAAAAGAAATCTCATTTTCCATCATGCAGGAAATGTGGAAGGAGACACCTAGTAAGGTGTCTTAATGGAACAAAAAAATGCTTTATGTGTGGGAAAGAAGGATATAAAGTAAATAATTGATGAGGAGAAACGCAGAGTACTGTGGAAGAAAATAAAAATGGTCCCAATAATCTATTTATAGTCATTTTCTATAAATGTTGGGGACCTGACCAATACTCGAGTTAATTCCCTATTCTATAAGATATCAGCTTGGTCAAGGAAGAAGCTATGTGGAAATAAATGGATGGAAAATGATTAACAAGTGTTAGTGTTCTTTGTTGATGAGATTACTTTGGAAGACTTTTCTCTTGTATTTTTAACCCAATAGTTTGTCATGTGAAAATGATATTTGAGGAATAATTATCATTTCTCTTGTGGATATGGTTATAAATAACCATTTGGTTTTATATGATCAATAAGTTTGAGGCAATTACAAGTTATTAAATTTGGGAATGAAAATTCAAGGTATGAGATAACATTTGTGATGAAATTATTTTATAGTTATTTTTTGGAATCTATCTCATTTTTGGGAATATTATAAAATTATATAGTTTTTGAAAAAGGAAAACACACAAACCATTTGACAACCCGTTGTGTTGGAAAAAGCTGTAGGAATTAAACCCACAACCATAGTGCGATTGAAATTTATCACCTACCACTAGACTACGTGAAGTCCCTGGTTTGACAAATTATTTTTATTTGAATGATTTTATTGATAAATAATATGTTGATTTGGGATCTTATGTCTTATCAAATGGATATCCTTAGTACAAGAAAATAATTTGGTGCTTAATAGATAAATGTTATTTTGGAAGACGTTTACTCTATTGGGAATACTATATGCCTAAGGGAAATAGAATAATATCGGATTTCATTTCAAGAGTAATGGTTTTTTACCTATGTTTTTATTTTTTATTTATACAGATTTGGGTTATTTATGGAAATGATTAACCTATCATAGAGAATATGTGATTAGGTTAATTACATTTAAGTATGCGACTTAAAGAGTAGTCGATACTATTTGGAGATACAATTTAATGTGGAAGAATACGTAAGAAAATTCATTATAGTTTTGGGTTTCAATATTAGTTTGGATTATATTGAAAGATTTTATTGACAATTGTTTATTGAATGGTATTTATTGTTCTTTGGGTTTTGTTGGTTTAATTTTAGAAATTAAGATTAGTATTTCTTTCTCTAAAGTATTATAATTTTTGGGGATCATCTGATCTTTTACTAACCAGTTTGGTTTTGGTTAATCTCTAAAGAAAATGAAAATATATATTTCATCCATTGTGGATTATGTGATTATATGTAAGTTGATTCTAGCGCTTCAGGTGTGACCAAGCCATCATTAATACTCATAATTTGGAGTGAAAGATGAGTTTTTTGTAAGAATTAGATGAAGGATGAAACTCTACTTGTCAATTATATTTTTGTTTTATTATTCTATGAATAAATTAATTATTAAACTTTAGGGAAGGGGCATTGAAACAAAAAATTTGTTATCCTAATGCTTTATGTTTTGTTGAACTGATTATATTTTAAATCATTACAGATTGATGGCTTGGAGGCCCTCAATTTTACACTTGTTTGTGATTGATGACCTCAATCACTCCCTATATATATTTACGTTTTTCCTCCAATTATATGTCTATAATTTCCACCAATGTTCTCCTAATCGAGATCATAATTTGGTGGTAACTTTTTCATCTCCATTTCCCTCTTATTAAAACTAAATTTTATTAACCCAATTTCTGATGTGGGTTTTCCACAAAGGTATTTTTCTATTTCTATCCTTTTATTTTCAAAGAACTATTTCAAATTGCAAGGATAAAATTTATTGAAGGAGGGGAGAATTTAACACCCCAATATTTCACATTAAGTTATTTTCTTTAAATTCAATAGCTTGCGCTACATGTAACACGGAGTTTGAGCGCACTATGACTTACCAAACTAGCCGTTCAAAAGTGGTTATAAATATTATTAACTAGAGTTTGCATTTTATATAATCCATATAATTTTAACTTACGTATTATGTGTTTCTTAGACATATTATAAGAACAAATTCAATTTTTCAGATAAAAAATGTATTTTTCAAAAAAATCAATTTTACCACCTTTTAATGAGAAATTTTTTTTAAATCCAATATTTGACCCTTTTTCATATTAATTTTGACAAAATAAAATTATTATTTAGAATAGGGACATCAAAATTTACATTGGATGAAATTTTGGTATTTTTCTAATAATATTCATTTTTTATGAACAGCGAGAAATACTATATTTTAATTCAAAACTTCCATTTAATATAATTTATTTATATAGTTAGATTATATTTTAAATTGGTTTTTAAGTGTAATTAGATTATATTTTTACCCTTTAATACAATGTTAGTCATTGAAATTAATTTCACATTAAATTATACATAAACATGTGTCAATCTTTTGATTGTTATTGTTTCTTAAAAGCACGCTATTTATTTTGACAATGAGAATTAATTTTAAATTAATTAATCCAAATTCTATGTTTTGAATTTGGTAAAATAGAAACCATTCTTGAATTTGTAATATCAAATATATCTTACATAGAATTTTTGGTATTTTTTGAAAACTTCAATTTTTGATGAATAGTGAAACCACTAAGTTGTAGTTAAAAATACGACCTTTTCATTTAAATGAAATTTTACCACTTCTGTGAATGGAAATTCTAAAATCATAGATACATGGTTGTTATTAGTAAGTAAAATGATGTTCAATAAGAAGAAAATAATCATTGGTGAATAGTATCTTTTGACTTTTATTTAGCACAGTTAAAGGTAATTAAGGTAATTTATGGTAAAAAGAATATTATAATAACAAAACATTACCTTAACACTTATCCTAACCTTATTGGATGAGTAATGGACGACCATGGGCATCTTTGGGTCGATTTTGGGAGCCCATGGAGCCACTTAAGAATGATAATGACACTTTAATTTAATTATCTTAAAGTAAAGAAAAAAATGACATTAACAAATATCTTTTAGTATATCAATTTTTACATTGGGTTATATAAGTCATATCTTCAACTATATATATTAATTGGAAATATAAAATTATTTACTAAATTATGGTAATTTTTTAATAATTGTTAGACATCAAATTAATTAAATTATTTATGACACCATAATGATGTACTGTTTACCTCATTAATAAATGATTTAAATAAACAAGATTATTAATATTAAAACAATATCCAAAACCTGTCCAATTCTTATTTTGATGATTTTATTTAAACCATGAGTCATCTTATCATCGACTTTAAGTAGTTTTGGACCTTTAGAAACCGAATATTACTATATAATGAAATAATATTTTCACACTTTTCTAAAGAACCCCTCCTCCCCCTTATAAAAGTACACCAATTATAATTCATTCCACACACCTCTCAAACCCCTTGTCTCGTCTAAAGCATCCCCAAATAATCTCTTAAGTCTCCCTCTTCCTCATATAAGCCTTAATTTATTCATAAGGCACTTCCACAAGTCCTTTTGGTTCCAACCAAATGAAGTTACCCAAATTAAAGGCAACACTTTCTCTTAAATTCTTTTGTTTTATATTATTTTATTTTACTTCTACAACCCCTAAAATATTTTTATTCATTTATTTTATAACAAAAAAAGTATCCTTAATATACTAGGATGTTGTTATGATAGGGATTATAACTACACTTACACACACCTCCATCTAATGGGTGAAGAACATACTGTTTCTGAGGATGGAAAACTAACGCCTCACGAAATGATGATTGTTCGATTATCTCCTACCGCCTCTCATGGCGGCCATTAAGATGGAACATTATTAATATATGATACCTATATTATATTTATTATTTCTTTATTATTATTTATTATCCATCTAGATCATTATTTTATGGTTTCTATTATAGGTAAAAATTTATAATTTCATTTGAGGAAGTGCGGACTACCGCCCCCCCTCAAAATGATATGACTTGTTAATGACTTATGTGGGATGTATGAAGGATGGATTTAATGATATTATAAATGATATTATAATTTAATTATAATATACCTATTTATAATTATGTTTTAATTCCATTAAAATACAAAATAGAAATGAAATTAGCGTTCATTCTTAAGTACGACTTACCGTCTCCATCAATGGTACATTTCATTCCTTATCTCCAAATGTTATGTACTGCAATAAATACATATATATACTAGATATATAATATATATATGATATATAAATCATGTATATCATTTTGGAGATAATGGAATTTTGACCATATGGAAAAAATGTAATTATAACAAGTTCATTTTTGACTCAAGTTCTGAACATCGATAAAATATCCAATATGAACTAAAATAATTAAATAATTGTTATAGAAAGGTAATAAGTGATATTAAAGGAATAATAAACTTGAAAAAAGTTTTCATCAAGTAGAAATTAACTTATTCTTATTATTCAGGAAGAACAAGGAACATACAAGACAAGTCGGACCTGAGGTAAGGGGTTTCTTATATCACTCTTAATTTCGTGAGATTTCCATTATTCACCACTTATTTATTGCATGTGGTGTCTGTGTACTACCCATGATGGTATTAGTTGATTAATATAATTAAATTTATGTGTATTTACATCATTATTTTATTATAATTCTTTCATGGGGGTATGTTTCATAAGTTACAGTAAGGGAATTTGAAGTTTCGATTTCCACTCATTGGGTTTTACACATACTTCATTGATTATTTTACTCCATGATTGTGTGTGGAATCACTATTTATTATTTGTGTAGTAATTTACACTCCCCTTTTTGTGGATATACTTTTGATACACATAATCACTCTATTGATAAATTCTCAAGTCATAGATATGAACCTGATAAGAGTACTTTTAACTAAATATCCATTCATTGAGTTAAAAATCCAATTCATTGGTGTTGTTTTTAAAAGAATATGTGTGAAAGTCCTCTAATTTTATTACACTAAATATCTAATCATATTGATTGTATTTATATTTTGAACACATAATAATGCCATTGATTTATCCTTAATCAAAGTATACAATCTTTATAAAGGATTTTATCTCAATTTGCATTCCATTGAGACTTCTTTGTTGTTATGCCCCAATTCACTTATATATGGTGTATATACTGTACATTTACATTTTATATCATGAAATCATTTATTCTCATGATATTATAAAGTTTTTATTACCTCAAATTATTTGCATTCAAGCATATCTCCTTTTGTTAAAAACTCTTTAACAAAAATATCATTTTAAATGTTTTAAGGATTTATTCATCTAAATATTTATCATTAATGTCCATGTTTTAAAAATGGTTTTAAGGTTTTATTTATATAGAAATTAATGTTTTAAAATTAAAATTCCTTTTAAAAGTATCAAATTTGTGTGGGACACTTTGATTCAAAAATCTATTTTAAACAGCTTCTTGATCGACAGTGAAACTTTTAAATGTTTTCAAGAAGGGGGGTGGGTATTTCTATCATATAGTTTTGTTGATTATTTTCATCTATTACAATATCCTTAATTATTATAAATTGAGGTTAATCTATTATTATACAATATTCCATATTGAATTGAATGAGTTATGTTTGACTGTGGATGTGCTATTTATATGCCATTCATGGTTTGAGGTGAAAGTATTGACATTTTGTATGCTAATTTTAATTCGAAGTTTTAGATTATGTTTCAACCATTTCATATGATAAATGCATTGGACTTAGTAAGTGACAGGTGGAGCCTGCTATAGCTCCTCGATGCATCAGTAGGTCTCATGTGACAAACTAGTGTCTTGGCACAAGTCATTGACAAAATATTATTTGTAGTCTTGGCACAAGGACTTGACTATGTGGTTATGATGTCCGGAATTATGCATTACATAATAATGAGATTAGCTATTGATATTTCTTGTGGTTATTCGACTAGTAGAATACCCATGACTATGTTTTATTATGGAATTATTTACTCAGCTCAGATTCCTGCCATAAATTGTTTATGTTTTTTATTTGTAAAGGCATGTGTTTTCAATTATTCACCATTCCTAATGTTTATGTTATCTTCCTCTGTATTTCTTACTCTTACTGAGCATTTGATCTCACCCCTTTCTCATGTTTCATTTTCCCAGGATATCAAGAAGTTTGTTATGTGTGACTTGCAGGAATAATCTTTGAATCTTGGTTGTTTTTAATGGGTTAAATTAGTGTTTTTTTTCTTCTCATGTTGTAATGTTGAACTTATGTATGTATCTTGTTTCCAAGACTACTAAAATGATTAGTTTATCATGACTTGATTCCTTTTAATAATGCCAATGTATTAAAATAATGCACCGACTCCTGGATTCTGGGGTCAGGGAATTACAAAAACTATGAAATCAATTAATTAAATCATTCAAAATTAAATAAAAAGATGTGAGAAAACTATGTAAAAATAAGGCCACATAAATAATAATTTTGTTCTTCGTTATACTTAACTATATTAGATATAGTAATGGTAATTTCCTTATGTAGATGAACATGACTGAAAAAAACTACTCCTCATTTATCCATCAATCAATAGTATGGTATGTATTAGTACTTTAAAAATTCTCCATAGCTTGGGTCAATTTTCTATAATTTGACTATAATCTTGAAAGCTCAGTGAACACCTTCGTTTATTCTTATATAATGATCACCATCTCATGGAGACACATCACGTGTTCTGATTATCCCATTATAGGGTCCTATGTATATGTTTGAACCTCCAACATACGACCTTCCTGATTTTTATGCCTCCATATTGGTTGAAGAGCCTCAGTTTCCTGATCTTGCATCTTTTGTTCCACATTCAACTAAACTATAGTTACTCTCAATAAAAGCACCAAATGATAGGATCACAGGTGTTTATTTGAGTAAAAAAAAATGAGTCAATTGAAAAAACTATATTTATTATAGTAAAATAGAACTTTCCATAAGATGACTAAATAATAATAATAATAATAATAATAATAATAATAATAATAAGATCCCCTGGGAAGCCACTCCCTAAGGCCAAGGTAAAATTATTCTATCATCTAAGCCAAATCCAATAATAATATCTACACACACAAAACCTATAGGAATATATGTTATTTAGTGACCCCAATGAATTACCAATAACCCTACCTGCTACAACCATCCCATCAACTATCTTCGAAAAGGTGTAATAGTACCCCTATAAGTTCTCTATCGTATCAATACCCTAATATCCTTACGTATCCCACTCTGGAGAATTCTATCCATAAAATTACTAGAGTATCCTACAAAATCAATCACCAATAAAAATTAAAGGAGTCTAACCAATTATACAATAAATTGACCAAAATTAGTTTCTCATTTTTTTTAGTTTTTTTGTTTTTTTGGTTGATATTATATATTAATTCTTTAATTGTAATTTATAATTGTAATTTTATTTTTAATTTCAATAAAAAATTCGATTTATAATATTAATTATTTTAATTTTAAATATATTTGAAATTATAATAATTTTTTATTTGATATTGTAATTGTTTTTTCCAATGAAATTGTTTTTATACAAGGGCCCATATTTTTTTAATCCTTATTTTGTTATCTTTTAAGAATTTTAGGTTTATAGAGGTATTTTTCAGTGTTTCATCATGGATGATTAGTTAGGATGTTATTTTACTGCATGGGGATGTGTTGCTTCTTAGATCATAGGCCATGAGATTTAAGGTTACCTTTATTTATGTGAGGTTTTGATTGGTCACGACATGAATGTTTATGAGTTTACTTCTATTTAAGTTTTTTTATCATTTTGGGAAATGTAAAGACTCATATGTATTTTTTCCCTCATGTATTTTCTTTTATACATTTTTATTTTTGAATTGGATCATGTTTCACATAACAATGAACTCAAGTCAGAGTTATTAGGTTCCCCTAAGGATTCATTAAATTCTTGGGTTCTGACAAAAAATGTTGGTAAAATGGTTAAAACTTATGAAACAACCTCATATTATTATGAAATCACAGGACAATGATAGATGATCAATTTTCGACATGTTCGAATAGGCTTCTCATAAATTTGAAATGAGGTTTTGTGAGCTTGGAATAAAGAAAATTTCATTTTTAAAGATTTAAAATTATTTAAATGTATAATTCAAAGGGTAAAATCCTACTTATGGCCTCAAATTGTCCTGAAATTGCAACATTAACACTATTTAATTTGTGTTATATAAAAAAAAACTTGTCATTTTGATGAAATGTGTGGTCTGAATAATTGAGTCCTTAAAAGTGCAATTAAATGTTTAATATTATTGAAAATAATATTATATTTTCCTGAAATCACCAAAAAACAAACAACATTTAAATTGTGACATGTTGGAAAATAACACACATCATTTTGATGTACCTATGTTCAACTCATAGATAATATTATCATGAAATTATAGGATTACGATTTATTAATTTTAATGTTTCATTTGTTCCTTCATTTCACAAATTATTAATTAATAATTATCTTTTGATTTCATGATAAGTTGGGATCAATTGCTATGTTTTGATCATTTGAAACATGCTTTATGATTTTTAAATCCATAAAAATAAATAATTTATCATTAAAAGGGAATAAAAATAATAAAAAACATTGTAATGAAATTGTAGGATGGATGAAAATTAATTTGTGACATGTAATAATATTCCACACATTAATCTAACACGTGGATTGATTGGAATGAAAAATGTTTTTTATTGTTTTTAATGTAATAAAACATGTGATAAAGGATTAAAACCTAGAAAAGATCTCTTATTATCCTAAAATCATTGTAAAATGATCAATGATTAATTTTTGACAAGGATGAATATATCTCATTACAATAAATTGTGTGGTGTGGTTATAATGACCGAAAAAGTAGTTTAATTAGATTTATCCATATTTCAAAACATGTTTTTGGGGGTTAGAAACAACCAAATGACATTAGAATATCATGAATTAGTTGGAAAATAATGTATCTTTAAGTTTTTTACATATATAAATGGATTAGACATCAGTCCAACTCATTGTTTTCTTAGAATGATGAATGATTCGCATTTATTGATTTAAAAGTAAAAAAATGAACATTAAAGGGCCAAAACCTATCAAATGACCTAATATTGACATGAAATCATAGGATAATGAATATTGTTTAATTTGAATCATATAGGAATAGGCCTTATATTATTATGATGTAATGTGTGGTCAAATCACACCTTATATTATCATGAAATTTTAGGATGGATGTTTATTATTTTTGATGGAAAACTTCTTCCTATATCTCACAAATTATTTAGTTGTCATTTTATTATAATTTCACGATAACATGAGAAAATTTATATGTCTTGACCCTTGAACACACATATTTTGGCAATAAAATCCTTAAAAATACATTTTTGGTCATTCAAACTATCAAATCCAAGAAAAAAAACATTTGATTGTCGTGAAATTTAATGGTAGTGACCATTATTTAATTATTGACCTTTAGGAACAAAACACACATTAATTTGAAATGTCGTATTATAAAATTGAAAAAAAGTGTCTTTTTTATTTATTTAATATATAAAAAGACATGTTAAAGCATAAAATGCTGGGAAATGATCTCATATTATTGTGAAATAATAGAAATGAAACCCATAATTCATTTTTGAGACGTGTAAATGGACAATAAATTATTCTGACATGCGTTGTGGTTAGAAAAACCACAGATGTAGTTTCATTAGATTTAAAAGTTATTAAAAAGAATCAGAAATGTGTGGAAACCTATAAAATTTTATTCGATTATTGTAAAATCAAAGTAATACAATCTCTATTTATTTCTTGATATGTGGGAATAGACAAGATGATATTTCACCTTGTAGTTTGTTTTAATTGACCAAAAGTGAGTTTTTAATGATTTAATTATAGAAACATGATTCCAATGGTCTGAAAATATAAAAAAACCACATACTTCATGAAATCATAGTACAATTATCAACGATTGATTTGCGATATTTATGATGGAATGTATGTCAATCTGATGTTTAGTGTGGTCAGAATGGCCTTAAAAGATGTTTTATTAGCATAATGTCTTTAAAAACATGCTTCAAATTTCAAAACCAACCAAACCATCCCATATATTAATTACATCATAGAATAATGATATTTTTTAGTATTTGGGAATTGGGGAATAGACCAAACATTAATTCAACGTTGATTTTTCTAAGAATAATTAAAAGTGTGCTTTTATAGATATAAATGTCAAAACATTCATGTCAAAGAATAAAAAACCAAGAAAAAATGTGTTGGATTTTTATGAAATAATTTTACATCTGGTTTTAAATAATTTATTATGTGAAGAAACAAAAATAACATTAATTTGACATACAATGAGCTCAAAATAACCAAATGTGCATATTTAAAGACTTAAAATCCATTATAGACACCTTTGAAAGGGAATAACAGAGAAAAGACATAGAATTCTTGTGAGGAATATAACACATGTAATTATGATGTAATATGTGGTTATATTGATTTAGAAATATTTTTTACAGTAAAAATGATTAATTTGTGAAATACACTTGTCAGGAACTGGCATAACACCAATTAAAAAAACAAGGAAATAGACTGAGACCACCTAATGATTGCAGGATCTTGGCGCTCATACTAATTCCATTTAAGAATATTATCCATATTACAGTTCTTTAGATATATGATTCCCCACACCCCTAAGTAGAATCTAGTGGTAGAAGAAAATTTTATGAAGGGGAATAAGTTTTCAAAATATTACCTTGAACCGGAAATAAGGATCAACCTCCCATGATAATGGCTACTGATGAAAGATAGAGTTGGGGGTTTCTTCACTCAAGTTTAATTTATATATAATGATGATGATTATAGGCATGAAAATGATGATTAAAGTGATAATAATAATATACCAAGTTAAATATAAGAGTATTTTTGGATTTCACACCAACCCACATGACACTTCATACCCGATAGTTGTGATAACAACCCTAGGTGGTCCAGGTTGTCTAGAATAACCGGAATCAATATATAGAATCATGATCCCATGAAAATCATCATCGAAACCATTAAACATACCCAATTAAATATAAATCTATTGAATTTTTCACATGAACTTGAGGTTATTAGGTTAAGAAATTTCTTTACTCACCAACTAACCCAGGATCGGTGTCATGATAATAATAAAAGTAGTATTATTGATAATGATTTTTTTGTTAATTATCTAATAAATACACTCCTATACACATCCCCTGAAATTTAAATATCCAAATATTTAAATGATAATACATTTAATTTGTTTAATCAATCCATTGAAATCATGAAGATTCACATATTCCATGATTTCATTAAGAGTGCATAACAAAAGGTTCCTTTCTAAATATTTTTTTTGAAAATTTTTTAACACAATTAATTAAAAAACATGTGAAAATATTGTATTTATTTATTTACCATATGTTAGGGTTCTACTGTCTCTATTAATTATACACAAAGGATTTAGATTTATTACGTAAAATTCTTGTATTGATAACTAATCATCTTAACCCTCGTAGTGATTTCTATTAGTATGAACTTACCTACACAGATGAAAATAATTGTAACATATAATCAAGGAATTTTTATAAATTTTCATACACATAATCATTCAATGTTAAAATTGAGCTAAGAAATCTTATTTATAGAATCAAGTAACTGATTTTATCTCACATGCTTTCTCATAGCATTAACATAATATAGTATAGATATGGATCGATAGTTTAATATGACTTGTAGTTAAATATATTATAACATATATTATTTTTGGGAATGACTCTATAATATATGTTTCATATATTAAACAACATCGATTCATTTATGTGAAAAATATATTATTTATATTTTTAATTTTAATATTTAATATAAAACTCACATCATTTTTCTTCCATAAAAAAGAGTTTCTATCTCCAAAATTTCATGTGATAATTAAATAAAAGTTTCATTTCACTCATTTTTCCACTACCTGAAGTGTTTATATTATACTAAATTTATGTTTCAATCAAAATATTTTAAATCCTCCTTATACTTCAAAAAAAGTTTAAAAATAAAGTTTCACTATTTGTTTGATTATTTTTTCATATAGGAAACCAACAATAAATTTCTTTTTCTACTAGCACAGTGCATTGCACTTGCTTTGAATCTTTTAATGATTTTGTATTATATATTACTCATTTTAATTTTATAATACTAAAATAAAATTTATATCTATATTAATTTGAAAATTTTTCTCACAAGGACACATGTTTCATATTCTTCATCTAATAAAAATTTTAAGTGAACTATCACATAAATTTCAATAGATTATGAATTTTTCTTAAAAAGAGTCATACATGATAAAAGAAAACACAATATTCTAAAAAAAATTAAATTCCATCACTATAAATTTCACAAATCATCACTGGTGACCAATGAAAATATTAGACACTATATCTTATAAAGTATTTCTAATTTCTTTAAATAATTTAACAATATATATCCAATAATAAAATAAAATGAATTTTAACATAATAATCAATGATAAATATTTTAAAATAAATACATAAAATTTGATAAAAAAACATGCACACATTTTTTTAATTTTTATATATAAAATTTTATTTATTTTAAATTAATGTAAAAAATTAATTTTTTCCACAAAAATTCCAAACTAAAAATATTAAAATATTATGTAATAAATTGATTATTTCCACAGGGAGCATCCTACCTCTGTTTAATTCCACTAAGTTTTTAACCTCTATTTCATCATGTAAATTTTACGTCACATCCACGTACTAGACATTAGCCTTATTTAAAATCCCAATCATCTCTAATTTCTCATCCTCACAATTCTTAATTTCTCACTCTCTCCCTTTCACACTCTAGAAGACACACAATCCACACCTACATCTGTCTCATCTACCATGTTCACCCACCAGATGGAATATTAGCTTGAGATTGACCTTCTTAATCATGATACCTATATTGGATCCATATGAAAACTCTATAGGATTAAGAAAACTCTGAAATTATCAACAGTTTCATCACCTATATAATGATCCTCTATAATATCTTTCAAGATATTATTGTCAACATTGTCCATAACATTCATTTTGATCATTCCATGAACTCCCATAAGGTATCAATTTATCCCATAAAGAACTATATGAGAATATATATATACTATGTTGAAGTTCCCATAAAATATTACAAATAATTGGGTCTTTATGTCCCATTTTGGTATCTCTTGTCAAGTATTAATTATGATTACACTGAGAAGATGATGAATGAAGGAAACAATAGTGCCCTTACTACTAGGTATTGAATATATTTCCATGATGATATGTATTCTATTAAAATTTCTTTAAGTATTTCTTGTGTTGAAATCAAAGAATTATTTAAGGAAATTTGACTATACAACACCTATGTGTCCTATAGCTTTGTTTTATTTTTATATATTTTTACAAATCATGCATTATGAAAGTTTATTACTGTCCTAAAAATCTCATGCACATTGTTTTTTCTCATGTAGGGATTCTTGGGGGAGTCTCTAAATTTTTGTTTAACAACAATTGATTTTTAATTTCCTCTATAATCATCTCAACTATTAACATATACATTTTATTCTCTCCGGAAAAAAATTTCCATTTATTTATGTTTCTCTCTCCTAAAGATATGTTTTTTTAAATTTTTCATAGGTATCTTGTGAAGGGTTAATCTAGTAAAAATATGGAAAATGCAAAACATGTTTTATAAAGTTCATGTTAGATGAAATGTATGGACACCCTCCTTTAATCATTATTTAAGAAGGTGCTGAAAATTGTTTCATATTCCCTTTCTATTAAGAATGTTCCATATTGTTCGGTATTATTTTTTACTATAATGGTCAAATTAAACATATAATTATATTTTTTAGAACATATCATGGTTAATTTGATAAATTTATCTTTCTTTATATTTATTCCTTTATGATATTTATGAAGGTATCTATGTGAACATATATTATTTTAGATTAAATCAATTGATTGATATATAGACAGGATGAGTATTACTAAAATTTTATACCATTTGGAAATAAAGAAACCTACATTTTGTGGAATACGAAGTGATTCATGTTGAGAATAAACAATGGAAATATTTAAGACTATTATGAATAGATTTTTATGTGAATTTAGTGTCATATAGTTGAAAGAATCCTATATTTTTCAGAACTCAATGAATGCATGGTGGATTTACGTATATTGACTAAATACCTTTTTCATTAATTTTTTGAGCCTCCAAAACATTTTTATTGTATGTACTTGAATAAAAATAAATATTACAATAGCGTACAATAATTACTATTTTTTCAGTTTTTCATTTGAGGCTAACAAACTACATTTTACGTTGGAGTATGGGAACAATCTATTGGAATCAGTGTTGTGATTATTTCGTTGTTTTATATAATTATAATAGTGTACATTCATGATTGTTTTATAAGTGTTTTATATCAGATTGAGAAACTATATCTTTCATTGGTTTTAGGGAACATTATAATGGAACCGATTCTGTGATTATATCCATGTTTTCTAACATGGTATACAATATTAAATGTTTATTTATTATGTGGTGTAGTTTCTAAAATATTTCACTTCATATATGAAGGGTGAATTCTATTATTCCCTTAATTATTATCAAATCTAATTTCCTATTTATCATCCAAAATACCTAAATACTGAATAAATATTTGATTATAGCTAAAAGTGGAAATCTCCTAACAAAACCCGTTAAATTATTTTTTATTTTTTCATATATATCATACATTAATTTATTATGGAGAATAATATTTTCAAATTTTATCTCATTAGGTTTCATTACTATAGGAATTAGTTGGGTGAGTAGCTCAATGTTGGGGGCTTCAAGTCCCATATTATGAAGTGATCACTTGGGGAATTACTCAACATTTTATTTTTACATGTTGTATAATTTGAATTATAAATGTATGAAATACAAAGAAAAAACAGGGATAAACACAACATGGGCCACTCCGGACCTGGCATGTTTCGTTTCAATTCCTCTTAATATTTAATCAAAAAATATATAGGATGAAAACAAGTTACTATTAGAATCATGAATATATAATCCTAACCTAATATGATTTTACTAGGTCACATGAATTTTCAGAAATTATTTTTCTTCTATTGGTTAAGAAAAATATTGCATTAAATAATTTCTTATTTTTAGATAATTATTTTGTTACTAGTTAGGAGAATATTTTATGATAGTTTCCACATGATAATAAATTTTTTGCTATGTTTATATTTAAAATCATCCAAATTTTCTTCTTTATTAGTAGATTTTTATTTGTCGGGTAGGTTGAGGGCCACTATTCTAGGCCTTTTTTTGATACCTACATAGTTAGGAAAATATATTCAGTTAATGTGATGGATAATATCTATTTCTTTGCGACACCCAAACCCCTATAAGAGAAAAAAAATTAAATAACTATCAGGAATTGTTTTTTTATATGGTTATATTTTGAAAAATTTGATAAAGTTCCTGACTTAGCTATTGTATCTAAGGTCATGGTTCTTTTATTGATACACTTGGACACGATAAACCCATATAATACTTTGTGGGTAAAATTGAACTCAATAATAATTTAGGGATCATGTTCTTTTCACTTCTATGAACAAATTATGAATAATTGATGGGTGTTAAAAAACAAAAGGTAAATCAAATTACAATAATCAGTACTAGTATATAGCTTAATGTATTTTTTTAATTGATAATATTATTTTTTTATATTCCCTTACATAGGTGGAATATATTTTCTTTAGTTCCATAAATAATAATTTTATCTATCCAGAATGTTATTCATGTTTATTATTAAATACACATATACATTTAATTTTATTTTTTTCTATACAATATTTTAACAAATTTTGGACATAATTATTTTAAATTTATATTTTTATAAGTAGTTTAAATATAATGATATCACAAAGTGACCTAAAATAATAATTTTTATTGTTTTATAGAATATTGAATATTTAAAGAAAGTGATATCTAGACTAGTGGATAAGTGGTTCTAAAATAAGGATATTACATATTGACATAAAATACTAAGATATATTGTGATTAAATATATTGAGTATTGAAACAATTTTATCTATATTTTTATATTTAAACATCCTCATTGAATTCGGTTTATTTCCTGAATCAGTTTCCTTAAGGGATTCTCGACTGCATCTCAAGAGAATGCAACCAGATTCAAATGTTGTCAGGTTATGCTCCCTAAATATGAATTGATATGTTTTCGTGTTATACTTCCCTACGATTAATGTTTTCACTAGAAACATGAGAATAAAATATATGAAACATTTAGGAAAACTATATAGTGATGTTTATTGTATATAATGGCTATCAATCTTACTATGCTTATGTATAGAGTAATTAGGGATAATATTGAATAGGATTTTTGTACGGACCTGAACTTTTGAATAATATTTTGAATCCTAAAAATGTATGTTTTACTATTCCATAATAAATAAAACTATATATGTACAACTGAAATGTAACCATTGAGTTTTTATCATTATATGAATGTTGTTTAACATGACTATTGGAAGCAATAATAAATTTTTACATTATAATTATTGTTTATATATAGAAATGATAATGGGTAATTAAGGAAGAAAGAAGAGTCGGTGACCTCTACCAGAAGAATCATACCATAAAAGACCATTTTTTAGAGATTGGGATGGAGGTAGAATCACCGGGATTTTCTCCAGACAAAGCCCAAGCTGATCTTCAACATGTTAAGCTTGAATGAAATCACATACATGAGATGTTCAAGTTGATAAAAATCACCACTTGAGCAATGTTGTCCAACCCGCCCAGAGATTCTGTCACAATTAAGCACCTTACTCTTAGGTCCTATGCAGGTGTTATAAGGGGTTATGTAATGAGGCCTTAATTACTTTGTGTAATCTATTTTTATAAATAAAATTTTTTATGGTAAAATAAACACCATTTTTGAATATCAAATTTCAAAATTATTTTAAGATGAATTTTTAGTATTTTTCTATGATGTTTCTTATTATTGATGAATATTGAAAAAAATAACATTTTAAAATAATTGTTATACTTTAAATAATTGAAATTGTGAAATTATTTTTGAAAAACGAACATACACAGTCATGATCAGTATGAAATTTAGAGTCTGATAAGATCAACTTAATTTTTCATGAATAGTAAATTATGAATTGAAATATTATCCATTTGAATAGTAATATGACCAATGGAATAGTAACCTCACTGATGGAAGTATAAACATAATTTAGGCATCTTTAATGGTAATGTGATATAATAGTAGAAGTAAATAACAATTTTAGAAAATAATAGCTTACTATTAGTATTTTTTTGAGTAAATAGTGAATTTACATAAAAACTGAATTTATCATATTTGGGAAATTATTTTAATAAAATTGAGTTCATTTTTTAATTTGTAACATTAATATTAGGTTTGGGTTAATTTATGATATTTCTATAAAATGTTTTGTTTTTGAGTGAATAGTAAAAATACATTTTTTGAGTTTTCTGTGTGTTTAATGAAATCATAGTGATGTAATATTTAATTTAAAATAATAGTATACTATTTTGGATTAAAATATGATATTATGTGTCCAATTTGGCCAAGAACATGAGAAAATACCATAGTAAAGCCGATGGGTTTTCAAATACCACCAATGAGGTGTCCTAAGAAATTAATAAAAAACATCCCATCCTTTACTATAAAAACCATGAAATTACATCATTTAATTTCATTTAAAAATATCTTCCCTATAATATTTGTTGTATTACCACCCATGTATTCCTCCCAAGGTGACCTCAGGCACTCAAGGTCCTGATCATAAAATTTTAGAAGTTACTCTTCATGTTATGAGAATTCTCAACTTCTCTTTTCCTTTCATGTTCTCATTTATGTTGTATTTCTTTCAAATTTCCATACCAAATTCTTATTTCCATTTTAATATATACCTTTAATATATTATGAGTCTTTTATTAATGGGTTAATCCTTTCACATCTCTTTTTAATGTGTTATAAAACCATGTTTCATACCCATTATGCTATAGAATTTTCCTCTCAAAATCTCTCTCCTTTTCTCAAATTTTTTTATTATCTTTATGTGAATACCCAAAACACTATGATTTATAGGGGAATTCATCAACAAGTAAAAATGATTTTTTATTCTCTAATTTTAATAAATAAAACCATCATTCCCTTTTCGTGGGTTATAAATTACATAATGATCATGTTTTAATCATTTTTTTAAAACACCATGTTTTTGATATGAAACCCATTTATTTTATTATCTTTGGGTTATTTTTGAAGTGATTGATTATTATCTATGTGTATCACATGAAAATAAATACAAATAATTGTTCACCCTAGTATCTATCTAATTCATTGGTTAGATAAATTAATCTATAGAGATGACATGTTTTATGATACCTTAGTGAATAAACTTAGCAATTTTTTATGAAACCTTGGGGATGGACCTTGGTGATATGATTATGAATGCATATATTAACTGTTGTAGCCACATTTTCACGATATAATTTAATTTCTTCTTCTTATTATTTTCCATTTTCTCTTGAGTTTATTATATTTCCTAACATTCTTATTGTATTTCCTCAAGCTCATATGTATACTGTTTTCCTTGTTTTCATTTACTCAACCTTATGATCACCTTTTCGTATGATGTATGTCACTAGGTTATGTTATGTAGTAATTCTACACTGCATAAACATTTCAAGAATCCTTTTTAGGGTATTAAACTATTTTTTTTATGATTTCATTTATGATGTACCTTAATTCCAAGACACTAAACATTAAAGATCCTCTTTTTTTAAAATGTAATTAAAATATATGGAAGAAAAATTTGGGATGCCGTAATTTTGTATTTAAGATATCAAGGTTTGGTTTTTTCTTGGTGTGGTAAATTTATTTAGGATCTCTATCCACTTTACAAGGAACTGAATTGTATAAATTTTCATGTTTCTAAAAAATTTGTTCTCTTTTGATTCACTTAATTATATTTCTCTTATAATCATATTTCATTTTTCATTGGAAGATCAATAGAAAGATGTAGGAAATGGAAAAAGGCATTATATGATAAAAAAAGAACCTATTGAAATAGATTTTTCTTAATCCTATCATAATGATTATAGAAATTAAAGCCTCATATTTATTCTATTTAATTTTTTTGTGTTTTATATTTATTATGTTGAAATTTATAATTTCTTTAGGGAAATTTTATAATAAATAACTTATGTGTCATTTGGGAATTTTTTTATCTTTTATTATTTATAGGAATAATTTATTATGCATGATTATTTTTTTCATACTAATCCCATGATCTTTTTATTGGTTTTCATGTTAGTTTGATTGGAGGAGTGGATCAAGTTTTGTTTAACAAGTAACAATTTTGATTATTCAAATAAACTGTTAAACATATAAATTTTATTCTCCTCCAAATATATATTTTTTTGATTTTCTAATCTCCACATTATGGTTAGTGCTAACCACAAAATTCAAGATTTAACTGGAGAAACATTCCACAATTCAGAAACAAAGACTTCATCAAGCATAATGTACAATAACCAGAATCCGAAAATAGTAGCAAAATACCAACCCCTCATCGTCACTTCATCAACATCACCCCCAAAAAAAATCAATTTAACCATTGATAACAAATTTTCAAATTTGAATTCTAAAATTAAAATTCAAACAACCCCCATCATTACCACCTTGGTTGATGCAACACATCACGCCACGCATCCTGACAACAATAAATGTCTCACACCATTACTGAAAAATTTTCACAGGCACATGCATCTCACCACCATAACGCACATCATCATTACTGCTATAGATACTCCGTAACTAGATCTCAAAGGATATCTGAAAAAATTACACCAGTCGAAGAAGCTTCACCAAAAAGAATAATAATCCAAGTGTGAAACCATGGACCAAGAGGAATCCACTACAAGAGTTTCCTTCTTCAATTCCAATGACCGATCATACAGTATATACCAAGACCCATTGGAAACCACTGCATGAGTCTGACTGGGAGAAGAGCGGTGGAATTATATAGCAAGAGAGAAGAAATGATCGAACAAAGTCTATCTGGTGTAAAATTTATACTGACCACTTTAGTTTCACTAATTTGTTTATATACTAAAAAACTCACCTATTTTACCACAAAAACTATTTATGGGATTGGTAAATTCTACTTCAATTCTTATAGTTTCCATGTCAAAGCATTGAATGTCCTAAAAATATGTATTTTTTCATGTTTTCAAAGGGGTATATTGTGAATCTCTATTTGAAAATTGATGAGAAGAAATCAAGAAACAGCCCAACACATTTTAGAAAGTCTATGTCTGATGAGGCCTCTAGACACCCTCTTGTTAACATTATTTAAGTAGGCACTGTTCATTGTTTTATATTATCCTTTTACTCATGATAATGTGTTATATTTTTCACCATTATTTTTTATTTTAATGTTTGAGGTAAACTTATCATTCTATTGAGTTGAAAATATTATGTGTATTTTTATAAATTAATCCCACTTTAAATTTATTCATTCAACCCATAGTTATATCTCCATATATGTATATATATTTCATTGGATTAAATTAATTAACTAATAAAGGGATAAACAAGGCAATTAATGTTAAATTAATAATTTTAATTTCTACCATATATACATCAAGATACCTGAACATAACTATGGGTGAAATGATTTGTGTTGAGAATACACATGAAAAAGAGTTAAACCAATTACAATTTGATTTTGTTTTTAAATGTTGTTGATCCTCCTAAACTTATATAGTTTATGATATTTAAGAACAATAATTATATAAATAACATACAACTGATAATATTAGTGGTTGGTTAAATGATTTGTGTGGATCGTGTATATGAAATAATTTTAAACCCATTACAATTACATTTGGACGTTAATTTGTGTTGAGTGTTCTCAACTTATCTAGTTTATGAGCTTGAAGAAAAATAATTATTACAATAAAAATCACCATGAATGTTTTTAAACTTTATTTTCCACTAGAATCACGAGAAAATTATAGTTGAAGAAATGTTTTAATTATTAGTTTTTTTATTACGGTATACAATGTTAAATTTTTTATAGGGTATAGTTTCATACTTATTAAGTTTCATATATGAAATAAGAATTCTCTAACGTCCTTATTAATTTGGAAGTCTCAATGAAACCCTCTAAATTCCATTTGATTTAATTTTTTCCCATTTTTATCCTAATTTTAGATTTTTTATATTGAATAAAATTATAAAAATTTATCTCATTAGGTTTCATCACCTAGGAATTGGATGTATCTTAATTTAAGGGTCTTTGAGTCACATATTGATATGTTTTAACTTGGCGTATTACTCTACATTTTTTTACATGTTGCATATTTTAAATTATACCTGTATAAAATACATTGGTAAAAGAATAAACACAACACATTCCACCCTTGACTGATATTTCATAAAAAAATAAAGTATCCAAACAAGTTACTTTTATGTTCAGGGATAGTTTGGGATTATGTTTTATCTTTATGTTGTGGTGGGGGGGAGGGGGTATAGGGTGTTCTATTTAGAGTCATTAATATATATTACTAACCCAATATGATATTATTTAGTGGGTTAGGATTAATATAGGGGGTTATTTAGGGATTATAGGTGGAGTTTAGGTTGGGGGAGTAGTTTGGTTAGAGGTTAGTTTGGTTGGGTTTAGGTGGGGGGATGGGGGTAGGTTTTAGTTTTAGGGGGAAATGGGTTGGGATTATGATAGTGGTATTGGGGGGGGGGTGTTAGGATTAGGATAGGGTGTTAGCTAGGTATTATGTGTTTGTTTTATATTAGGATGAGCAGTTATGTTACTTAGTTTTTGGTTGGGTTTAGGCAGTTGGGTGTTTGGATTATGATAGGGGTATTGGTGGGGGGATTAGTTTGGTTACACTAGTTTTCATTGGTTTTAGGTTGGGGGGGGGGGTAGTACTAGGGGTACTTGGTTGGGAATAAGAAAGGGTTATGGGGGGTAGGTTTTAGTTTTACGAGGTAGTGGGTTGGGATTATGCTAGCGGTGTTGGGGAGTGGGTAGGTGTTCTAATAGGCTAGGGGTTTGATACAGATTTATGGAAGGTTTTAGATTAGAGGGAGTATTTAGGTAACATGGGTTTTGGTTTGGATTAGTTTATGGGGGGGGGGTTATGGGTTAGGGTGTTAGGATTAGTATAGGGGTATGGGGGGGGGGTTGTTAGGTTACTTTGGTTTTGGTTGGTTTTTGGTTGGGGGGTTAGTTTTAGGGGGTATGGGTATGGGATTAGGATAGGGTTTGAGGTGGGTGTTAGGATTAATCTGGGGGTTAGGATTGGGATAGGGGTTTAGTTAGGAATTAGGGGTTGGTTTTATATTTGTGGGAGTTGTCAAGTCGCTCTGGTTTTGGTTGGGTTTAGGTTTTGGGGGTGGGGGTTTCATATAAGGGTGTAGGGGGTTAGGATTAGGTCATCAGTATTGTTACTGGGGGGTGTTTGGATTATGCTTGGGGTTAGGATTGGGACAAGGGCTTAGTTAGGGATTCGATTTTGGGTTTATATTTTGGATATTAGTTATGTTACTTTTTTTTGGTTGGTTTTAGGTTTGAGGGTTAGGATTAAGCGGCTAGGGGCATATGATTAGACTATGGTTTATTTAGGGATTATTGGTGGGGTTTAGATTAGGATTATTTGTTAAGTTACTTATATTTTAGGTTTGTTTTAGGTTGGGTTTACATTTAAGATGGTTTGGGGTTAATATTAGGCAATGGGTATGGGGGGTGGTGCTTAGGATTTGGACAGGTTTATTTGGGGGGGGGGGTGTTAGGAATAGGTCTAGGGTATTGCGGGGGGGGGGGGGGGGGGGGGTGGTGTTCGTATTAGGATCAGGATAGTGGTATGTATTGTTCTAGTGGTTTATTTAGGGATAAGTGGTTGGGTTTATATTGGGGGAGTAGATAAGTTACTTTGATTTTGGTTGGGGTTAGGCTTGGGTGGTGGGAGGATAGGTTAAAAGGGGAAGGGGTCTAGTATTAGGATAAGGATTTGGAATGTGATATAGGTTTAGTTATGGATTAGGTGTTGTGTTTAGATTTGGGGGAGTAGTTAAGTTACTTTTTTTCGTTGGGTTTTTGGTGTGGGGGGTGGTGTTAGGTTTATGGTGGAATAATGTTAGGATTAGGATATGGGTACTTTGGGGGTGTTTGGATTATTCTAGGGGTATTGTGGGGGTGTTAGGATTAGGACTAGGGGTATTTATAGGGGTGTTAGGATAATGCCTAGGGGTGTTGGGGGGGGGGGGAGGGGGTGGATAAGTAATATGGGGTTATGAATAATACATTGGTTAGGATTGGCCTTTGGGTTTAGATTGGGATTAGGGGTTGGGTTTAGATTGGGTGGTGGGGGGTAATTAAGTTACATTGGATTTGGTTGGGTAAAATTTGGGGGTGGGAGTTTGGTTTAAGGGGGAAGGGGTTAGGATTATGATAGTGGTATTTTGGGGGAGTAGTTAGGTTTCTTTGGTTTTGTTTGGGTTTAGGATGGGAGGTGTGTTCGAATAAGGGCCAGGGGGTTATGATTATGCTAGGTATTTGGTTGGGAATGGTCTTTTCTAAGGGATTAGGGTCTGGGTTTATATTATGGGTGAACTTAAGTTACTTTGGTTTTGGTAGAGTTAATGTGGAGTGGGGGGGGGGGGGGTTAAGGGGGTAATTGGTTAGGATTAGAATAGGGGTATTTGGGGGGGGGGGGGTACTTAGTGTAATTTTGTTGGTTGGGTTTCAATTGGGGGGGTAGTTTTTGGAGGTATGGGGGGTGGTTTAGGGTATGGGTATAGGGGGTGGTGTTAGGATTAGGATGAGTGTTTGTATTAGGTTAGGGTTTTAGGTAGGCATTAATTGAAGGGTTTTTATTGGGCATATTAGTTACGTTTCATTGGTTTTGGTTTGGTTTTTGTTGGGGGTGTGGTTATGTACAGGATTAAGATAGTTAGGGGTAGGGGGTTGTGATTAGGCTTGGAGTATGGGTGGGGGATGGTGTTAATATTAGGCTAAGGGTTAGTATTGGGATGTGATTTTATTTATGGATTAGTGGTTGGTATTTTATTTGGGGGAGTAGTTAAGTTACTTTGGTTTTGGATGGGTTTATGTTGGGGAGGTTAGGTTTAATGGGACAGGGTCTTAGGATTAGGCTTGGGGTATTTGGGTTGGGGATTATTATTTGGATAGGTGTATTTAGGGGGGTTAGGATTAGTATTAGGGTTATTTGGGGGGGGGGATAAGGAATAGGGGTTAGGATTATGATATAGGGTTAGTTAGGGGTTAGGGGTGGGGTTTATGTTGGGTGGAATACTTAGATTATTTGTTTTTTTGGGTTGTGGTTGGGGGTTCAGTTTTAGGGGGTAGGTAGTAAGGATTAGGCTAGGGGTATTTAGTGGGTGGGGTGGGGGGATAATATTTCTCCTAGGAGTATTTGGGGGGGGGAGTGAAGATAAGCCCTTGGAGGTTAGTATTAGGAAAGGGGGTTAATTAGGGATTAGCTGTTGGGTTTATATTGGTGGGATTAGTTAGGATAAGGCTATGGGTATTAAGGGGAGTCGTTAGGTTACTTTGGATTTGGATGGTTTTAGGAGTTGGTGGGGGGATTAAGATTAGGTTAGGGGTTTAGTTAGGGGTTAGGGGTTTGGTTTATATTGGGGGAATCAATTATGTTTCTTTTGTTTGGGTTTGGTTTAGGTTGGGGGAAAGTGGTTAGTATTAGGGTAGGTGTATTTGGTTGGGGTGTTAGGATCAGGATGAGGGTTATTTAGGTGGTGTTAGGATATGGAATAGGGCGTTAGTATTAGTCATTTGGTACTGGGGGGGAGGTGTTAGGAAAAGGATAAGGGTATTTGATTGGGGGGGGGGTAGGTGGAATATTAGGATAAGGCCTAGTGGGTTAGAATAAGGACTAAGTGGTTAGGAATAGGACATGGTTATTTTCAGTGTAGGGGGTGTTAGGATTAGACATAAGGATATTTGAGTGGGTGAGAGTGTTATAATAATGCTTAGGGGTTAGGATTATGAATGGTGGTCAGTTGGGGATTACAATTTGGATTTAGATTAAGGGATTATTTAGGATTAGGCTAGGGGTATTGGCGGTAGGAGTTATGTTACTTTGGTTTTGGTTGGGGGTTATGTTTAGGTGGTATAAGGTTATGATTATGATAGGAATATTTTGGGGGGGGGGGTATGATTATTATTAGGGGTATTTAGTTTGGGAGTGGGTGTTAAGATTATGCTAGGTGGTTAGTTAGGTATTAGGTGTCAAGCTTAGATTGAGGGGAGTAGTTAGGATTTGGATTAAGGGTGTTTGTAGGGGTGTTAGGATTAGGGATAGGGGGATGGGATTTGGTTGGGGGTTATTTAGGTATTAGGTGTTGGGTTTAGATTGTGGAGGTTTTAGGATTAAGAAAATGGGTTTTTAGTAGAGGTGTTAGGATTATGCTAATGGTATTTGGTAGAGAGGTGTTAGGATAAGGCCTATGGGGATAGGATAAGGCCTAGGATGTTATAATTAGGCTAGGGGTATTTGGTGGGGGTGTTAGGATTATCCCAATGGGTATTGGGGGGGGGGGGTGCAAGGATATGGCCTAGTGGAGTAATATTAGGCAAGTGGGTTAGTTATAGATTAGGGGTTGGGTTTAGATTATTGGATTTATTTAGGATTATGCTAGGGGTATTTGGTGGATTAGTCAGGTTACTTATGTTTTGGAAATTTTGTTTTTGTTTGGTTTAGTTGGGGGTTATGTTTTGGGGTTATGGATTTAGGATAAGGCACATGGGTTAGTATTATTAAATTGGGTTAGTTAAGGATTAGAGGATGGGTTGATGTTGACATGATTAGTTAGGATTATCCTATGGGTATTGGGGGAGTTGTTAAGTGACTTGGTAAGGTAATTTTGTTTTTGATGGGTTTAGGTTGGGTGGTTTGTTTTAAGGGGTATGTGGTTAGGATAATGTCAGGGGTACTTAGGGGGGGTTAGGATTATACCTAGGGGAATTGCGGGTGGGATGTTAGGATTATTAATAGAGGGTTAGGATTAGTCTTGGGAATTAGTTAGGGATCAGGGATTGGGTTTAGATTGGGGGAGTAGTTTGGATTAGGCTAGGGGTATTGGGGGGAGTAGATAGTAATATGATTAGGGGTAATGGGGGGGTGTTAGGATTAGGCTTAGGGGGGGGGTGTGATTAGGCAAGGGGGTCAGTTAGGGATTAGATTATGGGTTTATATTTGAGTAGTAGTTAGATATAGGATAGGGGTATTGAGGGGAGTAGTTAGGATCAGTCCCATGGGTATTTTGTGGAGGGGTGATGGGATTAGGCATAGAGGTCATGATTTTTTGAGGGGTTACTTAGGTTTTTTATTTGGAGTAGGTAAATATTTGGATAGGGGTATTGAGTGGGGGATTCTGAATGTGTTTAGGTTGGTTTTGGGGGTGTTATGATTCATTTTAGATGGTGGGTAGGGGGGGGGGGTGGAGGTTCAGTTTTAGTTTGGGGGTGTTAGGATTAGTTTTAGGGGGGAATGCTAGGTTTTATTTGGGGGTGGGGGTGTTATGGTTAGTTTTGTGTGTGTGTGGGGGGGGGGGGGGGGTCTAGGTTTCCATTTAATGGGGGGGGGGGGATTGGTTTAGTATTAGTCTTGGGGTATGAGGATGGGATGGTTAGGTTTAATTATAGAGGGGGTAGGGGGGTTAGGTTATATTTTGGGGGGGATTAGGGTTACTTTTATGGGGGGGGGGTAGGGTGTTTGGGTTTGTTTTAAGGGGATTAGAGTTTGTTTTTTCGGAGGGGGGGGGGGGTAGGATTATGCTATGATATTGGGGGTATGGGGTATTAGTTTAGGGGTTAGGTTGGATTTCATGGGTTGGGGGTGTAGGGTTAGTTCTGTTTGTGTGTGTGTGTGGGGGGGGGGGTAGGATTAGGCTATGATATTGGGGGGATGGGGTATTAGGTTAGGGGTTAGGTTGGATTGCATGGGTTGGGGGGTAGGGTTATTTCTATTTGTGTGTGGGGGGGATAGGTTTTTTTATGAGGGGATGCGAGTTAGGTTTAGGATTAGGCTAGGGGAATTTGGGGGGGGGGGTGGGTGTTAAGATGAGGCTAAAGTATTTTGGAGGATAGGCTGGTGGGTTAGGGGATACAGTTAGTATTTTTTAAGGGGGTATTGGTTTAGTTATATTGGGTGTGGTGGGGGTGGATATGTTTTAGTTGGGGGATAGGGTTAGTTTTTGGATGGTGGTAGGTTTCATTTTTAGGGGGTTTTGGTTTATGATTAGGGTAGGGGTATTGTGGAGGTGGGGATTAAACTAGGTTATTGGTGTGTGTGGGGGGGATTATTCTAGGGTTCAGGGTTATATGTGTGGGTTGGGGGGGGGGGGTAGGATCAGGCTAATGTACTCGGGGAGGGGGGATTAGTGTAGGGGTTAGGCTGGTTACAGTGGGTTAGAGGGGGTGGGGTTGTTAGGGTTAGTTTTGTGTGTGTGTGGGGGGTATGTTTTTGTTTCAGTGGGGCTAGTTTTAGTTTTAGGGTGGGGGTTAGGGTTTGTTTTTGGGGGTTATGGTTAATTTTATGGGGGGTGCAGGTAGTTAGGTTTTAGTTTTTTGGTGGGGGGTATGGTCTTGTTTCAGGGGAGAGGATGGGGTTAGGGTAAGTATATGGTGGTTAGGGTTACTTTTTGTGTGGTGGGGTTCAGTTGGTTAGAGGGCCTGGTCCGTTTTAGTTTTGTGGGTGGGGTTTAGGTTTTGTTAGAGGGGGAGGGGGATAAGATTTAGTTTTATTGGGGTTATGTTTATTTTTTTGGGAGGGAGTGGGGGGGTTAGGATTCAGTTTTGGTGTAGGTTTAGTTTTAAGGGGGGTTAGGGTTAGTCTTAGGGGTCTAGGGTTAGTTTTGTGTGTGTGTGGGTTGGGGGGGGGGAGGTTAGGAATAGGATTTTTCTAGGGGTATTGGGTGGGGTTACGTTTATAATTGGGTACTGGTGGGGGTATTAGGCTATGGGTTAGATTGGTTACGGTGGGTTGGGGGGGGGGTTGTTTTGTGTCTGTTTGTGTGTGTGTGTGTGTGTGTGGGGGGGGGGTTATGATTAGGAGTAGATTGGGTTATTTAGGGTGGATTAGGATATGGGTTTAGGTTGGTTAGTGTGGGATTTTTGGGTTGGGGTGGGGGTGGGGGCTGGGATTATTGTAGGGTATTGCTGGGGGGGTATTAGGCTTGTGTATTAGGTTGGTTAGGGTCAGTTAGAGGTGTGGAGGCATGGTTAGTTTTGTAGGGGGGAGGCGGTTATGTTTTTCTATTTTTGTGGGGGGATTATGGTTTGGATTAGGCTTGGTTTGGGGTAGGTTTTAAATTGGGAGGAGGGGTTAGTTTTAGTATTAGGCTAGAGTATTTGGGTGGGTATTAGGATATGGGTTAGGGTGGGTTAGTGGGGTGAGAGGGGGGAGGTAGTTATGTTTTAATTTTAGGGTTGGGGGTTTGGTTAAGTATAATTCAGGGGTATTTGGGTGGGGGTAAGATTTTCTGTTTGGTGGGGGGGGGGGTTAGGTTTGGGATGATTCTAAGGTATTTGGGGGGGGGGGATTAGGCTATTGGGTTAGTTTGGTTTTAAGGGGGTAGGATTAGGCTTGGGGTATTGGGGTAGGGTAGCAGGATTGGGGGTTAGGTTAGGATTATGTTTTAATTTTAATGGGGGTGTGTTAGGGTAAGGATTACGGTAGGGAGTTTGGGGGGGGGATTAACCAATGAGTTCAGGTTGGTTTTAGTGTGGGGGAGGGGGTTGGGTTTTAGTTTTTTAGAGGGGAGGGTTAGGTTTAGAATTAGGCTAGGGTATTGGGGGGTGTGTTGGCTATGTGTTTAGGCTAGTTTTTGGTGGGGGTGGGGGGGTGTTAGGATTCTAGGGGTATTGGGGGAGGGTATGTGTGTGGTTTGGTTTTTTTGTGTTGGGGGGTGGTGCATTAGGATAGGGGTATTAGGAAAGTGGGTTTGTCTTGGTGGTTAGGTTAGGGGAAATGGGGTTAGGTTTTAGTTGGGGTGGGTGGGGTTAGGGGATTAGGGTAGGGGTATTGGGGGATCATATTAGGTCATGAGTGGAGGGGTTTAGGATAGGGTTATTAGGGTATTAGACTCGCAATATTAGGGGATGGGGTTCGATTTAGTTTTTTTGGGGGGGTTGGGGGTGGGGGTTTGTCAGATTAGGATAGGGGTATTGGTGGGATTAGGGAAGGGGTATTGGGTTTATTATTCTAGGGGTAATGGGGGAGGTGATTAGATTTAATTTTTAGGGGTGGGGGTGAGGTTATGTGTTAGTTTTAGGGGTATAGGGTTAGGGTTGGTTTTCGGGTAGAGGGGTTAGGTTTTAGTTTTAGGGGGTGGTTAGGTTTAGGATTAGGCCATGGTTATTGGTGTGGAATTCCGATTAAGATTAGGGTATTGGGGTAGAGGATTTGTCTTGGGGGTTAGGTTGTGGGATGTGGGGTTAGGTTGGATAGGGTGGGATAGAGGGGGTTGGGGGTTAGTTTGTTAGTTTTAGGTGGGAGATGTGTGGGGTGTATGATTAAGATTAAGATACTGGTATTGGGGGATCGTGTGGGGGGGGGGGGGATAAGGATTTAGGTGTTGGGGGAGGGGATTATGATTGGGGTTAAGTTAGGGGTTAGGGGGTTAGGTTAGTTTTGGTGGGTTATAGGGTAGGGGTAGGTGGGGTGGGTTAGGTTTTGTTTGGGGGGGGGGTGGTTTTAATTCTGGGGGAGGGGGTTGGTGTATTAGGATAGTGTATTGAGGGATTAAGCTAGGGGTATTGGGGGGGGGGTTAGTATTATGATAGGGGTATTAATGGAGTGGATTAAGACTACGACTAGATTACGGGATTAATGAGTTGGGTTTTAGTTTTATAGGGTGGGAGTGAGGGGTGGGGGTTAGGGGATTAGGCTAGGGGTATTGGGGGAGGGGTTAGGGGGATTAAGCTTGGGGTGTTGAGATAATAGGCTATAGTTATTGGGGGAGGGGTAGCGTTTTTAGGGGTGTGGGGTAGGTTTTAGTTTTAGGGGAAGGGGAGGGTTTGTTGATTAGGATAGGTTATTGGGGAATTAAGAAAGGGGTATTGGGGGGGGGGGTAGGATTAGGATAGGGGTATTGGGGGGGGAGGGTAGGATTAGGATAGGGGTATTGGGGGAGGTAATTATGCTTGGGGTTAGGATAGAGGAATGGGGTGGGTTTTGGTTGTGGGGGGGGGGGATTTGGATAGGGGTGTTGGGGGAGGTGTTGGGGGTATTAGGAAAAATGTATTGAGTGATTATGATAGTGGTAGATAGGGGTATTGGATGATGGGTTAAGTTTAGTTTTAGTGGGGGAGGGGTGTTATGGGGATTAGGCTAGGGGTATTGGAGGGATTAAGCTAGGGGTATTGGGGGATTAGGCTATGGGCATTGGGGGAGGGGGTTAGGTTTAGTTTTATGTGTGTGTGTGTGTGGGGGGGGGGGGGGGTGGGTAGGTTTTAGTTTTATTATGGGTGGATGAGGCTAGGGGTATTGGGGATGGGGTTAGGGTTAGTTTGTGTGGGGGGGGGGGGGGTAGGTTTTAGTGTTACTGTGGTTAGGATTAGGATTAGGGAAGGGGTATTTATAAAGGGGGGTTAGGATTAGGGAAGGGGTATTGGGGGAGGGTATTAGGCTTGAGGGTTTGGTTAGGGGCTAAAATATTAGGTTGGTTAGGGTGGGTTAGAGGGGGTGGGGTAGGTTTTTTATGGGGGAGTGTGTTATGTTTTATTTTCATGTGGAGGGGTTTTATTTTTTATATGGGTATTGGGGGGATTAGCCTATGGGTTAGGTTGGGTGTGTGTGTATGTGCGGGGGATGGGGGGGGGGTTAGGCTAGGGGTTAGGTTGGGTTTGGGGGGAGGGGGTAGAGGATTAGTCTAGGGGTTAGGTTAGGGGCCAGGGGGTTAGGTTGTGTTGGGGGGGGGGTTGTTTTAGTGGGTGGGTTAGGATCAACTAGTGGTATTGGGGGGTGTTAGGATTAGGGTAGGGTTAATGGGGGGAGGTTAGGATTATGATATGGGGTATTGAGGGTAGGGGCTAGTGGTATTGGGGGGGGGTTAGGTTTAGGATTAAGCTATGCAGTATTCTGGGTGGGGTGGGGGGGTTAGAATTAGGCTTGGGGTATTGGGGGATTGGTTATGTTTGTAATGGTTGGTAGAGAGAATTAGGGGGTGAGTGTGGGGTCAGGTTTTGTTTTGGATGTAAGGTTTTAGTTATAGGGGGAGGGGGTTAGGATTAAGATTTAGGGGGAGGATATTAGGAATAATGTGTGGGGGTTATGTTTTATTTGGGGGGTGTTAGGTTTCAGTTTTAGGTGGGATGAGTTTTGGTTTTAGTTTGAGGTGGAGGAGGTTAGAATTAGGGTTGAGGTATTGGGGTGGGAGGGGGTTTGGTTTTGTTGGGGGAGGGGTTAGGTTTTAGTTTTATAGGGGTAGGTTTTAGTTTTAGTGGGGGTTGGTAGTGTCATAACCCCCTCCCTCGAAATATACCGCAATTATAAAGGGTATTTAATGACCACTGAGTCCCATCTCAAGTAGTACCTCGGTTGGTAACTATAATATAAGGTATAAAAATCTCACATATGGGAGGTATTTACCTCTATAAATAAAACAAGGCTGGGAGACTGGATAAGAAACCCCTAAAAACCTACTAAATAATATAAAACTAAACCAGACACCATCCCAAAATACATGAATAAAGTGAACCGATACATAAAATGTCTTCAATGTAAATTAAAAAAAGGAATGTCTATGAAAAAGACTCAACAACAGCTCCAACCCAGCTAGTAATATACAACTTGGCCCTCAAAGTCCTCATAGAACCCAACAAAAATAGTTTATATATGTAGGGTAATCATAACATTTATACTATGTAGTAAAATAACCAAGGTATTAAGTTCACTTGTAAAAATAGCAATCCAATGTGACAATTAATAAACATAAAAAACCACCAAGCACCTAAACAGGTCAACTAACCATTCTAGCCTCACCTTGGCCCACTAACCATGTAACACATCCATTATAATAATATAACACCAAGATCATAACAAAACAAGGCGCCCCACTGCCACTTCCCCACTGATTTTCCACTCTTATGACCCAACGTTAAACATTCTGTTATCTCATCTCTTCCATACCTATAACATCAAAATCATATCAAATCACATATCACCCAAATAATCCTTAGTCATTTTTTAGGTGGGTTAGGATGCATCCCTATGTACCCCACCTTTTCAATGTATAGAATACAATTCTAACATTTGGCATCACTACACCACTTCTCATTAAAAGTCACCTAGGCTATAAAATATCACTTCATCACATAACAAGAGAGGTATGGTATCATGAAAATGAAGGAAATCAATTGTATTATATCCTCCTACCATGAATAACTCCCACACATATCACATCATATCACATCCTCATCCAATCACATGTCACCCAAACAAACCTGGGTTAACACTACTGGGAAATCTCCAAAAACAACCCCTATAATCACTACCATTGAAGGAAGAGTGGGGAAGAGTGGGGTAAATAACCTTCCATATCACCACCATCCTAAATTTTAGTGAAAATACCCATAACCCAGTACTTATAAGTTTTGTTAACATTATCCAACTCGGGTAGGTAATGCATATAAATTTCATAAAGATACATGATATTGATATCACACAATTACCATCCTATGGGTTCACGAAAACTACCCTAGTGCACTCCACACCACCACCACCATACCACAAAACAACTGTCAAAAACACTACCAAAACTATATGAAACACATCACACAACAACAACACAATCTACACGATTACAATTTAAATTACAAGACATCATAATACACATTTACACTAACCATTAATTTATTTACTAGCCTATTTCATTTCATTTTATCATCACAATTTTTTCCATGAATAATAGGGAAACTAAAACAACAATGTCACACCATAACTTCCCCAACTCACACTACAATCACCAAAACACGTCACATTGATAATCATCACCACACCACACTAACTAAACTATCTCACCACAATAGGAACATATATCTTCCACCACACACAATCAATACCACACAATCACAACCACCATGCAACAACCATTGTACACCGCACAACAACACCACACCTCCCTGCCAAACCATACACTATAATCACATCGTACAACCACACCAGACCTCATCTACACCACACACCACAACCACTACGCACCAAAAACACTGGGCACCACAACACACCATTACCCATGTCAAATCCATGACAACTAACCACCATATCATAGACCAAACCTCGTAAATCCCTAGTTGGTCATCACCAACACTACATAATAGCCCAATACATGTATGTAAACACAAAAGACACCAACACACATCACAAAAACACACTCCATCTTCCACAATTTATTCAAAAGATCCTATTTAATTAATTATTTATTTATCATGAGTATTATCACACAAACTATAGTCCATGTGAAACCAATTTATTAGCCAGATATACATTCATTAGACCTTTATTTATGTTCAACCACACAAAAACACAACAAGGGTGTCATATAAAAAAATATACTATGCAAGAAAGTCTCACAAAAAATTTTATTTTCATAAAAGAAACTACCTGGAATAATATTATCAGTAACAATATAAAAATAATCAAATCATGTGATATATTCCCATACCCTTCAATTTAAATTATGAAATTTATTTATATTTGTCACATTGACTCTTAATAACCACCCAATGGAAAGAAAAATCATGAAATATCCATACATAGAATGTATAAAGGGAGATAACAAGGATACCCTACATCAATGAACCTTTCTAATATCGCCGAACACCACATGGTGAAGAAGAAGCATCCCGAAAACCACACACGGATAAGGAAATAAGGAATCAACCTAAACCGCATGAAGAGTTCATCAAATCACAACCCAAAACTCCCCCTAAATAGAAACCAAAACCCTAAAGAAAATATTTGAGAGAATAATTAGTAAAGAAATCCATGAATTGGATAAGGGATTACCTCTAATATCTGAAACACCACCACCAGAACCCATGGATCAAGGCGATGGAAGATATAATGGAAGATCTCCCTTTGGAACATTGAGTTACTCCAACAACTAGAGTAAAATTAGCCATGTGAGGATAAAATATACCAAATATGGGTTAAAAAAACTTGGAATTCTCACCTTTCACATTGTGACTTCCTTATTCATGATATAAATTCCATAAGTCCCATAGATTACAAGACATTAAACTGATACATGGTGTGAAAACAGAATATCATTATTTTCTACTAAAAATTAATTCTCCTCAACTAATATTAAATTAAAATACTAATTACCCTTTCACGGTGTGAATTTAGGTCACATACTCACCATTTTTCCATAAATAGGCTGCGAATTCTACAGCTATGGAAGCCATGAATGACCAACTCATGACATGAATTAGGTTCACATCATGAACCACCTACTGCATTACTCCTGAAGATCCAAAACTATAGGATTATCCTTCGGCCACCTATAAAATAACTCCAATACTAGAACTGGAAAAGTAAAAAACAATGAAGGCACAAACCATTACATTTGATACATCTCAAACAACTATTATCTTCAAGAATCAAAAACAAACCTAAGAAAAAATGGGTTTTGAATGACCACCCAACAAGATACCTCTCAAAGATCTTATTACAAATCAAATTCTATAACCATACAAACTGGCCCAATAAACCACCCACAAACAACCCACACAAATTTGTCACCACACAACCACATCAGCACATGTCACCGAGTGAAACACCACATCATCCTATACCATCCATAGGCCAACATATACCATACAACCATATCAACCTTCACATAGCCAAAACCAAAAACTTCCACAACCAACACACAACACTACCCCGAGCACACAAATTTGGGAATTTCATCTCTCATGTTAAGATACTATTCACTGGGTGACACTAACTCACCCCACAATTATAATCATGTAACAGTATAACATGTATTTATATGGATTAAATTACTCCCATTTACACATTTCAGAATCTTTATCACACATCAAATATCACGAAAACAATACATCTCATAAAACAAAAGTATCTATAACCACATCATCAAAACAGATCATGGAATAGAAAAACTAAAAAAAAATGTTTACTAGGAACGTGTCTATGTCTATAACTTCTAATTAATCTATTTTAGGCCACCATTAATCCAAAAACGATGAACCAATGGAATGGTTCATCCATGAAACACCCTCTCTTGATGATTCTATATCTCTACTAGTCAATCCAAAAACATAACATCATCCATGTTATGTAACTCTACCTAATCAATGATGTGAGATTCATTAATAAGATAACAATAAAGTCAAGACATGTGGAATAAATTTTGTTTCCTCTCCAGCTTCAGGTGTAATTCCATCTAATACACCACCTCACCAAATCACCCAAATACTTCATAGGGCCCAAAAAAGAGATCAAAATTATTACCCCCATGCCAAACCTCTACTTCCCAGACAAAGGGGAGACTATCACAAAAACATGGTATTCATCCTCGAACTCTAGGGGCCTCCAAATATGATCAACATAGGCCTTCTGATAGTTCCTTTCAACTCTATTCCTCTCTTGAACCAACTGGATCTTCTCGATCGTGCTCTGAACCACACTATGACCAATAACTGCTTACTCTAAAATCGTTATCCAACACAACAAAGAATGACAAGACCTTCTATACAACACATCATATGAATTCATTCCATCAGATGAGTTATAACTATTGTTGTCTGTAAACTCAACCAAATATAAGTTCCATAACCATAATCCACAAAAGTTGAAGATGCAATATCACAACATATCCTCTAATGTCTATTTAGTATACTCCATATTCCCATCTATATAAGGGTAAAATGATGTGATATAATGAAAATTAGATAAAAAAATGATAAAATATCCTCCAGGATCATGAGATAAAATGAGTATATCAATAAGAGATTATGGACCTTAGTACTCTATTAATCCTAGCCACATCATTCACATACCTCATTGCTAAAAGAATCGCAACACTCGACTCATGGATCACTAGAAAATAATCCGACTTCATCAGTTGGTACACTATCACCCAAACCACATCATAAACACCCAATGACCAGGGTAACCTAGTGAATAAGTTCATGGATATGTCTTCCAATTTCCACTGAGGAAAATATAAGGACAATAACAATCCTCTAGGAATATGATTCTCTACTTTCACTGGATGACAAACCAGACACCTCACCAAAAACTCTACCACAGATTATTTCATCTCTTGCATCCAAAGGTATCTCCTAAATCTGAGAAACGTATATTTCACACTGGTATGTATCACTAAAGGTGTGGTAAGAAACTCATATACAACTCCCTCATTTATCACCCCCAGAACAAATTGTCTCCCCTGAAATAACATCTTATTATAACCATCCTATGACCATCCCTTAGGGAAATCACCATGTCCAAAACCATTTCACATCACCACTTTCTATAAGTCTCGACATTGATACTTTTTTAACTTTTGTATCAAATATCAATCCATAATCTTCAAAAAAAGAAAACCCTGGACACTACTCTCTATGACATAAATATTCATTGCATCAAGCTCCTCCATCCCTTTCCAAGCATCCATAAACCCCAGAACAACATATCCTTGGGACTTATATCTCAATGCATCAAAAAGAAAATTACCATTTCTTAAGGTATAATAGTTATAAAAATTATAATCCTAGAGAAATTACATCTACTTCCACCTATATATATTCTAACACTGTTGAGAGAAAAAATATTTCAAGATATTGTGGTATATGAAAACCACTAATTACTCACTAATGAGGTAATTCCACCACAAATTTAGTGAAAATACTGGTTCAAAATACTAATCATGGGTGACATAGTAACTTGGTTGGGGATAAAACTACCTAGAACTATAAGAGATCAAATACCACTTCTTCATTAACTTGCATCCCATACAAAGATGGGATGTGACATAGAGAAACTGAAAAAAAACCCTCCTCATGAAACCAATGTAATGGATCACTAAATAACTTATCCATTAGGTAATAAAACACTACCTAACATGGATCATTCCCAAAAAATTCATGGTTCTTATTAGTCAATTATATTAGTGGAGCTATAACTCAAGCGAAATCGGGAAGAAACCACCAATAATATCCTAAAATATTATGGAAACTAAAAACCTATGAAACATTGTTAGTTGCTTCTTAATAAACAACTACCTTGACCATAGACTAGTCCACTAACACACCCTGATGAGACACCACATGCCCAGGGAAATGAACCTCTCAAATCTCAAACTTACACTTTGAAAACCACCTATAGTGATTGTGCTATCAAAGGAATTGAAAAATATATAAGAGATGTTTAGAATGATCCTCATATAACCTCATGTAAATCAATATATCATCAATGAATATGATGGTGATCTAGTCCTAGAGCACATGAAACATGGATCATATGTGCCCCATAAACATGTCTTGTGTATTTGAAAAACTGAATTTCATTAATAACAACCCAAAGTGCACATATCTACATATAAATATAGTCTTTATAATATCCCCATCCTTCACCATTAGCTGGAGATATCTAGACCATAGCTCGATCTTCAAAAACCAACTAGATCCTCTCAGATAGTTGAAAATATCATTGATCGTTGTATGAGGGAAAAATTTCTTAACCATAACCTAATTAAACCTCTAGTAGTCTATACAAAACTTCAGACTACCATACTCCTTCTTGGATAATAACACTATAACACCCCACAGTGACACACTAGGGAAAATAAAACCCCTATGCATCAGATCATCCACCTACAACCTCAACTCTCACAGCTCAAAAGAAAACATTCATTATGGATCCATCGAAATTGCAGAAATGCCCAGATACAACTCTATCCCAAATTTGATGTCATGTTGAGGGGTTAGAGTCATAACCTCCTTTTGTAATTCATTTAGGAACTCTTCCAAAACCCTAGTAACTTCCCCAACCAGAGCTTCCACTGACTCCTCCTCCAACTGTAAAAAAGTGGTTCCACATTCCTACCACCCATTTGATAACATTTCTCTCCAATTAATTCCACTCATTAGCCCTCCACATGATAAAAATAAACTCACTCCTAGAATTAGACGATGATTTTAGTCCCAGAATACATCCAATCCATACTAAGTGGTTAGATTAGTGCACAAGGGTTCAGGTTTTAGTTATGGGCGGGGGGTTATGTTTTACTTTTAAGGTTATTTGGGTGGGGGGTAAGATTTGTCTATGTTATGGTATAGGGGGTTAGGTTGTTTGATTTTTAGTGTGTCTATGGGGGGGGGTGGATTTGGTTATGTAAGGGGTTAATGTTTTGTTTGGATAGGATTGTGTGTGTTTCTGTGTGGGTGGGGTGGGGGTTAGGTTATGGTATAGGGGGGTTATTTTTAGTTTGAGGGGTATTTTTTGGTGGGGGTGAGGGGTTAGGATTATGTTAGGAGTATTTGGAGTGAGTATGACGATAAGGGAATGGGGGGGGGGTTGGTTTTAGTTTTAGGAAGGAGGGGTTTAAGTTATTATATTTTGGGTTATGCTGGGGGGGAGGGTAGGATTAGGTTAAGATAGGTGGTAGGGGGTTAAGTTAGTGAGGTTATAGTATGCGTGTCTATATGTTTGTGGGGGGGGGGGGGGGGTGGGGGGTGGGGGTGGGGTTAAGTTACAGCCTAGGGGGATAGGATTTATTTTTATGGGTATTAGGGGGTGGTGGTTAAGATTAGTTTATGGGTATAAGGTGGGGATGTGGGTAGGATTATGTTTTAGTTTTACGGTATTGGGGTGTTTAGGATTAGGCTGGGGGTATTTTGGGGGGTTAGGATTAGGCTAGGGTTATTGGGGGGTGGGTGGATTAGGTTTTAGTTTAATGGGGAGGGGGATAAGGTTTTTGTTTTACGGGGATTTGGTTAGGTTTTTTAGGTTTTAGTGTGTGGTGTGGTGGAGGGTAGGTTTTTGTTTGGGTGGGGGGGTTTAGGTTTTTATTTGAAGGTTATTAGGGGGTTAGATTAGGGGATAGGGTGTTAGGTTCTAGTTTTATGGGTATTATGGGGGTTGGTATTAAGCCAAGGTAATTGGGGTTGTATGTTTTAGTTCTAGGGGTATTGAGGGGGGGGGGGTAGGATTAGTCTGGGTTAGGTGATATGGAGGTAGGTTGGTTCGATTTTAGTGTGTGTTTTTGTGTGTCTATGGGGGGGGGTTAGGTTATGGTATAGGAGTTTCTTTTTAGTTTTAGGGGTATTGGTGGTGGGGGAGTAGGATTAGGTTAGGTTTATGGGGGGGGGGTGAGGACCACGATAGAGGTATTTGGGGGGGGGGGAGTGGGAAGGATTAGTGTAAGTTAGGTTCTTGGGGGGTTTGGTCGGTTAGGTTTTAGTTTGTGTGTGTGTTGGGGGGGATTAGTTTTCTGGTTATTGGCAGGATTAAGTAAGGTACTAGGGGACATTTTTTATTTTTAAGGTTATTAGTGTGGTGCTATTAACATTAGGTTAGGTGTATGGGGGGAGGGGGGGGGGCTAGGACTATGTTTACGTTTTATGGTATCGGTGGTTTAGGATTGGGATGGGGATGTTGGGGAGGGGGTGGGGGAGTTTAGGATTAGGATAGGTGTGTTGGGGGTATTAGGAATTAGTTCTATGGAGACGTGTTTGTTTTTTAGGATTTAGTGTGTGTTGGGGGGAGGTAGGTTTTTTTTGTGGTGGTGGGGGGGGGGGTTATTTTTTAGTTTTAGGGTTATTAGGGGGTTATGTTAGGGGATAGGGTATTAGGTTTTAGTTTTCTGGGTATTATGGGGGTTTGGATTAGGCCAAGGGAAGGGGGGGGGGGTTAGTTTTAGGTCTATGGGTATTGGGGGGGGGGGTTAGGACTAAGATATCTGTATGGGGGGGGGGTTATGATTAGGGTAGGGCTATTTGGGGAGGTGGTAAGGTTTTAGTTTTAGGGGGGAGGGGTTATTATTGATTTTTAGGGTTATTGGGGGGGGGGGGTAGGATTATGTTAGCAATGATGTGGTAAGGTTGGATAGGTTTTAGTGTCTGGGTGTGTGTTGGGAGGGGGGGTTAGGTTTTATTTTTAGGGTTTTTGGTGGGGTTAGGACTAGGATAGTAGTGTGTCTGGGGGTGGGGGGTTAGGATTTATTTCGAGGGTTATTTTTGTGGTTGGGACTAGGATATATGTGTGTGGGGGAGTGGTTGTGTTTTAGTTTTAGGGGTATTGGGGGTGTATGGTTTAGTTTTATGGGGAGTGGGTTAGTATTTATTTTTTGGGTTATTGGAGGGGGGATGTGTTAGTATTAGGTAAGGTTTTGGATGAGGGGTTAGGTAATCAATTTTATAGTGTGTGTGGGGGTATTTAGGTTTTATTTTTAAGGCTATTGATGGGGTTATTACATGGATAGTGGAGTGTGTGTTTGTGTGTGTGTGTTGTGGGAAGAGTGGTCAGGTTTTAGTTTTAGTGGATAGGGGGGGGTGTAGGATTAGGATGGCGTAGGTTAGGGGCTAGTATTTTAGGTTGGTTATGTTTTAGTTTTTGGGTTATTGGGGGAGGGGTTGGTTTTTAGTTTTAGGGTTATTTGGATGGGTGGTGGGTTATGATTAGGTTTGGTTAGTGGCTAGGGGGTAGGCTGGTTAGGTTTCAGTGTGTGTTCATGTTGGGGGGGGGGGGTATTATTAGGATAGGGTTTAGGTTATGTGTTTTGGGGTTATGTTTTAGTGTGTTTTTAAGGGTGGGGGTGGGGTGTTGTCAGGTTTCAGTTTGAGGGGTATCAGGAGGTAGGGTGGTTAGGTTTTAGGGTGGGGGGAGGTGGTTAGGGGGTTAGGTTGGGTAGGTGTTACTGTGTTTATGTGTGTGGGGGGGGGGGGGGGGTATGACTAGAGTAGGTTAAGGGTAAGGGGGATTGGTTTTATTTTTAAGGGTATTTGGGGGGTATGGTTAGGCTAGGTTAGGGGATAAGGGTTAGTATAGTATAGTTTTAGTGTGTTTGTGGGGGGAGGATCAGTTTTAGTTTTACAGCTATTGGGAGGGTGTTAGGGATTAGGCTAGGGGTATTAGGGGTGGGATTTAATTTTACTTTTAGAGGAGATTGTTGGGATTAAGCTAGGGATATTGGGTGGTGGTGGTGGTTTGAATTAGTCAAGGTTATGGGATATGTGGTTGGGTTTATTAGGTTTTAGTGTGTGTGTGTGTGGGGGGGGGGGGGGGTTATAATCTTAGGGGTATTGTGTGTGTGATTGTGGGGGGCGGGGGGGTTAAATTAGGCTAGGGGTATTTGGGGGGTTATTTATAGGGGGAGGGGGTTGGTATTTGAATAAGGGTATTGGGGGTTTGGAATAGGTTGAGGGTATTTGGGGGGGGTAAGGATTAGGATAGGGTTATTGGGGGATTAGGTTTTAGTTTTATTTTGGAGTTGGTTAGGTTTTAGTTTTACAGTTATTAGTGGATGGAGTTTAGTTTTATTATTAGGGTTATTAGGCTATGTTGTCAGGTTTGTTAGGTTTTAGTGTGTCTGTTTGTGGGGGGGGGGGGAGGTGGTTAGGTTTTAGTTTTATAGTTATTGGTGGAGGGAGTTATGTTTTATTTTTAGGGTTATTAGGCTAGGTGGCTAGGTTTTTTAGGTTTGAGTGTATCTCTTTGTGTGGGGGGGGGGGGGGGAGGGTGGTTAGATTTTAGTTTTAAGGGTGAGGGGGTTAGTATTAGGTTATGGGTATTGTGGGTGGGGTTAGGATTTAGTTTCAGGGTTGTTAGGGGAGGGGTTTAGGTTTTAGTTTTATTGGGGGTGGGGGTTAGGATTAGGTTAGGTTTTGGGTTATGGTGGTTATGTTTTAGTGTGTGTGTGTGTCTGTTGGGTGGGGGTAATTTTTAATTTTTACTATGTTGGGGGGGGGGTAGTGTTAGGCACAATTTTCATGTATATTTTTAAATATAATTGAAGGGTTTTTGAATGATTTTAATGATCATACCATTTATTTCAATGATTTGTTAAAATTTTAGAATTTATAATTATCAAAATTAATAGGGTTTAAAATGAATGAAAGAATGTTGAATGTTGAATTTAGAATTTTACTTGGACTGGAAATATTGATATTTGTAATTTTCACTAAGTGTGTCTATTATTTCATGGTTAACATTGTTTCTTATATAATTTATAGTTTTTAGTAAAAAATACAACAAATGAGACAAAACTATACCTAAGGGTCCAAACACCAAAATGGTATCCCAAAAGGGACACTCAACCATTAAATCCCAAGGTAACGAAAACACTAGCGGAAAATCCACATGAGATATTATGCCCTTATAGGGAATGTGAGGATGAATCTGTGAGAATATATGACTATGACAAAGTCTGGATGCATTGTCCAATGGTGGTGAAACCCATGAGGTGACCAGAGGAATTAATATTTACCATGAGTCAGTGCATGATAGTGTGCTGTTGTCCTTATTCCATTATATGAATTCATTATAGCTTGGGAGTCATGCTATGATATTTATTCCAGTGAATCCCATGTCTCTATTTTGATACGGGGTTCCATTCTAGTGGGTACTTCTCATCATTTAACAACACTAAACCATCCAACATATTTTCCATGAAACTCACTTTGAAAAACACTAGAAACAATAATCCACCTCCTTCCATGAACCGCCATGACTCCAGCCACCATTGTAATTCCATTGACCACTCTGAACGAGCACCAGTAAGCTCAGGAACAATACAATGTTCACAACCAAAACATGGGATACCCATAGATCACCTTTGGTTCCATGGAACATACCACTACTACACCAAGGGTATAACATGATACCAATGTGTCTATATTAACACATGCTACTAGTGCGCCAATGGAAGCACATGCTAAAGGTCTGCTAATGGTAGAACATGCTACCATTGAGCCAAATGTAGTATTTTGAGAAATCATTCACTTCTGCTTCTTGATCCAAGGTTTTGGGTCACTACTTTTGTTCTTAAATAATCCATACCACCATATTGTAAACTCTCCCTGAAATCTTGAGAATTTACTCGAGCTCCTTTTCATTCCATAATCCCATTGTCAAAGAGGAGCTAGCAATGCCATGTACACCTCACCACAGCCCGATATTCCTCACATGGTACACAACCCCATGAAAACCATGTAATATGTTCCTAATGAATTGATATCATGTTTTTACACAAGTAGGATGTTAAGGAAGTTTATTTCATGCTTGAGCCACTATTTATTACCATGAGGAACTTATTGATGTGGAGAATACACTCCCATGCCTGACCCACGACTATGTTCTACTGAGGGGGATACCCAGGCTATTGATGCATTGAATATGCAACATGGATACTAAAAATTGTAGAATATGATAGAAATGGAAGGTCTAGAAGAGTGAATAAAGAATGAATATAATGAAAAGGAATATCAAATGATTAAGGAAGAGGATGGTGGAGTGGATAATGATTGTTTGATTTTCGTTGCTATCAACGATAGGTATGATCCACCATTGGGACAATAGTGGATGAAATCCACAATTAGACCAATGGTATATGTGATTCATCATTGTTCCCATGGTAGAGGTGATCCACTATTGGGATAATTGTAGATGTGATCTACTACTGTACCAATGGTGGATGTGATCTACCATCACTAAGGAATTACATCTCAGTACTAGAATTTTGAAATACCTAGTAATTCATTAGATTCGTTGCCGAAAAAAATTAAAATGACACATTCAATGAATGAGAAGATATTTAAAGACACAAAAGAGTTATATAAATAGGTTAATTCCCACTATAAATACAAGTATTTTATGCGAGGTCTAAGAATCATAGGATCAGGAGAGGACAGCCGTTGCTACTAGATACTCAGTTTCTACTAATTTTATTTCTTTTAAATTTTATTATGACTTATACACCTTCTACCTCCATTTTTTCCTTTTAATGGAGGTATATAAACTTTATGTGGTTGGGCGAAGGGAATGTGACTTTATTTAATGTTTAATTACATGTTTTTATCAAATTCTTCTGTCTCTTTTAATTTTTTAAATGGTATTCAATTGAAGATTTATGAATTTTAATAAGATACAATTGTATTTTTATTTCAAATATAAATATTCAAAATTTCCTTGATTAATAAAATTAATCTCCCTCTTCTTGGTTTTGGGTCACACTGATTGGGTGATTTAGGGTTAGTTGGAGAAGTTTTGTAGGTTACTAAACACATAGATAAGACATAGTGGAGTAATTTAGGCACTTTGGATACTCAATAACCAATTTGGTATTTCCTACGCGATCCAAAGGAGACCCACAATTACTTTCACACAATGAAATGAGAATAGTCCATACAAAAAAACGGTGGATTATTTTCAATATAGACCAACCTTAATCGAGGTTGGAAATGAGAAACAATTGTTTATCCATTCATTAATCCAATTAATAATGAAAAAAGATTAAATTTTTAGGGTCATTGATAGCATTACATAAGTGAATACAAGCCTAAACCCAGTCACATTTCTCTAATATATTCTTCATAAACAATGTTATATATTACCTAGTCATTAAATTCATGTTCTTTAATTTATATTCACACTAATGACATCATGATTCAAAACACTACTTTCCATAGATGACTTTGGTCACTAATACAACTACACCATTAGGGGGATATTAATTATCTTTTTTTCACATGTTACGGCTAGTGTGTGTCAAAATAGAGGCTTTTGAAAACTCAATAATTTCCAAGCAGAGAACCAGAGTGGAACAGGAAAAACTAATACAAAAAAAGACTTTTTAACCTGGAGACTTATTCCTGCTCTACAATTCCAAACGAAATTTAATTCTAGGTAGATATCATTCTAGGTGTAAAGGACCTTTTATAGTTAAAAATTTATATCCCTTTGGTTCCACTCATATTAAAAGATAAGAAGAGGAAAAACTATTCACCGAAAATGGGTAATGGCTGAAAAAGTTCCATGGTAAGATACCTCAAGAATCGATGGAGGAGAACAAACTTCTCCAACCAATCTATTTATTTCTTACAATGAGTTTTTTTAAGAAAATGACATTAAAAAAAAGGAACTTCTAGGAGGAAACACTAACTTTACTATTTTCTTTGGATTTATGAATTAGTTAACTCTTTATTTACCCTTGAGCTTAAAATGGAATGTTTCATACACTGGTGTGATTTTTTATAGGAAGACCATGAAAGAAGTAAATAGGAAACCCCATGAACTGATAAAGAAGCAGAGAAAAAGTTTCCTGGGAACATGGTGATCATTATTTCATTATTTATGTTTAAAACTTCCTACATGTTTCTAAAAAAAAATTTAAACTTGAAATTCCTGCATTTATGTTAACATAAGAATTGCATGCCAATACTTGAATCTATAATGTAAAGAACTTATCTAGGAGACATGAGTTTATTAGGGATCCTATGATGAAATTTTTCATATTTCAAATTATAATTATATTGAATGAGTGAGATGGAGAATATAATTATTATATTCAAGCATGTATATTAAAATGAGGACTCATGATTTGATGGAATTGGTTGATTCGTTTAAGTGAAATTTCCCAAACAGTTTCACACTTTTAAGTTTTTAAAATTCATGTAAAATTGATTATTATTATTATTAATGCCTTGAGGGATTTTATATGGTTACATTTTCTATTACTGAGAAGATTTTTATATGATGTACATCCTATCCTATCTTGATCATATTTCCTGGGGGATCTTAGGTCAAGCCACCTGCAACAATTTTCATTAAAACTTGTCAAAACTATGGTCAAGAAAAATAAAATTTAAAATGATTAAGACATAATCCTAAAATCCCTTATCCTTGAGACCACCTTTACATCAATACTTTCTTATCCAATAGAGACCTTGAATTAACTTGTTAGGGATGAGACATGTTTCAATAAATTTTTATCAATTCCCACAACCATCTGGGTATTTTAATGTTATTTTTTAAGTGTGGGGGTTATGGAATTCTTGGGAAAAGTTATAAAATACATTGTATGAAAAAATTATGGGGTTCTATTTGTGGGTATTGAGAACAGTTTTTGAATCATTCATTATACTTTATTATTTTTACATCTTCCAAAAAAATGAAAAAAGGATTGGGTTATGACATGGAATAATAAAAAATCACTATTACTAGACCAATGATTTTTTTGATATGTGGTTGCGATGTGAGTATGAGATTCATTTTAAGAATAAATATTAAAAAATTAAAAAAATGAAATATTACATTCATTTTTTTATATATGTAGAGAAAATTCAAGATGTTTCACATTATTCATTATACTATAATTATTAAGGGCCTTACAATGGGTATAGGAAGTGAGAGTTTTTATTTCTAAGTGGAGAATTTCATATAGCTTTATATTTTTGATATGATGCTTTATAATTTATGAGATAATCCTCCCCATTGAGTCTCAATTTTTAAACATCATTTCCTACCAATGTTAATCTTGAAAATCTTTATAATCTTAATAGAAAAGTCCTCATAATTTTATGTGACCTTTTTTCATTACAAATTGGATAAATTAGTTTCTTTACATGCTTATTTATATGGATAATTTTTCATTATATGAGCATAAATATACCAAAATTGTATTATTAATAATGAGTTAAAAGATTAAAATGAGATGTAAATCATGATTTTTAATGTTTAATAATAATTAATTAATAAGAATTAATAGATAAAAGAAGAAGATATAACTTTTTTAAAAGAGAGAAAATAAATACATGAGTAAATTTTTTCATTGAAAAGTGGGAAATTGAATTGATATTTTTTGTGGAACATGGAAATTTTATTTGAGACATAAAATTATTTTATTTTATTATTTTGAAATTTAAATAATGACCATATTTTTTCCCTATGATTTTCATTGTAGAAATTTTATGATTGAGGAGAAGCTTAGTTTTTGTGTGGGGGTATTTTAGAGACATAATTTTCAGGAGGAATTTTTAATTTAATTGAAGTGTTTTGAATGATTTTAATGAATAATACCATGCATTTAAATGACTTCTCATAATGTCGGAATTTAAAATTAAATGAATGAAAAGGGTTTAAAACGAGTGAAAAAATTTTGAATTTGAAATTGGAATTTTATTTGGATTGGAAAGATTTATTTTTGAAATTTGATCAAGGTGTGTTGATTATCATTTTATGTTTGACTGTTATTATTATATATTTTTCTCTTTTTACTAAAAAAATAGTCCGAATAGGAAATTACACTACCGAAGGTCCTGCATGCCACATAGGCATCCCACAAGGGTCCACCCGACCATACAGGTCCAAGGAAAGGATAACACCAGAGGAAGAGTCACACGGGGGATCAGGACCATGTTGGGACCATAGGGATGAGTTTTTGGGAATCTACGGTTCGGAAAAATTGTTATTGCAATAGAATGTGGTGGTGAAACCCACAAGGTGACGATAGGAGAGTCTTTCCACCATGGGGTGGTGAACATCGGTTGGACGGGTTCCTTTGATCCCCACCCAACTTTATTGCGGGTTGGGAACCACACTCTGATATTTATGCCAGTGGGTCCCATGTATCTATTTCTATGTGGGATTCCTTTTTAGTGGCTAATGTTCATAATTTAATAATATGGTGACATACCACCTATTTTTCACACACCCATCTCGGACACACCTGAGTTTCCATCCTCCACCAAATTCTTCTCCCCACTACGACTCTGACCACCATTGTAATGTCAGAGACCACCATCATCGAGCACCTTCAAGGAAACTCATGAGCCAATGTTCACCCCTGAGGCATGGGACATACACAAATCACCTTTGGATCCTTGTATGACACCACTTCCACACCAATGGTTGCACACAGAACTGGTTCGCCGATGGTAGAACATGATACCATTGAGCCAATGGTAGCATCTGGAGAAATCATCCACTACCATAACTCAATTTGGGGTGTTGTGTAATTACACCATGCATGTTAACCACTATTCACTACCTTGAGAAATTACTTCCAACATCATGGAGGTTTCTATCTTTGACACCCTAAATCTATTATGGATCTCTTTTTCATTCTAAAATCCCACTGTTAATGATGAGCCATCGCTTCCACGTCCACCTCACCATTTCCCAATCCTTATCACTTGGTCCACATCACAAAAGAAAACCATGAACCCCATACATGAATAACTACTATATTTAAATCATCCAAGGTGGGTAATGAGGAAGTTTATTCCATGATTTAGCCAAAATTGATTACCGTATGACACCAATTGATGTAGAGAATGCACTCCCTTGTGTGACCAACGACCATGTTCTAACAAGGAAGATAACTAGGAATTTGATGAACTACATGTGAAAACAGGATACTACATAGATTAGAATATGAGATAAATGGAAGGTCTATAGGAGAGATGAAATAAGATATATAATGAAGAAGATTGAAAAATGATGAAGGAAGAGGATGCTGGAAGTAGATAATGATTGTTTGATGTTGGTTGGTACTAATGGTAGGTATGATCCACTGTTGGGCCATTGGTAGATGTGATACACAATTTAAAAATGCTATATGTGATCCACTATTGGCCCAGTGGTATATGTGATCCACCATTGGGAAAATGGCAGTTGTAATCTACCATTGTACCAATGGTGGATGTGATCTACCATTGTTAAGGAATTACATCTCAACACTGGAATTTGAAAATATCTGGGAATTCAGTATATTCAACACTAAATATCTATAAAAAGACACCTAAAAATGATTGAGATTGTATTGAAATATATATATGAGTGATATAATAATGTTACCTCCCTTTATAAATACTATTATTCTGTGCCATATTGAAGTATCATAAGATTAGAAGAGGACACCCGCTGCTGTTGGATATTCTGTTTCTACTAATTTTATATATTTTCACTTTTATTATATACTCTACACCTTCTATATCCACTTACCATCTTTTAATAGAGTTTTATAACCTTTTTTTGGTTATATAAAGGGGAGGTGACCTTATGTAATGATGGAGTCCTAGTTTTTCACCAAATTTGTTGGCCTCTTTTTATTTTTTAAAAGGGTTAAAACTTGTGGTTTCAGAATTCTAATATGGTATTATTATATTTTTATTTATAATAGTAATATTTTAAATTTACTTGATTTAGAAAATTGTTTCGAAACTTATTGGTTTTGGGTCACAGCGATCAGGTGATCTAGGTTTAGGTGGAGTAGTGTTTGGTGATTACTAAACACATGGGGAAAACATAGTAGACTATTTTGGTCACTTTGGATACTCAATACCTGATTTGGTACTTCCCGGGTGATCCAAAGGAGAACCATTGTAAATTTATCACATTTGAAGAAGAATAATCCAACTATGAAAATTGGGTGGATTATTTTTATTATCAACCAACCTTGATAAAGGATGAAAAAGGAGAGATTATTGTTAATACATTCATTAAACCAATTAATAAAAACAAAGGATTAAATTTTTTAGGACTATGATATAATTACATAAGGTAAGACAAGCCTAAAAATAATCACTTCTCCCTAACATGATATTCAAAAATCATGTTATTTGCTTCTTATTCATTAAATTCCTATTCATTAATTTACTTTCACACTCATGCATCTTGATTCAAAACACTAGTCTACGGAGATTACATTGGTCAAAAATACTAATACTCCCTTAGGGAGGAAATAATTATCTTTCTTCTATGCCCCATTACTAGTGTGTGTCCATTATGATTTATTTTTAGGGTTGTTGTTGGAGTTATTATTTTTCTAGGGGGTTTGGTTTGTTGGGTTTTACGGTGTGTGTGTGGGGGGGATGGGGGTAGGTTTTAGTTTTAGGGATATCAAGGGGGAATAGGATTAGTTTAGGGGGTTAGTCTTACATATAGGGGGTTAGGTTGGTTAGGTTTTAATTTTATGTGCATTGGGGGGAAGTATTTAATTAGGGGGTTATGTTAGGGGTTAGGTGGTTAGGTTGGTCATGTTTTAGGTTTTGAGGTATAGGGGGTTATTATTTTAGTTTTAGGTTTATCTGGGGTGATATTTTTAGGATATGGGGGTTTTTTAGGGGATAAGGGTTAGGTTTGTTATGATTTAGTGTGTTTGTGTGGGGGAGGGGATGCGTGGGTTAGGTTTTAGTTGTACGGGTACTGTGGGGGGGGGGGGGGGTAGGATACATCAAGGGGTATTGAGGGGTTATAAATAGGATAGTGATATTAGGGGGAGGATTAGATTTTAGTTTTATCATAGAGAGAGTTAGGTTTTAGTTTTAGGGTTATAGGGGGGTGGTTTAGGATTAGGCTAGGGGTTTAAGTTGTTATAGTTTTAGTGTGTGTGTGGGGTGTGGTGGGGTAGGTTTTGGTATTATATTATATTGGGGGGTTAGGATTAGGCTACTGGTATTGGAGGATGATTGGGTTTTAATTTTAGGGGGGATGGGTAAAGATTAAGCTTAGGATATGTGGGGGTTATGATTATTCTAGGGGTATTGGATGTTGGGGATTGGTCTTGGGGGTTCAGTTAGGGGATCTAGGGTTAGGATGGTAAGATTTTAGTGTGTGTGTGTGGGCTGGGGGGTGGTAGATTTTCATTTTAGTGGTGTTGGTGGTTATGGTGGTGGTGGTGGTGGGGGGTAGGATTAGGATTAGGGTTTGGGGGATTAGGTTTTAGTTTTAGGGGGAGGGGGTTATGATTAGTCCAGGGTTATAGGGTTTCAATATTAGGGAAGGGGTTAAGATTAGTATAGGCATATTGGGATGAGGGGATTATGATAGGGGTTTGGGATATTATAGGGGTTAAGGATGGGGAATGGTGTTAGAAGAGGGGTTTTGGATTTGGCTAAAGGCATTGGGCGGTGGGGGTTAAGTTTAGTTTTGGGGGGGAGGATTTAGTTTTATTATGGGGTGGGGTTAGCCTAGGGGGTTAAGGTATGGTCTAGGTGGTTAGTGGAGGGGTATTTTATTAGGATTTAGTTATTGGGGTTTGGGGTTGGGTGGGTTAGGTTTTAGATATAGGGGGTAGGTTTTAGTTTTAGGGGTGATGAAGGGGATTAGGATAGGGGGTTTAGTTAGGGTTTGCGGGTTTATTTAAGTGTATAATAGAAACTTCATTCAAACTAAGAGGTGGGGGGAGCTAAATTATGTGTGGATTCTTTTACTAAATTATATTTGAACTTTTATTTCAAACCTATATAACCTATTTAGATGTTTGGATATTTTATTAAATGAATAAATTAAATAAATCATTTGAGACAATATTTTTATAGGGTTTGGTACTAAGACCTACTCCTTGAGATGTTAGTTAGACCCCCAATATGGATTATCCACTATAATATTTTTACCAATTGAAATGGTTCAAATATTTTTATCAATTGAAATGGTTCAAGAGGAAAATGGTTTTACACCTCACCAGTTGATCATCTAGTCGATCCTATTTATACCCTCCATTAATCCAACTTTTCCACCATAGTTGGTTAGACAACCCAACCATTTGATTGGTTAAAACTCATGTCACCCGAGCCTCTTTAACAATTATTTTGACCCCCAATCACAAGGAATTTTGTCTTATTTATAAGCATCGATACACTGATAGGATGATATCTTGATCTCCCTCCATGAAATTTCTGGATCACACTAGTTCATGTATAACCCAATCACCTTTTCCCTGATGCTACTCTTTCTCAAACAATGATGATCACATGTCGATGGTTATCTAAATCAGTACAACACTACTTGGGAAAATATTTTTTCTTATACTGAAGACTCAAACTCACTAAATACTAAATACACAGATAAAAATTCCTTATGAAACACTAATTTAAATTCTATATTAGCTTTAGTCCCAAAATATTTCACACTGATTATGCAATGTATTTTTCCTGTAAATCTATACAACCGAAATGTATGAATATAAATGCATGGATGTATCATTCTTAATGCATGTGTTAATAATAAATGTTTATCTTACTTTGTTAAATAAAGCACATGAAGAAGATTTACACTTTTATTAATGTATAATTTCATATGAGTGCTTGTGTTGAATATTTTAAGCACATTACATTACCATAGTTTCTTCTCACTCCCTCATTTGTTGTATACTGCATAAGAACACAACTAGCTTCACTTAATTATGTATCCCTCTCAACATGAATTCATGAAAAATAAATATGGAATCTAAATGTGGAATTCTAGCATGTATATGGTAGTGATTTTATATTCTCAAATATATAATGTAATGCCAATATTTTTTTCATAAAACATTTCCTTGTAAGAAATTATGAACGATTTCATAAAAAACTCTCTCCAAACATGAATGAAAATAGATGAATTATTCTAAAACTCTTCACATAAAATATAATAATATATCTCCTAATTTGTATTTATTATTTAGGTAATAATATAAATGTTACCTCAGAAAACTATATATATGGTTCATAGTACTTTAAAAAACTTATCACAACTCATGGAAACGGAAACCATCTTCATGTAATCACAAATTCAGAGACATAACTCATATTCATGGAACCTTCTTGAGAAATCAGAGTGCTACCTTGGAAGTTATTATTTCTCAAGAACCAATCTCATATGTGTGATTAGATGTATCTAAAAACGAGTGAGGTTTGGAAAATTTATTGAAAAAACATTATTGACTTACCTCATGTGCACTATCTCTCTTCAAGCGCACCACCTTAGACTGATCTCTATGAGAAATCACAATCACTGTAAATATCATGTTTTTTTATTCACAATGGTTATCCATGGTTTGATCTTTATTTAAACATGTAAGAACGTTTCTTATGAATTTGATGATAATGGAATCATTGGGATTCTAAAACAGTGTTTAAAGGATTCATATAGATATTTGGAGAACACTTGATGAATATCTCAATGAACAATAGTCCTTTGACGAGGCTCGATGAAGAAGACAACTACTGGATTCAATCCGGTTGTCCACATTATTAAGATCAGGCGGCCTCTGTTCAATCTCTATATTTAATGGTGGATGATCATTGATTGAGATAACTTATCCCACATCAAAATAATATTTAGTTTAGCACCTCCTTTTATTACAATGTGTCTCTTCGTTCTGCCAAAAGTGATTACAGGGTACGCTCCCACTACCTGCTTGAACTGCCCCAAATCAACACTCTTTTCTGTTGCCAGGCCATATTGTATGGTAGCTCGCCAATGCTCCATTTTCCCTCTATGTGGGTGCACATCAAACAGTCTTTTCTTCTATACTGGCCTAACCAAGGTTGAACTTCCAAACTTAGTAGTGTTTGTGGGTCCCTCATGCTGGAAAGTGTGGTTGGAATTGTTTTTATATAAACTCCATATAGTGAAAAAATCAAATAAAATTCTATGATATGATTGAATCTCAACTTAAACATTATTTATATAAAATTTCCATACATGTTATATGGAATTTCTAGGTGAGACTAATTTTTCTTCATCAATCATAACCGACACATTTCTTTTGAACATTAGAACAGTTCCACAATCATCACAATTAAAAACTCTTTGAACATTAAACTTCAATACAAATTAAAAACAATTTAAACTTCAATAAAACACTTGGGATATTTAATATCCTTCCTTTTGTTTTTACTTAATACCCACTTCATTTTAAATCTAAATTATATCTTCTACCCCTTATTGGAAAGAAAACCAAAGATATAGGTATGATAAAGTTTCCTCATATCCAAAATTAAAATTTTAAGAACCTCTATGTATTTTCAAACATACAATCTGATTTACACATGAGAAGGATGTACTCCCCACTGTCTTAGCGAAGTGTTGAAATTAACCAACTATAAGTCTACATGAGAAATTATCTGTTTAGAAAACAAGAGTGATCAAATTTAACATAAAGGATGTAAAAAACGATCTTCATGTGATACCAAAATTAAAACCACTTATTATGTATTATTTAGTAGTTTTTTAACCAATATGTTACATATATTTCAACAAACCAATTAAAAACAATACAATTGAAAGGTGTACTTCCCCTTTCAATGTTAATTTTCCTTTTATTATCATGTAATAAATATTTACCTTTTAAAATTGATTTTTAATCATGAAAATAGGATAATGTAACCAACATACCTCAATGATGACAAGATTCAATCACTATATTTATAACATGAAGAATTATCATATGAACACATCACCAAAATTTCAGATATTCATAATATATCTACTGAGATAGAGATATATGGTGTTTTTTATTTTTTCTCCCCCTAAAGATATGCACTCAATACTTCTTTATCAAGATTTTCCTTCATTAAGAATGAACTCCAAGCATGTTTTACGATTATTTAAAGTGTTGCAAGGAGAAAAAAATAAATCCAATAGTCTTCCATTATGTATATCCTTATAGCTATAATAATTTCACAAATTTAATAATATTTAGGTCACTTCTTAATTATATGTTTCACCTTCAATTCCTTGTATGAAAAATGAACACAATTTTTATATGGGAAAAAGGTATTTATTAAATTCTCCTCAGTTATAGAAACATTGCTGAGAGTTTTTTTATGAACCCAAAAATATTCATAGATGAAAAAAACCTATTCAAATTTTCTAGTAATTTAGTTTTATCCTCATATTCATGTTATATATTTCTTTACCTTTTCAACTATTTTGGACATATGTTCAATAATTCATTATAAACATTCTCACAATTTACTTTGTGTGTAGAATTATTTTTACAAACACTAGAAGTCATAGGTTGTTTCGAATTCCACTTTAAGAAATATTCATTTATAGGAAACCATGTAAAAAATATACTACCTTTATGTCTAGAAATATTACACCTTTCACACACATCATTAGAATTCATTAACTTACCCTTTGTAGGAAACTTTTTATATTCTCTGTTAGATATGTCTTTCATCAAATAACTCATGTTTTTTTAACTTATGGATTGATTGATTCATTTATTATGGCATGATCCATTTAGTAATGATGTTCATAGAAAAATCACAATGGTCCATGATTTGACCTTTCTTACCACAATATAATCATATTTTCTTTGGTGTGAAATTGTTTACATCATTATTCACAAAACCCTTGAGAGTTGTTTGTTTAAAAACCTTATTCATTTTTTCACATCCCACGGTTTATCTATCATCGTCATTTATTACCTGGTTCACTTCCTATTATATTATTATATTCATATCAACAGATTATTTGTGCATGATTGGTACATACCAACACTCATCAGAACAATGACCACTTTTTTGTGATAATCAATGAAAATTTCAAAGTAACCATATCTTTTCTTGATAGACCGGTTCACCTTTTATGCGTTCTTATTATATTGTATAGGTTTCAGATTGCCTTCATCTTTTATACCCATAAATTATAGAATCATATAATTTTCATAGAATGAAATATTTTTTCAACAATTTTTTACTGATTCCCAAACTTCCAAACAACACCAACAATAGAAAAAAATCATGATTTCTTCTTCTATGAGGCATTATTTCTGTTTTTTATTGTTTTCTACTTTTGGGTAGCATATTTCTTATTTTGTGATTTCATTAGTGAAAAAGAACTTCCACACTTCTTCAAATCCATAATTGAAGATATAATGGATTCAAAATAATCTTTCTTCACCCATTTTTACCATATTTTAATGTAAAATATACAATATTTTACAAAAACATATTAGTACACTCATATTTATTAGAAAAAAGGGTATGATTTTTCACTGAGAGTATATTATATTTATCCTTATATAATCATAAGATCTTATTACAAATATATTGATTCCTTTTAGTAATATGACTAATATAATATGAATCTTTAGAAATAAAAATTTTCTCAATAGTTTCGGAAGTCTCAACTTGTGTATCTTCCATATTTCATATTTTTACATCTAGTTCCAGAAATTTTATATTGAGATCAGTCTTCTCATCTTCAACAGATTTCATGATATCTTCCCACTAAGTATTCATTTTATAATTACCATCTTCATTAATCTTATTTTCCTTTAGTAAAAAACATTTAAACTATTTGATAATTTATACTTTAACATCCATCTTAGCATATTTAACTTTAATATATGTGTTATGTATATTTTCTACTATATGGACAACTTATATAATTAATATTTTAAAATTATTATTCTCATAAATATTACTTTTCAATTCTTCAGAAGTTCCATAATATCTTTCATTGAAAATAGATGTTATTTCTTCCTTTTCTCTCACATGTTATTAGAGAGTGTTGGATATTCCAACATTTTTAAGCAATACTCTCTCTATAACGTTATCCTCTACTCCCAACTATAGTTTTTCAACCTGAAGTTCCTTGAAAACTTTTATTATACTTGTGACGACATCCTTGGGAAGATTCTTTAGATACTCTATAATTCTAGAATTGAACGTATCATTATCAAAAATTAAATTTGATATATCATAGTTATAATCAACTTATATCACTGAACAATTATCACTCTAAGTTCCCCTCTCTTGAAGTTGATCATCATTATTATTTGGATTATTTTTATCTTATTTTCCACTATTTTCTCCCTATTTTTCCGAGTCTTGGATGAAAATTTTAAATTTATAACAAAAACATTAGAGATAGTTTTTTACATCTGAATATATTCTAATTTTTCTTCAAACTATAATCTTCACTTCATATAATTCTGATATTAGAAATTGGGAAATTAAATTATATCCAACCATAGGTGGAATTTTCTCTGATACCAATTGAAATGTAAATTAGGTCATGTATCCATACTGAGGAGGGGGGGGGGGGTGGTGAATCAGGTGTGACTTGTTTGACTGAATTATTTTTCACTTTTAAATTCAAAACTCTATTACTTATTAAGATGATTGAATCCTATATGCAGTGAGAAAACTATATGAAACATAGTACACAATATTTTTACAATGTTCTCTTCTAAGAAATACTACATTCCATGTTGGTTAGACCCCCCAAAATAGATTATCGACTATATATTTTTTATCAATTATAATGGTTTATTTTAAAAATGGTTATACACCCCAGTATTAAATCCCCTAGTCGATCATGGATATACCCATAGTGATCCAAATATTCTTCCTCATTTGGTTAGATAACCCAACCATTTGACTATTTTGACCACCCAGTCTCTCAAGCCTCTTCAATAGCTGGTTAGATCCCCCAATCCCACGTTACTTCTACTTTAGAGGTTTTGATCCACTTATAAGATGATCTATTGATATTCCTCCATGATATTTTTGGATCAAATTGTCTTGTGTACAATTTGTGTAACATTGTACTGATTTTGGTCATGCTCAATCAATTCTGATCACATTGAGATAGCCAACTGCCTCAGTACAACAAAACTCAGGAAAATATTCTTTCTTCTACTGAAGACCCAACCTCACTGATTCCTTATAACTTAGATATAATTTTTTATGAAATAAATATTGAAAGTATATCCCAGATTCATTCTCAAAACACTTATCACTAATTATTCAATGTATATTGCTTTTATATCAATGAATCCTTCATGTATGAACACAAATGCAAAGATATATCATTATTTATTCATGTTTTGACAATGAATGTCCACCTTACTTTGTGAATTAACACACATACATAATCTTCACACTATTTTTCTTGCATAATTTCATGTGCATGCATATGTTGAATAGTATAAGTACATTACTCTGCCACAATTTCTTCTAACTATTTCATTTTTTGTACACTACCTAAGCATATAAATTCCTTTACATAAGTATGATACCTTCTAAACTTTACTTCATGAAAAAAAAATATATGAAACCTAATTGGGAAATTATTTCACAGAAATAGGTGATCTTCTATTTTCACAAACATATCATGAAACAACACTATTATTTTCATAAAACATTACCTTGCAAGAAATCACACACTATTTTATATGAAACAATATTTAACCATGAATAACAATACATAAAGTGTTTTCAAACTCTTCACATAAAAAATAATATGGCAGATCCTATTCAATATTTGTTATTCATTTATAATTATACACAATACCTTGTGAAACTATATATGTGGTTCAAAATACCATGAAAAACATAGCACAACTCACAGAAACACAAACCATCTTCATGCGATCGCAATGTAAGAGACATACCACAAATTCAGGGAACCTTTTTGAGTAATTAATGCGATAAATCAAATCTATTTATCTCTCAAGAATCACTCCTAGATGTGTGATAAGCTATATATATCGATGAGTGAGGTCTGGGGTATTTATTGAAAAATCATCATTGAACTATCTCATCCACACATCCTCACATCAAGTGCACCTCCTCAGCTTGTGCTTCATAAGAATGCAACACCACTATAAATAACATTTGTTTGGTTCACACTAATTATTATCAATATTATATTCCTTAAAAATTTAAAAAAGTTTCATGTGAATAAAATCATTTTATAATCATTGAGAAGATATAATGGAGCTCATATGATTCAAATGGATCATAAGATGATGCTGCATGATGATCCTGAAGAATAGTAGTCTTCCGAAGAGGCTCAATGAAGAATACAACCACTAGAGTGGATCATAAAATCCACATTATTTAGATCATATGTCTGTAGATCTATCTGTTTCTTAAATTTAATATAAAAAATTACAAATATTTCTTATCACACATTGAAAATTCATTCAGTTTAGGGATTCCTTTTATTACAATATACTGCTTCTACCATCGACAAGTGATTATGGGGTACACTTCGACAACCTGTTTTCACTGCTACATGCCAACACTTATTTCCTACACCATTCCACCCCACATGGTTGATCATATATTTTATATTGAACCTCTATGTGGGTTCTATTTTCACAATCTCTTTCGTTGTGCTGGCCTGATCAAATTTGAGCTTCTCACCTTAGTAGTGGGTGAGGGTCCCTCATGCTGGCTAGTGTGATTTTCCCTGTTTTGGTTATAATATCCATATATTGACAATATAAAATAAATTACTATGAAAATAATGAATCTCCACTTAATAATTCATCATGTAAAATGTCCATACATTTTATATGTACTTTCTTGTTGCGACCAATGTCTCATATTGAATCAAAATTTATACATGTGGTTTGAATTTATGAATATTTCCAAAATCTCCATAATTAAAACTCACTGAGTTTTCATCTTATCAAATTATTGAAAGCAATTTCAACTTCAAAAAACCACATGGTTTATTTATTTTGGGGAGTGGTTTTTTATTAGGATAGAGGTATTGGCGGGTGGGGGGTTATTTTTTTGGTGGGGTAGGTTTTAGTTTAATGGGTGAAGAGTTTTGGTTTTAGTTTTTGTGGTATTTTTGGGATGGTGGGGGGGGGGTTGAATTAGGATAGGGTTAGGTAAGGGGATCTACAGTTTGATTGGTTAGGATTGTGGGTTAGGTTTTAGTTTTTTGGGGGTAGGGGAAAGGTTTTAGATTTAGGGGAGTTGGTGGTGGGGGTTAGGATTAGGAAATGGGGTTTGGTTAGGGGGTTATGGGATAAGGTGGGTTAGATGAGGGGGGTTATTTTTAGGGGTTAGGATATGGATATGGGGTTAGAATAGGGGTTATGTTGTTTGTGGAGGGGGGTTGGGATTATGATAAAGGTGTGTGAGGGGGGGGGGGGGTATGTTTTATTTTTAGGGGGAGGGGTTATGTTTTAGTTTTAGGGGTATATAGGAGAGTGGTAATGATTATGATAAGGGGGTTTGGTATGGTTCTTGAGGTTTAGGTTTGTAATAGTGGGTTAGAGTGGAGATTAGGATATAGGTATTAAAGGGGATAGGATGTTAGGTTGGGGGATATGGTTTAGTTGAGGGTATTTAGATTAGGATAGAGATGTTGTGGATAGGTTATGAGATTGAGGGTCAGTTTTGGTTATGTTTGGGAAGAGGGGTGGGCAGGCAATAGGTATTAGTGGGGGATAGAGGGTTAGGTTAAGTGATAGGGGTTGGGTGGTTATATTAGGATAGAGGTATTAGAAGTGTGGGGTGGGGGGTTCAGTGTAGTTTATGTGGGGGTGTAGGTTTTAGTTTTTTGGGGGGAGTGGGTTTTGTTTTTGGGGTATGGGGAGAGTGAGGTTTAGTTTTAGTGGGTGGGGGTGTGATTAGGTTTTGGTTTTTTGGGGAGGGGGTTAGGATTTAGTTTTAGCAGAATTTGGGGGGTTAGGTTTAGGGCGAGGAGGTTCAGTTTTTGTTTTATGGGTATTATAGGGAGGTTAGTTTATGGGGTTAGGTTAGATAATATAGGTTTACTAGAGCGAGTTTGGATTATGATAGAGGCATTTGTGTGTGGGTGGGGGGGGTAAGGTTTATATTGGGGGGGGGGGGGTTAAGGTAGGGGCTAGGGCTTATGATAGGGGATAGTTGTATAGGGGTGGGGGTTTAGATTAGGATAGACGTATTGGGAGGGAGAGGTATTGGGATTTATTTGGGGGTGGGGGGGTTAGTTTCAGGTGGAGGGGGATTGGGATACGAGATAAGTTAGGGGATATGGGTTTAGGGGAGGAGTTTGGATTAGTCTATAGGTAATAAGGGGTGGGGGTTTGATTTTGGTTTTAGGTGTATTAAAAAGGGGTAGGAAAGTTGGTTAGGTTAAGGGATAAGGGTTTAGGGGAGGGGTTTTTATTAGGATAGAGGTATTGGAGGATATGTTTAGATTTGTGGGGTTGGGGGTTTAGTTTTAGGGATTAAGGGGTTAGGTTTAGGTATTTAGGATTTAGATAATGCTAGATGTCTGAGGGGATAGGTTTAATTTGAGTTGGGGGTGGGGGTGGGTTTTAGTATTTGGGGGTACATAGTTAGATTTTTGTTTTAGTGGTATTTGGTGGTGGGAATTATATTTAGTATACAAGGTTAGTGTAATTTCCTGATATTTTTATTAAATATTTCTCTTTAAATGATTTTATTTCTTTTATACCTTAAGTTACATGAAACAACGAGTTCAATGGAATCACCTAACATTGTAGAAATATTATGTGACCATTATCACTTAATTGATGGATTGGTGGATATAAATAGTAATAAATAAATTATGAAAAATATATGGGTGACAAATTTATAAAATGAATTCATTAGTTTTCAAATGATTATCATTAAAAACAAAATTATTTGAAAATAAAAGTGTGATTTTTTTTAAAAATGAAATCTATAATGTATTTTATATAAATAAATTAAATAAAAATATATTTTTAAATGATTTAAATGAAATATAGATACTATTTAATTGATTAAATTTTGTAGAAATTCAATAAAAATCACTCTTAGAATAGGATAAAAATAAATCAGGTTTTATGCTGAAAAATACATTTTTTCTTAGAAGAAGTTTTTGTCACATTTTTCAAACATAATTTAAATTTAATTTATTACACTTATATAAATTGAATTTTGTAAATTGGATTCCATATTTTGAATTAGTAGGTTCAAATATGGATAAAAGGGCCCTCTTATTTGAGCCATTAAGAATAGTAACCATGGTAAAATCTTTAAGCACGATAAAGGGTAAATTTAGTTAATATAGATTAAAAATAAGTTATAAGGCCATAATTATTAATCCTAATAATTATTTGGTGATTTTAATTTGACCCTTTATTCATTATAATCTAAATTGAGTTTTTAATGGACTCTTTTATATTAAAATTACTTATGTATTATTTGAATCAAGTAATGTTTCAAAATGTCACTTTGTATTTAAATATCATATGTGTCCACATAAAGAAAAAATTAATTTATGAATGAATATATATGGCTATTTGAAACTTAAAAAAATTATTATCATTATATAAAATTATTTTTAATTTTGATTATGTATATAAAGACTAAATTTTCTTATGCAACACTGAAATAATATTTCTCCAATCAATAAAAAATGTAATAAAATGATTTAAAAATATTAAAAGTGATATAATTTTAAGTATTTAAAGTTTCAAATTAATTTTTAGATAAATATGACATATTATGGATTTTTTAAATCAATATATTCAAATCCCCTTTTATATTGATGTATTTAAATTTAAATTAAATGAATAATTGTCAAAATTGATATCAATGATATTTTAACAAAATATTATTTTTATAAATTACATAAAAATTGTTGAAACATTGAAATAATACAAGGTGGTAATTATATTGTCTATAATTCCATAAATGTTCTATTAATGGTCCATCTTTTACCTTAAAAGTAAAAATTTCAACCTTTTTATACTGAAAACTTTGTTATCAAAGTTAAAATTAAAGCAGGTCAACTATGCGTTAATAAAAATGATAAGGTCTAAAATTATACCAAAACTTGTATAAATTATATTTTTATGTTATTATATCCGTATCTCACCATAAATTTTTATACCTTTAAATTTGGATGTACTGTCACTGAATATTAATTTATTATGACTTAATATTTTGAGAAATATTTAAATTTCCCTCCACCTCAATTATAAAAGGGAAACTACTACCTAAATTTATTTCATCACATTAAGCCTTATATATCGACCATAATATACATAATTCTATAATAAACTTACCTATACACATTCTAGAGGTTCTAGTATTCCCAAAATACAAAACCTATATCCCTTTAGTGGATATCTAAAGGAGTCGTTCCGAAGAAGATGCAATCTCCCTAACTGATCACTTTATTTTTCCACTATCCTTTAACTAATATAAATATATGATATTTATAATAAAACAATAAATTCAGAATCATAAATATGATAACATTTTATTATTAATATTACATCACCATCATAAACCCTTTTCCCCATTAAACAAGAAGTGAAAGTATCGCTCGTGCGTATGTATGACTTAACGTCTCCACATAGAGATATAATTCATTTTAAATCACCATATTTTATGGGTAGTTATCATGATGGGTTAAATGTTTTTATATGATATTAATGAGATAATTATACTTCTATAATAATAACATCAATTCTAATATCTTACCATCCAATCCTTTTGGAATTGATAATGCCATTTGTGCGTACGTGAGGACTACCACCTCCATGATGCGATGTGATTCATTTCCCATTTATATTTTACTTGGATGGTAATAAAAATATATTAGATAAATATATATATTATGTATATTATATAATAATGTTTCTTTAATGTTGTATTATTATTTATGTTTCTTTCATTCCAGCAGTCAAAAAATGGAAACAATGTTTATGCGTACGTATAACCTACCATCTTTATAAATGATGTGATTTATTTTTCTATATCCAATTTTTATGAATGAATATAAATATGTATATGATAAATATATTTTATGTTTATACCATTATTAAAATTTTTTAAATTTTGGAAAACAAAGCAATTATCACCCAGAAGAGAGATTTTAATAGAAAATTATTTATAAATGGGTGATAAGACGTCATAAATAAATCATAAATGGTATAATAGATAAAAATATATGTATATAATACATTTATAATAAATTCATATTTATTATATTGGTTTTTTAATGTGTATTCGGAATGGAGAAACATGACGGAAGGGTTTTATTTCATAATCTCAACACAATTTTGGATTGATTATGTATTGTCCTCACTGGGGAAATATTTTTTTAACATATACATATGTTACATAAATTTTATAAATAATATTCATATTACTCTCCAATGAACTATTAATGATATTTTTACCCATGTTTAACATTTTCAAAAATGTATTAAAAGTAATATTCTTATCATTTTCCAATTGAGGTACTTTTCTTGACAATTGTACAAAATTGTGATAATAATGTTTTTTTTAAATTATATAAAATGAATTAATTTTAACACTACCATTACTAAATATTTATTATATTCATTTAAATGTTTACATGGTACTTCTCAAATAATTTTTTTCCTTTATACGTGTATATTAATTTAAAAAACAAGTAATTTTAATGTTAAAAGGATATTTCACTCAAGAAGAGTTCTGAGAAATTTTTTAAAATAATTTGTAATTTATTATGAAACCCATTGATGTTACTAATGATTTACTGAGGATATTATCCAATTAAACCATTATTACTCTTTATTTTTATGGTTAATACTTATGTTGATCCTATTTATTTTTCATCGGTTATGGATTGATGAATTATTTATTAGACCTACTTTCTTTATGTGGGTTATGATGTGATGATATGATGAATGTTTTATATTGCGGCACACATATATATTATAATCATAATGTGATGGTTGGGTCATATATTTTCTTCCAATTAATTGGATAATGTATTATATCTCATGATATTTTTATGGAAAAAAGTCAATGTCCTGAATCTGTTATGGGAAACATGTTGATGTTCTTGATCATTTATGGGAAACAAGATGATGTGATTGATCCAATATGGGATGCATATATTGATTTTGAATCCAATGGCTTATGTAGTTAAAAATTACATATGAAATGGGTTCTATACTTATGTTAGTCCGACACATATTTATGACATGAAACTATACTTTATTATTGATTTATGATGAGTTATCATTCATATGAATTTTTTCTTTTTAAACTATAATGTTTTATGCCATAAATAATGTTTATGATACTTTTTAGATTGGGTTTTAAATTTTTATGTTATGTCTAGGATCTCATACTTTTATTTTTATCTAATTCTTTCATATTACAATTGATTCATATCTCAATTTTTTACCCTTACTGAGCATCGCAGCTCGTGCTTTTCTTATGTTTCAGTTATCCAGGTTCTAAAGAAATTTTTTAGAAGGTATTTCTTATGAATAGTACTATGAGGAAAGTTATTTATTGGATATTTTGAAGATATTTCATAAAATAATAATATTTGATATCTAATCTCAAAAGTCTTCAAAATTTTAGTGTTTTAGTGTGGATTATATTGTTATGTAATGAATATTCATTTAAATAGATGTAATATTTATGTTTGAATAGATTATGCGGTTATAGTTAGTTAAGGGGATAGGGGTTTAAGTGATGGTGTTTGGAATAAGATAGAGGTATTGAGGGGATTAGGTTTATTTTGGGGGGGGGGTTAATTTTTAGTTTTAGTGGGAGGAGTTAGGTTTTAGTTTTAGGGGTGAGTAATGTTTTAGTTTGAAGAGTGATGGGGATAAGTTTTAGTTTTAGAGATATGGGGGGGGGGGGGGTTAATGTTAGGCTATGGGGTTTTATGAAAGGACTAGTTTGGGACATTCCTAACACTGGGGGGGGGTGCGTGGGTGAATAAGTGTTGGGGAATTTTTAATCTATTTAATTTTTTTATATCTTTACCTATTTGACCTGTTAGGATATTAATTGTCATATTCTCTATTTCCTATTTAATGAAAATATATGATAGAAAGTGAAGACAACACACAATAGTTTTATAAGGTTCAATACTCAATTACAGTATCTATTACTTGTAATGGCATCGAAATGATCTAACCACAAAACCACTGAAATGTAATCATTTGAATGTAGTTACAGTATGTAGGAAATACCATTTCACATGAAATAAAATATATTCAATTGATAGTGCATGATTGAAAACCCTTTTCTAGATCTTTATACTGCATCTAAAAATAGTCTTCAAGTTGTTGATTATATTTTTTATAACACTAAGTAAGTCTTACACCTATTTTGACTACTGTTGGATGTCACATTTCCAATTTTATCTTATAATAACATATTATTTACTTTTTTACTTGTAAATAAGATAAAAATAAACCCATATTCTTTCTTCTTAATATAAATATGAAAGTTTGAATTTCTTTTTCTTCTACCAGTAACAAAAATATGAATATGTTGTGGAAAGATGAACCAAATTCTCCTTTAACTAAATGATATTATACTGAGTATAGACTGCCCAATCACATATTATTATTCCTAAAATATATGAAACATAATAATGTTCAATGGATTAGTAGTTTCTTGATCTATTTCTTCCTCATAGAAAAATTGATTGCACTGAATCTTCTTATTCTTCTTGGTAGAATCACAAAATTAATTTCTGATTAATGAATCACTAAAATCTCAACACAACTTATAATCATCACATTAATTTATTCTTCAGTCATAATGATATATGAATATAAATGTTGAGTGAATTATCCTACTTCCGTGATACACAATATTTTTAATTGAGTATAGTATCAATTTACTCTTAGTGTAACAGAATTTTTTCAACCACTAATTATAGTACACTAAACATCTCATGTTATGCATGTATTTTTGATATTCTGGGAATTATCAACAAAAATTCACATGAAATTAATTCACTATAAATGCATGTTTTGTTCATGGTTAATGTATGAATTACCATTCTCATTACTAGTCATACACACTTCATTTTAATTCTTCTCCATCTATTTCTTAACTTCATGTAAGTTCAACAGTGTAGAAATATTTCTTTGCACAAATAAAAAACGAGCTCATATATAAAATATTTTTCTTAATATTTTATGTGATTATATTCTATTTGGATTCTCTATTGGTAATTAATGTATTCATGTGCATGAAAACTTTCATTCCTTGATTTATTTATCCTTTGTTTCTTGCAGTCATATTCCCACAAACCAGTTAGACACACCATCCAATTATTCATTCAAAAATTTCACATAGTAAGTATTAATCTTCAAGTAGTCCTTCCTGAAATTATGGCGTGATTATGAGAAATTGTTCAGGATTAATTTTATATCATGAAAATGTTTAGGGAACACCTTTTTTCCTTCAAAAAATCTCGAATGAATTAGTGTGAAGCTCTGAAAATACTCAATTTGTGTGTATACATAGAAGTATTATTTTCTTGTTTTTGAAACCCAGTAGGAGTGAAAAACTCAACAATGGTTCAGAGAACTGGATTTCTTCACAGAGCACAATGAGGGAGTGAACACCAATTTTATTCATATGTTTTAATAGGTGTGAACAATGTGTACTACTAGGATTTCACACATCAAACTCTACATGCACTACCATCCTATTTTATCAGCTAATCGACGAACTCAAATTGTTTGAGCAAACATCAGGGTTGGCACGTGGATAAAACTTCACCTCACATCCTCATGGGAAATGACACATGTGGTTCATGGGATTCCCTATGGGTTTCTAGAATAACCTTTAGACATGCCTTTCGTTGTGTGCTATGTGAGCCTTACACATGGGCCCACCATCATTTTATGGGCACTATGATATCACTATGTCACCATGTACATCTAGATAGTTGGAGGTCTTCTCATGTGGTTGACCCCTTGGGTCCCAAAAATATGGTTGAGGATCTCCTTTTATGGTGGGATAACGATTGAAAATATTTTTTCCCAACACATACCTAGTAGAATATGCTAACCCAAACTCACAATAAAAACATCATGCAAAAATGATATTATATCAATTTAAGATGAATGTTTCATGGACTTAAAAAATAAAATTCTCATGAATCAAATAAGAATAGATACTTCATATGTTACAATTTTATTCTTTTTTTAGAATATAAATTTGAAATAAATTCAACATAAAAATCTCAGAAAAATTAATATTTTCATGATTTTCATATTCTATTCATTCATAGATGGATGTCACTTCAATCACATTAATTGTTATAGATAATGTTTAAACTTTTGACACATGTAATTTGAACTTAGAACCTATTAAACAATCATCATATTTACTAGGATAATTGTTCAACCATGACAGTAGATGCTATTTATTGAATCCATAACAAATCTTTAGGCATCACCTTTAAAACTCAAAGTCTTCAACAAATGTTTCATGAAATATATACACATTATGACTACATCAAAGATTCATTAAATACGAAACTTATTCATCATATTGAAATCAATGGAATATTATTATTTCATTTATCACCATTTTATCCAATTGAAATCATTGATGAATATACAACTCATACACAAAGTGGGATTTTCAATTTCCCATTTGTATTTTTTGGAAATACATTAAAAGTTATTTCCAAATGAATGTTTCAATATTCGGATCATTATATTATATCTCTCATTTTATTTTCCATATTTTAATTTCACTTTAAATATCCCTTATTGAAAATAAAAACAAAGCGTATCAGTCCATACTTTAGAAAATGGTCTATCCATTATTTCACTATATGTCTACATGATCCTTGATCGATGCATAAAACAATAGTATTTGATTTAGAAAACAAGGTAGTCCCTTACCAACTAAACAATATACCTCATAAAAGGATAAAAAATAAACATTATTTCATCACTTATCTAATTTCATTAGAGGTTGAATATAATACATGAAATACAAATCATTTTTAGAATAATCAACCTGAAATTCCTGCACTCACTTTGACAAACATATCAAAAAAATTAAAGTTCCAAAAGAAAGATATGTGACCTTATGAAACTGCCACATTTCATATTCCATTTATAATTTGAATTACTCCCAATTTTTTAAAATATATTTATCTTTAGTATGAGAGATTATGAAAAAGTACCTCTTCCAATGACATGATCTCTAGGAAATTTCAAAAATGATTAAATTTGATATCAGTTGAAATAATTATTCGGGAAGATTTAGCATTCTTCATTTGTCACCCCCGGGGGAAACACTTATCAACATCTTCATATGGGTGGATCTCTTAAAGAATGAATTTAAAAATGTTACCAGTATTTAGAATACACTATAACGAATTTTTAGATTATGACTGTTCAAATTGGAAAAATTTTACAACCCCAACAAGGATGATTTTCTTCAATACTTAATATTAAGGATACCCAAAATATGAACTATATAAGATGGTATATTCTTTATACTAGTGGTCCAGAACAAGAAATCAAATTATTCACCTTCAAAAAATAAGACCGTCCATTAATTTTATATTTTAATATCAATTTAGGAATCATTCAATGATTTTTAATTTTTCAACATTTCTAGCAAGGATTGAAAACAATAACTACTTCTTATGTTCCCCCCATATAAATTTCTTCACCTCCAATTAACTGCATTATAAGACGAAATATAATAAAAATGGGTTTAAGCTAATAAGGTGGATCCTTCTTGCTTCATTAATGTTATGAATAAGGTTGATAGGATTTTATCAACCATGTTACTCCATTTCCATTACTCTTTACACTAGCACATCTAATCTTTAATTATGATTGAGGATATGTGGATCTTAACACTTCTTCAATGTCTTTATGTGTGAGACTTCTTTATTTAATATGTTTTAAAGAAATTGAATCTCCTAATTAAATAATAAATAATTATTCATGTGTTATGATAATTTCCATGAAATTTCTTATTGTATTTCTGGCCATGTTGCACCTCACATAAAAAGCTTCTTTATCTTCATGAGGAATATTTTCTATAACTTTTCAATAGACATTTCTTGTGCATCTTGTATTTTTCTCATTTCCCTAAATTTTATGAAAAGATAAATAAATTTTCATTAGGAACTGTGGTAGTATGTTTGGATTTTCCCCATGGGTTCTTTTGAGTGACATCTATATTAGTAGTTATTTTGGATGGAAAAAATTTCTTCAACTTCTTGGATTTTAAATCCAATGTCTTATCAATGTACACACTTGAAATATTCTTGGGAGAATTTGTGTTCCAAACATTATTCTAATTTAATTCCGAGGTAGATTCGTTATTCATATGTAGATTTTGTGGTGTTATTTTCTTATCAACTTTTGATAAATGTTTATTTGATCATGTACCAGACTTGTGACCACTTCCATTGCATACATCCGAGACGTTATCAATAATTCCAGATAATTTTACATTATACAGATACTTATTGACCTTTGGATGTTTCTTATTTATCTATCAACTTCCCCCAGACATTTAATTCCATCTTGGCCTAATATTTTGAGTATTGTATCAAATATTTAATGCACAATTCCAAACATGTTTCACCAAAAATATTGACCCACAAATATTTATTTCCTAATATATTCTATATCTTATTTTTTGGTATTGTTCATGATTTTTTATGCTCTCTGTGGGGAACAAATTTAAAAATTATTTTCCTATCCACCTTATTCATGGTGGTAGGATTATTCTCCCCTATATTCATCCCTATTTTTCCAGAAGTTGTTTTCTAAACTACACTGTTTTGTGGAAATAGATTTGGATACTTTACTATAAGAGGGTATGGATGATAAATTATTATTTTCAGTTGCTTGTGATAGATCCTAAAATTAAGTCAGGATATTCTAATAAAATGTTTGATGTTATTTTATTGTAGAATACTCTAGTGAGCATTGAATACCAGTATCCATTGTCACATTCATTTGTGAAGTATCAAAATCCTTCTTCATCAGATTGGAAAAATATACTTTCAAATATAGAAATTTCATATTGAGGATTATTTTTTGGTCTTCAATTATAATAATCTTTTCTTCACATTCCTTATTCATTATAACATGTTCATCTTCATACAACTTAAATTTATTCTGAATCATAGATTAAAGTTACCTATTCATCGTAGATATTTATTCAAATTGTAAACCCTTATCATCAATACTATTTTTCAATTTATCTTAAAATGTATGGATTTTCTATTCTATAGTATTTTTGAATACATATTTCTCTTAAAAATTTTAAAGATATTATGAGGAACTTATTTATACCACCTCTAAATATATTATCCACCACTATAAATACCCAGACCCGAGTAGCCCATATTTGTTTCCTTACATTATTAAATTGGATTAAGATAAAAGGAATCACATCCCAAAGAAAATAAAAATTTAGTAGTTTTAGAAAACTATAAAAATAACCATATCTTATATTACAATTAAATAATTAAAATAAAACATAGAAATTAAATTGATAACACCATTGTTCTCCCAGCTTAACCCTAAATATCATTCACAAAAAACTTCATGACATCCCGGTGAAAAGTAAAGCATAAGAAATGGGTGATATCAAAGGCTCTGTAAGGGTATAAATACAGCATAAGATATCATAAACAATAATAAACTATAATGGCAAGGTGAATAACTGAAACACATGTCATTTAATCAATTACTCGAGCATAATATAAAAGAATAATATATGCTCAAATGATATCATATAAAAAATTCAAATGATCTTGAAAACATTACCATTGATATTTTACTAATTGAATAATCACATGGAATTCAATGAATAATATCATATAGAAGGAATAAATAATGATGGAAATGTAAAACATACTATCAAGGCCTCAATCAATAATTCGAAAAAATGTGTTATCCCTCATCTAAAACACTGTCTAGTTTGTTTAATGAGACCTACTGATTCATTGGGGGTCTATAGAAGGTCCCACCCATAACATACTATGTCCAATAAATTCCTCATATGAAAGTGGTGAAATATAATAAAAATATAATTTTTTTTTGAAACTTTTATAAAAAATTTAATTAACATTCACCATTAAGTAAACATAATCACAATCCATCTAGAGTAATATGCTGATTGATACAAAAATAGTACATCCCTAGTTAGACTAATTAATAACCTTTTAATAGAATATGGTATATGGTATCACAATAAAACAATCTAAATGAAGAAATATATCCAAAAAGTTATATTTACCTAGATGAAAATACATTAAATTATATCGTTGAAAATTTGTTCAGGAAATTAATCTTTAAACATCCCAAAGTGTACCATACCACATTGAAACCTTTTAATTATAAGCCCCATTGAGTAATATCATTAAATTAAACTTATATTATCAGTTCAATAATCATATTAAATATATAAAATTTTAATGTATCATTACATACACCACTCAACAAAAATAAACAGTGTATAAAGCATATGTCTCACAGAAGTAAATGTGAGATGATAAACCTCTTACCTCATGCTTCCATTTAGTGTAGAATTATTTAACCTCATATATAATGGTTGAAAAATGTAATTAACTCATTATGTAACTATATTAAAATTTATAATAACATATTTTTGTATTTTTATAACACCCATTCATTAATAATATATCATTATTTTCATGGATTTGGGTGCATTTGTTTCGTGATTGCATGATCGGTTCATTTTCATATAATTATTGATTTTATTTTCAACTCAAAATAAAACTCTAAAAGTGTAATGAAATTTTATAAATGAACATAAATAATTTTAAATAGTACCATTTTTCATTTTTATTTCATACATAAGGATTATTTATTTGATAAAATGTTAATTAAAATTGTATGGATTAATTTGGCAGTTTTTCTGAATATGAGTAACCTGTTTTGTTTTATTTACCAATATGAGAATATATTAGTTAAAAACATTAAATAGGTCATAATATACATATTAATATGTTATTTAACCACAAAATTAGTTTTATGGCCTTCTGTGAAAGTGATAATGGAAAACGAACAAATTCATTATTCATAGAGATGATTAACTAACATAACTTGGACAATAGTTTCACTTCATTGAATAAGAAAAGATAATAAAAGGGATGGATATATTATATTCAATTAGAAACATAAAATTAAAATATTTAAATTCTTTTTTAATTATTATACCTTGATGTTTGAAATATATAAGGGGAAAGTATAATAAAAAAGAAAATAAGAGAGGTGTTTTGAGAAAATTACGTCATGAATATCACCTACATGGAGGACCCATGAGGATCCCGGATTTGGTGTTTTGATATGAATAGTAGTAATTTAACATGGTATGAGTTATTATGAGAGTTGTTTTTAAATATTTTAGGATCTAGAAGTCTTTTGGGTCAAAATAGGGTGGTGAGGGGTGGCATTATTTCATGAGGAGGGGCGAGTTTTATGTGATTAAATATTGATTATTTTATACATAAAGACAAACACATTGAGGTGGAAGTAATTTATAAATTTTTTTTGGAAAATAAAATTTTATAGTATTTATAGTGTCAATAAATACTTTAACCAACGATTAAATGTTTTTTTATGTATTTTAATCCTTTTCCCTTTTAACTTTAATTTGTTTCATTTTTTACCTATACCACAATAATTTTTATACCATGGTAACTTTGTTATTCCAAAAAAAATAGAATGATATTAACATAAATTTTAGAACCTATAATTCCAAACTTGGAATCCATTTTACCAAATTAAATTCAAATAACTGGTAAAAATATATTTAAAATTAATCACATAGAAACAACAAAAAACCATGTTTTTAAAGTGGAATGTTCAAAAGTTTGAAATGTTTCTATATCAAATTTCAATGAGAAATCGATTACAATGACATAAAATTATTTTAATTATGTATAATTGAACTAATTATACATTAAAAATATTTTAAAATATAATTCACCTATATAAAAGAATTAGGAAAAATGGAGTTTTAATTAAAATTTAGTATTTTTCACTATTCTTCAAAAGATGAACCTTCTCCAAAAAATACCAAAATATAACCATAATATAATCTTGAAATTATTCATTAAAAATGAAATTTATTTTTTCCAATGAAAAGTTACTAATGTTTTAAAATTTATATTTAAATTAGGAACACCATCCAAAGGTGACAAGACTACCTTTAGAAATATATAGCTTTTATGCTTAAAATTGGATTTATTCATATATTATGCCTATAAAATATATTTAATGGTTTTAAAAAAAATTTATTGAATATATAATATATAAATTTCTTTAATATTTTTCAATAATAATAATAATAATATATTTATTATGATAAAATACTATTGTGGTCATAAAAATAGTTTTTTTATCAAAACACATCATGTACATTCAATTGGTTTTCATTTTTATTTATAATTAATTGGTAGCAAGTAATTTTTTTATTGAAATTGGAAAACAATATTTTTATATTGTAATTAATATAATTTACTCATACCATTCCAACAGCTAGGTGATAACTATTATAAAAATATTTTAATAGTTTGTTTAAGTTCAGTGTTCTGTTTAACACAATCTATTGAAGAGATTGAATTTTAAAAGAGGCATACCATAAAACCTTGCGGTGTTACAATATATCATCATTAAATGAATTATTTCCTCCCAATTTTATGTTCCACTTTGAAAATAAAAGGTTGATACTTGAAAATTCCTTTGTGGGAAACCGACACTGTAAATATGGTTAATAATAAATCCCCTTACTAAGAGAGAAAGAGAAATGAGAAGATCATACCTAAATTAAGATTTTTAATAGGATAAATTTAGCAAAAAGGGAAAATTGGGTCATTGAAGAGAGATAAATCTATCATTTGTTGATTGAGAGTGATAGCTAAAATGTTCATCATAATGTGTACCATCACAAAACCATAAATATTTACTGGGTTAATGAGGCCATTGATTCCACATTAAGGAAATTAAAATAATAACATTTTTTTCCAATACCATTTTCCTAGAGTTGAGGTATTTTTTTACCATCCAGATGAAAACTTGAGAAAGTAAACCCACATGATTTATTTTCATTTCATAAGCATAATTTCTTCCAATGTTTCTTCTTTGATCTATCCCCATTTAATTTTTGATCCCATGAGATGGTTATTAAAGATGCATTTTTCATTCATGAAGAAATTTTATGGATCCTAATATCCATAAGTAATTACTTAAGAATATAAATATTTAATGAAACCAAAAATAGATAGAACATGTTATAAAAATATATATCAATATTTCACCTTAATCCATTCCATAAGGGGTTAATCTTAAGACTCATCCAAAAATACATATTTCAAAATTGACATTCTAAAAAGGTCATTAGATTTTCAAAACAAACATAAAATTGGATTTAATAAATAACATAATGTAATTATTAATTTCACATATCAAAAATATGAATACCTTTATGACCTTAAAACCTTATTGAAAATAAGTATGAATCCCAAATAAAATCTTAGATTGTTGAATATATTCTTTATATCTAAACATGTACTTAAATAGCAAAGATAACATAAACCATAAAATCACCAGCCACTTTCATGTGAACAAATAATATCCCATAATAATGTATTTGTAATTATTATTTTAAAATATTGAATATATTAGGCGTTATATTCCATCAATAATGTTTTTTTTACAGAAGATCAAATTGCAATGAAATCACTCCTCATTGTTACTGGTACTAGTCCCCACATGCTTCCAAATCCTTAAATATGTACTGTAGTACATTCCTTATATATCAATGGTTTCTTATAACTAGATCAACATTGATAAATTAATTCTTTAATAAAATTACAAAATAACTTTAATCATTCTATTTCATTCATAAACAATTTTCTAAACATCATCATCTAGTTCCTTAATACCCCATTATTTTCATTTATCATTCATAGTCTCTTCATCATCATCAGTATAAATATTACTTGTACAACCATTCTAATTATATTAATGTGTTTTCCCCTAGGTAATTGATTTTAATAATTACCTTATTTTCCACATTTAAAACATTCAACAATCGATAATACCATAGGGATATCATTATTCCAAACATTCTATTTTCCTAGGAAATTAGTTTATTTATATCCTTCTGTTTACTCCCAAAACATATTCATGTTCCTCTAAGACATTCACATGGTTGTTTCTTCTAACATTCACAACATATTTTCTATCACATTAATTATTTTCACAGTTCCTTATATTTCCATCCATCGACTAAAACAAAAATCAAATTTTGAGAAACATTACTCATTGTGATAAATCATATAGTGATACAGAATAATTAATAGGATGTCTGAATCATGAATCTTTATCAATATATGAATCCTTAGTTTTAATATATGTTATAAATTTTCATTACCAAATCTATAGGATGATATCCTAAACTTATACTTATCCTCAAAGTAAAACAATGTGGTTATATTCCTTAGTCTATGTTTTCCTAAATATAGTTCCCTAGTTTTCTACTAACCTTTCTCTGGTACCAACAATAAATACCTAGAATCCATTATCCCTAAGTCAATGCATTACATTGTTACATTGAAATTATATATAAGTAATAATATCCTAAAGGACCCAATAGTTTAGTAGTTTTTAAAAACTAGATACAGATATATATCTTAGATTTCAATTGAAAACATAAAATACAACATATGAATTTTATTGAGAACACCATTTTTCTCCAAGATTCACCATTCATATCTTTAATAAAAAAATTCGTGACATCCTAAGGAAAAATAAAACATAATAAATGGGTGAGAATAAATTCTCAATTAGGTTATATATACAGAAGAAACTATCATAAACAAGAATTAACAATTCTAAAATGGTAAATAACTAAAACAAATTCCATTTAATCTATAAGATGAGCATAATATGGAAAAATAAAAGATGATAAAATAATATCATGAAAACATTCTCATGATCTAGAATAATTAATCATGTATATTATACTAATAAAATAATCACATGGAAGTCAATGAATAATCTCATAGTGAGGGAATAAATAATTCAGTACGCCTAAAACATACTCTAAAGGCCTAGACCAAGAAGTCTACAAAAAATGGGTAAGGTCTCATCCAAAACCTAGTGCAATTTGTCTTATGAGACCCACCGATTCATCGAGGGGATATAGTATTCCCTAAAGATAAATTACTAATTATAATTGATTCCTCATATAAATGTGGTGAAACATAATAAAAATATATATTTTTATTCAAACTAGAATAAAAAATGTAAATAAAATTCCCATTAAGGAAACATAATCACACACCATCCAATGTAATATGGTGAATTATATCAAACTAATATATGCCCAGTCCGGCTAATAAACAATCAGTTAATATAATATGGTAGATAGTATTATAATAGATCAAAAAAAAAATGAAACACAAGATCCAGAAAAAGATTTTGACATATATTAAAATAAATTAAATGATATCATTGAAATATTATTGAGTAAAATAATATTTAAACATCCCAAAATGTCCCATACCACTTTGAAATATTTAATTATAAGCCCGATGAAGGAACAAAATTAAATGAAATATATGATATCATAATAATAAGTATATTCATGATATAAAATGTAAAATTAGTAGTATATACACCGCACAACAAAAATATGTGCTGAATAGGGACTGTATCTCACAAAATAAAAATTGAGATGAGAAACCCCTGACCTCACACTTCCCTTTAGTGTAGAATTCCTTAAAATCATGTATAATAGTTTAAATAAAGTTATTAACTTATTAAAATAATTTATTAATATTTATAATACCTTATCTGAGGATTTTATAAGACCCACTCATTAATAATATTTCATTATTTTTATGGTTTTGGGTGCGTTAATTTCATGATTTCATTATTTCTTTATTTGTATATAATTGTGGATTTTATTATCAATTGGAAATAAAACTCCAGAAGTATAATGAAATGTTATTAATGAACATCCAGAAGTCTAAATGGTACCATTTATCATTTTTATTGAAGACATGAGGTTGATTCATTTGATAAAATGTCAATGATAAATGTTAGGTTTATTTTTCTGGGTTTTCCAAATAACACTAACTAGTTTCAATTTATTTACTTCTATGAGTATACAATAGATCCAATAAATGAAATAGGTTATAATATAAACACAAGAATACTATTTAACTAAAAAAATAGTATTATTATCAACCATATAGCCGATAATGAAAAAAAAACAAAATCATTATTCATAAAGACGATTAATCGGCTTAATGTGGAAAATAGTTTCCCTTTATTGAATATGGGGATGTTATAAATGGTATGGATAAAAGATATTAATTTAGAAACATAAAATTAAAATATTTTCATTATTATTGAATTACTATTCCTTTATGGAGGAAATATATTAGGATAAGTAGAAGAAGAAATGAAAATAAGATAGGTGTGCTGCGAAAATTACCTATTGAATATCACCTCCTTGGAGGACCATTCGAGGAACATGGATTTGATATTTTTGTGAGAAAATAAGTACAAGGACGTGGGTAGAGTGAGTAGGAGAGGTTATGGTTGTTATTCTAGGATCTATAAGGCTTTTGGGTAAAAATGTGGTGGTGAATGATGGTATTTATACTTGAGGAGGGATGAGTTTTAAGTGACTAAATATTGATTATATTTTATTTAAATCTAACCACATTGTGGTGGAATTAATTTAAACTACTTTTAATAGAAAATAATTATATATAGGACGTTTAGGATTAATATATACCTAAAAAACCATTAATTGTTTTATTTTTTAGGTATTTTAAGGCTTCACTATTTTAACTTTAACCTGTTTTAATATTTACCTGTACGACAGTAAATAATTCTTGTACCATGGAAAAAGTATTATCAATAAAAATTAAAATGGAATTAATATATAATTTTTACCTTGTTATTCAAAATATGGAATAAATTTTATTAAATTCAATTCCATCAATTGGAAAAATAATATTTAATATTTACTCCGCAGGCACAATAAAAAATTGGGTTTTTAACGTGAAAATTTCAAAAGATTGAAATATTTTTATATCAAATTTCAATGAGAAATTGATTAAAATTAACTAAATATGTTTTATTGATATATAATTGAACTAATTATACTTAAAAACAATTTAAAATATATTTTAACCATATAATTTAATTAAATGAAAAAAAACGTTTTAATTAAAATTCAGTATTTTTCACTATTCTCTAAAAAATGAATCTTCTCCAAATAAAACAAATATATCACCCTATGATAATTTTATATTACGATTTCATATATTAAATTTATTTTTTCAAATTAAAGTCATAAATGTTTCAAAATTTATATTTAAAATTGGCGCGCCATGAATAGGCATTAAAACTACCTTTAGAAAAATATAGATTTTTTACGCTTAAAATTATATATATTATTATATTATGATTATCAAACATATTGAATGAATTTAATTTTTTTATTGAATATATAACATATAAATTTTATTAATATATTTCACTACTAGTTATTAATTTAATTTATTATGATAAAATTTCATTGTCATCATAAAGTAGTTTTTTTTGTAAAAAGAAATCCTTTTTGTTCAATTGGTTTTCAATTTTATTTATAATTAATTGGTAACCAATGAATTCATTATAGAAACATGAGTAAACTATATTTTCATAATTTAATTAATTTCATTCATTTAAACCATTCCAACATCTAGGTGATTTCTATTAAAATAATATTTATTTTGTTAAAGTTTAGGGTTCTATGTACCAAAAGATATTAGTGAAATTAAATTTGAGAAGAGGCATACCATAAAATCTTTGGGTGACACAACAATGTGGCTAATATTTTCTATAACACCAATAATTTATTACTACATTGGAGACTAATATATGTTTTCAGAGTTTTTATTTGATCTTCTTCTAACTTATTCTTCACTTTGTTAATTCCACAACACCTGGCATGAAACCCTTGTTCTTTTTTCCCTGCAAGAAAATGAATGTTTCATTTTCTTATTCTTCTATGAGTCACAATAATAAAAATATTTTTTTGATTAATGAACAAAAATCTACCTAACCCAAATGATTATAAATGCATTACATATTGGATAGTTACTTTTTCTTCAACATCTGATATTTAACACACAATAATATGAAATAGAGTATCTGTGTATAGACCTATTTATTCTTCTATATAAAACAGATTACTCTAAAATTTATTATTATTTTTTATACAACCACAAACTTACTTTATGGTTATCGAATCAATAAAATATTAGATCATCTTATCATCATCACAATTAATTTCTCCTTCATTTAGAATTATCTCTGTGTATAATCCTGGAATGAATTATCTGAATTAATCAATACACAATATCCACAATTGATTATACTATCAATTTCGTGTTAGTGAAACTGAATATTTTCAACTACAATTTACACTTCACTGAACATATCATCTTATGAATGTATTGTATTTATTCATGTAATTATCACAAAAACCTCACAAGAGCATAATTCATTATGAGGGAATGTTTTTTTTCATGGTTCATCCTTGCATTATCATTCTCATTTCCATTCATTCACAATTCACTACTTTTATTTTTTATATCCCCCTTAAAAATTAGCATGTGATACTATGTGTATCTATTTATTTTCTCAAATAAAACCACATCACATATGTCAAATATTGTTATTAATATTTTATGTACTTATCTTTTATTTGGGTTCTCTATTGGGAATTCATGTATGCATGTGCATGAAAGCATGCATGCCTTGATATCTTAATCCTTTTTTTCTTGCACTTGTCTTCCCATAAACCTTTCAGACACACTATCCCATTCTTATTGAAATAACTACACATATTAAGTATTAATGTTCAAGTACTTCATTGTGAAAGTATGGTGTGATTGTAAAAATTTGTTTGAGATGTAGTTTCTATTTCTTGAGGTTTTAATGAAAATTTTTATTCCTTTTCACGATCCAGAAGGCCTTCACAAGGAACTATGATAATAATCACTTTTTTTGTATACACAAAAGAAGTATTAGATTATTCTTCATGAAACTAAAATTAGTGAACAACTCAATATTGGCTCATAGAACTGGACATCTTCACACAACATGATGAGAATGTGAACACTACTTGCTTGTCTATGGATATTATTTATATTGGTTGTGCACATATCTCATTCTTGATACCAATAAGTTTCATAGGAGTATTCTTCTTCACAAAGCCGTAAAGTATTGTGAGACTTGTTTCATTCTCACTAAAAACAATTTCACATAGTTACTATGTACTTATATAAAAATGAGAGTAAACAAATTACATCTGTATTAAAACCCTTCACAATGTTAAGGATTCAGTATTTACAGGATGATGATCATCACCTCTTCCCCATTTAATCACTAAAATGTATCATGGTTTTTATGTTGCGTATTTCATCTCCTTAAATTCAAGAAGTAATTAGATATGAATTTTCTATATATAGGATCCAGAAACTGAAATTTCTAGTATAGTTTCTTCATTATAGAATTATCCTTTGAGGTGGTTTCCTCATGTTCATAAATTCATAATTTTATAAACTCATTTTCCAGAATGCCAGAAGTTCTTCCATGTTGATAGGCTACAAATAAGGCCTCTTATAATAGAATTTATAGTTTTTACAAGGAATCTCTATATAAATCATGAAAATGTAGTTGCATGATTCTTTTGATCATGTTCATCTAATCATTTCGAAATTAGTATGATAATAGAAACCTCATGATAGATCAATGGTGGTTTAGCCATCTTCTCTAGTGAAACATAGTGGTTCCATTTAGTAGTGGGAGGAGGAAGAGGATAATGAATTTCAAAAATGTCATGTCTTAATTAAATCTATTATGATAATTGGAGATTGGATGACGCATATTTAATCAATCGGGAATTCAGTGTTGTATGTGTTTGTTTTAAAACACATGAACAATGAATGCTACCCCACAATCCCACATTGAACTCAACATACACGCACCTTCCAGTATATTAGCTAATATATTAATTCTCACCATTAAATATGGAACTAGTTTTAATATCCTAATAAATCCACACCTCATTCGCTCAAGGGATGTGACACACATAGTACATGGGATTCTATATAGGATTCTGTCCCAACCTATTTGCACGACATCAGTTATGCGCTCTACAGGCCCTACCCATGGGCTGAAATTCATTTCATTGGAACTATGATTTACATCTTACACCATGGATGGCTATCCAAGTTTATGTATTCCCATATAATTGACCCCTTGGATATCACAAACATGTTTATGGATATCCTTGGTTGGATAGAAAATGGTTGGCCTTATTTTTTCACAACACATAACTAGTAGAACATGCCAACCCAAACTCCCAATAAAAACATCATGAAGAAAATGATATTTAATGCATTTAATAGGAATGTTTCATAGCCTTTAAATTATATTTTCATGAAATAGATAATATCATGGACCTCTTATATTCCACTTCTTCTTCTGTTTTTTAAATATACATTCCAAAGAACATCAAAATCAAAACCTCAGGCAAATAAATATTTTCAAGGTATTAAAGCTCTCTTCATAGATATATGTATGATACATCAATCATATTAATTATTTTAGAAAAAATTTCACCTTTTTACACATGTAATTTTAACTTATAAATAGTTCAAAAATCATCATACCTTTTTGGATAATTATTCTTCCCTCATATCGAAAATCATTTTCTAAATCGATAACAATTCTTCAGGAATCATATTTGAAACTCATAGTCTTAAATATATGTTTCATGAAATATCAATAATTTATTACATAAACGAAAAACCGTTGACTTTGTAAATTCATCATCATATTGGCATCAATGGAGTCCTCCTATTTTATTTATCACCACAGTCTACCAATGAAAATCATTGAAAATAAATACAACTCAAACAAAAAATGGGCTCTTAAATTGTTCAGGGGATCGAGGGTTAGGTTGGATAGGATGTAATATGGGTGTTAGGATGAGGCTTTGGGGTTAATGGAATTGTGTTTTGGGGCAGGGGTTTAGGGGGATGGGCTTAGGTTTAGTTTTATGAGTATTGGGGGGGGGGTAGTTTTAGGGGGTAGGGTTTGTGTTGAGGGTAGGGGTGTTAGATAACATGGTTTAGGTTAGTTAGTATGGGTTAGGGGTGGTTATTTTTAGGGGGTAAGGGGTTAGTTTAAATTAGAGTGAGAGGGTGGGTTATTTTGGGGAGGGGTGGGGTAATTTTAGGAGGTTGTGGGTTAGGAGGATTATAGGGGTATTGGTATTAGGTTAGGGAAAAGAGGTGTTGTTGGTTTGGGTGGGTTATGGGGGTTTATAATTAGGATAATGGTATTTAGGAACGAGGGTTGGGTTTTTTAGGGGGGGGGGGGTTCTGGGTGGGGGTAGTATTAGGGGTAGGGAGTTGGGATGAGATTATGGATGTTAGGGGGGATAAGGATAGGGTTTTGGGTAGGGGTAGGTTTTTGTTTTAGGGGGATAGGGTTAGTATTTTTCTTAAGGGATATTGGGGGGGGGGTTAGGTTAAGGATAGGGGGTTGTGTTAGTGGATCAGGGATTAGGCTAGGTGTATGTGCTAGTGGGGTTAGGTTTTAGATTAATGGGGTAAGGGTTATGTTTTTTAGAGGAATTGGGAGGGAGATTATGATTTTAATAGGGGGTTTGTTTAGGGGATATAAATACATCATCCATCCATTATATTATTTATTTTTATATATTTTAAGCTTTAACCCTTTTAACTTTAACCTATTTTATTTTTTACCAATACTGCCGTAAATAATTTTTTTCGTTGTTAACTATTTTGTGAATAAAAATTAAAATGTAATTAATAAATAATTTGAGCCTTATTATTTAAAATATGGAATCAATTTTACTAAATTAAATTCAAATAATTAGTTAAATTAGATATAAAATCAACCTCCCAGACACAAAGAAAGGCTATGTTTTTAAAGTGAAAATTTAAAAAGTTTGAAATGTTTTTATATCAAAATTCAATGAGGAATTTATTCAAATTAAACAAATTGTTTTTATCAATGAATAAATTAACTAATTATAGTTTAAAACTAATTTAAAATATTTTTTAACTCCATAAATGAATTTTATTAAAAAGTAGTTTTGAATTAAAACATATTAATATTCACTATTCATCAAAAAAATGAAACTTCTTCCAAAAATACCAAAATTTCACCGTAAAATAATTTGGATATTAAAATTTTAAAATTTTAATTTATTTTTACAAATAAAACTTATAATATCTTAGAAATGTATTTTTAAAACTGCTGTTCCATCATAATGCAACAAAACTACCTTTATAAAAATATAGATTTTTATGCTTAAAATTGGATTTATTATTATCTTGTGACTATCAAATATATTGAATGAATTTTATTTTTTATTGAATATATGACATATAAATTTTATTTATATATTTTACTAATAGTTATGAATTTAATTTATTATGATAAAATTTCATTGTAATCACATAAATAATTTTTTTTGTAAAAGGAATTCATTTGTGTTCAATTGGTTTTAATTTTTATTTATAATTAATTGGTAACCAATGAATTCATTTTATAAACATGAGTAAATTATATTTTTATAATTTAATTAATCCCATTCATTTCCAACATTATAATTTTGAGTGATATCTATTATAATAGTATTTAGTTTGTTTAGTCTTGGTATTCTGTGTACCATAAGATATTAAAGAGATTGAATTTAAGAAGAGGCATACAAAAAAATCATGGTGCATCACAACAATGTTGAAAATATTTTTTTAACACCAAGAAAGTATTCCAAAATTGGAGACTACTATTGGTTGTCATATTTTTTCTTTGATCTTCTACTAACTTATTCTTTACTTGGTTACTTCCACAGCACCTGGTAAGAAACCCTCTTTTTTCTTCCCAGTAACAAAATTAAAGTTTCACTTTCTTCTTCTTCTATCATTCAAAATAATATAAATATTTTTCGAATTGATGAACCAAAATCTACCTAACACAAATGATTATAAATTGATTACAGATTGTATAGTCACTCTTTCTTCTATGTCTAATATTTGACACACAGTAATATGAAATAGAGTAGTAGTGTATTTACCTCTTTATCTTTCAGTGTAAAACTAACTACTCTAAATATTATTATTCATTTTACAAGAATAAAAAACTTCTTTTATGGTTATTGAAACAATAAAATATTAGATCAACATGTCATCATCATAATTAATTTGTCCTTTAGTCAGAATGATATATGAATATAAACGGGGATTGAAATAACTTAAATTAATCCATACACAATATCAATAATTGTGTATAATATCGATTTATTCTGAGTGAAACTGAATATTTTCAACTACTAGTTACAATGCACTGAACATCTCATCTTATGTAAGTAGTTTATTTATTCATGGAATTATCAAAAAACCTCAAATGAACATAATTAATTATGAATGCATGTTTTTTACAGTTCATCCACACAATATCATTATCATTTCCATTCATTCACAGTTCACTATTTTTATTTTTCATACCTCCCTTAACTTCCAGCAAGTGCAACAATACGGAACTATTTATTTTTATCTAATAAAAAAAATCACATATATCAAATATTATTCTTAATATTTTATGTACTTATCCTTCGTTTGGGTTCTCTATTGGGCATTAATGTATGCTTGTGCATGAAATCATGCATGCCTTGATTTCTTAATCCATTGGTTATAGCACTCTTCTTCCCATAAACTTGTTAGACACATTGTCCCCTTCTTATTGAAATAACTATACATAGTATGTATTAATCATCACGTACTTTATTGTGAAAGTATGGTGTGATTATAAAAAATGGTTTGATATGTGGTTTCTATCGCTTAATGTTTTAGCACAAAATTTTCTTCCTTTTCACAATACAGAAGGCCTTCAAATGGAACTGTGATAATAATAACTATTCTATGTATACATAAAATAAGTATTAGTTTGTTCTTAATGAAAATAAAATCAATGAACAAATCAATACTGGCTCATAGAACAGAACATCACCACTCAACATGATGAGGATGTGAACACCAGTTGCTTGTATATGGAAAATCATTATATAGGTTGTGCACAGATCTCATTCGCGAATCAATGTAGGTTCTTGTGAATCCCCTTATTCACAAATCCTTAAAGTCTTATAAGACTTGTTTCCCTCTCAAAAAAATAACTCTTCATAGGTACTCTATATTTCTATAAAAATGAGAGTAAACAAATTATGTGAGTATTATAACCCTTCACGATGTCACATATTCAGTATTTATAGGAATGTTATAATCACCTCTTTCTCATCCAATCACCAAATTGAATATTGGTTTTTATGTTTTCTATTTCATCTATTTAAATTCAAAAATTAATTAGACATGAATTCTCCTTATATAGGATCTAAAAACTAAAAATTCTAGCATATTTTATTCATGAATGAATTATCCTTTGTGGTGGTTTCCTAATGTTCATGCATTCATAAAGTCATAAAATTATTTTCTAGAACTTCTAAAGGTCCTCATTGTTGATAGACTAACCAGAAGGCCTCTTGTAACTGAATTTATAGTTTTTGAAAAGGATTCTCCATATAAATCATGGAAATGTAGTTTCATGATTCTTTTAATCATGTCTATATAATTATTTTGACCCTAGTATGATAATAGAAGCCTCAGGGTAGACTGATGGTGGTTTATCCTTCTTCTCTAGTGAAACATAGTGGATCGATTGAGTTGTGGGAGGAGGAAGACGATGATGAATTTCAGAAAATTCATGTCATAATTAAATCCTTGATCATGGGAGATTGGATGAACCATATTTAATCAATCGGGAAGTATGTGTTATATGCATTTGTTTTGAAACACATGAACAATGAATGCTACCCCACTTTCCCACATCGAACTCCACATACACCAACATTCTAGTATATTAACAAATAGATGAATTGTATCTATTAAATTTGGAACCAGTGTCAATATCCTAATAAAACAACACCTCATTCCCTCTTGGGATGTAACACACTTATTTCATGGGATTCCCCAGAGGATTATGGCCCAACCTATGTGCACACCTTCAGTTATGTGCTCTATGGTCTCTACCCATGGGCCCAAATTCATTTCCTGGGCTCTATGATTTCCCTCTTCCGCCATGTATGGCTAGGGAAGTTTATGTCTTCCCATACAATTTACCCCTTGGGTCTCAAAAACATGGTTGAGGATATCCTTGGTAGGCTGGAAAATGGTTGGCCTGATTTTTTTGCAACACTTACCTAGTAGAATACGCCAACCCAAACTCACAATAAAAATATCATGAAAAAATGATATTACATGAATATAATATGAATGTTTCATGGCCGTTAAATAATATTATCATAAAATAGATGATATCATGGACTTTTTATATTCCACTTATTCTTTTATTTTAGGAATATATATTCTAAATAGCATAAAAAACAAAACCATGTGAAATAAATATTTTTATGGTATTAAAATTCTCTTCATACAAAGATGTATGAAACATCAATCATATTCTTTATTTCTAAATTTTTCACCTTTTTAGACATGAAATTTTCACTTCGAACAAGTTCAAAAATATTCATATCTTTTAGGACAATTACTCATCCCTGATATTGAATATCATTTTCTTAGTTGATAATAATTATTACTGAATCACCTTTGAAATTCAATGCCTTCAATAGATGTTTCTTTAAATATCAAGACTTGAGGATGTAAACAAATGACCATTATATTTGGAAATTCTTCATCATATTGGCATCAATGGAGTCCTCCTATTTCATTTATCACCATAGTCAACCAATGGAAATAATTGAAAAAAATACAAATCAAACATAAAGTGAGATCTTTAATTGATTAGGATATCTAAGGTTAGGTTGGATATGATGGAATTAGGGGGGTTTAGATGAGGCTATGGGGTTAACTGAATAGTGTTTTATGGTAGGGGTTTAGGGGGATGGAGTTAGGTTTAGTATTAGGAGTATTAGGGGACTAGGGTGGATGGGGGTAGTTTTAGTGGGTAGGGGTTGGGATGAGTCTAGGGGTGTTATGGAACTTGGGTTAGGTTAGTTATTGTGGGTTATGCATGGTTATTGGGAGGGTATGGGGTTAGTTTAAATGGTAGGGGAGGGGTGGGTTAGTTTAGGGAGGGGGGTAATTTTAGAAGTTTGGGGTTTAGAGGATTGTAGGGGTATTGGGATTAGGTTAGGGACAATGGGTTATGTTTGTTTGAGTGGGTTATGGGGGTTTAGGATAAAGATAATGGTATTGAGGATTGAGGGTAAGGATTTTTTGGGTGGGTTTGGGATTGGGGGTAGTTTTAGGGGTAGGGTGTTGGGATGAGGTTATGGATATTAGGGGGGATGAGGGTAGGGTTTTGGGTAGGGGTTGGGTTTTAGTTTTATGGGGAGCGGGTCAGTATTTTGTTTAATGGATATTGGGGGTGTGGAAGGATTATGATAGGGGTTAGGTTAGGGGATCGGGGATTAGGCTATGGGTATGGGCTGGGGGGGTTATGTTTTAGATTTATGGTGTAGGTGTTAGGTTTTTTAGAGGCACTAGGAGGGAGTTTATTATCCTACATGGGGGTTAGTTTAGGGTATTTAAATAACTCATCCAACCATTAAATTATTATTTTTAGGTATTTTAAGCCTTTACCATTTTAGCATTAACCTATTTCATTTTTTACCTACACTGCGATAAATAATTTGTTTTCTTGTTAAATTTTTTGTGAATAAATTAGAAAATGACATTAATACTTAATTTGGGACTTCTTATTTAAAATTTTAAATACATTTTAATAAATTCAATTCATATAATTGGTAAAATTAGATTTAAAATTAACCTCTGAGACACAATGAATGACTAGGTTTTTAAAGTGAAAATTGCAAAAGTTTGAAATGTTTTTTTATCAAATTTATATGAGGAAATTATTCCAATTAAATAAATATTTTCCATAAAATAATAATTTAACAAACTATTATTTAAATCCAAATTAAAATATCTTTTAACTATATAAAATAATTTGATTAAAAATGAGTTTTTAATTAATTTTTTTTATTATTCATTATTCTTTAAAAAAATGAAACTTCCCTAAAAATACCACAATTTCACCTTAAGATAATTTTTATATCAATATTTTAAAATTTTAAATTATTTTTACAAATGAAACTTATAAAATCTTAAAAATTTATTTTTAAATTTGGGGTGTCGTCAAAAGGAAGAAAAACTACCTTTAGAAAAATATAGATTTTTAATGCTTAAAATTGGATTTATTATTATCTTAAGACTATAAAACATATTGAATGAATTTAATTTTTTTATTGAACTTATAACATATAAATTTTATTAATATATTTCACTAATAGTTATTTATTTAATTTATTATTATAAAATTTCATTTTCATCATAAAAATTGTTTTTTTGTAAAATGAAATCCTTTTTGTTCAGTTGTCTTTAATTTTTATTTATAATTATTTTTTAACCAATGAATTAATTTTATAAACATGATTATACTATATTTTACTAATTTAATTATCCTCATTCATTTCCACCATTCCAACTGCCAGGTGATGGCTATTATAATAATATTTAGTTTTTTTAAGCTTGGTGTTCTGTGTACCATAAGCTATTAAAGAGGTTGAATTTAAGAAGAGTTATAACATAAAATCATGGTGTGTCAAAACATTATTGCTAAGTTTTTTTGGTAACACCAAAAAATTATTCTACCATTGGAGACTATTATTGGTTGTCGTAGTTCTTATTGTATCTTCTATAAACTTATTATTCACTTTGTTACTTCCACAACACCTGGCAAGAAACCCTTCATCTTTATTCTCAGCAAAAAAATGAAAGTTTCACATTCTTCTTCTTCTATAAGTCACAATAATATTAATATTTTTTCGATTAGTTTAGAAAAATCTACCTAAACCAAATGATTATAAACAGATTACGGATTGGATAGTCAAGTTTTCTTATATGTATGATATTTCACAGACAATAATATGCAATAGAGTAGTAGTGTATTGACCTCTTTATTCTTCAGTGTAAAACTGAATACTCTAAAATTATTATTCTTTTTTCTATAATCACAAACTTCCTTTATGGTTATTGAAACACTAAAAAATTAGATCATATTATCATCATCATAATTAATTTCTCTTTCATTCAGAATGATCTGTGAATATAATCATGGAGTGAATCATCTGAATTAATCAGTAAACAATATCAACAATTGTGTATAGTATATATTTCCTCTTAATGAAACAAAATATTTTCAACTACTAGTTACACTGCACCAAACATCTCCTCTTATGTATTCATTTTAGTTATTCATGGAATTATCACAAAATCCTCAAGTGAACATAATTCATTATGAATTCATGTTTTTTTCATTGTTTCATCCATACATTATCATTCTCATTTCCATTCATTCACTGTTCACTGGTTTTATTTTTCATATCTCCCTTAACATCTATCAAGTGAAACTATGTGAAACTATTTATTTTATAAAATAAAAACCGATCACAGATATCAAATATTGTTATTATTATTTTATATACATATATTTTGTTTGGGTTATCTGTTGGACATTCATGTATTCATGTGCGTGCAATAATGCATGCCTTTATTTCTTAATCCTTTGTTTCTCACACTCTTCATCCCATTAACTTGTCAGACACATTGTTCCCTTCTTATTGAGATAAATTCCCATAACAGGTTTTAATCTTCAAGTACCCCATTTTGAAATTATGTTTTGATTATAAAAAATGGGTTGAGATGTAGTTTCTACTGCTTTTGGGTTTAACAAAAAAATTTCTTCCTTTTCACAATCAACAAGGCCTTCACATGGAACTATGATAATAATCAATTTTTGTGTATACAAAAATGAAGTATTAGTTTGTTCTTCATGAAACTAAAAGGAGTGAACATCTCAATAATGGCTTATAGAACTGTACATCTTCACGCAACATGATGAGGATTTGAAAAACAATTGTTTGACTATAGAAAATACTTCATATAGGTTCTACACAAATCTTATTTGTGGAACCAAGAAGGATCAGGGGAGTCCCCTTATTCACAAATCCATAAATTCTTGTGAGACTTGTTCCCTCCTCACTAAAAGGAATTCTTCATAGGTACTCTGTATTTCTATAAAAATGAGAGTAAAAATATTATGTGAGTCATATAACCCTTCACGATGTCGAGGGTTCGGTATTTATAGAAATATTATCATTACCTCTTTCTAATTCAATCATTGACTTGAATCTTGGTTTTTATGTTGCGTATTTCATCTCTTTAAATTAAAAAATTAATTAGATATGAATTATCCAAATATAAGAACCAGAAACTGAAAATTCTCTCATATTTTCTTCATGGTAGAATTATCCTTTGTGGTGGTTTCCTCATTTTCATGCATTCATAATGTCATAAACTCATTTTATAGAACTTATGAAGTTCCTCCATGTTTATATACAACTCAGAAGGCCTCTTGTAACTGAATATGTAGCTTTGAAAATGCATCTCCATATAAACCATGAAATTTTTTTGGATGATTCTTCATATCATGGTCATCTAATCATTTCAACCTTAGTACGATAATAGTATCCAAAATTTAGACTGGTGGTGGTTTAGCCGTCTTCTATAGGGGAACATACCGGTTCTATTGAGTGGTGGGAGGAGGAAGACGATGATGAATTTCAAAAAATTCAAGTCTTAATTAAATCGATGATCAAGGGAGATTGGATGACCCAGATTTAATCAATCAGGAAGTCAGTGTTATATGCATTTGTATTAAAACACTTGAACAATGAATGCTACCCCCTAACCGAAATTGAACTCTGTATACGCCTACCTTCCAGTATATTGGATAATAGATGAATTCTCACCATTAAATTTGTCACCAGATTCAATATCCTAATAAAATTGAACCTCATTCCCTCATGGGATGTAACACACATAGTCCATGGGATTCCCCACAGGCTTCTGGAAAAATCTATGTGCACGCCATCAGTTATGCTCCCTACGTTCCCTACCCATGGGCCCAAATGAATTTCATGGGCACTATTATTTTCCTCTCCCTACATGGATGGATAGAAAATTTTAGGTCTTCCCATATAGTTTACCCCTTAGGTCTCACAAACATTGTTGAGGATATCCTTGGTTGGCTGGAAAATGGTTGGCCTTATTTTTTTGCAACACTTACCTTGTAGAATATTCCAACCCAAACTCCCAATAAAAACACCACCCAAAAATGATATTACTTGCATTTAATATGCATGATTCATGAACATTAAATAATCTTATCATGAAATAGATAATATCGTGGAATTTTTATATTCCACTTCTTCTATTTTTGGCATATACATTTCAAAGTACATCAAAATAAAAACCCCATGTAAATAAATATTTTCATGATCTTAAAATTATCTTCAAACATAGATGTATGATACATCCATCATATTCAAAATTTCACATTTTTACACTTATAATTTTAACTTAGAACTAGTTCAAAAACCATTATATCTTTTAGGATAATTATTCATCCCTGATATCGAATATAATTTTACAAATCGATAACGATTCTATAGGTATCACCTTGGAAACTCAATGTCTTCAATAAATGTTTCTTGAAATATCAAGACTTGAGGATGTAAACCAAGAACCATTGTCTTTGGAAATTCTTCATCGTATTGGAATCAATGGAGTCCTCCTATTTCTTTTATCACCATAGTCAACCAATGAAAATCATTGAAAACAAATACAATTCAAACATAAAATGGGATCTTCAATTGTTTAGGTGATTGAAGGTTTGGTTAGATATGATGTAATTGGGGGGTTAGTATGAGGCTAGGGGATTAATGCAATAGTGTTTTAGGTTAGGGGTTTAGGGGGGATGTGGTTAGGTTTAGTTTTTTGAGTATTAGGGGGGGAGGGTGGATTTATGTGGGGGGTGTAGTTTTAGGGGGTCAGGATTGGGATGATTATAGGGGTGTTAGATAACATGGGTTAGGTTAGTTATGGTGGGTTAGGGGTGGTTATTTTTTGGGGGGATGTGGTTAGTTTAAAAGGGAGGGTAGGGGTGGGTTAGATTAGGGAGGGGTAATTTTAGGGGGTTGGGGGTTAGGAGGATTCTAGGGGTATTGGTATTAGGATAGGGACAATGGGTGTTGTTATTATGGGTGGGTTATGAGGGTTTAGGATAAGGATAAGGGTATTGAGGATCGAGGGTTTGGTTTTTTAAGGTGGGTTTGGGGTGGGGGTAGTTTTAGGGGTAAGGTGTTGGGATGAGGTTATTGGTATTAGGGGGTATGAGTCTAGGGTTTTGTGTAGGGGGTTAGGTTTTAGTTTTAGGTGGAGGGGGATCGGATTTTGTTTAAGGGATATTGGGGGGGGGGGGGGGGGTAGGATTAAGATATGGGGTTAGGCTAAGGGATCAGGGATTATGTTAGGGGTATGGGCTGGGTGTAGGGTGAGGTTTTAGATTTATGGGTTAGGGGATTGGTTTTTAGAGGTATTGTGAGGGAGTACATGAAATTTATTGGGGTTTAGGTTAGGGTTTATAAATACCTCATACAACCATTTAATTATTTATTTTCAGGTATTTTATGACTTTAATTTTTATCTTTAACTTATTTCATTTTTTACCTGTACTGTTGTAAATAAATTTTTTACATTGTTAAATGGTTTTTGAATAAAAAAATTACTATAATATATAATTTGAGACTTCTTATTTAAAATATGGAATACATTTTAATAAATTCAATTCAAATAATTAGTAAAATCATATTTTAAATTATCCTCCAAAACACAATGAAAGAGTAGGTTTTTAAAATAAAAATGTCAAAAGCATGAAATGTTTTTATATAAAATTTAAATGAGTAATTTATTGAAATTAAATAAATTTTTTTATCAATGAATAACAGGACTAATAATAATATAAAACTAATTTAAATTATATTTTATCTATATAAATGAATTTGATTAAAAAGTAGCTTTTTAATTAAAATTTGTTATTATTCAATATTATTCAAAAAATGAAACTTCTCTGAAAATACAAAAATTTCTCTCTATGATATTTTTTATATTACTATTTGAAAATTTTACTTTTTTATTAAAATAAAACTTATAAAATCTTAAAAATATATTTTTAAAACTACTGTTCCATCGAAAGGATTCAAAACTACCTTAAGAAACATTATTATTTTTTATGATTAAAACGTGATTTAATATTATATTATGCCTATAAAATATATTGAGTGATTTCAAGAACTTTTTTTGAATATAAAAAATAAAAATTTCAATAATATATTTCACTAATAATGATTAATTGAATTTATTAAGATAAAATGTCATTGTGAAAATGGAAATAGTTTTTTATAAACACACATCCTTCATGTTCAATTGGTATTCATTATTATTTATAGTTAATTAGTAACCAACAAATTCATTTTATAAACACGTGTAAACTATACTTTCATAATTTAATTAATATTTTTCATTCCCACCATTCTAATATCTAGGTGATAAATATCATTAAAATATTTTGGTTGTTTAAATTTTATATTTAGTGTAGTATAATCTATTTAAGAGATTGAATTTAGGAAGTGGCATACCATAAAATCATGGGGTGTTACAACCATGTTGATATGATTTTTTGTAAGACCATGAAATCATTAAACATTTTGAGACTATTTTTGGATGTCATAGTGCTACTGTGATATTATAATAACTTCTTTTTCACTTTGTTACTTACACAACACCTGGAATGAAACCTTTATATTTTCTTCCTAGAAGAAAATTGAAAGCTGGAATTTCTCCTTCTAATATCTATCACAATAATATGAATATGTTGTGGATTAATGAACCAAATTATCCATGAATCAAACTATAATAAACTAATTTTATTTTTTCCAGTCACTTCTTCTTCTACCTCTGAAATTTGACAAAAAATAATATGCAATATGGTTTTAGTTTCTTGACCTATTTCTTCTTCAGTATAAAAATGACCGCACTAAAACATATTCTTATTCTTGCTATAGTCACAAAATTACAATGTGATTATCGAAACACTAAAATCTCAAATAATTTAAGAATAATCTAAATTAATTTCTCTTTTAGGAAGAAAAATCTATCAATATAACCGTGGAGTGAATTATCTAACTTCATTGATGCACAATTTTATCAATTGAGTATATAATAGGTTTCTTCTTAGTGGAACTAAATTTTTTTCAAACACTAATTTCACTGCACTAAACATCTCAAATTGTTCTTTTATTTTAGTTATTCATGGAATTATCAAAAAATCATCAGATGAATATAATTCATTATCGATACAATTTTTTTCGTGGTTAATGAATTCATTATCATTATCATTAAAATAAATTCACACAACACTATCCTTATTTTTTTTATCATTATTATCTTTGTGGAATTGAAACTATTGCGAACTGTTTATTTTCAAAAATAAAAACCCTTCACATATATCAAATATTTTTTTAATATTATATATATACTTTTATTCTGTTTGGGTTCTCTTTTGGGAATTCTAGTATGGATGATCATGAATGCATGAATTACTTGATTTATTTCTCATTTTTTTCACTCTTATTAATCTAAACTAGTTAGACACACTTTCAACTTATTCTTAAAATTAGATCAAAAAGTGTGTATTAGTCTTTATGTACTCCTTCGTGAAAATATGGAACACTTGGGAGAAATGGTTTGAGATGTAGTTTCTCTCACATAAGGTGTTAGCATGTCCCATTCTTCCATCCCACAATATAGAAGGCCTACACACAGAACTATGATAATAATTAAATTTCTTGTGTATACATCGAAGAAATATTAATTTGTTCTTGATGAAACTAAAAGTAGTAAAAAAACTCAATATTGGCTCATAGAACATAAAATATTCATGAATAATGATGAGGTTGTGAGCACCAGTTACTTTTAAACGGATTTTATTAACACATGATGTGTAAAAATATCCATTTCAAAACCTAGAAGTTTCATGGGACTCCCCTTCTTCATAGAGACTTGAAGGCTTGAAAGAGTCATTTCCTCCTCACTAAAAATAATTCTTCATAGGTACTCTATATTTATAGAAAAAATAAGAGTAACATATATGTATGAGTGGTAGACCCCTTAATGACATCAAGGATTTAGTATTTATAGCTAGATGATCATCAAATCTTCCTCATTCAATCACAATCTTGAATCCCAATTCTTATGTTATGTATTTAATCTATTTAAATTTCCAAAGGAATTAGATATTAATTCATCAAATGAAGGATCCTTGACACTGAAAATGGAGGAATGTTTTCTTAATGAAAGGATTATACTTTATTGTGGCTTCCTCATGTGCATGCATTTATTAAGACAAAAAACTCATTTTCTAGAACTCTTAAAGATTCACCATGTTGATAGATTGCTTGGAAGACCTCCTGTAAGAGATTTTGTAGTTTGGAAAAGGTATACCTATATAAATTATGAAAATTTTGTTGCATGAATCTTTAAATCATTTTCATCTTATCATTTTGACCTCTGTATGAACATTGAAGCCTCGGGTTAGACTGATGGTGGTTGGGCCTTCTTCTCTGGAATAACATCGTGGAGCCATCGCGGGGTTGGAAGAGGAAGATGACGATTCCATTCAAAAAAATTGCATGAATTAAATAATTCCATGAGAAAGGTAGATCTAATGAACCAGATTTAATCAATATGGTAGTCAGGGTTATTTGTATATGTTTTAAAACCTATGAATAGAGCATGTTACCCCGCTATCCCACATAAAATTCGGCATGTTCCTCCCTTCTGGTGTATAAGCTAATCGATGAACGGTCATCATTCAATTAGGATATAGTTTCAATATCCGAATAACACTATAAATCATTCCATCATAGGATGTAACACACATAGTCTATGGGCTTCCCTACAGGTGTCTAGCCCAACTTATGTGTGTGCCTTTAGTAGTGCACCCTATGGGCCTTACACTTGGGATGACCTCAATTTCATGGGAAATATTATTTACCTGTCCCATCATATATTTGTAGACCAGTTGAGGTCTTCCAGTGAGGTTAGCCCCTTGTTCCCCAAAAGTATTGTTGAGGATCTCCTTGGTTGGCTGGAAAATGGTTGGACTTATTTTTTGGAAACACTTACCTATTAGAATATTCCAACCAAAACTCCCAAAAAACATCATTAAAAAAATGATATTATATGAATTTCAGATTCATGTTTCATGGAATTCAAATAATACTCTCATTCAATATAGAATATCATTGAATTACTAAGTCCATCTTCATCTTCTCTTTCTAGATTATGCATTCCAAAGAACATCAAAATAATACCCTCATGAAAATAAATATTTTCACAATCATAAAATTATCTTCATCCACAGATGGATTGTGTATCAATCGTATTCATTGTTGAAGAAAACGTGTCACATTTTTTTCCATGTACTTTGAACTTATAATTAGTTCAAAAATCATCGGATCTTTTAGAATAATTATTAAACCATGACATCAAAAGTAATTTTCTAAATCCATAACAATTGTCTAGGATTCACCATTGATACTAAAATTCTTTAGTATTGTTTCTTGAAATATCAACACATGATGACCTCAACCAATCTCCATTAACTTTGGAACTTCTTTATCATAATGACATAAATGGAGTCTTTTTATTTCATTTATCACCATAATCATCCAATTAAAATTGTTGAGGAAATACAATACATACATAAATTTGGTTCTTAATTTGGTTAGGGGCTTATAGGTTAGGTACGATAGGGTGTAATAAGGGTGTGAGTTAGTTTTAGGGTATGTGGGCCTAGGTTGAGACTAGGGGGTTATGGGATATGAGTTTAGTGTATGTGTTTATAGTGGATTGGGTTAGTTTTAGTTATAGGAGTATTGTGGGTGTGGGTGGGATTAGGGGTGTTATAGGCTGGGTTAGTTTTAGTAGTTTGGGGTTGGGATGAGGGTAGGGGTTTTGGGGCTCAAATGTTAGGTAGGATAGGGTGGGTTTGGTGTGGTTAGTTTTAGGGGATATGGGGATAGTTTTAGAAGGGTGGGAGAGGTGTGGTTTAGTTTAGGATGGAGGGGGATTGGGATTATTTTTAGGGGGTTGGGGGTTCGGATGATGCTACAGGTATTGGGATTATTTTAGGAAATAGGGGTGAGGTTGTTTTTTCTAGGTTAGTGGGGGGTTGTGTTTGGGGGTCAAGGGTCAGGATTCCGTTATGGGTCATGGGTGGGGATAAGGTAATAGTAATGGGTAGGGATATAGGGCTTATTTTTATGGGGGAGGGGGTTATGTTTTAGTTTTAGGGATTTGGGGGTAGGATTAGGCTAAGAGGTTAGGTTAGGGTCTCGAAGATTATTCTAGGGGTTTAGGTTTTAGATTTAGGGGGTAGGGGTTCAGTTTTTTTGGGTCATTGAGAGGGTGGTTACTATTAGGATTGGGATATAGGTTAGGGTCAAGAAATATATCAAGAAAACATTAATTCTTTATTTTTCAGGTATTTTAATCCTTTATCCTTTTAACTTTAACCCATATATTTTTTTTCTTACCCTGCGGTAAATAATTTTTTTTACCATGGTCAATTTTTTATGAATAAAAATAAAAATGAAATTACTACCTAATTTTGATATTCTTATTCCAAAATGGAATCTATTTTACTAAATTCAATTCATAGAGTTAGTAATATCATATTTCAAATTAATCCTACATACATAATGTAAAAGCAGGGTTTTAACTTGAAAATTTCATAAGTTTGAAAAAAATTTATAAACAAATTCAATGAGAAATAGATTACAATGAAATAAATTGATTTTATTGATATTTAATTGTACTAATTATACTTTAAAAATAATCTAAAATATAATTTAACTATATAAATGAATTATATTAAAAATAATTTTTTATTTAAAATTTAGTAATGGTCATTATTCTTTAAGAAATGATGATTTTCTAAAAAATACCAAAATTTTACCCTAATAATATGTTTGTATTATTAATTCAAAAAATAATATTATTTTTTAAAATAAAACTTATGAAATTGTCAAAATTTATATTTAAAATAGGTTTTCCATTGAAAGGTAGAAAAAATTAATTTATAAATATATAGTTTTTATGCTTTAAATTGGATTTATTCTAATCGTAAGCCTATAAAATACACTGAATGAATTTAAAAATATTTGATTGAATATAGAACATATATATTTAATTAATCTATTTAAAAAATAGTTATTAACATAAATTATTATGATAAAATTTCAACATGGTCATAAACCATGTTTTATATAAAATAAAATCCTTTAGGAACAATTGGTTTTCATTTTTATTTATAATTAATTGGTATACAACGAGTTCATATTATAAACATGAGTAAACGCTGTTTTCTTAGTTTAATTAATCTCATTAATTCAAAACATTATAATGGCTATGTGACAGCTATTATAACAATATTTATATTTTTTAAGATTAGTGTTTCGTGTAACGTATGCTATTAAAGAGGTTGAATTTAATATGAGGAAAACCATAAAATCTTGGGGTGTTATAATCTTGTCGATAAGATTATTTTTAACACCACGAAATTATTCCAACTTGTGATACTATTGTTGGATTTCATAGTGCTACTTTGATCTTCTACTAACTCCTTAACCTTATTACTTGCACAAAACCTAGCAAGAAACCCTTCTTATTTCTTCCCATTAGCAAACTAAAAGTTTCATTTTTTTCTTATTCTATAATTAAAAATAATATCAGTATGTTTTGGATTATGAAACCAAATTCTACCTTACAAAAATGATAATAAAATGATAATATATTGTCAAATCCCTTCTTATTATACCTCAGATATTTACCCACAATAATATGCAATAGAGTAGTAGTGTTTTAATCTATATCTTATTCACTAAAAAATTTATTTTACTAAAATATCATCTTCTAATTTATAGGATGAAAAAATTCCACTGATATTATTGAAACACTTAAACATCAGACCATCTTAGCATCAACATAATTAATTTATCACTCGGTAAAAAAGATCTATGAATATAATCATGTAGTTAAATATATTACACCATCGATACAAAATATTGGAAATTAATTATAGTATGGATTTCCTCCTAGTGAAACTGAATATTTTTACACCGCTAATTAATCTGCACCGAACATCTCATCTTATCCATGTATTCTAGTTATTAATGGAATTTTCAGAAAAACTTCACATGAACACAAGTCATTATCAATGCATGTTTTCTTCATGGATAATGCATGCATTATCATTCTCATTACCATGTATTAACAATTCAAAATTCTTATTTTTATTTTCTATATGATCTTTTTACAAGTGTAATTGTTTGGAACTTTTTATTTTCACAAAAAAGAACCTAAAACATATATAAAATAATATTCTTAATATTTTATGTGTTTCTCTTCTATTTGGGTTCTCTATTTGGCATTTAGGTATTATTGTACATGAAATCATGCAAACCTTGATTTATTTTTCCTTTAATTCTTGTACTCTTACCATAAATTAGTTAGAAACAATTTCCACTTCTTCTTATAGTAACTTCACTGAGTAATTATTAATCTCCAAGTACTCTTCATGAATGTATGGTGTGCTTATGAAATTTTTTTCCAGATGTAGTTTTTATCATGTAAGGTTTTAACGTTAACCTTTCTTCCTTCACAAAACCAAGAATGAATTCTCATTAAACTCTAATAATAATCACTTTTTTTATACATGGAAGGAAAAATAGTTTGTTCATAAAAAAACTCAATTGAGTGAACAACTCAATACAAGCTCACAGAACTGGATGTCATCATGATGAATGATGAGGGTGTGAGAACTAGTTTCTTACCAATGGAAATTATTCAAATAGAATGTGTTTATATATACCTTGTGAAACAATGAAGGTTCATGGGACTCCCCTTATTCTCAAAGCCTTGATGGATTGCGAGACTCATTTCACTCTCACTAAAAAGAAAACTTTAGAGGTACTCTGTTTTTATAAAAATAATAATAATAGCCAAAATATGTGAGATGTAGGACCCTTTTTTGGCATCCAGGATTTAGTATTTATAGTCAGATGATCATTGCCTCTTACTAATTCCACTACCAACTTGAATCCGAATTTTCTTGTTTTCTATTTCATATCTTTAAATTCTCGATGGAATCAATTATAAATTATTCAAATGATGTTTACTTGAAAGAAAAAATATTGGAATCTTTTCTTCAAGATATGATTTTCATCTGTGGTGGTTTCCTCATGTTCATGCATTAATAAATTTATACAAATCATTTTTCCAAACTCTTGAAGTTCCTCTATGTTGATAGACTGCTCAGACGACATCATGTAACTGTATTTTGTAGTTTTGACAAGGAATATCCATATAAATCATGAAAATGAGGTTTCAGGATTCATTGGATCATTTTTATTTAATTATATTAACTTCAGTTTGATCATGTCATCCTCAGGTCAGATAGAAAGTGGATCAAACATCTTATCTGGTGTAATACAGTGGTTCCATCAAGTGGTCGGTGGAAAAAGATGTTGAATCATTATAAAAAAACACATGACATAATTAAATAAAATTTCATGGGAGATCATATGACCCAAATTTAGTCAATTTCTAAGTCAGTATTATATGATTTTGTTTTAAAATACCTAAATAGTGCACGCTAACCCACTTCCCCACATCAATCAACACATGATCCTCCCTTCTGGTATATCATCTAATTGATGAACACTCACTATTTGATCTAGAACTAGTGTCAAATTCCGAATAGCACCACACCACATTACCTCATGGGATGTAATACACACAGTCCATGGTCTTTCCTATGGGATTCTGGCCCAACCTACGAGTGTCCCTTCAGCTGTGTATTCCAAGAGCCTTACAAATGGGTCTGCCTGCAATTTTTAGGAAAATTTCTTCCCTCTTACACTATGTATGGATAGACAAGATGAGTTCTTCCCATGTAATTGACCCCTTGGTCCCCAAAAATATTTTTAGGATCTCCTTGGCTGGGTGTAAAATGATTGGCCATATTTTTTTGGAATTACTTACCTAGAAGAATATGTGAACCAGAACTCTCCATAAAAATGTCATGGAATAAATGAAATTACATGAATTTACATCGCATGTTTCATGGAATTTTTATAATATTCTCATTAAATATATAATAACAAAAAATTCATAATTTCCTTTTTTTTCTTCTCTTTTTACAATATACATTATAAAGAAATCCAAAATCGGAATAGAATGAAAATAAATATTTTCATTGTCTTCAACTTCTATTCATATATATATGGATGGTACATCAATCATATTCATTTTTGTAGAAAATGAGTCACCTTTTAACATATGTAATTTGAACTTCAAACCAATTCAACAATCGTTTTATCTTCTAGAAGGATTATTCAATGATGAAATTAAATTTCATTTTTTGAATTTAAAACAATTATACAGTAATCACCTTTGAAACTCAAAGTATTCAATAGATGTTTCTTGAAATATCAATACCTTATTACCTCAACCATGATACATTAAATTTGGAACTTCTTAATCATATTGATATCAATGGATTCTTCTTATTTCATTTATCACTATAGTAAACCAATGAAACTCATTGAAAACAAATAAAACTAATACAAAGAGTGGGATTTACATTTGGTTAGGGTTTGGGGGTTAGGTTGTTTAGGGTAGAATAGAGGGGGGATGGGGTTATTTTTAGGGGGTATAAGGTTAGGTTGATGTTAATGTGTAATGGGATAGAGTTTTACGATGTATGGGGTTAGATTTAAGGGGTTGGGGTTGGGGGGTAGTATTAGGTGTCAGGGGTTAGGATTAGGATATGGGTATTGGGGTTCATGGGTTTGGTTGGTTAGGGTAGGTTAGTATTGATATGTTTTATGGGGTATGGGGATAGTTTTTGAAGGGAGGGGTATGGGTGGGTTAGTTTATAGAGGGCGGGGAGGGGGTCAGGAGGATTCTAGGGGTATTGGGATTATGTTAGGGGATCACTGTGAGGTTGGATATGGTGGGTTAGAGGGGGGTAGGGTAGAATAATGATAAGGGTATTAATTCATGAGTTTTAGGGTGGGTTGAGGGTAGTTTTAGGGGGTAAGGAGATATGTGTATTGGGGAAATGGGGCTAGGGTTATGGGAATGAGGGTAGTTTTTCGTTTTATGGTGTAGGGGGTTAGGTTTTAGTTTTAGGGAAATTGGGGGGGAGGTTAGGATTGGGCTTGGGGGTTATGTTATGGTCTTAGGGATTAGACTAGGGGTTTGGGATGGGGGGTTAGGTTTTATATTTAGGGGGTATGGGGTAGGGTTTTATTTTTAGGGGAATTGGGTGGGGGGGGGGAGTTTATGATTAGGCTTTGGGGTTAGCTTACGAGATCAAGGATTAGGATTGTTTGGGTGGGTTCGGGGGGGGGGGGGAGGTTAGTTTTAGGGGTTTAAGAACCCAATATTTCACTCAGGTATGGACCCTTTTTAAATTTGGACAATATATTTATTTTGGACGTAATATGGAATCCAACTAAGTTCATGTGGGTTTTAGGGGTGTCTAGGGCTTGTTTAGAGCTCCGAACCCTGGCCATTGGAGAAAAAAGATTGGATACATAGTTTGTAGAAACTTTGTGAGGTCGAACACATAGTCATATCCATCTGTGAGGGGTTTTAAAGAGAGAAACATGAGGGAACATCATTTTCCCTAAAAATATGATTTAGGATTCACAATAGTGAAGAAACCTCATACATTGTTTTAGAGTTGTTTTTAAGGGTCTAGGGCTTGTTTAGAGCTCTGAACCCTGGCCATTGGAGAAAAAAGACTGTATACATAGTTAGTAGAAACTGTGTGAGGTAGAACACATAGTTATATCCATCTGTGAGGGGTTTTAAAGAGAGAAACATGAGGTAACATCATTTTCCCTAACAATATGATTTAGGATTCACAATAGTGAAGAAACTTCATACATTTTTGTAGAGATGTTTTTAAGGGTTGGTACATGGTTTCACTAACTGTATCGTCTAAGCATGAGAAATTACCCACCTTAATGAAAATGGTGTACAATTGGAACATGGTTGAAAAAATATGAGGCTAAACTGTGTGGTGCCTATTTTTAGGCAATTTAATGAAAATTCTCTTAAATAATCTATTTAAATTCACCCCTCCTATAATTTCTCTCTCTAGTGGATAACCACCCTTTCCTTCTCCCCCTTTTATCGATTTGAAGGCCAAACCAAGGAAATGGGAGAACCCCTCCTTCCAAAGTCTGATCAAGCTTTTACTCATCTCATTGGATGTATACCAGTATGTTATTAATTAATTTTTAGTCATTCTTAATTTATATTTCTCTGAAAAGAGTTATCAAGATACAATATCATATGCCCAATTTTAATGGAATTGTTCTATTATTCATATATCTTCCAATCCTAGAAAAAATAAAGGCTGATACTAGATGATGATATTAATATGATCCTATGGTAGACATTCTATAACACATCCCTTAAGATTCATCGTTATAAAAAAATTTCATACGTGTGATCCATTTTCATCAGGTGTAACCTTTTTAATCAATATTACACTATTATAGTCAATAGAACTATATTTTGAGACTCTAATGAAATATTACATCCTTCATAGGAGGTTTTGACCTCATCAAAGACAACTCCATGTAGGTTTTTTCCCTAATTGGGATTTTAGTGGTTTGACATGTTCTTTTTCTCCACCGTTTGGCTCTGAGGATTGACCCTGCTAATGGTAAACCCCATTAACTAGATGAGATGAGAATTGATAAATGGGTTGTACCATGTTTTCTTCCCACTTGACCCATCTAAGTTAAATAATAACACTTGGTGGATCAATCTTAAAAGGAATTGTAATGTATATTATATATATGGCTCGGCTTAATTAATTGTGATTAAAGAACCTGATATCACATCCATAGCACCCCTTCCCATGTATGATGGAAGGTGGTGGAGTGAATCTAAAGAGTTTATTAAGATTTATATGAATTAAAAAGATTGTTTCTTTTACATTAACCTTGTCACACTACTAAAAGGTGTGGAATGAACTCTTTAGATAATTAAATGGTATGAGTATTGCAAAGAATTAATTAATTAATGAATCAAATATAAGGTGCACAATGTATATGGACCTTGACAATAAAATAGGTGTGGTCAGATTCGAGCTAGCCCTAGGATTCCCGAACGATTTCCTTTAGAATTCATGGACACCATTCCGATTCAAAGATGTCGGTTGCCAAGGGTGAGATCCACCTTGGAATCTGATCATTATTTTTTAGTGGATACCAAATATGAAACCATTGGATCCATATTAATTATTATTATAGGATTCATTAGACACACTACTTGGATGTAGAATTATGTATATGAATATGAGTCACCTTGTAAATATCCTTAGGCCTAGTCACTACTTATCCTATTTTACCATGGATGTTTTCCTTAGAATCAATTATATTCATTATCATGGAATGTTGTGGGTGAGGCCCTCTTGGATTACACTCTTACCCTTATAGCCAGGATACAGTCTATTACCTGGTTTTTTTGACCCTTGAGGACATGGATACCTTATTATCTACCATATATACCTTCATTATTAATAACATTATGGGATTTCCCGATACATATGGATCCTTTCTTATTAACATTATCCTAGACACCTCATTATATCTTGGATAAATTACTAATATTAAAATTTCAATATTTAAATGTTGTTTATACATAACATTAATTACTTATATAGACTAGAAATTAATTAATCAATGAACAATTTACATGTTTAGACACCAGCTGAGGATAAAGTAGGTACTTGGGTGTTAACATTATTGTACTACTATACATTTATATATGAATGCTTGCACATTGTTTTAGTTTATATCACATCGACCATATTTTATAGACACCATTGGTGGAGGGATACTAAGATTTATCTCACACCCTATTATAGATCCATCAGTACCCGAGAAGACTACTTGTATTAAGGGGTTGACAAAGGGAAGAGTACTCCTTCATACACTTGATTTCTTTCTCGCATTAGAATGGAGCTTGTATCAGATGACTGAGCTAGGGTGTGTGGTGATGGGATTAGTTTTTGGATTCCTTTTGATACTATTGTATACCATGTTATACTTTATGCCTTGTATACATGTTTTATATTTATGTAGATACATTACATCTATTATCATCAGCATTTGATTATTATTATTATCAGTTGTTTAATTTATATCATTCCTATCATCTTCTACTGAGCCATCTATATATTTATAATACTTATACTATTTAAATTTTATCTTATTTATGTTCTATGATATACTATAATAATGAAGGCATAGCCTCCCCACTAACACACCATTAACCATCGCTACTAGTCGACAGCCTCTGGCATTTGGGGAGATGCTTTTAAGGCCATGCAGGCAAATGGGCATGGGGAACCATTGACTGGAACCTGGGTTTCGGATGTCACAAAGTGGAATCATAGCAGTTCCTTTCTTACTTTAATATTTTGAGATAATATATGAGATAATATGAATTCTAGTAACTTGGTAATAAGCCATGCTTAGGCACAACTATCCCATGTTCGGGGTGAATGCTGATTTTCCTGAGTTATGATTTTTGTTCTAATTTTTCCTGTTTCAGTTGATATTATTTCACTTTTGTGTGATTCACATGATTTGTTGTGGTTATTATTATTATTATTATTAAGATTTATAATTTCTTTTTTTTGGCTCGATGACATGACAAAAATGATCATTGTTACATGAATCATCATAGGAACCTATAATTCACATTCCATGCATATTTCCATGACATATAGATTCATTTAGCTACTTTCATTGCTTGATATGACTATTATTGTTGAGTGATGTTGTGGTAGTTATGTAATTACTTTTCCTTGTTTGATGTAATTTATTGACTTCAAGTTTCAATCCATGAGGTGTATAATCCCTTGTGGATTGGAAGGGTTAATTTAACGAGTCGTTCCATTATATTAAAATTGAATTGTTCTTGATTTCAATGATAAGGTGTATGGGTCCTGATTGACTAGGAATTACAATACATTTGAAATGAACCTTGACATAGGTAAATAATGAAATGAAAAATATAATGTGAAAATTGACTATTAAAAGGAAATGGTTTCCAGTAAATGATGTGGTAAGGCGATATTGTCCCCTCATCTACTAGAACCCCTATAATTTATTCATGGGATATTACTAATAACTTTCATTTTTACCGGGTTGTTGGTGTAGTATACTATGGGCAGTGAGCCCTTATTTCTTACATTCATATTCTTCTAGTGTTTTTTCCTATCTCCATATAACTTGTTTGTGGAAGGTGTAGTTGGAATTGGGAGTCCAATGATGCCATGGTATCCTCCTATTGTGTTCCAGGAGGGTTGTGAAGACCATTCACTATATGTGGTGATCCCTGAGCCTCCAGTATTAACACCAAGAGTTCCACATGAGGATAATCCTATTATTCCTTATTTGGGAAATGACACTAATCTTCAGGAAAGTTTACTATTTCTAATGTATTCCATGAAAGGTGATCCATGGATGACACCTATAATGGATGATCTTACACAGGTGTTCTAGTAGCAGAATACTCCTAGATTCACAGTGGATAGAAGTCCATAGGTTGATGAGTCATAATTAGATGCCACATTATATATCATGGATCATTTGGAGATTCCTCTGAGTGGAGGGGTCAAAATTTACACATATATATGATGTATGATTCATCCATGTGCTAGTTGGATGTGATTAGCCAGGATTGTCACCATATGGTCATGGTATGTGATCACTTCTAGACTATCTTCTTTAAGTACTTATTTCATGATACATTGAGAAATGAATGATCTCGAGAGTTCATGAATGGAGAGTAGGGTGATATGTTAGTCATAGAGTTTTCAATGAATTTCATGGAGTTTTAGTGCTTTCCACCACATCTAAATGGTGATGATATATCTCATGTGATATGCCATGGTGATGGGCTTCAATATGCCATTAGTAAATAATTGGATGTATTTTTTCCTTCCTATATTTTTTGAGATTGTCAATCAGGATTTTTTCACTGAGAATAACCTAATGTATGGTGACAGTACCAGGTATAGAGGATCAGTGTCATGATAAGCTAGTAGTTATTCTGGTAGAATAAAGCATTCCCTAGAGGTTTCATGTTAGAGAAGTAGAATCCAGAGTACCCATACTAGTACCTATGTGGTGTACCATAAGTTTGGAAGTTAAGGGAATCTAAAGCATCAGTATGATAGAGAACTTGTATATTTTTGGGATTGTAGCCATGTCACAACCCGACCCTACCCGGGCTCGAGCCGCACCTACCCCAAGTCCACCTCCATAGGCCAGGGGCTGGCGACTAGCAACGAAGGAACAACAACTCGGGGATTCCTTTGCCTATGTACCTGTACACACACACGCAGCACACTCAATTCAATAGTGATGAGTAAAAAGAAAAGACAAGTAAATAAAAGGGAAACTTCTATATAAATATCAAAAATGCGCATCAACCTCTATAAGTACAAAGAAAGCTGAGAGTACACTGAAAAGAAAAGGGGAAAAACACACGCCCAACCAACAAGTGCCACAACCCGGCAATAGGTAAACAAAAAGGAAACGACTAATGGGTCTGCCACCTGGAACCCGGCCACGACCATCGCACGCGGTCCAAGCTCCCAAGCCCCTACGCTGCACTGAAGTCACGCTCCACCTGTCCGTTGTCTGCAAGGGCACACCAAGTGCGGGAAAAGCCCAAGCAAGGTTGAGTATATAAATACTCAGTAGGATACCCCGAAGGCTTGAGGGAGCAACAAAAGGAGGTACCGAAGGGTGAGCAGTAGAGCGAACAGGAAAGTAGAGGGGTACAATAGAGAGTACAGTAAAGAGTCCAGCTCAACCCAACAGGAGGAAAGAAGGTAGACTCGTCCAGGCACAAGGAGCTGGATACGGTGAGAATATGAACTTACCGCCGAGTCTTCGATACCTATAGCAGGAGAGTAGACTCGTCCAACCACGAGAATCTCGACACAGAAAGCACGTGGCATACCCCATGCGTCTTCACCTCTCCCAGAAGGAGAGTAACCAAAACCCAAGGAGTGGGTACTCGTACGAGGTATATACATATGTATGCTCTATCAAGAATCCCAAAAAAACTCATAATGGGTTCTCCGTCCCGTAGCTCAGCCCAAGAAAGAGTAGACAACAGTCCCAGAAGTAACACCATCGATGCCTAGCATCCTGCACGTCTGCCCCGAACCGCAAGCCAAGGGCTCAATCACTACACCTCCACACTATCCGCTTTGGGCGGCCCTAACTTGCCCGCACAGTTTTAGGTCGTGTCAGAAGGACGCATCTCGGTGGGGGAAAGCGCTCCCCGTACTTGAGTGTTCTGGGGGAACTTCAACCACAACTCGTCACTACCCCGCAGTCGAGAAATCTTCTCAAAGTCGACAGGCGACCCCCTGCCCAGCCCCGCTGGAGGGTCCCTCGAAGTCAACGGGTTCCCACTACAGGGAGACCCGGGATGTCGATGGGTGCCACACTGCCCATTCCCGTAGTAGGGTAATCCACTGAAGGGCGACCTGGCTAAAGTTAGTGATGGGACCACTGCCCATCCCAGATGGAGGTAACCCAGCATCGGGGACCACTGCCCAGCCCACCTGGAGGTAAGCCCGGCATCGGGGACCAGTGCACAGCCCAGTAGGAGGTAAGCCCGACATCGGGGACCACTGCCCAGCCCAGCTGGAGGTATGCCCGACATCGGGGTCCACTGCCCAGCCTAGCTGGAGGTAAGCCCGGCACTGCTCTGGCCATCCCTGCTAGATGGTAACTGCTCCGTGAACACCGCTGTACTGGCCATCCCTGCTGGATGGTAACCCACTGGTGAGCCCTGCTCGAACCAACCTCAGCCCTACTGGCAACAACCTCAGCCCTGCTGGAACAACCTCAGTCCTGCTGGAACAACCTCAGCCCTGTTGGAATAACCTCAGCCATGCTGGAACAACCTCAGCCCTCCTAGAAACAACCTCAGCCCTGCTGGAACAACCTTAGCCATGCTGGAACAACCTCAGCCCTGCTAGAAACAACCTCAGCCCTGCTGGAACAACCTCCTGGGTAGAGGATCGGTGCCCGCGTAAAGTGTTGGTCACACCGAAACCACAAGCTCTACCAGGGAACATGGAGAAACGGGGGAAACTCCCCAGGCCTCACAAGGCGATCCCGCTCCAATCCGCAGAGTTACTGTCAAAGCGGACCGAGATATCTCATCCCAAAAAGTGGGGAAAACGCCCACGCTGCACGAACACTTGTAGTCGCAAATGGTGTTGCAGTCCGGTGAATGGGCACAGTGCTGAAACCCCTCACAGCCAAAGAAGCAGAGCAACCAAACCATCTCTGCCGACCAAATCATCGAGAACAAGACCAGGGGGAGACCACTCAACCCTGCTGGTCAGACAAAAGAGCACCAGGCCAGGGGAAACTCCTCCCTGCTGTTCAAACAAACAAGAACAAAGCCAGGGGAAAACTCCACCCTGCTGGTCAAAAAACGAGCACAAAGCCAGGGGAAAACTCCACCCTGCTGGTCAAGAAAGTTAGCGCAGAGTGACCCTCTACGTCGCGAGGGGTCATAGTACGCAAAACAGATCATGGCACGTACGTCGGTCCCACACGACGTGTGGCCCAAAGTCAACCCCAACTGAGCGCACAAACATCCTCAGGTACAAACAACCACACATACCTCCATGCGCTCCTGTATACTCCCAGAGTATACCTCATTCCAGCCCAAAGGCTATCGTGCACACGACACCCAACGTCAATGCGATGGCATAACGTAACAACCCCACCTCAAAGGCCTAGGCACGACCAGCCACATCTCGTGAACCAAATATAACACTTTCCCAAGAGTGCGCGATCACACGCCAAGGGTCCGCTACAAACAATGTAGGGCGAACCACCACTAGATCACCTCTCATATTCCTCATTCAACAAGATCCCACAAAAGGCTCCGCACAACCAAATGGATCACACCGTTTTAATCCTCACGGAAAAACATGCGAGATCGACTACTTACTCACCTCCAACAGATATCCGATGGAAAAGTCACCAACACCGCCTCACGCCCGAACGACGTCCCGTGGTCCCGAGCCTCGGCCCTAAAAACAGTCAGGCACATCGCACCATTGCGATTCCCTCGGGGAAACACGTCTAAAGCACTACTCACTTGAGTTCCACAGATATCCGGAGAAAAAAAGTGCATCCCGGTGCACCGCACACGAGCGGTGCCACGTGGGACCCACATCCCGGTCACGAAACTCAACGAACGGATCACACCGTTGCGATCCTCTCAAAAAAGTACACAAAATGGACTATTCACGTGTCCAAAATGGTCACCAGGTGATAAAGCTGGAAAAATCATCGTCAACTCCCGAAACGGCCATCGCGGGGCCCGCACCATCATGCGAAATTACAACGGGCAGACTGTGCCAAGGCGATACCCTCGGAAAAACACCCAACATCGACTGCTCGCGCACCCCGAGCGGACGTCCGAGGAAAAAGTCGCTAAAAGTTGCAGGCAGCTCAAAAGACGGGCCGTGGGGCCCGCGCCTCATCTTTGGCCTCAATGCCTGACACCACCCTGGAATCCTCCGCCTCGGCGCCAGGGTTCCAACGCCACTGACGGCGCTCAAAACGGACATCGGACGCGTCTGCGCCGTTCAAAACAGGATCCGCCGAAGAAACGACTAACTCCTCGACGTACGTGTCGCGCCACCGAGTCCCCTCATTTTGGGAATTAAAAATTCCAGAAACCATATCAAAAAGACCGTCTCATCAATATAGATCCACTGCCACAGACGGCGCTCAAAAAGGACACCCGTAGCGGAAATTACGGGTGTCCGAACAATGAGGGGGCAAAGCCCCTAGTGCTGGACCCGCCTGGGCCGGCCCGCGGCATGGCCGCACGGGCCGGCCGCGGACTCTCTGTCCGCGTGCAGACCGGCCACGAGTTCCGGTCGCGGCCGCCGTGTGAAGACCCGCACGACGCGGGTCTTGGTCGCCGAACGGGGGTCGCGCGACGCGAACCTGCGGTCGCCTCTCCCCGGCGACCGCCGCCTCTCCGGGCGCTTCGCCAGACGCCCCCGCAGACGCCTGAGCACCGCACTGCCAATGCCCAGCGCCTCCACAGAACACCCGCTTCCATGCCCCGCGCTTCCACCGGACACCCGCGGACACCCCGCTGCCGCACCGTCCGCCCTCGCCGCGCCACCGCTCGAACCCGCCGGAAACCGAAAACCCGCCTACTTCGGCGGACGATTGCGAACGACTCCGTTCTCCGATTTCAAATCCGAAACAAGAATCGGAAAGAGAAAATTGTATACTATGCATTCATGGGCTTCATTCGAAAATCCAATAGAGTTTCAATACAATTATTTGAGTTCTAAGTAGGTTCGGTGAATGAAAAACGCAAACGAAAAATCCTACCTCGTTGGGCTTCGCCCGAAGCTTCGCGACGATCCGTCGTCATCACCGCACCTCGCCGGAGTCACATCGCCAGACCGTCTCGCCAGAGGTGGAGGAGTATAGGGAGAGTAGGGGCTGCTAGGGGGGGATGGGGAAGGAGAAGAGGGAGGGGTGTGTTAAGATTTCAAATAGAAAATGATTAACCACCCGCCTGTCGGCTCGAACCCGAACTCCCGATGGGGTCGCGGTTAAGCCTCCCTTAGGGTAAAAACCACCTCCCGAGCACAATGGTGGTCTCGGAATTTTAATCTGAGACCCTGTTAAAAAGTTATTAAACTTAGCGCTCGAGGCCGCCAAATTACGAAAACGCCCCTCGGGCCATTTTTCACAGACGAGCCGCGCCCGCAAAAAATACACCCCTCCTAGGGTAAACGGCATGCTCCGAACTCAACGGTTCCCTCAGTTTCCCAATCCGAGCCACCGTTTAAGATATTCCCAAGTTTCACCATTAAACGAATTAATTAATTAATTTATATATCTGTTTAACGTTCTGGGAGCGGGCGAGGGGTCCAAACATCCCGCGCCGACAAGTTTTATGTCATTCCTAGGGTAAACACCCCATTCCGGACACATCCGTACACTCAGATCTCTTATCTGAAGCCCCTTTTAGGTGTTATCTCATTTATTTATCATTTCTAGTGTGAACGCACTGAAAATTTAATTCCGGCCACTCCGGGGCTCGAAATCGCATACCGTCTGAAGGCACTGCTCTGGAATATCATCAAGAATATTCCAAAGTCTTTCACAGCAAAAACCAGGTTCTTACGTCATTCCCTCTTTCAAGATTTTCATCCCCGAAAAGAAAAACTATGGAGCAACACAGGTTACTAAGCCCACACCTGGCTTTCTCATACCCCGAAGAACCCACGCACAGCTCTGCGTCAATACACACAGACCAAAGGATTGATGTGTTCACGCGAGGTCGGCCCTTGCCGATGTCGTCCACACACTCCAGACTTTGGGATTAGGGAAAGGTAGTAGGGTACCTATCCATCCCTTTTCACGATCTCAAATGGCCCGAAGGCCCTCGAGGGAAGCTCACCTCCCCGATCGAACCTCTGCGTCACACACCGCGACTGGAATCACCGCCCGCACCTGGAACAAGGCCCGATGATTCCCTCCTTCAGAATATCCATATGGTCGAACACCGAAGGATATCTGGTCATGAAAGATTTAACAGCTGATGCCTCTCAACCAAGACTCTCTTACATGCTCAGAAGCGAAGGAGTCAACACCGTCAATGAAAGGAAAAGGTCTCATGCCTTTTTCCTTTCCAACACAGGGTTACACCCGATGCCCTGCGTGACCCTGGTAACACCTCAAACAAGGAGCAGGGAAAAAATCCTTTCACACACAGATCCTAAAAATTCTACTGCAAGAATTAGAAGAGTCTCAAGGGGTACCTCTCACCATCCCATGATCTTCAGGATCGTAGACATCAAAAGCTCACGGCTGTCCATGGTCCCAACTGTCAGCTCCCGGAGCCTGACGTGGACCGCCTAATGGTGATGGGAAGACCTCGTAAAGTCGTCTTCCACCTCCAGCTCTTCCCGCTCCTCTTCTAGCACCACATCATTGTATACTACTCTGATCATGGCACTGCCTCTGCCGTGGTGGTGCACCTACTGCCTGCCCGAAGCTCTCAGCAACTCGGGTCAGGCAGTCTCGTGCCAAGTGACCTCGCCCGTCACAAGCATAACACTGAATCTCTCTGGGCTGCACTGGCGCCCTCCAGCGCCACTCTGGTGTACGGCCACGCCCCTGAGTCCGGTTGTCCGTAAGCCACCTGCGTCGAGGTTCTTCTTACCGACGCCCGCTAGCTACGACAAACGTATCAGCTCCAACGTTCCTGCTGCCACCACCAACACTAGAACGCGACAGGAAGCCCTCTGTCACCAGCGCCTGCTCTAGCACCTCGACATATGTGGAAATTCCCAAGGGTACTATGACTGCATGAATATCTCAGCGGAGACCCTGCTCAAACTTTCGCGCTCGGAGGTTGTCATCATGGACCATGTCCGGGTAAAAGCGTGCATGGTCTGCAAAGCTAGCCGCGTACTCTGCCACCGTCATCCCTCCCTGCTGAAACTGCAAGAGCTCCTGAAACCGAAAGGAGCGCAAACAGGAGGGAAAAAACTCCTCACAAAACAAAAACTGAAATTCGTCCCATGAAAGCGACGACTCGTCAAGAAACTGAGTCACCAGACTCCACCAACGGTGAGCTGTTCCACGAAAAAGGGTGGCTGCCAAACCACTCTCTGATCTGTCGGTGTCTGCACAAGCCTGAAAAGGCGAACCACTGCCTCGAGCCAAACCTCTGCTGCCTGAGGGTCTGGATCACCACTGAACCTCAGCGGTCTCTGCAGCTGGAACTCGCGGAGTGAGCTCATCCTATGCTCAAGCTCAGCCTGCTCTGCTGAAACTGCCTGCTGCTCAACAGGTGGGGGTGCTGGTACCGGCCCACCCGGAGAAAGGGGCTCGCATGATCGGTCCTAGACTGTGGCCTCATAGCTCACATGGACGTCGTCACGAACCATAGCTGGTATCCTAGATGGTTATCCTTGTGGAGACATCCTGAAAATTATCAAGGAGTGTCACGGTCATATGAGCATATATGTATATACCAATATCAACGATGGGGATCTGACTCAAGAAGGACAGTCAAGACTCAGTCCTATGTGATGCACAACCAAATTTTCCCTCCAACAAGTGTCTTAGTATGCCGAGTCGACAAGATGGTTATCAAGGTCCTGGTGAATGGATATGTCGGACGCCACACCATCACTGGACTCCCTAGACTGAGAGCCGATCTCGAAACACATTAACATTGTTTCCCTATATCCCAACCAATTCCTTTTATTTTAGGGACGTCCGAACAACGTCCCAAGGAACGAACCACCTCTGATACCACTTTTTCACAACCTGACCCTACCCGGGCTCGAGCCGCAACTACCCCAAGGCTGCCTCCATAGGCCAGGGGCTGGCGACTAGCACCGAAGGCACAACAACTCGGGGAGGCCTTTGCCTATGTACCAGTACACACACACACAACACACTCAATGAAACAGTGCAGAGTAAAAAAGAAAAGACTAGTTAAGAGAATGTAAACTGCTATATAAATACCAGAAATGTGCATCGAACTCTACAAGTACAAAGAAATATGAGAGTACACTGAAAAGAAAAGGGGAAACACACGCCCAACCAACAAGTGTCACAACCCGACAACAGGTAAACAAAAAGGAAACGGCTGATGGGTCTGCCACCTGGAACCCAACCACGACCACCGCACGTGGTCCAGGATCCCAAGCCCCTACGCTCCACTGAAGTCATGCTCCACCTGTCCTTCATCTACAAGGGCACACCAAGTGCGGGAAAATCCCAAGAAGGGGTGAGTATAAAAATACTCAGTTGGATACCCCGAAAGCTCAAGGGAGCAACAAAATAAGGTACCGAAGGGTGAGCAGTAGAGAGAACATGAAATTATAGGGGTACAACAGATAGTACATTAAAGAGTCCATCTCAACCCAACAGGAGGAAAGAAGGTAGACTCGTCCAGGCACAAGGAGATAGAAACGGTGAGAAGATGAACTTCCCGTCGAGTCTTCGCTACCTATAGGAGGAGAGTAGACTCGTACAACCACGAGAAGCTAGACACGGAAAGCACGTGGCATACCCCGCACGACTTTGCCTCTCCTGGAAGGAGAGTAACCAAAACCCAAGGAGTGGGTACTCGTACGAGGTATATACATATGTATGCTCTGTCAAGAAGCCCGAAAAAACTCATAAGGGGATCTATGTCCCGTAGCTTAGCCCAAGAAAGAGTAGCCAATAGTCCCAGAAGTAACACCATCGATGCCCAGCATCCCGCACGTCTGCCCCGAACCGCAAGCCAAGGGCTCAATCACCACACCTCGACACTATCCACTTTGGGCGGAACTGACTCGCCCGCACGGTTTTAGGTCACGTCACAAGGACGCGTCTCGGTGGGGGAAAGAGCTCCCCGTACTTGAGAGTTATGGGGGAACATAAACAATAACTCGTCACTGCCCCGCAGTCGAGAAATCTGCTCAAAGTCGACAGGCGACCCCCTGCCCAGCCCCGCTGGAGGGTCCCTAGACGTCAACGGGTTCCCACTACAGGGAGACCCGGAAAGTTGACGGGTGCCACACTGCCCAGTCCCGTAGCAGGGTAATCCACTCGAGGGTGACCCGACTAATGTCGGCGACGAGACCACTGTCTAGCCCAGCTGGAGGTAACCCGACATCGGGGAACACTGCCCAGCCCAGCTAGAGGTAAGACCGGCATCGAGGACCACTGCCCAGCCCAACTGGAGGTAAGCCCGGAATCAGGGACCACTGCCCCGCCCAGCTGGAGGTATGCACAGCATCGGGGACCACTGCCCAGCCCAGCTGAAAGTAAGCCCGGCACTGCTCTGGCCATCCCTGCTGGATGGTAACTGCTCAGTGGACACCTCTGTACTGGCCATCCCTGCTGGATGGTAACCCACTGGCGAGCCCTGCTCGAACCAACCTCAGCCCTACTGGCAACAACCTCAACCCTTCTAGAACAACCTCAGCCCTGCTGGAACAACCTCATCCCTGCTGGAACAACCTCAGCCATGATGGAACAACCTCAGCCCTTTTGGAAACAACCTCGGCCCTACTGGAACAACCTCATCCATGCTGGAACAACCTCAGCCATGCTGGAAACAACCTCAGCCCTGCAGGAACAACCTTCTGTGTAGAGGATCAGTGCCCGCGTAAAGTGTTGGTCACACCGAAACCACAAGATCTACCAGGGAACACGGAGCAAGATGGGAAACTCCCCAGGCCTCACAAGGTGATCCCGCTCCAATTCGCTTAGTCACTATTGAAGAGGACCGATACATCTCATCCCAAAAAGTGGGGAAAATACTCATGCTGCACGAAAACCCGTAGTCGCAGATGGTGTCACAGTCCGGTGAAAGGGCACATTACTGAAACCCCTCACAGCCAAAGAAGCAGAGGAACCAAACCATCTCTGACGGCCAAACCCTCGAGAACAAGACCAGGGGGAGACCACTCAACCCTGCTGGTCAGACAAAAGAGAACCAGGCCAAGGGAAACTCCGCCCTGCTGGTCAAACAAACAAGCACAAAGCCAGGGGAAAACTCCACCCTGCTGGTCAAACAAACGAGCACAAATCCAGGGGAGAACTCCACCCTGCTGGTCAAACAAACGAGCGCAGAGGGACCCTCTACGTCGCGAGAGGTCAAAGTACGCAAAACAGATCACAACATGCACGTGGGGCCCACACAACGTGTGGCCCCAAGTCAACCCTAACTAAGCGCACAAACATCCTTAAGTAAAAACAAACACACGTACCTCCAAGCGCTCCTGTATACTCCCAGAGTATACCTCATTCCAGCCCAAAGGCTATCGTGCACACGACACCCAGCGTCAACGCGAAGGCGTAACGTAACAACCCCACCTCAAAGGCCCAGGCACGGCCAACCACATCTCGTGAACCAAATATATCACTCTCCCAATAGTGCGCGATCACACGCCAAGGGTCCGCTACAAACATGGTAGGGCGAACCAGCACTAGAGCACCTCTCATACTCCTCATTCAACAAGATCACGCAAGAGGCTCTGCACAACCAAACGGATCGCACCGTTTAAATCCTCACGAAAAAAACACGTGAGATCGACTAATTACTTGCCTCCAATGGATATCCGATGGAAAATTCACCAACACCGCCTCACGCCCGAACGTCGTCCCGCGGTCCCAAGCCTCGGCCCCGAAAACAGTCGGGCGCATCGCACCATTATGATTCCCTTGGGAAAACATGTACAATGCACTAATAACTTGAGTGCCACAGATATCCGGAGAAAAAAAGTGCAACCTGGCGCACCGCACACGAGCGGTGCCCCGTGGGACCCACATCATGGTCCCGAAACTCAACGAACGGATCACACCGTTGCGATCCTCTTGAAAAAGTACACGAAATGGACTATTCACTTGTCCAAAACGGTCGCCCGGTGATAAAGCTGGAAAAATCATCGTCAACTCCCGAAACGGCCCTCGCAAGGCCCGCACCATCGTGTGGAATTACATCGGGCAGACTGCGCCAATGCGATGCCCTCAGAAAAACACCCAACATCGACTGCTAGCACGCCCCGAACGGACGTCCGAGGAAAAAGTCGCTAAAAGCTGCAGGCAGCTCAAAAGACGGTTCGTGGGTCCCGCGCCTCATCTTCGGCGTCAACGCATGAAAGCAGCTTGGAAACCTCCTCCTCGACGCCAGGGTTCCAATTCCACTGACAGCGCTCAAAACAGACATTGGACGCGTCCGCGCCGTCCAGAACAAGATCCGTCGAAGAAACGACTAACCCCTCGACGTACGTGTCGGGCCACCGAGGCCCCTCGTTTTTGGAATTAAAAATTCCCAAAACCATATAAAAAAGACCTTCTCGTCAATACAAATCCACTGCCACAGATAGCGCTCAAAACGGACACCCGTAGTAGAAATTAGGGGTGTCCGAACAACGAGGGGGCAAAGCCCCGGGGGCTAGACCGGCCTGGGCCGGCCCGCGGCTTAGCCGCGCGGGCCGGCCGCGGACTCGCTTTCCGCGCGCAGACTGGACACGAGGGCCGGTCGCGGCTGCCGTGTGAAGACCCACGCGGCGCGGGTCTTGGTTTCCGCACGGGGGTCGCGCGACGCGACCCCGCGGTCGCCGCTCCCTGGCGACCGCCGCCTCGCCGGGCGCTCCGCCAGACGCCCCCGCCGACGCCCGAGCACCCCGCTGCCAACGCCCAGCGCCTCAACCGGACACCCGCTGCCGTGCGCCACGCTTCCACCGGACACCTGCAGACACCCCGCGGACACCCCGCTGCCGCGCCGTCCGCCCTCGCCGCGCCGCCGCCCGAACCCGCCAGAAACCAAAAACCCGCCAACTTCGGGGGACGATTACGAACGCCTCCAATCTCCGATTTCAAATCCGAAACAAGCGACAGAAAGGGACAATTGTATACTACCCGTTAATGGGATTATTTAAAAAATCTGACAGAGTTTCAATACAATTATTTGAGTTCTAAGTAGGTGCGGTGAATGAAAAACGCAAACGACAAATCCTACCTCGTGGGGCTTCGCCCGAAGCTTCACGACGATCCGCCGACATCACCATACCTCACCGAAGTCGCCTCGCCGGACCATCTCGCCGGAGGTGGAGGAGGAGAGGGAGAGGAGGGGATACCAGGGGGGATGGGGAAGGAGAAGAGGGAGGCGGGTGTGTTAAGCGTTTAAATAGAAAACGCTTAACCACCCGCCCATCGGCCCAAACCCGAACACCCGACGGGGTCGCGGTTAAGCCTCCCTTAGGGTAAACACCACCTCTCGAGCACAACGGAGGTCTCAGAATTTTAATCCGAGACCCCATTCAAAAGTTATTAAACTTAGCGCCTGAGGCTGCCAAATTACGAAAATGCCCCTAGGGCCATTTTTCACAGACGGGCCTAGCCCGCAAAAATTACACCCCTCCTAGGGTAAACGGCACGCTCCGAATTTAACGGTGTCCTCAATTTCCCAATCCGACCCACCGTTTAAGAGATACCCTAGTTTCACCATTAAAGGAATAAATTAACTAATTTAATTATCTATTTAACGTTCCGAGAGCGGGCGAGGGGTCCAACATCCCGCGCCGACAAGTTTTATGTCGTTCCTAGGGTAAACACCCCATTCCAGACCCATCCGTACAATCAGATCTCTGATCTGAAGCTCCGTTTAGGAGTTATCGCATTTATTTAACATTTCCAGTGTGAACACACTGAAAATTTAATTTCGGCCACTCCGCGGCTCGGAATCACATGCCGTCTGAAGGCACTGCTCTGGAATATCATCAAGAATATTCCAAAGTCTTTCAAAGAAAAAACCAGGTTCTTACAAGCCATATGGGGAAGAATCAGATATTCTTTTAGAAAAACCCATTATCTTCTAGAAGAAGAGTCTCCACACTAGCTCTACATTTAGGGGAAGTGTATTTTATGCCACATCAGGCGGGGAGTTGGAGTTTCACTTGTAGGACTGGCTAAGGAGGAGTTCATGGCCATGGTATAAATACCACAGATTTTTAGCACTAGAAAAGTGGTTATACTCATTGTAGTCTAGATGTATCATAAGGCCATGGATCAAGCCAATTTCTTGCTTTACAATCAATACCTAAGGATCAGAGTGTAAGATATTCTACAGTATGAGGTATTATTATAGAAGTATCCAATATAGTTTCTTGTCTATTTGATATAGGTTCTTATCACTCTTTTATATCTTTAGATATCATTGAAATTATAATACTGGTAATATAGTATTATTGTGGTGTGACGACCCCAGATACACCATTGGGTGTATGGTTAGAGGGCATATTCCAATATAGGGACTATCCCCATGAGGTAGGAAGATACCCTTTATTGTGGGAGATATTTATTCTCAAGATTAAAGGCTTAGATTTCAATCTAAATATTGATTTGTTTGTTTCATATAATGCCTTGTTAGACTTCTAACACTATAGGGAATCATTAACATCACCCTAGGGAAGTAGTTATATACATAAGGGATGATCGGAATGCAAGAAATATTAGAATCTGACTGGAGAATCATGGGCTAGGTGGAGTGACTACCAAAATCTCTAATCTCTTCATGGAGGATCATAATTTATATTAGGGTGAATTCACTACAACAGTAGATCATTTTAATGATGTTTTTCATAATTATTTTTCTAGATCACCTCCAAAAATATCGATATAGTTTATGATTTGTCTCATACTAGGAGCATCTCTAATGTCCATTCCTCTGTATAGGATAAAACCTATTGAGATTTAGTAGATAAAGTGGGGGTTAGGATCTAGGGGCCAAGGGTTTTATAAGACCTAGAACATCCTCCTGGGGTTTACCCTTCATTTCTCCAAGATGGTGGATGGGACCATTTGTCTATGCATGGACTAAAAATAGTTGAACAAGATTAGGGTTAAAAACCTATATACACTACCTCAAATAGATGATCTCTTTGACTGGATTTGAGGAGCTTTGGTTTTATCTAAGATCTACTTCAGATCAGGATATCATTTTGTGTTAGTCAGCCATTCAAATATAAATTGTATAACTTTCCATAGATTGTATGGTATATATGAGTATCTCATTATGTTTTTTGGTCTAACAAAAATTCCCTCCTTTTTTCATGGTTTTGATAAATAGGGTGTTCCACCCTTATATAAAGTCTTTTTTTGAAGTATTATTGGAGTATATCATAGTGTATTCTCACACACATAGCGACCATGATAAGTATATTAAGATCATTTTGAGTACACTGAGTGAGCATTATATTTATTCCAATATTTCTATTTCCACTTCAGGATTGAAAATTTTCACTTCATCAGTCATATTATCTTAGAATAAAGAGTACCTATTGACCCAAAGAAGACGAGTGTTGTGGATTCCTATGATCATTATAATAATGTGGTAAAAATTATTAATAAATGGTTTTATTATATTTAAATGTAATTAGAAACATGCATAAAAGGGATAAAAAATAGGAAAAAATGTCAAAATATCATGGAATTGTAGGATAAAATTTATAACATACTTTTGTGACTTTTATTAATTGAAATGGAATCAATATAATATGTGGTTAGATTAAAATAATCAACTTCCCATTTTTTGAGGATTTAAGTCCTTAAAAACACATTTTATTGATATAAACCAAGAAAAAATCCTCACATTATCAATAAATCAAAGAAAAATGGCCCCCATTTCACCTATTAATGTAAAATTGGGTGTCTTAGATACATATTAAACACTAATTTTCAATTACCATATCATTTACATGATGAGTTATTCATGATCGATACATACCATAATAGTATTAATATTTATGACTCCACTATATACATTGTATTGTCCTTGGATTATTTGTAATATAAGAAGGTTATATAATTTTCTAGGATATAATGAGAACATAGAGATACCCTGAATGTACACAGGTGATGTGTGAAAGATTTTGGGGGCTCAAAAGCATAAATACTTCATCTGATGAAGATTTCACTTGGTGATATTTAGTAGATTAGATCATGTAGACTATCCCGCTAATAATAACAACACATGTTTTGGGTGTCATTGGATGTTCCTTTCTACGAACACGTGTAATAGTCACCTAAATTGAGACTATTATTAGTGTATACTCTTTTATTATGTACATTTATGTTTGATGAAATCTGTGGAATTAATGTTTTATCAAGGTATATTGTTTTGGGTGAATTATTGGTTGTATGACATAGATTGAATAATTAGAGATATAATTTGTCACTTCAAATAGGAAGATATATCTTACGACTAGATAATCAGAATGGTAATAGATTCACTAAATCCATGGATATGGAATAATAATGGTAAATAAATATAGTGAGGATAATAATAAATAAATAAATAAAATATGATGATGCAATGTTTGTGTCCTTGTTTCTAAGATATCTGGACACAAAGAGATTATATTAAATAGGATGTGTTCATAGGAGTTATTGTTGTTATGAATAAAGCATATCTCCTCAGCGGCCTTGATGAGTTTTTAGAATATGCTCCTAGCCTACAAATAGTAGTAACTACTATTGATATTTGGGCCTAAGGAGTCATTCACATAGTGTATACAGAAGTCTGATATATTCTATGTGAACTGAAGTTTAGAACATAGTGGGTCCCACCATGGGGTTCGAGTTATGCCTGAATTTGATAGATCATTTGGAAATAAATAAATTAAATATTATTTGAGTATATAATAATATATTTAGAAAATATTTAGTCATTGTACTCACAAATAATTAATTTAATATAGAATAAATATTTTTTTAAGAAATATTAATATTTATGGAATCTAAAATATTTATTTGGAGAATCAAGTTGTGTTAATATATTATGTTTCATAACATAACATATATTTGATTTTAAATGTATGTGATAAAATTTAAATGAAATTTATAACAAAGTTACTACGTCATTTAATGTAATTAAGGGATTAGATTTAATTTTTACGTTACTCGATGTCCTAAGTGCAATTTCATTGACTTGAAACCCATCTATATATGACCGGAGAAGCTCAAATTCATGGTAATATTCATTAATTTTTTTTCCTATATATATTCTCTCCAAAATTATAGAGTGATAAATAAAAGATCTGAGAAATCTGATATAAGTTATTTATCCTTGATCAATGGTACAGTTCCCAGGAGATCACAATGATGTCAAAAGCTACTTAGATTCTCCACACTAGAACTTAAAAACTAAAGTTCAATATACAAAAAATATATTTAAGTGCATGTGGATGACCTAGAGGGTTTTGGATTTGGTTCCATCAAGAAATGATCTCTTGTTATGAGTGAAATGTGATTCCAATGAAAATCAGACGCAATACAATTTCAATTTAATTTTTCATTTTTAAATTTTAATTCCCATTTAAATTTAACATGTGTATGAATCTCGGTTGGGGTATACTAGATTTGATGTCTTTACATTCATACGACCAAAACATATTCCATATAAAAAATTTCTTGTTTCACTATAGCCCAATGTTCCTTTATTTGAGACATGTTGGAATAGACCACATGTAATTTAAATTTATTGTGTGGTAAGAATGCACCCCAAGATGTCATGAAGTGCAAGATGACAACTGATTATTATTTTTTCACACCTTTTTTTCCTACATGTCAAAAATTATTCAATAGTCATTGTCTAATGAATTATTTAAAACTTGAGAATATTTTTTACTTTTTAACTATTTCAAATAATTTTTTCTACTTTTATATCTAAAAAATCCTTTGATCATTCAATTGGTCAAAAAATATCAAATTACATTGAATTTTTTTAAAATCATAGGATAATGGCCATCCATTAATTTTTGACAAGTAGGATCATACCACATATTGATTTGATATCTTATTTTTTCAAAATGAAAAAATTGAATTTTTGTTATTTTAAATGTCAACAAATAGGCATCAATGGAATAAAACATTGAAAATGACATCAAAATATTAATAAATCATAATAAAGTGAAAATTAGTTAATTTTTGAAATGTATTAACAGACCACATGTCAATTTATCATGATGTGTGGCCAGAATGATTGAAAATCGCTTTTATTAGATTTGTAAGCCTTTTAAATCATGTGATATAAATTCAAAAATTAGAAAAAACATCTTATTATCATGAAATCATTGGAAAATGAAATCTATTTAATTTTTTATATGTATAAGTAGATAAAACATCATTATATGATTTTATTTTATTAGAATGGATAAAAGTATGCATCAAATGATATAAAAGTCCATAAATAGTGTCAAAGGTTCCAAACCCATAAAACTAACATGGATTTTCATGAAATCATAGGGAAATGACCACTATTAAATTCTTGACAAGTAGCAATAGAAAAACCATCACTACCATATATAGATTATTAAGGGAAAACCTTTGATTTTCATGACAGTATGAGATTTTTTTCATGGTTTTTTAGTGAATTCGGCTACCATCGTTTAATTTGGGGCTTTTTGTAGAAGGCCAAGCATTAATATGAAACGTGGTTTACTCAAAATTTTCAGAAATGATTTTTTTATTTAAAAATCAAGAAACATGTTTCAAAGCATCTAAACCAAGAAGAAAACCACAGATTGTCATGAATTCCTAGAAAACCCACCATTGATTAATTTTTGAAATGTATTAGTATATGACATACAGTGTGCTCAGAATGACATAAAAAGAATAACAATTAAATTTAATTCTTTAAAAACGTGGTTATATGTGTAAAAACATTGTAAAAGATCTTTTATTTTCATAACATCATACAAATAATGACCTTTATTTATTATTTTTAATATTGGAACATACTACACATCAATCCATCATATGATTTTTATGGAATGATTAAAAATATGATTTTATGGTTTTAAAATTTAAAAAATATGTTTCAAAGGATCAAAACGTAGAAAACGACCTTGTATTATCATTAAACCATAGAAAGAAAATTTACAATTAATTTGTGACCAGTAGAAACACACATATTATCAATCTGATGTATGGTGATTTTAGAATAAAAAAATCATTTTAAGAGATTTAGATGTCCTTATAAAATATTAAACCTAGAAAATGATCTCAAATTGTTATTAAATCATAGGAAAATGATCAAAATTTAATGGTGCAACATGTTGTTATAACATCCCAAAACTTGCATGCTATGATCCTATACTGAAATAATGTACTTTACATTTCCATATTTAATGTATATAATTGTGACCCAGTTTCTTCCACCCAAAACTCACAACATCAAGATGAAATTATTTATCACATACAACTTCAAGGTCCATTTAGGGTTGGAGTTTAAGAGAATTAGGATATAGTCATATATAAAAAAATCCCATGAATTTAAATGAGTATCTATCCCATTCAACCCATATTTTCTTCTTTCACATTAGGCCATCAACACCATCCTTGAAAAATCCTTTATAGTCATAAATAACCTATCATCATTCCTTAAAACCTAGGAAAAAGGAAGCATAAAAATGGGTGATTAAAATGCTCAGTAAGGGTAAAAAGAAGCATTTGAAATTGAATGTCATCAATGAGCATAAGAAGTGCATATGGGTATGAAGAAAATATCATGGTGCATGATTGAACCATAAAGTAACTCATTCCAATCAATAATTGGATCATAAAATATGAAAACATGAAAAATGAAAGTTTCATCGTAATTATTAATCGCGAACCATGTGATATAAATATTGAACATGAGAAACATTATAAATCCATAGAAAGAATAATGTAAACATGTATCTATGTTGTGACATCAATTTCACTTAAATATTCAATCACTCTTATAAATGAAATAAAAATATACTTAACTTCCATACCCAATGCATTGGAGGTCTATCACGCACCCACCCATTATTAGATTATCATGGAACCACTTGTAATGAATTTATCATGTAGAAACCCATAAAATGTCCCAGAACCGTTAAATAATAATAAAACATAGAATATTTTATTTCATGATATACTCACAAGAACAACAATTATCCCTTTTATAACATGATTTACTCCTGTAAAAAAATTGGTTCTATAATAATTTATTTGAAACATGATTAACCTATTAAAAAGAAATGAGTTCTACAAAAATCACTTTGAAAAAATCTTAATCCATATATAAAATAATAAGGATGGTAGTAATGCAGAATATCCCTTGTGTAGGATAATTAACAACAAGGTTTGTTGATGTTGATGAATAGAAATACATTTAAAAAGACTTTAAAAAAATTCTTGAGGAAAAAATTATTTTTATTTTGAAGAAAAAAATTTAAATTATAAAAAAATTTCAATGTCATTTTAGTTGAAAATAATTTTGAAATATTGAAAATGATTCTTTTAGAAATCAATGAATATTTTTCTGAGGAAAATATCCAATTGGATTTGAAAAATACCTTTTGAAAGATAAGAAATTATGAAAATCATTTTCATGGAAAATAAAATATAGTGATTGTAAAGAATATATTAAAAATCATTTTAAAACATTTATTATGAAATATATCATTTTTTCCTTTGAAAAAAATTTAAAACATTTCTGAAAACTATTTTAGAAAATATGATTTTTGATGAAAAATAGATTTCGACCAAAAAGATATTTTTCATATAATTTTAATTGAAACAAATAATACATAAATAGATTAAAATTTATGGAAGAAATGTTTTCTCATGATAAAAATAGAGGATAATTAAATTAATAGAAATTATTTATACTTAGGTCATAAGATTTCAACTTTGTGGACTTACTCACAAATAATCCTGATAAACGATGAGTTTGTAACATGAAACTCTTACCAATTTGGTAACATTGATTCGTAAGCTCCATGGAAGAATAACATATATGTAAAATTATATTATCATGAAAATAAGTATATAAATTATATAACATATCAAATGGGTGTTATATACACATCATAAAATAATATACGTGTATAACATAACTAATGTCTTAATAAAGGAAAATTAAGGAAACAATCCCTTACCACTTTGGTATGTTTGAATCTATAAAACCCATGATAGATAGATCATAAAATTTATATTTAAATACTAATAAATATATTTATATTAATAATTCAGTACATTCATGGGAATTATATACAACAAACAACAAAAATAAGTGGTGAATATGGCATGTATCTCATAGAAATAAAAGTTAGATGAGAAAAAATCTACAATACTAGAGTAAATTTTGAATAATTATAAAAATGAAATTATAACATAAATTGAAAATTTTAATATCATGAAATAAATATAATTCAATAAAAAACATATCATAGGTTATGATACAAACCACACGAAAGAAATGAGTGGTGCATATGGCATTGGCCTCACTGAAATAAAAGCGAGACTAGAAATCCCCTTAATTTGAGTTTGATTCATCATTATTGTCCTATTAAATCCAGAATAATAAAATCATGTTAATTATTTACATTATTTATGAACATATAAAAGTTCATTATTAATTTTATTTCACTTATATTCATGTTATATATAATTATTTAATCAATTATGTTTACAACAGATGTTTTGACCATAATTGGATTATGGTTAAAAATCAACTTTGTTAGGATTAATATGGTCAAGAAAGTCATTATATAAATATTAAAATAATAATAATAATGGATAATTATAATATTTATAAATTATTTATAATTTAAAAAAATCGCAAAAAATGGTTATGAAAAATGAACCAACATTAGGATCATGGAGATGATAGGCCGTACCTTCACATGAGTGTCCTTTAAATTTATCAATGATCATTATGGAAAGATTGTGAGTACTATTTTTTCCATTAATGATAATTTTATGATAAATAATAAAATATTTAATTATATATACTTATATATATCATTATTTTGATATAAAATTAATCACATCGCTTTGAGGAGGCGGTAGTCCACACATCCACGAACAACATTATCATTTTTTCAATGTGTAAAATGGAAAGAAGAAAAATGATAAATTTTAATTTTATAAGTATTTATATTTCATAAATATAATAATTATTTAATTTATATGATATATATTCATTATATTTACCCTTATTACCTTCCATGTAACATGTTAGTGAAAAACACTTCTCATCGCTTCTTGAGGTGGTAGTCTGTCGTACACATGAGAAATGTTATCATATCCCTTAAAGAATTGAATATAAAAAGGATTAATGTGATTTAATTATTAAATATGTTTTATTTTGTTAGAAATATCATAAATATCACATATAAATAGTATATCCATCATTATTCCCCCCTTGAGAGGTGGTAATGGAAGAAAGAACAACATCGGTTCGCAAGGTGGTATCCCACTATACACATGAACAATGATTGTGTATCCCATTTTATATGGTTAATTTATAGGTCATAACCATCAAATAACAATATATAATTATATTTAATATATTTAGGATATTATATAATCTTTATTGAAAATCAATTTAGGAGGTTTAAGGAAGAAATAAAATAAAAATGCCCGTTGATGAACATCACCCCTTCACTGGGTAACTCCTTTTGGTTGGAACCAAAGACCATAATTAGTTTTATTTATGATGAGATGAGTGATTTTCAAAAGTAATTTATGTATATTGTGGTTTATAAAAAAATAATTTAGATGTGTGAAGAAGTGGGGAAATTGAGTGCCTTTATATAGAGGAGGAGGAGTGGCATTCTTGTAAATACCTAAAAGAAAACACTATTGTGAGGTCACCCTTACATCATGTTCCTCATATAATTAAAAACATACAATAAAATAGGTTATATGGTTGAAATATGGTCCAAAAATGGGTTTTTGAAAAAAAATTAGGTCCTTTTCCCTTTTAAGTTTAAATATTAGTCTCTTTGTAAACTCATTTTTCTCTTAATTGCAATCAATAATTTTAAATGTTTTCACTATTAATTATGGTTAAATATTAATTTTAAATTATTATAAATTATAAATTATTATTTTTAAATACATGGAATCCATTTTTCCAAATTCTATTCACAGAAGTGGAACAAATTAATTAAAAATTAACCAAGAAGATGAGATGACACAATATGTATTTAAAGTGAAAATGTGAAAATGTTTGAAATGTTGTCATATCTAATATCAAGGTCAAATTGATTAAAATTACCTATATTGGATAAAAATATATATATTTTATGTAATTATACTTTAAAACATATTTGAAATATTATTTAACTATATAAATAATTCGAACAAAAAAGTTGTTTTCAATTAAAAATCAATATATTTTTAATATTCATCAAAAATGAAATGTCTCTGAAGAATAACAAAAATTGACCCTAATTTAATTTTGAAATATTTATTTCATATAAATAGTTTATTTTTTCAAATAATATTTATTATATTTTCAAAACATAATTTTAAAACAGGAACACAATCAAAAGATGGGAAAATATCTTTAGAAAAATACATATTTTTATCCATAAAATTGGATTTATTTTTATATAATGTATTAAAAACAAATAGGATGAATTTTAAACATTTTAATTAATAATATATATATATATATCATTAATATCATTCAATATTATAAATTAATTTAATTCTAAAAGATAAAACTCATTTTCATGCAAAAAAATAATGTTTTGTGTAAATATTTCCTTTATATTCAATTGGTTTTATTTATATTTATAATTAATTGTTAAGAATTTAATTAATTATATAAACATTTATAAACCATATTTTCATAATTTAGTTAATCTTATTCATTCCCACCATTCTAATTGCTTGGTGATAACTATCTTGTTAAATAATAATATTAACGGTATATTGTTGTCTGGTAAGACACAAACATGCATGTAACACAAGTTATTAATGAAACATAATGTTATGTGACATGAAATATAAACATGGTGTTCTTTATAACACAATATAAATTTTGTATTTCGTGTAATGAAATCATTGAAATAATTTAAATTAAATTGAATGAATATATTTTATAATATCTTAGGATGTAAAATCCTACCCCACATAAAAAGAATTTTACCTCAAAATTCAATATGGTTATCAAAGGATTAACAATTTTATAATTCATTTATTGATACCCAAATCATAAAAATTAAATTAAGATAAAATACCATAAAAAGGGAAATTGGGAAACATAAAGGTCACCTAATTTTAAACATAACTTGGATTCCACATAGGGAGAATTTTGGTGGGAATGGTGGAAAAGAATAAAATAGTTATATAGACTGATTGAGGCCATTGATCATAATAAAGAGGACGATCAATGGAATTTTAAGGACTAAAAACAATAAATATTTGATTATCTTAAATACCATCAGTTCATTAGAATTGATGGTACTAGGATAATACTTCTTTTTCAAGATCCATTTCTTAGAGTAAAGAAATTATCTTACCATATAGACTAAGAGAATAAGGAATTATACATATGTGATGTGTATGAATTAATACATTAATAGACCTTTTGACACATTATTTTCTTTTTTTCTAGATTATGAGTAATCATAATATATTTTTTATCCTTGAAGCACTAAAATAAAATTTTTATGGCCACATAAGGATAAAATGGGTAAAAAATGTATTTCTATTATCTTTAGATAATAACCAAAACCAAAATAGTTATCATAGGATAAGATAATTCTAAAAATGAACATACCTTAACATGATGCACTAATATTCATAATTAAATAGTAATTCACAAATCTCAAAATAAATTATTCCATAAATTATTATCCTTAAAATTAAACAAAAATTTCTTAACTAAGTTGGAAACCCAAAGATTAGAAGGATTTGATCATATATTCATCTAAGATACATAAAACACCATTACTAAAATAAAATCCCATATTTTATGAAATAAACATAATCTTTACCTATAAATATTTCATAATTACCATAACATCACATAAGACATTGGTTGTCATGAAATCCATATAATCTTTCCGTCACAGTTTCGAGCCCCACCACCTCATGGGATGCGATGGGTTCTAACAGAGCATATGGGTATCCCCACCTTTTTTAAATACTGAAAGATATTTCCTACATAATAAAATCCATGTTGATACTAGGGGTTATAAAAACACAAACCAAAAAACATATCCATTAAAATTTCATTAATCACTTTAAGATCTCAATTCTTAAAACCATATAGGGGTGTCTAAGAATTTAAACTTATGATCATCCTTTAATCATGTAGAAATATGATGGTATCCATGACTCTAAAGATAACCACACATGGAAAAAAATAATATAAAAAATTATCTAAACTGACATGTGATACCTACAATAAGAAACAATAACCCAACTCCAGTATCCTCTACTGAAATCGGGAACATTACATTCGGGATTTACTGCTGACAGTTACGACCCAAATTCTTCCATCCAAAGTATAAAATATAAAAAGGAAAGCATGGATCACTTATAAACTCCAGGACCTTTTTGTTTTATAGTTTTATATAATTAATAAATAATCCATCATGAAAAACTACCATGAATTTGAATTAGTATTTCTCCCATTTGACCTCGGTTTTCTTATTTCAAATTAGGTCATCAACATCATCCATGTGAAATACATTATAGACATAAATTATTCAACATCATTCATTAACACCCTGTTAAATGAAACATAAGAAAGGGTGAGCTAAAAATCATAGTAAGGGTAAACATAAGCATTATCAATTTAATGTAATTAATGAGAATATTAACTAAATAAGGGTATGATGACAAAATCATATCGAATGAATGAATCATAAGGGAACAAATACCCATCAATACCTAGATCATAATATATGAAAAATGGAAAATGAAAGTGTCATCATAATAAATAATCATGATCCATGTGATATCAATATCGACCATAAGAAACATTATATTCCCATATTGACCATAAATAAAACATGTACGTAACTTGGGACAACATTTTCACTTCACTATTACAATCACCTTTACAAATGGAATAACCAATGGTTGAATTCCATACCCGATTCATTATAGGGTTATCACAAACCCACCCATAGTTTATTTATCATGGAACCACCTTTGATTAGTTTATCACAGAACCATCAGTAATTGGTTTATCATGTAACAACCCATAAAATTTCTATTTTCCAATATAGAATCATAACACATAAAATATTTAATTTCATAATAAATTCATACTAACAACCCTTATATCTTTCATAACTTTATTAACCCATTGAAAATAAAAGGGTTATACAACAATCTCCTTGAAACATCATTAACCTATTAAAAAGAAATGGGTTTGATAACAATCTCATTGGAAAAATATTAATCCATATAGAAACAAATGAGGATGGTATCAATAAAAAATATACCCAATGAAGGATAAGTGACAACAGGGTTTTTGATTTTTATGAATGAAAATAACAATAAAATATCATTAAAAACATTCCTCAGGAAAATATCCTTTTCATTTTGAGAAAACATTATACACCAAAAAATATTTTTAAAACTACCTTATAATATTATAAATTATGCTTTGGAAATTCATTTAAAAACATTAATTATGGAAGATATCCTTTTAGATTTGAGAAACATATTTTAAAACATAAAAAAATTTAAATACTTTTCTTTAAAAATATAATTGAGAGATTATAAATCATGATTTTAAAAATAATTTAAAAACATTTCATTTTCAAAATATCCTTTTAGCCCAGAAAAATCACTTTTTATGAATTTTTTGAAAACATTATTTTGGAAGAAAAATATTTTTCTACTAAAAAGATGAATTTTCTTAAAAAAATTATATTGAACTATTGAGCACATAAGGGGAGGAAAATTAAGGGAAAATTTTTTATAATGACCTAAAAAGAGGATACGAAAATTCATGAGAATAATTTAAAATTAGATCATAAGATTTCAATTTTGGAGACTTAATCATAATCAATCCCGATAAACAATGAGATTGTAACATGAAACACTTACCACTTTGGTAACAGTGGATTGTAAGCCCCATGGATGTATAAAATTAAACAAAACATTTAATATCATAAAAATAAGTAGATTAATTATAGAACATGTAAAATGGGATGTACATATACCTCAAAAAATAATACATGCATATAACAAAACAAACATCTCAAAGAAGAAAAATTGAGACAAAAATACCTTACTGATTCTCTAACATTGAATAAAAAAACCCCATAAAAGAGATGTCATAAAATGGATACATAATTAAACATATATTTATGTATAATAATAATAAAATACATCCATGTTTAGTATATACACCACAATAAATAAGCGGTGAATATCACATGTATATCATACAAATAAAAGAGATTCTAGAAAAAACTTACTCAATAAGTAAATTTTGAATCATGAGATCCATGAAAGAATAACATCAATTGAAAATATTAATATTATGAAATAAATAAAAACCATTTTATATAATTAATAATGAAATATATACACCATACAAAATAATTGATTGGTTAATATGTCATAAGTCTCAAAAAATAAAATCGAGATTAAAAATCCCCTTACATTGAGTTTGATTCCTCATGCTTGTAATCTATAATAAAGAATAATAAAATTTTGTTAATTATTTAATTTCTTGAGAAAATTTTACAATTTTATTATTACTTTTATTTCACTTATGAACAATTTATATATAATTACTTAATCAATTATGTTTACATCATATGTTTTTACCATATTTTTCTTATGTGTCAAAATCGACATCGATAGGTTTACTATGGTCAATGGGATCATTATATATATATATATAGAATAATAATCATGGAATAATTTTAATATTTATACATAAATATTAATTTTTAAACTATTAATGAAATATGCTAATGAAAAATGAACAAATTCTTTGATAATGGAGACGGTAGGTCATACATACGCATGAGTAACATTTCCAATTTTCAATGGTCATCATGGAAATATGGTAAGTAATATTTTATATTTATGTAATTATTATTATTTAATAAATACCATTATATATAATTATATATACTTATATACATAATTCTTGTTATTTAAAAGGAATCACATCACTTTGTAGAGGCGACTGTCTATATGTTAAAGAACGATGTTATCACCATTTCAGTGCGTGAAATGGTAAAAAGAAAAATGATATATTATATTTAAATAAATATAATAATTAATTTAATATAATAATTATTTCATTTATATCATATATGTTCATTATAGTAACACTTATTACCTTCCATGTAATACGTAAGTGAAAAAAATGCACATCACTTCGCGAGGCGATAGTCCTCCGTACACCCAAATTATATTATCGCACCCCTACGGAATGGAGTATAAAAAGGTTGTATATTATATAAATATTAAACAGGTATTAATATGTTATAAATATCATATATATCACATATAAATAGTATTTCCATCATTATTCCCCACCTTGATAGGTTGAAATGGATAAACAAACAACATCGGTTTGTGAGGCGGTAGTCCACCGTACACACAGATGATGATTGTGTGACCGATTTTATAGAAGTGTATGAAGTGGTCTATAGTAAAATTAACCTAAAAAAATATATGTATATTTAATATAAAAATTTTATTTTATAATCTTTATATATAAAAAATTAAGAGGTTCTTTGAAGAAATAACACCGAAAATGCATGTTGGTGAATGTTACCTCTTCTTCAGGTAACTCCCTTTGGTTTGAACCAATGGCATTCTTTAGTTTTACTTCTGAACAATTTTAATCATATATTATGAGAGGAGGGGTGTTAGTAATTCAATTTTATATAGTTTGGATGATAAATATTTATTGATATGTGTGAATAAGTGGGGAGAGTGAGTGCCTTTGTATAGTGGAGGAAGATTTACATTATTGTAAATATAATAAAAATAAACACAAATTAGATGTATACCATACATAATGTTCCAAAAATAATTAAAAAAAATTATTAAATAGATGATATGGTCTAAAAATGTTCATAAAATGTGTTTTGGATATGTTTTTTTGGTCATTTTATCCTCTTAAAATTAAATTGCCCCCCCCCTCAATAAACTCGTTTTTCTCTTAATAGCCATGATTAATTTTAAATGTTTCCACTAATAAATATGGTAAAAAATGAATTTTTAATTATTATAAATTATAAATTATGATGATTTCAAATATTTAACCCATTTTTAAATTTTTTTATCACATACGTGACATAAATTAATTTAAAAATAATCCCATAGATAGGATGAGACATTGAGTTTTTAATGTGAAAATCTCAAAATTTTGAAATATATTTATATCAAGTTTAAATGTGAAATTTATTTAAATGACTTAAATTTGATAAATATATGTAATATTTATCTAATTGTATTTTAAAACATCTAAAACTATAATTTTATGATATAAATAATTTACTAAAAAAGGCAGTTTTCAATTAAAATTCAGTATATTTATCTATTCATAAAAAATGAATATTCTCATAAAAATATAAACAATTCACCCTAACATAAATTTCTATTCTGATTTCAAATAATAAGATTATTTTTTAAAATAATATTTATAAATGTTTTATTTTTCTTAAAACAATTTCACCATTAAATGGTAAAAAACACCTTTACAAAACTATAACTTTTTATGTTTAAAATTTGATTGATTTTTATATAATGAATATAAAAAATAGGATGAATGTCATAAATTATATTTAATATATATTATATTTATTTCATTAATATCATTAAATAATATTAATTAATTAAATTAATGAAGATAATATTCATTTGGCTGCATTAAAAAAAATTATAAAAAAATCCATTAAATTAAATTGGTTTTTAGATTTATTTGTAATTAATTGGAAACCAATGAATTCGATATAAAAATATGTGTAAACTATATTTTCATAATTTATTTAATATTATTAATTCCCTCCATTCCAATGGCTATGTCATAACTATCTTATCAAATAATAATATTAATAGTATATTTTTTTTTAGTAAGACTCGACCTATCATGTAACACGAGTTTTCAAAGAAAATTTATGTTATATGAAATTAAAAGATAAACATAATTCTCCTTACGATCCAAGATAAACTATGCATTTCATTTAATGAATGATATCAAAGAATTTAAATTAATTTGGAAGAAGATATTTCATAAAATCATGGGATGTTATAGTAGCAACATTCCATATGTCTTTTCTATGTACTAGGTGGTCAGAATTATTAATAAATTGTTTATAAAGTAAAAAACTATTTAAAATTGGTAACATAGTCAAAACCAAGAAAATAACATTTTCTTATCATGTAATCATTGGAAAAATATCATTTATTAATTTATGACATGTAGGAATAGAGAATATGTCAATAAAACTTATGGTTTTCATTGAATTCCAAAATGTATTTTTTAATGATTTAAAAGTTAAAAAAATGCATTAATGTTTTAAAACCAAGAAAACAACATACTTTTTTTTTAAAATCATTAGAAAATTTACATTGGTAAATTTTTGATATGTATGAATAAACCGGATGTCAATATGTCTTGTAGAGTGGTCAAAATTACTAGAAAACATGTTTTATTACTTTTAACAGTCATTAAAAACGAATATAAAATAATCAAAACAAAATATTTGACCTCCGATTATCGAGAAAGTATTGAAAATCACCCACTATTTAATTAATGTCAGTTTAATATTTTGTTTTCTCGATGGGACCAAAAGTGTTCATTTATTGATTTAAAAGTTAAAAAATGAGTATCAAAGGGTCAAAACCTACCAAACAACCTTTAATTATAGTGAAATAATAGTAAAATAATCACTATTTAATTTGTGAAATTTAGGAAGAGACTACACATCATTTCTATGTACATTGTACACTTTCATGAAATCAAACTTTTATATGTTTTTACCCTTTTATTAAAATTATTAATGATAAAAAACACATTCTAGATTTATATGTTATCGATTTATAAATTTTAAAAATTAATCAAGGATTTTTGTTCTATGATTTCATGATAATATATGTTCAATTTCTAGGTTTTGACCTTTTCATGCTCGTATTTTAAATTTTAATTAAATAAAAATATATATTATATCATTTTACAATTACTAAAGGTTACAATAACATTAAATATATTCTTTAATAGAAAAAACTAAATGGTATTCATTTTTCTACAAATTCTCAAAATTCCTAGATAAATTTTAAAAGACTTTTAAATCTAAAAAAACATCCTTTTCAGTAATTTTAACCATAGTTCATGGACAATTAATGTTCAATATATTAATACTTGCTGAAAATTAATTAATGACCACTATCCTATGATTTTATGACAATACAAGATCATTTGTTATATTTTGACCCTTTAATGCATGTTTTTTTATCTTTTTATCCATAAAAACATACCGTTTTTCATTAAAATGAAACCACAATATTGATTGACATGATATCTATTTATATATGTACAACATTAAATGGTGACTAGTTTCCTACAATTTCTTGACAATCTAATGTTATTTTAGAAGATTTTGACAATATAACCCAATTTTAGTAATTTTTTATTATGAAACAGTTTTTTCGATCATTATGACTACATTGTACATAAGAATATAATTCTTTCTTTTATTACATGTCACAAGTTAAATGTTGATTGTTTCTATATGATTTTTGGATAATCCATCTTAATTTTTAGGTCTTTACCTTTTGACGCATGTTTTTAATGTATTTTAAATCTTTTCAAACACACTTTTCGTTATTTTTTTCTCACTTCACATCAGATACACAAACCGTATATCCCTAAATATAAAATATTATTGAATAATATATTTCTTATTATTATATTATAATCCAAGATAATTTAAAAGTTTTTGACTTTTAAATCAAAAGTATCACATTTTTTATCATTCGGAGAGAACCTCATGTTGGATTGATGTGTGGTTTTTTATAACATTCCAAAAATTAAAAGGATGTAATTATATTGTTATTTAATAACAATCCTATGTTATTTTATAAGTTTTTACTCCTTATAATATATTTTTAAATACAGAAATCAATTAAAACTGTTTTCTAATCATTCCGACCACACTCCACATTAAAATTATGTGAAGTCTATTTTTACAAGTCAAAAATTGATCATAGATCTTTATCCGATGATTTCATGAAAATACAAGGTTTTTTAGGGGTTTTGACCGTTTGTAAAATGTTTTTTACTTAAATCAAAAAACAATCATTTTGTCATTATAAGAATATTGCAGTCAGATTGAAATGTAATTTTCTCTTAAATCTCATAAATTAAACAATGGTTTTATTACTACAACTTCAAGGAAATAAAAGGTTGTTTTATAGGCTTCCAGAGAAATGTTTTTAAATACATTTAAACACAATGAAACCTCTTTTTCTGTCATTTTGACTGCACCACACATAATATTGAAATGTGGTTTCATTTGATATATCACAAATTAACCAAATATCATTTTATATGATTTCATGATAATTTAAGGCCATTTTTACCCGTAAAACATTTTTTAGACTTTTAAAAAAAATTGCACTTTTGGTCATTTTGAGAAAACCATAAGTTGGATTGATTTTCACCGTGTTCCTATAAGACAATAATTAAATAGAGGTTATTCCTATTATTTAATGACAAGATGGGTTCATCTTTTAGGTTTTACAACTTTGATATGAATTTTGTAATACTTTTAAATATAAAAAACTACATTTTGATCATTTCATCCACACTACATATTGGAACAAAACCTGAATCAATTCGACACATGGTTTTCTTATAATTATTAAATGTTCATTTTTTTTGGATTTAATAGGCCAACTAACTAGTGAAAACCTTGGATTTTAATAAAATAATGAAAACATATTCATCATTTAACTTATGACATATAAGAATATTCCTCATGCCCTTCTGATGCACTATTCTAGAAAAATGGTCGAAAAAGTAATTTTAGAGTAACAAATGATTTAAAACATGTTATATGGTCAAAATATAATTGTAAAACAGAAATTATCATGAAATCGTAGGAAATAACACACAATTTATGTTTTTTCAAAATGACATAACATTCATTTTTATTGATTTAGAAGTCAAAAAACACGAATCAAAGGTTTAAAACCAAGAAAATGATGTCACGTTGTCATCAAATCTTGGAAAAATGACCATTTATTAATTTGTGATATGTATGAAAGAAATTCACAATAATAAATCTTGTGATGCAATTAAAATGATTTAAAAATAATTTTTATTATATTTAATAGTCTTTAAAAACATGCTTCATAAGCTCAAGATATGATAAAAACCCTCAATCTATCATGAAAGTGTAGTAAAATGACCACTCTTTATTTTTTATTATATAGGAATTGATCTCGCATAAGAATTTCGGTTTTTTAGAATGAAAAAACTAAATTTTTTAATCTAAAAGTAAAAAAAACGAGTTTCAAGTGTCAAAACCTATCAAATGATTTTGGATTGACATTAAATCACAAGACAATTATCTTTTATTTGTTTTTGAAGTGTATGAATACACTATATTCCACTTACATTTTATTTTGTGGTCATAATGACTAAAAAATAAATCTTAATAGATTTAAAACTCATTGAAAATATGAATGAATGGGTCCAAACCTAAAAAACAATATCAAATTTTTTAGAAATCATATGACAATAATATCCAGATAATTTTTTACATGGAGGAACATAACATACCACACACCAATCGAATTTCAAGACTTCAAACTCACAAATCATCAAAGCTGGAGTAGAAGTTACCAAGAAAGGCTGAGTTACCATGAACAAGGGGAATCAAATATCAGGAGAGCTGGACAAACCTCAGAGCCGGTCTCCTCAAACGCCCACCGATACAACCATCGACACCAACCCAAACCCACAAACCTGTGGCGAACTCTAGTTAGATTCCGCCCAACCCTCGAACCATTGAATGTGAAATGTGGTATGAATTTACAAAAAATAGTTCAATAAGACATAATTTTTTTGAAAATAAAAGTCAAAAGGAAAAATCCTAAGAAACAACAATATATTTTTACGGAATTGCATGAAAATACTTTTCAAATAATCTTTGGATTTTATTAATAGCCATCCCATCAATATGGTGTGTGGTGAGCTTAGAATAACCAAAAATACCTTTTTAGAAAGTCATGTAATTAAAAATGCACTTCAATAGTTTAAAAACTAGAAAAAAATCAGATAGTATTGAAATCATAGAAAAAAGACTACTATTTAATGTTTAACATGTACTTTTAGATCTTACATCATTATTATGTAATATGTGGTTTGAATACGCCTCAGATTGTAGTGAAATAAATATTAAATTTTTGATGAGTCATTTGTTCATACATATAAAAATTATTAAATAATCATTTTCCTATGACTTCATGATACTTCTATATTCTTTTCTAGTTTTTCGAGTTCTCAAACACATTTTTTAACTTCTAAATCCATAAGAATTTTTTTTTGATCATTTAAAGGCTGAACACATGTAAAATTACCTACAATTTTCCTAAAATCATATATAAATGATATATTTTTATTTTTTATTTTTTATAAAATATTTGACATTAATAAGATAAAGGGATTTCTTAAAAATTTTAAAGGTGTATTTTAATTGTTTTTAAGTCAAAAAATGTGATGTAATGCATCAAAACCTATCAAACGGCCTCATATTTTTGTGAAATCATAGAAACAATATGTTTGACTGATTATTTACATTCATGTCAATACAACATATGATTTGGTTTTAATGAATAAAAATATGAATTAAACTAAATTCATCAAAAATGTGCATCAAAGGATAAAAATCTGGAAAATGACATCTGAATTTTTTAATTCATAAGAATAAAATCACAATTTAACTTGGGATATGTAGGAATAGAACACATTCCAATTCAACTTGTTGTCTATTCATAGTGATTAAAAGTTGTTTTTATTGATTTTATTCTTAAAAAACATGTTTAAAGTTCAATAACTAGAAAACAATCTCGAATTCAAATAGAAACATAGAAAAAAATCGATGATCAATTTCTGACATATATAAATAGAATACATGTTAATCTGACATGTAGTGTTTTTGGAATGATGTAAAAATCAATTTAATTATATTTAATTATTTAAAAACATGATTCAAAGAGTAAAATCCCAGAAAAAAATCTTGGATTGTTATAATGTTTTAAGAAAATGATTTTTTTAATTTTTGACATGTTGGAATGAACCCCAAAAAAATTTGATAAATGGTTTTATTAGAGTGATAAAAAGATTATTTTTATGGTTTTAAATGTCAAAATATGCATATTAAAGGGTTAAAACCTATAAAACAACATCATATTATCATGGAATCATAGGAAAGTTTTTCAAATAATTCATGTTCTCTAAAAGTACATATCACAACAACTCGATGTACGGTGAGCGAAAAATAATGAAAAGTGTATTCTTATATATTTATAGGCCATTAAGTGTAAATTAAAGGGTAAAACCTATAAAAATTCTTCATATTTTTATTAAATCATAGGACAATTAACCCCTATTTAATTTTATGTCATGTAGAAATAGACTACATGTCATTGTGATGTATTGTATGGTCAAAATGATCAAAATGGTGATTTAATATAAAAAATGATTAAAAATAGGTTATATAGTAGAAAACTAACTAAAAAATTAGTATTGTCCAAAAGTCCCAAGAAAAAAACCATAGTTTAATTCGTAGCATGTAAGAATAGACCACATATAAATATGACTTGCAATTTGCTCAGAATGACCTAAAGTGAATTTTTATTCATTTAAATGTCAAAAAATATGCATCAAAGGATTGAAACCCATTAAAGTGAAAATATTTTCATTAAACCATAAGACAAAGATCATTTAATTTTTTTTGACTTGTAGGAACATACTGCACAGAAATCAAATGTTCAGTGTCATTGGAATTAATGAAAATAATAGTTTTATTAGAATTAAACTTATTTAAAAACATGAATTAAAGGGTAAAAACCTAGGTAATTACATCATAAAACAATTTAATTATTGTCAAATAGTTTTCAAATTATTTATGACTTTTGGTAACAAATTTATCATCAATATGCTATCCGATGAACCCATAATAACCTAATGTGTACTATTATTAATTTTAAAAATCAGAAAATATGCATCAAATCATTAAAACCTTGAAATAATCCTTGAATTGTTTTAAAACTATAGTAAAAGTACCCTAAATTTATTTTTAACATACATGAATAGAATTATTGTCAATTGAACATGCAGTGTGGATAGAATGACTAAAAATCAATGTTAATTAATTAAAAATTTACTAAAAACTTCTGTCAAAGGATGAAATCCAATAAAATTAGATTGGATTGTTATTAAATCATTGGAATATAATAACCATTTAATATTTGATATATAGTAATATACCATATATCAATTCCAATTTCAGTTTTTTCGGATTAACTAAATTTACAATTTTGTTGATTTAATTCAAAAAACATGCATCAAAAGGTCAAAACCTAGAAAAAACCCCCAAATTATCATAAAATTATAGGAAAATGATTTATGATCAATGTTTGACAAGTATAAATGGTACACACGTCAATATAACATTTGGTATGCATAGAATGACCTTAAAAGTCTCTTAATTATATTTAAGACATTAAAATATGTTTGAAAGTGTAAAACCCTAGAAAATGATCTCGGATTGTCATGACATTTTAGAAAAATGACATCTATTAAAATTTTGAAATATCGGAATAAACCACACAACAACATAGAAAATATTTTTTAATGTTTAAAATATTTATTTTTTATTAAAAATATTCATTTTGGAAGTCAAGTGTCTCACATACCCAAATGATATACATAGCAATTTTCATGTAGCCAAATGGTTCACATAGACAGTTCATATTAATGAAAGGTTCACAATGTCAATTCATATAGCTGAATGTTTCACAAAACAAATTTATTGACATAGGTAAAACACATATCCGATTCATCCATGTAGCTGATTCATGTAACCCTTTCAGAAACAAATCTGTTTTAAAGCCATGTAGTTAATACCCGAGTTGTCGTTGGATGATGTCGATGTGATCCTCCTACTTGGGAGAGTAGTATCATCTGATTACATCATAGATAAGATAATTAAGGACTTATATACCTATATATGGGTAGTATATTTTGGTGCAACAATGATTCACCATGACTTCTGTTGATAGTTTGGGTAGCTAGAGATGAAGAGGGGAATCATTTGAATTGTTTCCCTATGCCTTACCTGCCAGAGGGAAAATGCCAAGCACCACCATCCTGTTGGTTTGACCCAACCACATCTGGTGCCCATGTGGAAGTATGAGGAATTCAGAATGTACTTTGTGACTAGAATACTAAGGACCCAAAAGAGTCGTGATTCTATCTCAGTGACTTTAAATTGGCTAATGATGGTTTATCACTTCTTACCAACATGAGAGACTAAATTAGTTGCCGATATGGGAAAGCTATATGTTTTTTTATATCATATACTTACATGGATTTATCTTGAGAATTATATGAAACATATAATCATGTTTTATATTTTTTTATTTGGTATTTCATAAATCCCTAGGAACTCAGTTGGTATTGAGCACAAAATACCATCATCATATAGATGAACAACCATAGCGAACGATACAAATATTAGAAGATATGATCTAACATTGTTGTATAGAAATTAGTAGATATTGAGGTAATCACCAATACATGTATGAGATTTCATATAAAATAATTTATCAGGATATGATTTAGATGTAACATTACGAGTCTCTTTATGGGAGGCTATATCATTCACTACTCTGTTGGTATGAGGAAGATGAGGCAGTGGTACTGCAACCTAGTTTGGTCAATAGGACTTAGATGGAGTGAAAAAGATTTAGAAAAGGTTTATCCATAGTCAAAATAGGAAGTCATCATATTTGTAAATTTGGAGGATATATTTGGAGTTCCTTTATAACAATAAGGTAAACTTATGAGTGTCACCTCGGTGGGGGTATCATCGATTAAATAAAATGGGTTGTTGGCACCATGGTTTGTTGGACCCTTTGATATCATGTAGTGCGTTTGAAAAATGGAATACCATATGGATACACCTTCTCACTACTAAGGTATGGATGATATGTTTCATTGTTCACACCTCAAGAGGTACATTTTAGATACTATGATTTTCATCATGTTTAAGGATGTTGAGATGGAGCCTCACGTATCATACGAGGAGTTCCTGAAAAATTGTAGACTAAAGGGAGAACGCTATTTGAGGGATGATGGTAGCACCTTCCTAGATCCTATATAATCATTTATGAATTCAAAAAGAGTTGTTGGAGTGGAAGATTAGTGTTTGATATTAGTTGCATTAGTTTTTCAGGTAATACCACTAGAGAAACTTCTTTGGGATGAGAAGTCATTAGAGGGGGATAATTGTAACATTCTCAATTTTTAAAAGTTTTTTAAAACACACATTTTTGAATTAATGTGTTTTACATTGAGAAATGATCCATGTAAGAATTTTCATATACCTGAATGCAGCTACAAAGAAAAATTATCCACATAGACATTTTCACATAGACGAATGGTTCGGATACTTAGTTCACATAGCTAAATGATTAATGTAGACATTTTCACAATGAAGAATGGTTCACACAAAATATTCACATAGGAAATCCATATATAAAATTCTAAAAAGTAATAAATTCACATAACCCTTTTAGTGATGAATCCAATTAAAACAAACCTTTTTTTGACATATCCAATTGAGATACATGTAGCCAATTACCATGTACCTTATTGTGCAATGTATCCCATTACATGAAAGATGTGGAAATCCCAAATGTTATTCCAAAAATGAGTTTAGAGGATGTGGATATTTATATATTACATGGAATATTGAATCTCAATACATGAGAAGTTTAAAATGAAGGCATGATAGATAATTCTAATTATTTTAAATGATAATTTATTCATGAATCAATTGACCAAAAGAAAAGCAACAACTTCTTCATGGTAATAGGATGAAACAATGAAGAAATCATTGGGGATTTTTAGTGCTATAAAATAGAACATGGTGTTGATTTAAATATAACCGAGTCTTGTTGAAATTGATTTTGAGTGGTCCTCTTGAGTCCATGTAGCCTTAGTTTTCCTTTAATGAGATTTTTAAATCCCCATTCAATCAATCTGAGCTATTTTTCAGATTTACAAGATTCTTAAAACCTTCTTATTCCCTCATCCTGGGTTTGGTGCTTGGAAGGGTTTCTCTTCATGAATAACTATTGATCCTTGACAATGAAATCGATAAACATGATGTATGAAGTTACCTAACCTTTTAGGGATATCATTTACATATGTTCCCTCAATATTGTTCTTGTGTAGTCATAACGTGAATAACCATTCTTGATTTTGATCACTTGATGGTTTCTATATCCATGAGACCTATAACGATAAACGGTTATAGAGGAGGTGTTTTGACCCTCGATCCAAGATGGTTCTTCATTTCTTCAGTCAAAAACTGATATCACACTCTTTGGATGGGGCAAGGACAAAGATGTGTGCATCAAGTCTTCAACAGGGTCCTTCTATGCAGGATTTGATAGAGGGGTGTTGATCGCGGAGTATCGATGATGCATCAATCGTCTTTTGTGGAGATACCTCTTTTACTCTCGTCGTTCGAGCATCTTGAGTTTCAGAGATCCCAGGAGGCAACCATTGAGGTGGTCTAATCAACTCTCAAATTATCTGAGAGATGTTTCCAACATTTCCAGGAGGTTTCAGTGACTACTAAAGGGGTCCTGTTTGTACCCTCTTCATCCGAGCCGAAGGAATTTCAGCGTACTCTGGAAGCATCAACCTCTATTTTGGTGGCTCCTTTGGGGTTGGCCTCGTCCGTGAGGCCTGTATCATTGCACTCTAAGGATGGGATGTCTTGATCTGGTGAAGGGGTGGTCGTGAAGTTGGTTTTGGGTCAGGAACCTATTTATTCATTACTGGTGGCAGCAACAGGAGGTTCTGGTTCTCCTACAGGGATTCATCACAACAAGAGCCTTAGTGATGTTGAGGATACATCTAAAAAACTATATATTCCTAGAATTAGAGGTGGACTTGATTCATTAATTCAATGAAAAGGAAACATACACACATCAAATCTGATACTTTCGTGGTTTCAGAGCAGCTCAAAATGGGTGAGTTCTCAATCATTGCTCGATTATTTCTTCCTAAAGGCTCTCAGCCTCTAAAAATTGATGAAATCAAAGAGTGGATTTCCTTGATTTGGGGTTTTCTTCCTAGAAGTGTGTCCCACTTGGGAAAGGATACATCCAAATGAATTTCCCGACTGAAGAATTTAATGTTCGAGCTTTGGACTTCAGTTCTGTTGTGCTCAAACCTGGGATTATTCACTTATGTGAATGGGATAAAAAATTCAATCCCTTTGAAGTTAGTAATACAACCACTCAAATTTGGGTAAGGTTTTATGATTTAAATTTTATACTTTGGTACCCAATAATATTGTATGATATTTCTATATCCATATAAATATCGATTAAAATTGATAATGAAACAGAAGTGGCTCATTTTGGTCACTTTCTCAGGTTCTTAGTTGTGGTTGAATTGGGATCAACTCTTGTTGACAAGGTAATGCTTGCAACTGATGATGATATTATTGAACTGAATATCGCTTATGAAAAAATTCCTAAGTTCTGCAAGGACTGTAATGTAATTTGTCATTATTTAGATACATGTAGGCACTCTATAGTTTTCCTCTTCTTTGTGTTATGTGGGCACATTGTAAACAATTGTATCTAGATGAGAAAATTGGAATTTTCACATAAAAATGATACTCTTACTTTGATGTTGTAATAGGGGTATAACACCAACAATGTTGTGAAAAAAAAGGAGATGAAGGGTGTTGTTCCAAGGGATGCAACCAATCCTAGAGTTTAGGAAAAGGGTGAACACTCATGTGACTCACCAAATGTAATTGCCTCCGCCTCTGAGAATAAGAAGAAATATTTCGCAGAAAGTTTTCCAACTAGGTGAATGTTCAAAATGTGGAATCTGATATCAATGAAAATGGTTCTACATAACAGAAAAATAAATCTTGTTCAACTCCCAAATATGATGATCTAATTGATGAACAAGTTATTGATGAGGAATTCTAACTAGAGGCAGATCACCGGCTCTCATAGGAAAGGCTGATTGCTTCAGGTAGCTGAAAATGTAAGAAAAATTTGGAATCTGACACTCCATTTATTGCTAAAACGTTCCAAACTATTTCAAATCCTATTATGGATAGTGGGGGATTTCAGTTTATCTCCTATAAGAAGACCATGTCCCTATTTGTCTCTCTTGTAGTGGATGAACCACCAATTGAAAGTAACATTGTTTCTCTTTCTGATTAGAACATTGATGGTGCCACTGAGATGAATGACTCAATATTGAGCTCTCCTAATGAGAAAAATCATCTGGAGACTTTAGAACTGGAAGATGCATTAGTGATGGTAGGGATGAGGATGATAGTGACAAGAGACTCTTATCCTGACAAATGTGAGTAATGAAAAGAAGAAGACAACTCTGAGTCAGAGAGCACTGATGCTGATATGCTTTATGAAAGACTTCAATATCTCTCATCAAGTAGGGGGATATTGAAGGGTTATGGGAGCAGTCGTAGAAGGGACATTTGGTCTGCTTTTCATGAATAAGAAATAAGGCTAAGTGATTAATTGTTGAAAAAGATAAACAAATAGTTTTTCTTTGGGGTTTTCCTTTTTTTCCCGTACTTATTTTGGTTCCTTTATTTTTCATTTTTTAAAAGAGGCTCAAACTCCATCTTTCTTAAAAAAAATTAAATGATTCTAGGGGTTTTTTCGTGTAGTTATTTATTATGTTGATTTTGATCACATTCATGTATATTGCTAATTTATTCTCATGGTGTTATTCTTACCTTGTATTCTATATCTTGTCATGTATATTACCTTTCCTTCAGAGGCATCATGATTGGTTCTCAGAAGGGGGATTGTGCATTACATTCATTGATGATGATGAGGGACCTTATCACATGGTGGAGATATGATGATGGCGTGAAATGCCATGATTTGGATGCACCCAGTGTATGGATTCTATGTATTTGAATTCTTGATGCGTAGTGGTTTGTGATTAGTATTTTGGATTGAGGACGCACTCAATTCCCAGTGATTTCGGACTAGCATGTCATGATTGAGACTAGTGAATGCTGAGTTTCATGTACACATGATTCCATGAGGTTTTCTAACAAAAAATTCCAAAAAACTCCGCTAGTTTTGATACTTCCAACATTTCCTTGTTTTCCTTCCGATATGGAGACAATGTAGATGGTGTTTTGTGGTAGATTTATTAGGGAACAACCACTCATTATGTGATTATATGTTTTTATTCTTGTTAGATATTTTTTATTTCCATGAAATACACTTTTTATATTTTATAAAACTTGTTAGGTATAAATTAGGGGAGTTATATTGTCTTTTACCACTCACACCCTGTACAGGTATCTTGATACATGTGAGAACATTATGTTTTGGTATTCAATCAAGGGAAAGGGACACATGGATTATAGTTGACCCGAGGAGGGTGGATATGGTTGTGGTAGTAGGACAACCTCTGATAGTTTTATTTATTATTACCTATCCCACATTTACTTTGGATTGGATTGTCACTTTAGGATACTTTTTTTATATGATTGGTATGACACCCTCTTAGTTTTACCACATGTTTACTATATTTATTATATATTATTATGTTATGTTATATTATCATTTGTGAGAAGTCGTGATGTTGATGGTATAGTCACCCAACTGACGGAGTTAGCCACCCATTACTAGTCGGCAAACACTTTCATATGGGGAGGGGTGCATCTGGTCATGTGGAACTTCATTTCATACTCGGTGGTTTAGGTTGGGGTGTTTCACAATTTTCATAGAATGATTAAAAGTGTATTTTTATGGATATAAAATTCAAAAAGTGTGTGTCTGTGGTTTAAAACCTAGAAAAAAACCTCATAGTATCATGGAATAATTGGAAAAAATTCCTCAACTAATTTTTGACTTTTACAAGATCAGGTCTCTTCAATTTGATATGTGGTAAGTTCAGAATAATGAAAAGTGAATTTTTAAAGATTTATAAGTTTTTAAAAGTGTTTAAAAGGATCAAACCCTAAAAAATTACATCATATTTTCATAAAATCATTAGAAAATTACTACCATTTATACTATTAAATATATTTCAATCAGTCTGAATGAATAGAAAAATAGAACGACATTTTTTTTATTCCTATATGGAAATTTTAAAATAGTTTAATGGTTAAAATCTAGATAATAACCTCAAATTATCTTGAAATGGATTGAAAATGGCCATTATTTAATATTTGATATGCAGTAATAGAAAACATATAAAAATGAATTTATATTTTCTCAAAATTACTAAAAGATAATTTTTTTAATTTAAAAATAGAAAAACATGTATCATATTGTTAAAATATAGAAAAATTCATTGAATTGTGATGAAATAATATGGCAATGATCAAAGATTAATTAGTGACATGTAAGAATAGACTATATATCAATTTATCATGAGGTATTGTAACAATGAGACAAAAATTAGTTTTATTAGATTTAACAGTCTTTAAAAAAGTGTGTAAAATCTTTAGTTTGGATTGAATTTGGCTAATAATGACCAAAATAATTTATTTATTGTTTTAAAATTTAAAAAATGATTATCAAAATGTAAAAATTCAATAAAAAAACCTTGGATTATCATGAAATACTAAGACAATGATTGATGGTTAATTTTTGACATGGAGGAATCGACTTCACATCAATCAGATGTGTTTCATTACTAGAATTATAAAAAAAATAGTTTTATTAGAATTAAAAGTATTTAAAAGCATGCATCTAATGATATAAACCTTGGAAATGACATCATATTATCATACAATTGTAGAATTGTTTTTAAATTATATATGTATTGTAGTAAAAAATGTATCGTTAATAAGATTTTTGGATTGTTGTACAATCCTCGAACAATAACTCCTAGTTCTCCAACTCAAGCCAATCTTGTTGACTAAAAATGAAAATATTCCTCCACACCTATATTGTACCCCTTCACAATTTCATAACATTTTCAGATTGCCTCAACCATTATATGTGTCCAATGATATATTACTCGACATAATCAATCATACCATCTCCCCTCTAACCACTCCACCTACCTGTAATTATCAACTATCCCTTCCTGAAATGAGAATTTCCAAGATCTAAATCTACTATCTAAAAAACATTACATATAACCATGAATTATCATGAAATCTCAGTGAAATGGAGGTTGTTTAATTTTTTGTTTTTAGTAATAGACCACACATTAACATGACTTGTGGTTTTTCTGAAAATACATAAAGTGTGATTTTATTGATTTTTACGGAAAAATTTACAACAAAGCATCAACACCCTGTAAACGGCCACATATTATTGTGAAATTGAAAGAAAATTGTCGTTGATTGATTTTTTAACTGCATGGATATAATACATGTCAATCTTATATGTGTTGTGGTAAATACGAAAAAGGTAGTTTTATTATATTAAAAAGTCATTTAAAGCATGTGTTAAATGATAAAAATCTAGAGGCTGAGTTCCAAATGTTGTTCAATTACAGTAACACAATCACCATTTAATTTTTGATATATATGAATAGACCACACATCAATTAAACTTTTATTATCAAATTTCCCAAAAGTGTGTTTTTATTGACATAAGTCCAAAAACATATATTAAATGGTATGTCCAAATAAAAAACCTTATACAGTCATGAAATCCATGGATAATGATTAGAGATCATTTTTTGGCTTTTATTAATGAAGTACAAATCAATATGACGTGAATTGTGGCCAGAATTCCCTAAAAATACGTTTAATTAGATTTAAGTCTTAAAACCTATGCTTTAAAGTGTTAAAACCTAGAAAATGATATTGGATTGTCATGAAAGAACATGATAATCACCTCTATTTAAATTTCCAATTTTTTGAATGTACCACTCATCAATATGACATGTTATTTTATTGTAATGATTAAAAGTGTGTTTTTATGGTTTTAAAAGTAAAAAAATTGCTTCTATGGGTTGATACATTAAAAAAACATTTACTAACCTAGAATCAATGGAAACTTATTTTTGAATAATCTATGACATATAAGAAAAAATAAACTATTAATCTTACATGTGGTGATTTCAGAATAACCAAAAGTACATTTTTAAATATTTAAGAGTTTCAAAATGTCTTCCAATGTGTAAAGACTAGGTTAATGACCTTGTATTGTAATGAGATCATAAAATAATAATCACCATTTTACTTTTGAAATGTATGAATAAACCTCATGTCATTCTGATGCACTATTTGGTCCGAATAATTGAAAAACAATTTTATTGTAAAAAATGAATCAAAATAAGTTATATGGTAAAATCTATTTGAAAAACGTGAATTTTAATGAAATATAAGGAAAAAAACCCCATTTACATTTTGACTTATAGGAATGGAATGCATGTTAATCTTATTTTTGGTTCTCTCAAATCGACAAAACATGTGTTTTACTGATTTTAAATACAAAAAAATGCATCAAAGGTTTAGAAACAAAAAAATTATATTATATTTTCACTAAATCATATAAAATGTATCATTTATTAATTGGTGATATGTACGAATTGAGAGGAAATCAATCAGTTATGCGATGTGGTCAGAATGATCGAAAATGTAGTCTTACTAGATTTAACAGTGATTAAAAACATTTCTCAAAGGCTCAAAACTAACAAACACCCTCATATAATGATGAAATCATCGAAAAATGACCTATTCTAAATTTTTGTTATATAGGAATAGTTCTGACATTTGACTTTTAGTTTTCCCAAAATGAAAAAGACTGCATTTTTTATTTAAAAGTCCAAAACATGCATCAATGGGTCAAAACCAATCCAATGATACTAGATGGACATTAAAAAATAGTTCAATGATTTTTTATTGATTTTTGGAATTTTTTAATATAATTCATGCACATTTTATGTGATTTGTGGTCTTAATTAATGAAAAAGAAATTTCAATAGATTTAAATATCTTTAAAATAAGAATCAAAGGGTAAAAACCTATCAAATGAACTTAGATTATCATGAAATCAAACGATAATTATAGCGATTAATTTTTGACATGGAGTTACAAAATTCATTTCAATTAAAATTGCGTTGTGGTTTAAATTTCAAAATATGGTTTAATTAGATTTAAAAGTATTTTAAAATTCATGTCAAAGGGTCAAATCCTAGGAAACGACATTAAAATACCATGGAATTGTAGAAGTTTTTTTTTAATAATTTTTTATTTTCTATTATAATATTGTGTTAGAAAATAATTCCATTCATGTTATTATAATTTTAATTATTAAATATATTATTGTAAGACATATATTTGTGATTTTTTAGATTGGATTTAAAAAATGGAAATACATCCCTGTATTTTGGTATGAAATTTAAAATGATATATAAAAGCTCCATTGTGTTTATATAATCTCTTATTAACCCATTTTATGTAAAATAATTGGATAAAAATTTCCTAGAATTGATATTCGGAGTGGAATAGTTCAATCATGTAAATAAAATTAAACCTCAAGATTCCATGTTCCCAATAAATTGGTAGTTTTGGTGCTTTATTCATCTTAATCACCATAGGTAATATGTTATCCATAGTAAAATGGGATAAGATCATGGAGTAGGGAATGGATGGATGATCAACCAATTAATTATTTTCTCCTCCTTATTTAGAGCATAATTAAATATTTTACATCTTTAATCAATTACAAATTTATAAGGTTTATTTGGAATTTTATTTTTTAAAATTATTTAGAGATATATAATTTTTAGTTGGACAGTTTATCAAAATGAAAAAAACATCATCATTGAAGGGACACATCAACATTTTTTGTCCTCTTTACCAAACTCATTTCACTAGGTTAAGAAATTGGGGATACTGAAATCATTATGAAATTGATCCAACTCGTTACTCAAACTCACAATTAGTGAAAATTTTCTATTTTCTCCTTTACCACAATAGGTATCCATAAAGTTAAGAGGTATAAAAATATACATAAGTCACACATCCAATATTCAGATAAAAGGATATTCCACATACAATCCAAAATCAGTACAATAATAAATCAGAATAGTGAACTATCTTAGCGATGGAATTTTATCTGACAGAAAATATGAAAAAAAATATGTATATCCAGGAAGGTGTGAATTTAGGAGGTGAGTGTGTAAAAACTCTCAAAATAAAATCTCCACATAGTAACTATTTAAAAATCATATTATTATAACCTATCTTGGAAATTATTAAGATATGTTTTCTAAAAAATGACTACTATTCATTATATGAAGATAGATTTATTTAAATATAAATCAACATATTCATTACCATAAATTCATAGGTTGGGTTATAAATAAATCATAATAAACCCATAATAAAAATAAACCAAGTGACATTACAGAACAATAGCATTCAAGGTTAACCTCACTAAATTACTTGAATAATTTTTTAGTTGTAATGAAAAATCACCAACCAACTTGCTCGATCAATGCCCAATCTACTAATTCAAAATAGCCTGCATGAAATCATAACTAAGAGCACCCCATACTCTAAATAATAGTAGTAATGAGAGATAAATTATGAATAATGAAATACTATCACTAGGATTTTGAAAATAACTACCTAAGTATCCAATCCATAAAAAAATTTAAATGATTCCAAAAATACCCTTAAGGCATACATCAATATTTAAAATAAAATATAAATAATATAGCGTGGTAATATAATTTTTATAAAAAAACATTATATCAAAACATCAATTAGAAATATTAAAAACACCTTCAAATAATTAAAATAGGATTTCATATCATGAAAATAAAGTTAAAACTCAATCATAATAGTCTGTAAGATAAAAAATGGAATTTTAAGTAGATCCCCGAACCTAAAAGTGTTGATAAACAAGAAAACAAAAAATTAAAATTCCATATAATTTAAAATTGAAATTAAATAAGATATAAAAAATCAATTATATAATGTATTCATTGAATGAAATTGTTTCTTTTAAGCCTCTGGTATCAACATTCTCACTGAGAAATGAAACTATCATGCCAATACATCAAAATAGGTCCATGGGGATAGCCTCAAGATCAACTATATAGTATGTGGTTAGTCGTGGGAACCATTATGATTTATTGAAAAAATACATCTTTAAAATTGAGGTATTCAGAACATGATGAAGAAATACTTAAATGAAAACCCAATATAAAGAGAAAAATGGGAGAATAGTGGAGGATAATACTTAACTAAGTTAGAAATGTCCTTTTGTAATGATTGAATATTGAAATATGAGGAGTATATGATGATTATTTGGATTCACTACCTTTCCTTCAAATAAACCATGAACCAACAAAGGGGAAGACTTGTAGGACCCTGGGACACCTTGAGATGGGAGGGGTGAATCATGGTGTAAACGTTTTCTTTTAAAAACAAGGATATTGTTCCCCTGATGGTATGAACTCATTAAACCTATAGGACTGATGGGAACAAAAATAAAACAACTACAAGAAAAGGGACCACACAACACTTTTACATGGTTCACCACTAAGGGTTACGTCCAAGGAACATACACCAAAATGTTTCTGGTCGTACCTAATTCCACTAAACTTTACTAAATATGGATTACAATGTTCAGGTACAGTCACTCGGTCCCATGAACACTACCATTACAAAATTTCAGGGATAGCTCAGTGCATCCCTCATGTCACTCCCCTTGACTCCCCCGGGCTCACTACCTTTGGTGAAGTCACACTCAGTTTATAGACGTGAGGTCTCTTTAATAGATCTGCATTGAAGTCTTTGCCTCCGCCTTGAACAAGACTCTAATTGCATCAAAGTCCTAAATTTATGCACTTGAAATATCTGAACCACTAATCCGAATATTCAGAATGTGCCAATAGGTTATACTTTTGATTTCATGCAACACCTACCCTTTGCATGCAAGACCTAACATTTGCACACAATATTTTCTTTTCACGTGGAAAATATTTCACACAAAAACCCACTTTATGTGAAACTTTTTATTTTATTCTTAGCCTCAACTTTTATGCACAAAATTGAATTTTTCGCACAACATCACCATTTTACACGCAACCTCAAATTTTCTATGTAGCTTCTGTTTTTTCGCACACATTTAGCTTTTCTGTGAAACTCCCTTTACACGCACCTTTTACGTGAATCAGATCTCGGATCTTCTCTAAGTCTTCAGCTGTCTCCAATTAGGGGGTAACCTCTTATTTATAGGAGGTTCCAACCCTCATGCCCAAAACCCTCCATGGGGCGAAAAACCTCTCACGTAGCATGAAAAACTCTTCACGTTCGAACCGTTTTCCACACACATCCCCTTGTTTTCATGTAGGCCATGCATTTTGCATTTTTCAACATTATGTTTCCGAGACACGTCTTGTGTGGAAAAAAATGGTCCACTATTTCTCACACCATGCTCTTTTTCGTGCACAATTCACCTATTTTTTGCATCACTTATTCTTTATGCACACCTCCTTTTTCCTTCCACCCATGTTTTCATTTTCCGATTTTTATTCCCAAAAATTCGGCAAACATTGGAAAATGGAGCCACCATTAATACTATTGTTCACATAAACTGTATAATCCCTTTCCTTAAAAACACTCAGAACTTCCAATGAGGATTGACAACAAACACAAACCGTACGCCATTTACTTCATAGAAAGACCGTGGTTCCAACAAGACTCAGCTCCCCACCTCAATTTAATCCATCCCCTAGAAATCCATCTAAATTACTAACAAACAATTATGTAAGTGATGAAAATAAAGTCATTTCTACTGACAGTGAACCACTAATAGAATTGATTAAGGTCTTATGAAAAGATGGTATTTATCTATTGAAAATAAACCCTGATTTGATTTTATTGAGAAATATGAAAATAATGATACAAAAAATCAATTCAACTCTTATTAAAAAATGACTTTTTGAAATAATAAGATTCCACTTTGTTTGATAAATTCTAGAAGAGAAGCTATATTTAAGAAATTCATCATCGTGTTGAAAATTATAACTCCCAAAATGGGCTCATATATGGGATAGAAAATTCTTGAGAAACTATATAATCTTGGATAATTGTTTGAACTGATTTGAAATAAAACCTCATTAATCTCCTTCATAGTCATAGCCCATCCTAATAAATCAGTCATTTATGAAATGTTTAATAGATAGAGTTAAGGTAATTGCCCCAACATCGATCACCATTTGATATGAACAATATTGATAATGTTATGGAATGTTTCCATAACTGTATCTTTATCCACAATCAATGTATTTCTTACCCTTTTCAATATATGAATTTTATTGTTGTCTTTGTATCAATGCTGACTAATGAAAAACATGTTATTTCTATTTCCTTATTTTACGAAAATGATTTTTACTATTTTTTCCAGGAAAAATATGTCCTTTTATAATGTTCACCAATTCTAATAAATATATATATATCTATCTCCATATCCATATTCATGACTTTATTTATTATTTTTAGTGAGTTCCCTTGACACCCTTTTTGGTCTCATACACATTGTTAGGAAAAACCGTCTTGAGAAAAATATTTCAATCTAATTATGTAATTATTTAACACAAATTTCAAGAGGTAGCCACGATTTGGAGGTATTTTATTGTTCAAATCCTTCTCATTAATCACTTTCTAGTTTTTATAGTTTTTTAACATTTTCCAAAACATAACAGTCTTTATATGTTTGTTACTACAATGTTTTAAATTAACAATATGAGTTATATGGTTCGATCCCACCACATCTCTTTTTTTACTTTCTTGAAATCAATTTCCTTATTTATTAATTTATTATTTATATATAAATGATATCAATATTTCTCTATTTTAATTTTTGAGCATAATAACACTTTTATATTTTTACTAATATTTTTTCTATTTTTTTGTTGATAATCCCCAAATTCATTAGAGATAACTTATTAAATAAATTAGAATGTATATTTCATAATGAATGCATGATCCTATAACTCTAATACTCAATCCACAATGATTTATATTGATATTATTACTTCAATGATAAGGCAACACACTCTATAATACTTAGTCCTCACAAATTATTGTTGAGACTATTGATCTGATGTTAAGTGAATACCAAAAAAGGGATTAAATTAGTGATTAATTGTAATATCATCATAGAAATTAATGTTTTAAATTAATTTAATGTCAAGTTAACCTTTTTAATGTTCATGATCAGATACTCAAGCCCAAACCCAACCCATATATTAAATGTGTTATCATGGCTTTAATCATGTAATGTCTTATTTATATATTTAATTATTTATTTAAAATAATTTTACATATTTATTAAAATTTCCTGAACAATATTAATGAAAATTTTCATTAAAATATAAATAATTATTAAAAAATGATATATATATATATATATATTAATTTACATTCGTGTAGAATATTTTATTTGTTAATATATTCATGAAAATATAATTATTTAAATAATTGTGAAATTTATTGTGTCTATCTTGTACCATCAATCCAAATATGACCCATTTATTTAATCGTGTATTTGATTCATTTCATGTTGATTTAATTTTCACATGTCATGTAAAATTTTTCCATATTTACATAATAATAAATGTTTTAGAAAGAAAAATGACAGATATTTTCTTCCTATATCATGAGGTGTATCCAACCATAAAAAATAATCTCTATGAGTCATCTCTATAAATACGACCACCCACATTAGTTATTTATTTCCATCAACAATTATATCTATGAGTTATATCAAAAACGATATCATCTACAAATCATAATCTCTTTGAGGCCATACAGTAGTCTTGACATCACCTTCCATACATTTTTTTCAAACTAAGGGAGTCGCGAATTTTTTATTATCAAATATTTAAAAATAAGATGGTGTGAAATTTTTATCACGGGTGCTTAACGATCTTGGGCCCATGAGAATGGTCGGCTACCCAACATTTTTTAAGAGGATTAGACTTGAAAAAAAATTAAATAGCTCCCATTTTAAATTGAGTTAAATAGATTTTGAAATAATATTATGGGGTAAAATGGAATTTTAAAATATAAAGGTTAAGCTATGAGCCTTGAATAATTTTTTTAATTTTATTTCAATTTTATGTAATTTTTTTTTGAAAAACACACACTTACACATACTAATACATATATATTTACAAGAGTATGATTACTATAATATGTATTGTAATGAATATTCAGTAATAGTATGTGTTTTTTTATTTTTTAAATTATTTTTAATATTTATTATAATAAAGGGTCGATATTTGGATTGATCCACTTATCAAAATAATTTTTTTAACCCACAATAAATAAAAATATAAGAAAAATTCTATTTTTTTAAGAATAAAGAATCTGATTATGGATATACATTGTATCTAATTCAACTCTTCATTCTACCATATATTCCACATTTAATATGAGAACACATTGGGCATGTTATCCCCTTCCTCCCACATTTTTCTTATAAATTTAACAATTACACTAAAATATCGACAATACCCTCATGCAACATGCACATGTGCCCGAAGAATAATGATTGTTTCTCTGTCTCTCCTTCTTCCAAAATTTTGGTCCACTAATAAACAATTATCCAATACATTCTCTTCAAATGATATCAAAATTTTAGTCAGTCATTATTAATGAGATTGTGGTATCGATATGAATAATTCTAAACACATTTTTGACATGTTATTTTTAACTTTAATTTTTTCATATACAGGTGTTCATTTACACTGAAAATTTAGAGTGAAAATTTTTAATACTCTTACTGGGTATTTTTTATATAGACAAGATATACTAGAAAAGTAAATATAGATAAAAATATTTAAATATTACTAAGCATACACAAAAAAATATATATTTATGTATTTATACATGTACATACATGCATAGGTATATGTTCATTTAATTACATACACAAATATAGAGTTAATTATCTACAGATATACATATATAATACATACAACCGTACATATGTGTATGCATGTGTCGATGTATATATAATGTATTTAAAAATATAATTATTTACAATTATATATCAATATAACTATATAAACACATACATAAATTTCACAAACAAATGAATACATGCATAAATATATGTATATGTATATATATTTCTTTATACAAACATACGATGTAAATTCAACACTATAAAATCTATAGTAATTTTTTATACACATTATATACAAATTTTTTTTTATACCTACATATATATAATGTGTGTGAATGTGTGTGTATAAAATGTATTTTTACAAAAATAAATGAAAAAAATATTAATATAGTGTGGAAAAATGAAACCCAAAAAATTAGTCAAAAATCATTTCCCTATTTGTTAGAGTTTATAAAATTGTTTCATAGTCTATCCCTACATGTCTAAAATTAATCAACCATCATTTTCATATGATTTCAGGATAATATGAGGCCATTTTATATGCATTAAACCTTTAAAACCCATTTTTTGAATTCTAAATCAATAAAACACACTTTTTTCATTTTTAGAAAACTGATACATGGAAAAGAACTTACTCCCTTAAGTGTATCTAAGACAAATGTCAAAGTTCCCCACCCAAATCAACATTACACACCAATGATCACTAGGAACCAACCTAAAATACCACATAAGGATTCAATAACTAATATACTATAATAATAACATGTCAAGGTTTATGATAAATTTATACTTACCTAATGAGATCCAATATACTGAGAAAATCTTATCAAATCCAATAATGATCAAGAAAAACTAGATTTTCACCATCATTTTCTTTTAATCTAAAAGGAATAAATTTATATCATGTCATTATTCTTCTATATAATCATGTAATTTCAGATCTAGGGTCTTCACCAAGATGAAATGACAATATCAATAAATAGAAGAAGAATAGAGGAAAAATGACCCCTTACCTTGAAATCCCTAGGAATGATATCTCTATATTGAATAGAATTGCTTATCAAAGGGAGGTAAATCCCCAAGAACCACTACTAGAGTCCCTAGGATAGATAGAACTAGGTGAAAGAGGAGGAATAAGGTTTTTTATGTTGGTTTTGGGATAAAATAACAATTTTCGTGTTAATTAATTCCAAGAGCATGGTTTGGTCACACACTTTCTTAATCGTGCACCAACTATGTGATGATCACTGATTGTTTAAGGAACCCACACTATTTGTACATACATTTTAGTGAAATGTTCGGAAACTATGATTTTTATTCTATTCATAGTTAGTTGATTATCTTAGTATTGTCGCACATTTAGATCAAACCAAGAACCACACTTTTATCCTCTCCAATAAGTCACATAATTAACTGGAGAAAATTTTATGGTTTCCCCTAACCTTGAAGAACCCATCCCCCCTTAAGGAAACTAAAACCAACCCAAAGCTCCCAAAATCTACATGAGACTTCACAAAAACAAATAATAGCTTAAAAAAATTAAAGAATGACTAAATCAAGGCATAACACACTTGGAAAGTCATATCCGTTAAAATCCCCCCTTTATAGTATTTTCATCATTGAGAAGTGTCTCTAAAGGTCCCTCTTAAAAATATTTATCCACTGATCCTAAAAATAATATTTTCTCTCCTAATATTCTTCTTGGAAACAATAGTTCTACCCCAAAACGTGAATAAGGGATACCATCTTCCATCTCAATACGTTTTCTCTTTAATCAAAAATATACACTGAACGTTCCTCGAACGAATCATCTAGCTCTAACTCAAAGTCCTCACTACCAATCACATGTAGAATATCTAACTCATAGTTTCTAATAAGAGACACATGGAACACTTTATTAATAACTCTATGTTTTGGTTGAAGTACCAAATGATAAGCCACCGTACCGATTTTTTCCACTATCTCAAATTGCCCCACCAACCATGGTGTTAGTTTCCCTTGCCTCTATAATTGAGAAGGACATAATCGCGGTGATACCCATAAGAAATATTTGTTACCCACAGTGAACATTAATGTTCACCTTTATCATTCTGCATATGAATTCTATGTGATCTGAGTGGAAACCAACCCATTCTTTTTTAACTGCACGCACTCCTATATTTCGTGCACTAAACTTGAATAGAAAACTATTGAATCACTGACTTCAGACAACATAATAAATAATGATATATATGATAATAAATATCCTAAAAATGAAACATATAAATGTCAGACTGGAAAATGTTATTATATGAATGATTTGGTAAATCCATAGGGTCATCCCATGCTTCACTGAAGTATAGTACAAAATCCCCAAAAATATCCTCAAAATTTAGGATCTTCCACTCAGACTGTCTATCTATTTGAGGGTGATATGTCGTAATCAGATTCAATAGTGACCCCATCACCTTATACAGGACATTCCAAAACGACAATGTAAATTTAAAATTCCAATCTGACATGATACATATCAGCACTCCATAGCTTTCAAAAAATGACAAAAAGTGTATTCTTAATGTTTTAAAAGTTAAAAAACGTGTTTTAATGATTCAAAACCTAAAGAACATACTCATATTCTCATGAAATCATACTAACATTACAATGGATTTATTTTTAACAAGAACTATTAGTCTACATATCAATATGATGGTTTTTGTGCTTGGTGTCATGACCCCCTCTCCCTAAAAAGAACCCTCTTGGGATAACACTGAGGAAAAAGAGGTAAGTATGCCTGATGAACTCCTCTAAGAGGACATAAGTTTATGAATGGAAACAAGGTTATATCATAAACACAAATGAGAGAAGTTAACTTCTAAAAATAATGAAAAATGGGATATATTAAAAGACCATAAAAAATCCTACTCAAAAGATCAAATATCCAAAAACATACATGAATTGTCATACAACAGAATCAACTATAAAAGAAAACAACAAGTTCCAAAATAAATACTTTGTAGTGACCTCGAAGCCCAAAAAACTCTTGAAAAACCCCATGAGATACTAATGTCTATCCCAACCATAAAATATATTCTTCATACCAATTTTTTTTATATTGACATAGGGTGATCATAACATGTGTACTCCATAGGATCCTCCCCAGAACTCTCTTGCAAAACTTAAAGAAAGTATACTAATGTCCAGTGAATAAACAATGAATGTAACTCATCACATAATTAGGTATGATATGTTCCTTGCCTCACCATGACTCTCTCACAAGGTATCACATACAAGTAATAATATAATAACCAACATAATATCAAATGAATATACCTAATACAACATCTCCATTTGGTTTTCCACTCTACCCCAACATCATACATCTTGATCCATCTCTATCAAGATTTGACACACATGTCAATGGAAACTATATGTAAACCCAAAACTCTTACAATATATAACCTCATCATCGATATACACATCTTCAGATAGTATTCATGTCATTTTCAAGTTCCACCACAACTCGTACGCCATGTATTATACATTGAACCATCACTGCGTATACAAACAATCCTATACTAATCCTTAGGATAATATATCATGAGACACATGCATTGGAAATAACCAAAATACATTAAATCACTCTAAAAACATATATGAGAAAAATAATCATCATAAAAACCAGTACATTATTCAACCATGACAAGATCAAGGATAAAGAGAGGGTAGTTACCCATCCATTCCATGCCAAACTGGATATTCAGGAAATCACCCTCTAGAGTCTACTAGTGTTGGTATCTCTACCAGCATGGGTGATGTAGCGTATGAAATCACATAACATAGGAATACATATAGTTCATAAAGTATACCAAGGGTAACTACCTAGCATTTATTAAACCAAACTATAGATATCATGACTCAGAAACACGATTTCTATTACTAAGGTCTAGGTATCCTATAAGAATACTAGCCATTAAAAATAATTTTAATTAATTTGTTCATGTAACCATGTTATAATTACATTAATAATTGGACAAAAACCATTTCTTACAAGAATAACCAAACCGTTTCCATGGTTCCCCTAGATTTATTATAATTTATGTGCTCTGTTAACCCTCCAACCCCATTAGTTAAAAAATTTAATAATTATTATCATTCCATGATTCTAGGTACTCTAGGAATTTCTGTAAGCCACTATAAGAGATGTATATACTATGAAAACACAAATGTGTTTTGTAGTGGGTAAAAATTAAGAAATAAGAATCATGTATATCCTAACTTTTAAAAAGACTCATTAATAAGAAAGCATCCCAAATTTCAATAGAAAAAATATTTGGAAATCGGAGATTGAACCTACTAAATAAATCTTAATTACATCCATGACACCACCATCCATCCATCCATATATGTTTCCAACTTCTACTAGAAACCCCGAGCATCCCCGACCATTTTTATCAAACCATTAGCAATCATAGGCTTATAGCATGTTTCATAGAATGACTCACATCAAAATTAATCATACAAGGTAGTATGAAAACAAAAAATAGTTTACAAGGAATATAGGCCCTATAACCTAGAAATAAATTCTTTATAATGTAATGGTATCTATAACAACCGAAAATTTTATCAATGGAATTTCCCTTCTTATAATTATGACTTGTAGTAAAAATTAAAAAAATCACATAAAGAAATAAATAAAACTTTATTATCATAAATTATGAATGAAAGATTAGTTAGAAAATAAAAAAAATAATAATTAAAAATATTATAGTGGGAAAATAAATATAAAATAAAATAATAATAATAATAGGATACTTTTGATCTGCTCGATCCACCAGAATGACTACACTCACAGATAGAGCTATAGAAATAAAATAAAATATTAATAATAAAATATTCAATTTGAAGATGAAAGTATATATAAACATAAGATAAAATAGAAGTTAATGAATAATTAATTCAATGATAGGTATTTATAGAGATTTGAGAACCAATTTGGCCATTATAAATCTGACTGTTGGAATATAAATCTGACCATTGGAATTGTAACTTGACAGTTGGAATAGTAATATGATAGTTAGGAATAGTAATATGACAGTTTTAATAGCATCCTCAACTATGGTAATGTAATCTAATATTTATGTTTATTGTAATATGAAAATTTATTATATTTAAACCATCATACAAGAAATTAGATGTTTTAAAAATGACAAATTAAGGGTTCTTATTTTCATTAAACATATATATTTTAATAATACTTTTATAATAAATATAAATATTTAAAATAAATATTATTTATTTAAAATTTATTTATAAATTAATATTGTGATTTATTAAAATTATAATATAATTTTATGAGACCATAAATAATTTTTCATAGGGTCAAAAAATGGATTATAATATTATAATTTGTATTTTTCAAATAAATGAGTATTTCATTTAAAAAATAAATTTATCATATTTATAAAATTATTATCATAAAATTGATTCTTTTTTAGAAATATAATCATCGAAAAATGGTCAAGGTAAATTTTTTATATTTTTCTAAAAAAACTGAATTTTGTTGAATAATGAAAAACACTAACTTATGGTATTTGACATTATAAGCCAAATAAATATATTTTTGAGCCATTACTTATGTAATTACTGATTATTTAAAACTAACATGCACTAGTTACTATATATAGTCATATGAATCTACATTATTGATGGTCTGGACCTAAAATAATAAACTAATAAATATAATAATAAAAAACACTCCTCTCAACCCCTTATAAATACCACACCTCACCACCCCTTATACCCACACCATATAATCCTTGAATCCTGAAAAATATCTGAAAAAAATATCCTAACAACTATCCTCATTTTCATTTTATTTTGGTCTCACCAAAAGTCAAATTCCAAGTTCCTTAAGGGGTTATTCAAGTGGATGATATTCAAGAGGTAACATTTTCATAATGCATTTTTAATTTTATTTATTATTCTAACTTATCTTAACCTAATTCATCCATGAAATAATAATAAAACAATTCTCATATATATATATACTAAAATGTTATATTTTTAATTCAAAATATTATATCCATCTCTTTTCCCATCTCATTTTATTTTTAGAAACAATAGATTTATCCAAATTATGGTAGGTAACTATATCTGTGGATAATGAGTTTTTTTCCATTACCCCCTTTAGGGATGGTAATAAAACTATTATTATGTTTAAATAATATTGTAATATGTATAATATAACTACTTTAATGTACTAAAACTAATTTATAAACATAATATTAATTATAATGAAACTAGTGTGTGATTGTTGCTAAAACCCTCTATATTAACAAATCAAATAACAATAGCGTCTTTACTCAAAGAAGAATACCCATATCAGAAAAAATGATATATGAGACCATTTATACATATGTATGTTTAATAATTCCATTCCATTTCACTTTTCTTAGAATTTACATTTTACAATAACATCAATAATTATTCAAAAGTTAGCCAATCATGAAACTATGAAACAAATGCTTTCAGAACAAAAAATAAAAACATTATAACTCATAAATAGCCATAAGTGATCTTAATAAAATTATAATAAATCAAATATATATGGAATATCTTCTATATTAAATAATAAATGAATCAAAATGTATTATCCATGAAATTAATTTCAAGTATAAAACACATTTTATCATAAGGCAAGGGATCTCTATGAACCTCCACATTTTATTTGGGTAACACATTATTGCACAGGATCCTCATCCCAATTGGTGAGGACCCCCCATTGGAATCCACAAGAAATAGTACTGAATTCAAGTGGAAAAATAATTCTAGGATAGTATAGAATTACTGTAGAAGGAACTATATTTGTTACAATTGTAGGTATTGTAGCATGTACTGTAGCAACATGAACTATTCACATTTAGGCCACTTCTTTGGGATAAAAGTCCTTAAGGAATTCGGGCCAACCCTGCCATCAGGTTATTAAAGATTTTGGGACACCTTAAGGCCCTCATGGAACCTCAAGGAATTCCGGACACCTCAAGGTCTTCAGGCCACCTCAAGGCCTTTAGACCACCTGATGTGAAGATGCAATCGAGAAATATTCTACAAGGAACTATCTCTATAAGAGGATAGAGAAAGGCACACTCAATAGAGAAGAGCTAACATATTTTGAATAATTATAGGGTATTTCGTTTTCCATTGGTACTAAGCCTGTGCTCCTTTTCATTGGAAAACTATTCGAACAACCATGTAAATGTGGAGATCTGATAATGATGAAAATGATGGGTAGGGGAATTTTCAAGTAGTTATATTCTTTAATGATTACATTATGAACTTATGGTAATTTAATGTCACAAATCCTATTATTCATGTATGTTTTCCCATTCAACTCTTAAGTGGGGGGGGGGGGGGGGTTATGAAAAATAAAGGACATCAGGCCGTTCAGGTAGGGAGTAACATATATTATTTTTTTCTTCAATTTATATCTTCATTATCCCTTAATAATTATTATATATTATTTATAGATTATCCAAACAAATATATCCCTATCTAAATTCATATTGTTTATGGGGAAATAAATAATTTAAAAGGATCCCCTATCAATTCCTCTCAACAAGAAAACTCAATTTAAGTGAACTTCTATATTTCTTACACATTTTAAAGTACACTAAATAATTTATTTTCCAAAATCAAAAATTTTATCATAAAAAACAATTTTTATTCATTTCTGATTTTTATGGAAATAATTATTCCCTTACTCTCATTAAATACACTTCATTCTTTCCCTAAAACTATGCTGAGGTGGAAAAATTCTAAACATACCTAGCCACTATTTTTCATGTTTTCACTTCAGTTGGACTTCATTATTAACGAAATATTCTAATGTTGACATTATGAATTCACAATTTTAATATAAATCCCTTCTTTAATGGGTAAAATTATGATATACTCATTGGTTATACCTTGTGACATGATTACTGAACCCATTTATTTCCATGGCTAACCACTATGTTTACTCCTTATATTTTATTTCTCTATGTGGTCCACATATTAATGTACATGATATGATGGGTGCATCTATATATCACTCCAATGAATTGGGTAATTGTTTTCTGATGAGATGTTATGTATGGTATTAGGATGTAATCCTAATCCATTTTAGGACTTTGTCACCCATGAGACACCATCTTGCTAGTTAACCTTAAAACATGTTTATGTTATGATATACATTTCCACAACATTCTCATATTTCTATCATCATATGATTCCATGTTATATATTTTATTCCTATTTATGTTTATTCATGGGAAATTATTTTTATGTTTTCATGTTATGCCTTCCGAGTGATTTCTTATGATTCTTTTCCATGATTATTACCTTATTGGGTTTTCCTCTCATCCCATTTATCTATGTATTCCCCAGGTTATCCTATGTAGATGTTGGGGATCAAAGGATTCTATGATCTCATTATGAATATTAATGAAAAATATTTTTTATTCTTGTATAATGTTTTCTAATTATGTACCTATACATCCAATTACACTAGATTTTTTTATCCTTGGTTTGTATTTAATGGATAATTGTCCTTAAAATCAAGTTACAATATGGGTAAAATTCTAGGGCATCTATAGTTGGTTTCAGAGCATGGTCTAGAGAATTTTTGGGGAGTAGGACTAGAGGAATTTAATAAGAACCATATAGAAAATTATATCACCATGGGTAACCTGGATTGATACTTAGGGAATCATATCTTGGGATATACATTTAATTTAAAAGTTTATCCTTCTTTGTTAATAGTTTCTTTTTCTATATTCTCATTTTCTATGTATTCAATCCCCCCCATTTTTTTTGTTAATGGATAAAAATAGGTTAACCCATACTATTAAACATCTTTATAGGAAATGTGATGATTGACCTAATCAGATGGTAACCCTGATGGGAATTTGAGATCATAACTTCATGAAAATAATAGCTAAACTAGCTCATGTTATGAATAATAAATTGAATCATGTTGGATCACCTCCTTCTACCAAGAAACATCATGTCTTTGTCGAATACTTTATGTGAAAAATTCCTCCTAACTTTGGTGGATATTCTAATCATCACATCATATAACAGTGGATTAAATCCATTGAGAAAATATTTTCTATCCTTTTATGCTCAAAATAAGAGAAATTCATGTTGGAAGTTGATAATTTTTATGGGGAAGCTGATAAGCATTGGATACTAATCCAAAACACAAAGTATAGAGAGGATATTGTTTTCATGGAATGAGAAGTATTCAGGAAAATATTATTCATGAAATATTTTACCCATACTCCTCATTTTAATATATAAAGGGAGTTCCTCGAACTTACGAAAAAGGTAGATGGGTCTATCAAGGTTTATGAGGAAAAATTCAGAAGTAATGCATGAGACGCCTCAATATTTTTCATGAACACTAAATTAAAGGTGGATTGTATACTTATTAGATTAAATATTTTCTATAAAAATATATGGATATTTGAGAATTTTATAGCTATGAAAAAATTACCCGTTGTTCCCTTAAGGTTGAGATGGACACTGGTGAATCTCAGAGGTCTCATGGGTTTAGAGATAAAAAAAGTAGAAATTGGAGTTTAATAAGGGTGGATCAATAGATAAATCCCATAGATGAAAGAAAATCCAACATCCCACATTTCATAAGTGTGGGAAGAAGTATCCCATGAATAATCTAAAGGGTACTAGGTGATGATTTAAATATGGAAATGGCAGGCATTAGGATAATCATTGAAAAAGGGATATGATGAAGCCAACTAATGTGGAAGAATAAAGTAAGGTTCAAATCAACACTTATCCTATGATATAGTATCAAAAATAAAAATAAAATGAGCATTATGTAAGACAATGACCTAAGAAAATAGCAGTCAGAGTTAATCAACGACAACAACCTCCATGGAAGTAAAGAATGGAATATGCTATCACTATCGTTGAGTTGGATATCGACAATGATATGGTGATAGGAACACTATTTATTCATTAAAGAGTATAAAACATACTTTTTTATTCTGGTTCTACACATTCTTTCATATATTTCTATTTTATTTTAACTATTTAAATACCACATCAAAATTTAGATGTAGAGTTATCCATGAGACAAATGAATGGGGAAAATATTGCATATAAAGTATATAATTCCTCCTAGGTCAATTTTTGTGGAATGATCCTCCAAAAAAACTCATATTAATTAATTTTGCGGAGTTTGATTCTATATTGGGAATGAATTGTATATCATTATACAAAACCAACATCAATTTCCAGGATAGGGAGACCACACTTCACATCCTGAGGCATCCTATAATTTGGTACAAGTGTAAATAGGTGGATGAAAATTCTTTAGAACCATAAAATGAATCGTGGATATAAATTCCTCATGAGAATGAATATCTAGATAAAATTATTGAGGAAATGTAGAGGGTTATGATTAAATACATTCCAGTTGTGAGGTGATACACTAATATGTGTCTTGAAGAAATTACCAATATTTTTCCTGAATGAGAGGTTGTGTTCTCAATTGAACTTATAACTGTATCTCTTTACATATCATAAACTCTTTATAGGATGACCACCATTTAGTTGGAAGAACTAAATAGGTGGTTATAAGATAATATTGACAAGGGTTTTATATGCCTGATTGATCCACTGTGGGGTTCACCAGCCCTCTTTGATAAAAATAAGAATATATTAATGAACATCCATATTGATAATAGTGAGATCAAAAAATCATGATAAATAACAATTATCCCCTTCCATAAATAGATGAATTTTTGATCAACTTTCTATGGACAATTATTTCTATATGGTGCACCTTCAGTCAGGATATCACCAATTGAAGGTAATAAATGAAGGTATTCTAAATAATTACTTTCTAACAAGGTATGGAAACCATGAGATTATAGTGATTCCATTAAGACTCACTAATGAATCATCAATTTTCATGAACCTAAATAATAGAGTCTTTAGAGATTACTTCAATGAATTTTTGTTAGTCTTTATAGATGATATTCAAATATACTCTAAGATCATGGAGGGGCATGAAGAGAATTTGAGTATAGACTTTGATAATGGAGAAACTATATGAAAATTATAGAATATGTGAGTTCTAGATGGATGATGTATTGTTAATGGGGAATGTTATCACAAGTAAAGGGTTATCTGTGGACCCTTCTAAGATAATGGAAATTAACGAGTGAACCACTCCAATATATATAATAGTGATCCATAGTTTTATTGGACAAGATAGGTATTACACATGATTCTTGAGGAAATTATCATCATTGAAAAACCTCCTAACCAAGATAAATTAGAAAGTACTAATTTTTTATAGACTAGTTAATGTGAAGACTACATCAAAGAGTTAAAAAATAGGCTTATCACTACACTGATACGTACACTACCTATAAGTGAAATCGTATTTTTTTTACATTGATGCATAAAAGAATGTATTAGGATGTGTAATAATGTAAAATGATAATGTAAAAGGATACACCTAAAGGTAGTTAGAAGTTAATGAGAAAAATTATCACATGAATGATCTGAAGTTGGTGGTTATGATATCCACATTGAAAATATAACAGCATTATCTCGATGGAATAAGTGTGAGATATATACTAATCACAAGAGACTCAAATTTATATTCACATAAATGGAGCCTAATATGTCCCAATGAAGATGGTTAGAGCTCATCATAGACTTTTGACTAAAATATCCACTACTATCCTTATAATGAAAATAAAGTGGAATATAATCTATGTAAAAAGGATCATGCAACTTTATCAATGATAAAGATTGAGAAGGATCCAATATTATAAGACATTAAAAGGATGTACATAGTAATCATAAAAGAATGAACATAGTTATTCCTTTCTCAAATAATTTCACAACCATCCCTTTTAGAGAAGATGCATGATGATTTAGGAGATGATTTGGAAATTCAAAAGAAGGTGGAAGACATCAGATATGGGAAATCCTAGTAGTTCAAAATTGGTAAGGAAGGAGTAATATTGGGTGATTATTATGTGTACAAAAAAATCATGAGATAAATAAAGATATTTTGAATGATTCACATAACTCAACCTTCTCCATCCCCGTAGGAGAGAAAATATGTATTAAGATATCCGAGTGCACTATTGGTGGGACAACATGAAGACGGTGGTTGATATATATACATAAACATTCCTAGTTTTTCATCATGTGAATTCTTAAATAGAAAATTCTATGGGGATGATGAAACCATTAACCATACCTACATGTAAATGGAAAAAATCACCACAAAAATTTTCACTTGACTTATATAGAAATCTATAGGAGACTAAACTTTATGGGTTATTGAGGATCATATTGAAAATAATTCTCACATCATTGAAATTCAAGAGGACATATCAATCGATGAAATTACATGAATATACATCAGAGAAGTGGTGAGTATGTATGGGGTTCCATTATCGATTATATCTAATCTAGAAAAAATACTTACCTCCATGTTGTGAAAAAGTATCCAACATGATATAAACATTAACTTCAAATTCAGAATATATTATTACCCTCAAAATGATGGCTAGTCTAAGAAAGCTATTTAGACAATTGGTGATATATTGAGAGTGTGCTCGATGGACTTCAATGGAGGATGGGACAACATCTTCCTCTGGTAGAATTATCATACAACAATAGTTCTCAATAAAGTATCCAAATGGATCCATATGAATCCCTTTCGGTGGAGATATGTGTAACAACTAAATTCTGGAATGAAGATAGAGAATATAAGATTTTGGGAATTTGAATTTCCAACAAAATGGTAGAAAAGGTAAACATCATTCAGAATCACGTCACATCTTCCCAAAGTCGATAGTAGAGATATACCGAAAATAATCGATGGGACATAGAGTTTGAGGTTGGAGAAAAGGTATTCCTCTAAATATCTACCTAGAAGAGAGTTTTTGGATTTTTGAAGAAGATAATTTTAATTCACAGTTATATCAACCCATTTGATATTCTTGATCTCATCGGAGCTATAACCTATAGACTAACACTTCTAAAAACCATGTATCAAGTACATGATGTATTCCATGTATCTATTTTGAGTAAGTATATACCATATCCCCCACATGAATTTAATTCAGTGGTGATACAACTATAAAATGATATCTCCTATGAGGATCATCTGATGAAGATCTTGGATCACATAGATAAAGTTATATGCAAAAAAAAAAACTACTCCCCTTGTAATAGTTCTATGAATAAACCATAAATATAAAGAGGTGAAATGAGAACTAGAGGAAGAAATAAAGTACCCTCACATGTTTTCACCTTAGTATGTAAAAAAATTAGGATTAAGTTTAATAAGTGGGAAAAATGTAACGACCAAATTTTTATCAATGTAATTTACCTCTTTATAGTTTTGTCATGTAGTATTAAGAACAAAAATGACAAAGAGAAGACAATAAAACATTATTCTCATAAATGATGAATGATAAATTGGTCACAAAATAAATGTATAAGAATTTAAATTATTCTTGTGGGATATTAAAAAAAATATCAGAATAGTAATATGATAATTTTGATCTGTTCGATCCACTAGAATGACTACACTCACGAACAAAGATGAAGAAATAAAACATAATGTCATTAAGGAAATATTAATTTAGAAGATTAAAGTATATATTAACATGAGAGAAAATATAAGTGGATTAATAATAAATGAAATTATAGGTATTTATAAGAATTAGAGAACCCATATAACCACTATAAATCTGACCATTTGAATAGTAATTTGACTCTTGGAATAGTAACCTAACTGTTGGAATAGTAATATGATAATTATGAATAGTAATATGAAAATTATAATAGTAAAATAACCAAATAAAATGTAAAATAATATTTAGGTACCTTTTAAAATGAAAATATTAAATATTTAAACCATGGTATAAGAAAATAAATATTTAAAAATTTTAAATTAAGTGTTTGTTTTTAAAAAAAATATAAATGTTTCAATCAAACATTTATAATAAATATAAATATTTAAAATTAATTATATTTACAAAAAAATATGTGTATAATATAATGTTCTATTATAATGATAAGATAAGTTATTAAGACCACAAATAATTTTTCAAATGGTTATAAAATCTATTTTAATATTAAAATCAATAATTTTCAAATAAATTAGTATTTTATTTTAAAAATAAATTTTTCATATTTAGAAAAATATTTTCACAAAAAGGATTCCATTTTTGAAATCTAAATCTTGAAGAATGTTTTGGTTTAATTTTGCATATTTTTCTAAAATTGTTGAATTTTTTCTGAACAGTGAAATACAGTAATTTACAATATTTAACATTATAAGCCAAATACATGAATTTATGAGTCATCCTTGATGTAAGAAATAACTAGTTAGAACTCACATGAACTATATACAGTATATTTTTAGATTAATCAATACTATTTTATTCTTGAGTCAAAATAATAAACTATTGTATAAAATAATATAAAAACACCCCTCTCATCCCCTTATAAATACTACCCTCACCACCCATTATCCTCACACATTGTAAGCCATTCATCTTGAAAAATATCTACCAAATACTCTACTCCCAACTATACCAACTTAAAAATTCTTCTATTAACACCAAAATACATGTTCAATGTTACTAAAGGGGTCCATCAAGGAGGTGATATTCAATAGGTAACATTCTCAAACTACCCATTTTAATTTATTTTCTTCTTCTACGTTCTCCTAAACTCAATCATCCAGAAAATAATATTAGTTATAGTATAATGTATATATTATAATTTTATATTTATAATGTAATATATTCTATCCATCCCATTTCTAATATCATATTATTCAAATAATTGAAACAATTATCCAAATTATGGTAGTTAACTATCTCTATGGATGACTAGTTTTTGTTTTCCATTAGCACTTTCAAAGATGATAATAAAGATATTATTATTGTTAAGTCAGATTTTAATAAGTATATTATAAATAATTTCATATTATACAACTAATATATAAATATAATATTAAATAGAACGAAAATAGTTCATGATGGCCTGTAAAATCTCCTATATGAACTAATCACATATCGAAAACGTTTTTACTCAAGGAAAAATTCCCAAGTCAGAAAAAATGAGATATGTGACCATTTAAAATTATAGATGTTTTTTATTATCATTTCATTTTACTTTTGTATTATTATTCTCATTTTCAAATAACATCCATAATTATACATAAGTGAACTGACCATGAAACCATAAAACGAAGGGTTCCAAAACAAAACAATTTGAACATTATAAGTTATCAAAATGGACATAAATAACATAAATAAAAATATAATAACTAAAATATTTATCGATGAGGTTAGGGATTATGTAATTAATAAATATAATTTTTTATCCAAGATATTATGTTCATGTTCAGATCACATTCAGACATATGGGAAGGGATCTCTCTGAACCTCCATATTTCATTTGGGTAACACTTTATCTCTCTTTTCCACAATTTATCTATAAATTATTAATATATAATTAATATTTATTATTTATATATGTTCCAAAAATATATATCTATCTAAATTCATATTTCTACAATTAGGAGATATATAATTTAAAAGGGGCCCAATTCAATTCTTATTGATAAGAAATCCCAATTGAAGGGAACATTGTCGATTCTTACTCATTTTGAAGTACACTCCATAAAATGTTTTAAGCACCCAATACATTCCATAATCACCCATTTTATCATGAAAAGTATTTTCTTTTTCATTTCTGGATTTATTTAAATAATTATTCCCTTATCATCTTTAACAACTCTTCATTCTTTTCAATAAAACTATGCTCATGTGAAACATTTCTAAACATTCTGAGCCACTCTTTTTCTTGTTTTTACTTAAGATGGACTTAATTATTAATTATATATTCATATATTTTATATAGGGATCTACAGGAATAATTTAAATCCCTTATTACATGGATACCATTACGATACACCCTTTTGTTATGCCTTGTGACATGCTTACGAACCCCATTTCTTTTCATGCCTAACCATAATGTTTATTCCTTATGTTTGATTTGATTATGTGGAACTCATATTATTCTACATTATGTGATGGGGGTACCCAGATAGCACTCCAATGAATTGGGAAATGTTTTTTCTAATGATACATTATGTATGGGATTAGGGAGTAAACCTAATCCATTATGGGACTCTGTCCACCATGTGATATCGTCTTGACAGCTATCCTCGGATCATTTTTTATGATATATATTGTTTCAATATTATTACTTATCCATGATCATATGACAACAAGTTTGATATATTACTCCTCTACATGTTTATTCAGGATCCATACCTTTTATGGTATCATTTTATTCCTTTTGACTCAGGTGTTATTCTTCGTTTCCACGTTTGTTCCCTTACTAGGCTATTTAGCTCATCTCTTTCATCTGTGTATTTAATAGGTTATCCTATAAAGATGTAGGAGATCAAATAAAGTTAGTATCTCATTACATTTATTAATAAAAAGATTTTTTTTTCTATTTTCATGTTTTATAATTATATACATAGTCTTCCAGAGAAACTAGATTTTTTTATCCTTAGTTTGTATTTTATAGATAATTATACTTAGAATCACACAATAATAAGTGTGAAAGGATAGGGTCACTATAAGCTCACTCATACAATAATAATTATCAAAATAAAATAATTAATTAATTATCATTTTGGATTAATAGATTCATTTATTATAGAATACAACTATATGAAACCTAAGGAGTGAACTATAAACAACAATGAATCATTTAAACATGGTTCAAGAATAATTGATATTTCCATTAATTAAAAGCGAGAATAATTATGATTAAATATTCCTATTTAAAATTTACCTATTAATAATTACAAAATTGATATTTTTTTATCAAATTTTAAACAAAAAAACAAAATAAACCATCACATAAACAATGATAGAACACTATCTATAAAATCAAGAGGCAAATCGTTAACACAACTTAAACACCCGTGATTGCTACAACCCAAATATATTTATTTATTTAATTCTAGATTTTTTATTCATTAAAATAAATTCCATAATTAACTATTGAGATAATTAATGATAAATTTTCTAGTATTCATAAAAAAAGAAAAATATGGAATCCCCTGCCTCAAGTCATTTATATTTTTTCTGAAAATAATGAAATAATAACAAAGATCTCCAATTACCTCTCCCATTAGGAATCTATAGTTCCAATGAGGGTTGTACCACGAACATGAAACGAAACACCAAAGGAACTCCATGAGAAATAAGCAGAACAAATATCTATAAAATGTAAAGGTAGCATGATAAAAAAATAATAATGGAGAAGAATTCACAAGAGGAGGAAAAATAACATCAGATTACCACAAATAGATCTCTAGAATATGGTGTTGAATCCAAACAAATGGGATTCAAAGGCCATTAAAAATATCTCTTGGGTGACTATGGATTACGAAGAAAAGTTTATATATATAAAAGTTCAAAGGGGGTTCATGAAATCAGTGGAAAACTTTAAATTAGAAGTATAAAATGTTCCACCAAAAACCACAACACAATGATTTTGATATAGGATAAAAATAAGACCTATTGTAAGAGATGAAATTTTAGTATGCTTGGTCATAGTTTCATCCAAGACACCTAATGAGGTCTATTCTGTTCATCCTATAAATTAGGAAAAGGGATACTGACTTAAAGGGAAAACTAAAATGTAGAATTCTAATACCAATAGTGGAGGATGTGCCACAACTCAACTATATGATGTAGTGACTTCGAAAAAGGAAGAACCATTGAATATTACATCCATGGATTCCATACAACATCCTAACCTCCCATTTAGTTCTTATACTAATACTAGTAGAACCATACAAACCACTCCTCTCAAGGATATATGCCACAACTCTTAGTCCATGCCGTAGGCTCATGAACTCCCTGGTGGATCAAAAGCATCTATGCCACCATCCTTCATGACACCTAAAATGTTTTCTTATCTCCTTAAATTCATCCTCTAATCATCCACTCATCAACACCAAACCTAAAAATAAATTATGACTATAATTATTTGATCCCTTATAATTGGAATGACCTGGAAAGTAATTTGATAAGATTTAAGTTTTCAAAATGACTGTTCAAAGTGTCATAACCTAGAATTTTATATCGGATTGTTGTAAAACTATAGGGTAATGAAATTCATTGATTCATTTTTCATGTTAGAAAAAATACACACATCAAAATGACATATGGTTTTCTTTGAATGATCAAAAGTGAATTTTAATATATTTAAAATTTAAAAAATACACATCAAATAGTTAAAACTTTGAAAAAAAACATCAGATTATCATAGAATCATTGGAAAATTATTTAAAAATAATTTTATACTTTTAGAAACAAACATATCATCAATTTCATTTGTGGTGAGTTTGGAATAATGATAAGTGAATTTTTAATGTTGTAATGTATTTATGAGGGTTAAAATCAAGTTAATGAGCTCGAATTATCATGAAATCACAGGAAATGGAACATCATTTAATTTGTGACATGTATGAATAGACCTTATTTCATTCTAATGTACTTTGTATCTATAATAATTAAAAAATATAATTTAATGTAAAAAATGATTAAAAATAGCTTATATGTTTATAACATAGTGATCAACCTTGTATTTTCATGAAATCAAAAAAAGAAGACCACCATTTAATTAGTGACATATAAGAATATACCATTCATCAATACACCATGAAATTTTATCAAAATAACTAAAAGTGAATTTTTATTGATTCAAAATTCATAAAATCTGTATTAACGATTTAAAACTGAGAGAACGACATAATATTTTTAGGAAATAATAAAATGGTGTTCATTGAATAATGTTTCCATTTACGAATAGACTGCATATTAATCTATCATATTAAGTGGCTAAAATTAATGAAAAAATTGTTTCATTATATCTAATAATCTCTAAAAAAATATGCATCACATAAACAAAACCTATAAAATAACATCATATTATCATGATCGTTAGAGAAAACCCTCAATTTAATTATCTATATATAGAAACATATCAAAGATCTGTTTGATTTAGAGTTTTCTAAGACTGGAAATGTGCTCATTAGTTGATTAAGAAGTTATAAAATGAGCGTCAAAGGGTGAAAAACAATATAAAAAACTTATATTATCATAAAACCATAGGAAAATGACTATCAATTTATTTTATACATGTAGGTATAAAAAAAAGTTAATTGAATTCGCGTCATTGTTGAAATTACGAAAAAATATTTTTATTATATTTAAAAGTATTTTAAAACATTTTTAAAATGGTAAAAACAAAATTAACAACATTTTATTATCATTTAATTGTAGGAAAATGTTTATTATATAATTTTCAAATTGTATTAAAAGTTCTCTCATCAATATGATGTGTGGTGATCCCATAATAACCAAAAATTTGTTTTTAAAGATTGAAGTATTTAAAAATGTACATAAAATGGAAAAAAACAAAAAAAAATTATATTATCATCAAATAATATAAAAAATAACTCTTTAATTTGAAAAATGAAGGAATAAACCACTCATCATTCGAATACATAATGTCATCAGACTTCACCTCATATTTTCATGAAATTAGATGATGACTATAGAGTAACTTTTGATGTGTCATTTGTTCCTAGATGTAATAGATTATTCAAAAAAGATATTATACTATTATTTCATGATAATTAAAGATCTATTTATTAGTTTTCACCATTAACACATGTTTTTGACTTTTAAATCAAAAAAAAAACAAACTTCGGATCATTCAGTGGGTTAAAACATAGCAAACAACCTCAAATTTTTGGTAAATAAAATGGAATGAATTTAGATTAATTTTTGAGATATAGGATCATTCCACACATTAATCTGACACATGGTTTGGTTATAATAAAAAAATGTTTTTTTATTTTTTAAAAGTAAAAAAACATGTGTCAAAGGATTAAAACCTAGAAAAAAACCTTTGAACGTTGTTAAATCACATGAATAGAACCACTGTTTAATTTTTAATGTGTGGGAATGGAAAACATTATAATTTCATTGGTGGTTTTTTGAATGAGTAAAAGTTCGTTTTCATTGATTAAATTCTAAAAATGTGCACTAAAATTTCATAAAACAGAATGAAACATGATGTTACCAAAAAATAACTGGAATAATATAAATGATTTTTTTTTACATTTACAATTAGGCTACACTTCAATTTGAAATGTGGTTTTATGGGCATGGCTGTTAGGTTTTAGAGTCTTGTAATTGTTCGGGTGGTTTTTATGTTTAGTTTTAGTGTGTGTGGTTAGGGGTGGGGGTAGGATCAGACTATCACTATTGGGGGGACTAGGATAGTGGGTTAGGTTAGTAGCTGGGGGTTATGTTGGTTATGGTGGGATAGTGGTGGGGGTGTTAGGTTTAGGCTTAGGGGGTAATGTTAGGGGATATGGGGTTAGTTTAATTATGGTGGGTTAGAGGGAGGATGGGAAAGTTTTAGTCAATGGATGAGGGGGTTATTGTTAGGCTAGTGTTTAAGATAGGGGTATTTTGGGGGAACTGGATTTGGTATAGGGTGTTATGTGGGTTAGAGAGGGTAAAATGTGGTGGGGGTACGTTTTTTCTAAGGGAGAGGGTCAGTATGAGTCTAGAGGTTAGTTTAGTGGATAGGGTGGTTATGATTAGGTTATGGGTTAGGTGAGGGGATTGGGGTATTTTGGTTAGGTGTGGGTTGTGGAGGTTAGATTCAGATGTGGATTTGGTTAAAGGATGGGGGACTAGGATAAAGCCAGAGGTTAGGTTTAGTTCTACATGTTTATGTTGGTCAAGGGGTTTTGATCGTGGGTTTGAGGGGGGGTAGGTTTTATCTAGGGGTTAGGTCAGTTAGGGTGGGTAAGATGGTAGGTTGGGGGTTACTTTTAGGGGGTCAGGATTAAGCAATGCCTATTGAGTGGGGGTAGGATTAGGCTAGGGGTGTGGTAGGGGTAATAATTAGGTTAGGCACTAAATTGGTTTTGGGGTTAGAGGGTGGGTTTGGGGGGTTATCTTTTCGGGTTGAGGGGGTTAGGATTTGGCATGGGGTTAGCCAGGGGCTGGGAGGGTTAAGATTATGCTAGGGGTTAGGTTATTGGCTTGGGGTTTAGGTTGGTTATGGGGTTAATGGGTGTGTTGGATGGGGGTTTTAGGATTAGGCTAGGGGTTAGATTAGCTGATATGGGTCTAGGTTGGCTAGGGGTTATGTTGGGTGGTTATGATTAGGATAGGGGTTTTGTTAGGGGATGCGGGGTTAGAATTAGTATTGGGGTTGGGTTAGGGGCTAGGAGATTAGGTTGGTCAGGGGGTTAGAGGTTTGGTTATTGGGGGGGTAGGATTAGGATGGGGGTTATGATTTGCCTAGGGGTTTTATAGGGGCAGGTAGGATTGGGATTAGGTTGGGGGTTATGTTAGTGGCTTGAGGGTAAGGATGGTTTTGGTGGTTCAGATGGGGGGGGGGGGTAGGTTTTAGGGTGGTGGGTTGGTATTAGGCTAGGTGTTATGTTAGGGGTCAGGGTTAATATGAGGCTAGGGGTTGGGTTTAGGGATAGGGGGTTTTATTGGTTTTGGTTGGTTAGTGGGGGTGTTTGTTTTAGTTTTAGGGGGTGGGTTTTAGTTTGGGCTAGGTCTTATGTTTAGGGGGCGGGGATACAATTTGGTTTGGGGTAAGGTTAGGGGATAGGGTATAAGGTTAGTTAGTGTGGGTTAGAGGACATTTTTGTGTATGATTGTGTGTTGGGGGTAGGTTTTTAGTTTTAAGGTGGGGGTAGGTTTTAGTTTTATAGTGGAGGATGTTAGGACTGGGATATGGTTTAGGTTAGTTATTAGGGTGGTTAGGATGGTTTGGGAGGGATTTGGGGGGGGGTAGTTTTAGTTTTAGGGATGGGGTTAGGTTTAGTTTTTGGGGGTTACTTTTAGTTTTAGGGGGGTTAGGTTTAGTTTTAGGGGGAGGGGTTAGTAGTGGGATAGGGGATTTGTTAGGGGATATGGGTCTAAATTGGTTAGGTTGGGTTATAGGGGGTTGGGGTGATGCATAGTTTTAGGGGGTGGGAGGTGATGTTTTATTTTTAGGGGGAGGGGTTAGGATTATATATGGGTTAGGTTAGAGGTAGCAGATTTATTTTGGGAGAGGGATAGGTTTGTTTTAGGGGATATGCAGTTAAGATCGGTCTACGGTAATGTTTAGGGGCTAGGGGTTAAGTTCGATATGGTGAATGGGGGGGGTGATGTTAGTTTTTTATTATTATGGTGGAGTGGGTTATTATTAGGTTAGGGTTGGTTTTGGGGGAGGGATTAGGATTATATTTGGGATTAGGTTAGTTAGGGTGGTTTGAGGGTGTTAGGTTTAGTTGGGGGTGTTATAAGATTAGGCCAGGGGTTTGGGGGTGTTAGGTTTTATGGGGGTAGGGAGGGTAGGTGGATTTAGGATAAGTTTTAGTGGCGGTAAGGCTTATAATAAGGGTATTGGGTGGATTAGGATAGGTGATTAGGTTAGGGGATTGAAGGTTGGCATGGTTATTATTGGTTAGAGGGGGTTATATTTAGTTATTTTAGGTGGTGGGTGATTTTAGTTTAAGGAGGGAGGGGTTTAGGGTTAGTATATGGGTTAAGATTATGTTAGGGGGTATGGTTAGGGTCTAGGGGGTTTGGATAGACAGGGTGGGTTTGGGGGTAGTTTTAGGGGGCCATGAGTTTGGATTAAGCTTCTGGTATTACTGAGAGGTCTAGGTTAGGGGTATTAGGATGGTCTATGTTTTAGGGGGTTATGTGGATTTGGGTGGTTGGTAGTGTTAAGTTTAATTTTAGGGGGGTTATGATTAGTTTTGGGGTTTAGGTTATGGGTAAGGGTTGGTTATGGGGGGGGGGGCTTTAGTGTTAGGGTGTAGGGGGTTAGGAATTGGATTGTGGGTTATGTTATGGGATAAATAGTTTTATTAGGTTAGAGGGTGGAGTTTGGTTTAGTTTGGGGGGTTATGTTTTAGTTTTTTGGTACAAGGGATTTTGATTAGGGTTGGGTATTTGGGGGTAGGGTTTGAATCAGGATATGATTATTTTTACGGGGTGGTATGGGTCTAGGGGGTTAGGGTAGGATATAAGGGGGTGGTGAATAGTTTTAGTTTTAGGTTGGGGGGGTGGTTAGGTTTATTTTCAGGGGGAGGGGTTTAGGATTAGGCTAGTGGTATTTGGGGGATATGATTAGTTAATGGTTATGAGGGGGGAATAGGCTATGGTGTTAGGTTTGGGGATAAAGGGTTTGGTTAGTTGTTATGGGATATATGGGTATTGGTGGGGGGATTAAGATAGGGGTTAGGTTAGGGGCTAGGGGCTTAGGTTGGTTATGGTTTGTTAGAGGGGGGAGGGTTCAGTTTTGGTTAGGGGTATATGGGAAGGGGGATTAGTCATGGGGTTTAGATTGGGGATAGGTGTTTATGTTGGTTTGGGTTGGTTATATGGGGTGAGGTTAGGTTTATTTTTAGGGTTTTTTTGGGGGAGATTAAGGGATTATAAATGGGGTTAGGTTTTCATCAACTGGGTTAGGTTGGATTTTGGGTGGGCTAGAGGGTTGGGGTTAGCTTTAGTTTCTCTAGGGATGGGTTTTAGGTTTAAGGGGAGGTGTTTAGGATCAGTCTATGGGTATTGGGAGGATTATTCTAGGGGGTTAGGCTGGGTTAGAGGGGGGTTTGTTATTTGGGGTAGGGGGTTACCATTTTTCTCTTGTATGGGGGGGGGGGTATGTATAGACTTGCTTGGAGGTTAGGTTTTGATTTATAGGGGAGGGGTTGGATTATGAAAATTATTTGGTTAGGGGATAGCGGATTAGGTGGGTTAGGGTGGGTTTGAGGGGGGTTAGTTTCTATTTTAGGAGTATCATGGGTGGGATAGGGGTTAGGATAAGGGAAAGAGGTTTGTTTGGATAGGGTGGGATAGATGGGGGAGGGGGTAATTTTAGGAGAGGGGATAGGGGTTAGGTTAACGAATAGGGGTTAGGTTGGTTAATATAGGTTAGTGGGGGAGAGGGTTAGTTTTATAAGGTACGAGGTTAGAGTTAGGCTAGGGGTATCAAGGTCAGGGTTTGGATTAGGATATGATCTAGGGGGTAGTTTGGATATGATTTAGTTATTGGGTATAAATGTAGATTATGGGGTTTTTGTTCAGGATTATACTAGAGTTTTCTTGGGTGGGTGGGTGGTGGGGATAGTTTTTGGGGGTGGGTGGGTGGTGGGGATAGTTTTAGGGGGTGGGTGTTAGGATTTGGATATCGATATTTAGGGGGTTAGGATTAGGTTAGGGGATAGGGGGTTAGGTTGGTTGGGTGTTAGTTTTAGGGTACTAGTGCAGATTAGGGGGTTTAGGGTTAATATTAGTCTAGAGGGTTGTTTTGGGGGTTGTTTTAGGGGGTAGGGGTTAGGATTGGTCTAGGATTATTAGGGGTATTATTGAAGCATCCTGCCCTAGGTGTCGGTCAGTAGTGCCCTGAGGTGGTGGCCAGAAGACCTCAAGCGTGCCTCTGTAGATGCCAAAGACTTTAGAATAACAATGAGGTCCAAGGGTGTGTCCACGGAGAGAATAATATATCATCATTTTGATTTTAATTCAGTGATTTATATATGAAATAGGAAACAATAGACGCCACATAATAATAATAATAATAATAATAATATACAATTAAATATTTAAATACATGGTGGAAGCTGAATAAACAATGGATACCGAATAATAATGATTATCTTGATTTTTGAAAAAAAGATTACATAGGGAATATGGGAAAAAAGATTGTACCACGGTTATAAAAATTTCCAAAAATACCAAAAAAATGATACAACTAACATATAAATCAAAGGATTAATTCTCTTCCCACACAATCAATCATAATGATTATAATCAATATAGTCTAATATGATGCATGATTCCCTTTACACCTAACATCAATCATGAAGTCTTCTTATGTACCATGTATGACCCAAGCAGGGTGTGAGATACTATCTCAATAGGCCACCAACAACAATGTCAAGATCAATACGTTTTGTGGGATAAATAAATAAATAGTGTACCATAATAATTAATGAAGAGAAGTAAATAAATAAATAAATTAATAAATAAATAAATAAATACTTCATCCCAGGTTACTAAATAGATACCCCGCCAATACCACCTTCTTCAGCCTATGATAGATGTCAAAAATTTCTAATACCTATACAATTGAAAGGAAAAATATATATACCATCGTAAGTGAATAAACCAAGGTAGGAAGAACACAATATTCTGATATTTCTTGGTGGTCACAATCTAAAGTCCCCGTTCAGGAATGATCATAATATAAATAAGAATCATCACATAAGGACCAAGGATACAATCCATCAAATCTGATGATGGAGTCTCGAGACTATCCAAGGCGATCTAATAAGAATCCAAGGGTCCGTACAAGAGTCTTTGATGTAACCAATACCACTAAGTCTATCCAAGTAAAACCATAAAGGAGTACCTTATATTAGTAATGGAATGAGGAACTCTATGTTCGTACCTACTATCTCACATAGGGGACCGGGTATCACTCGAGGCATGGAATTTCCATTTTTCCAATGACTTTGTTCATAGTTTCTCCCCTAGGGAACCCGTTTCATTCACGAGTATAAACAGTCTTCCCAAACAGTCCATACAATGAAATCCAAGGTATTGATCTGAGCATGTCAAGTAGATCTAAACCGAACATGGTGGGTCTATTCATGAAATCCTTAAGATGAGACCTTTGTTTTCTCCTAACCCACAGTAGGTGAATCTTGGAAATCTAAAAAGATATAACAAATCATATAATCTAAAATCATATTTCATCAATAAGGAATAGAAATATCACATCATAACAAACTATCCCAAACATAAAATTATATTATATCCAATAAACTATGGAATATGACCAATGAAAATAAGAATAGTGGATAAGTGTAAGTAGGGAATAAGGATCATTTCATAACCATATGGAACTAAGAACAAGCTCATGTATAAGGAACACGATATAGCATAAATGTAACGTATTGACATAAGGAATAAATCATGTGATCAAAGAACTGTAAATAATAACTGGGTATGGAAAAAGATCCCTAAATCATCATTCACTATTCATCGTAATTCAATTTATAAATTTATGGAATTTAACCAAAGTGAAAATATAACACACAGGGTGGTTAATAATGAAAGGCATGAAAAAAATAATCCATTGGGGTAGGAACAACCATGGGGTATCCAACTGATAGGTGAACAACCCACATATGGTGTTCATAATAATTTAGGGTCACACATTACATGGGAAAACAATTAAATTAATTTAAAAAACAATTTGAAGCATCACATGAAGGGTTTGGAAAGTGACAAAATGATGCATCATTTAAAAATATTTGGAAAAAGTGGGAAAGACCTATACCACCTACAATGATGTTGTAACACTCCACTCATCCACTTTAGAAGCACGAATTGAGCTAGAATGTGAGAAAATGAAGAAATCAACAAATTCCATGAAAATAGGGAAAACAGGTCGCACCTTGTTAGTGAAAAATAGGAAGGATGAAAATTATAATGTATGGGAGAGGGTGATAGATCTTAACTCTAGATTTCCATTTCTTTTGACAGTGAGAGACATGGATTATTTACGAGTGAGACAGTTTGAACCCTATAGAAGAGTAAGAAGGAGCTCATGCGTGAGGGAGGAGGGATGCTCCCCTGGAGATACAAGGGAGGAATAATATGTTTGATTAAATTATTTAAAAGGTGTAAAATTATATTTTCATCAAAACAGAAAGGGGAACATGGTTTGGTGTTATGGTTGGCCGAATTATGATCCAAAACATTTCATCAAAGGTGAACACCACATGTCGAGGTGCATAGTTTCTCTAACCATGTGAAAACAAAGTGAAATTCCATTGTAAAAAATATAGAGTTTTCTCACAAAAGTGTAAATAGAGTTTCATAGTTTAAGACAAACCATGTGGATCCCAATACCCCACAATATGTAGCTACATAGTTTGGAGAAATAGTATTTTCTGGATGGTATAGTTTCTACTAAATTTTGTGCATATTCTTCCCCTTTAAATTTTGTGGCTCTGATATCTAAATGAGACACATACACACCTAAGAACTCCTTGACTACTTTATGAATCTTTATTAGGGGAAGGTGGAATTTAAACTGAAAAAATTGTATGTACCTTTAAGAAAATCCATAACATTTCAACCCACTCCTTAAGACAAATCATCCCCAAGTTTCCCTTCCAAGGGAAATATGATATCATCCAAGAAAGGTACCGAACACTATGATCTTACATAAACCTCCCACTCCCAGATATCATCATGTACATGTCTGTGATTCCATAGCACCTAGAACAGAGGAACTGAGCAGCCTCAGAGAGCCTTTGTGCTCTGATCAATTCCACATATCAGATTCTCCTTGAAGGACACATATTCCCCCATCTCAATATCCTCGGGGTCAAACGAATGAGATGGGTTGGCATGATATTGCAAAAGCCTCTATATGCGGAAGACATCATGAAAGTAACAATACCTCTGAGGTAACAACAATTTATAGGCTACTATCCAGACCCTCTCCAATATCAGGACATGCCAATGAAAATGAGGTGAAAACATTCCATATCTCCAAATTCATCTATGACCCAAAATTGGTGATACACATAGAAAGACCTGATTTCCCACCTTGAACTCCAGAGTTCAACGATGATGATTGATATATGACTTATTCTAAGATTGAGATATAGCCATATGCTTCTGAATCAGCTGTACATGATCTAATGTCTCTTGAATGAGATGAGGACCCAATAGTGCCACCTCACCTACCTATAACAAGCAAATAGGTTAACAAAATGGTCAACCATGATAGTAATTTTATGAAGCCATATGAATTGTCTCAAGAAAGCTTTTGTTTTAGGAAAACTCAAGAATAAGTACATTCTTTTCCATCTGCCTTCTTGAAAAAATGACTGGTGAACCCCATTGCGATGTGTAGGGTCAGATAAGACCACTAGCCTATATATATTCAATCTATTTATTGAGTTCTTGGATCTTCATAGGTTCTATCCTATAATTTAGACTAAACGTTAGTGACACACCTACACTACCTTAATGGTGAACTCAATCTCCCTCTTAGGATGTAATCCGGAGAAATTGGTAGGGAATATGTACCTAAAATGATCCAGTATAGGAGGGAATAACTTGATCTATATTCCATGATTTTTCATAAATAAACAATCCATATAAACTATCTATTTCTGTAGAACAGTACTCTTATGTCCATATTGAATAACCTAGATATCCCAATCACCATTGTGAATATATGTGCTACCTTTGGGTGATGTAAAGGACACACTTCAGCGGCAGTAATCCATATGGGGATGATAAGGAATAAGGTAGTCCATATAGAGGATGAAGTCAAATATATTCATATAGAGGATGAATAAACCCCATAAGGAATGATACCGACGTATCTCAAGGGGAAATCCTAGAACTGGTGTATTACCTCATATTTGACCCATAACAATGTGTTAGGTGGCATAAAACCACAAAATTACTCGATTTTAAGTTCCATACTTTCCAAAACCACAGAATATATAAATGAGTGTGATTAAACTATATAAAAAGGGAATATAATAATAGAGAGGATACTAGAATGGTACTTATCACTGTATATGGACATGGACCCTACTTATCGAGTGTTTGTTTCACTTCATAAATATGGTCTAGACTACATCACTAAGATGTTGCCTGAGTAGACTGATTGATTCTACTCTGCTGATGCTGAAGCTCTGGGGCCTAACTACCACAGCCACAACCACTACCACCTTGGCCTGATTGGCTAGTAGAAGACCAATTTCCTATATGATGTGGAGTTATAGATCATGTAATTGATAGAGGTGTCCTTGTGAATCCCCTCTCACTGAATGATTGAAGAAAAGATAGGTATAAGTAGCTAAGGTGACCTATCATGCCAGATGATTGGAACTATATCATGTTCCTCAGTCACTGAGGATTATTATGGATTAGAATGACACAATGGTGACAAACTATATAGTTGTTATTTCATGTCTCTTGGTTGGCACCACCCCCACATGCACCCTCAAACTACACACCCAACAACCTAATGAATCATTTCCCTACCTCATAATTGTACCTCCCTGGATTATATTTCAATATTCGAGGAGGTTTAATTATGTGATATGGTCTTTTTTCATGATCTCTATAATTACATTCAACCAGAATACATTATTTTGGGATTTAAGAGTGTACCCAAGCCCATCCCCAAAATTCCTCACTTTCGTCAACTCATCCCTAGTGAGAGAAGGAGTAAAATCCTAGAGTTCAGTAAAGGAATCAGAATACTCAAGCATTGTCAATGTTTCCTAATGAAGATGTATGAACTCCCTAGAATAGTCATCTCTTAGAGTTTGTGGAATGATGTGATCTTAAACGGTTTAATGGAAGTCTTACCAGACCATATCATAGTGAACATTATCCCTAGAGATGACATACCATCATAATTTGGCATAATCACATAACATGTATGTAGAGAGCTTGACCCTCTACTCTAGAGGCATCTTAAGATGATCAATAGTTGATGACAAGGCCTCTAACAAAGACTCATCATCCTAAGGCCCTCCATCCATTTAAAAGGTGAGAGGATACTACTACTGGAAGTACTGGGACATATCTACCATAGTACGGACATACATGGGATCACCATGAACATACTGCATAAAAGGAAGAAAACTATCTCAAAATTGAGCATCAACTCCCAGTGGATGATTAGCAAGAGGTTCGTAAGGTGTCACTATAGGAGGTATCAGGGGTGTATTATGGACTACCACATCTAAATTATTCTCATTACCACTATATTGACATAAAACATAACGAAATCAAAGTGGAACAACTCTATAATTTCTATCATCACACCTTCGAAAATATTTATAACAGATAGGGAAAAAAAATAAAAAGAAAGGACATGGATGAATCCTACCTTAAATCATGAAATAACAGAAGCCTTCTCCAAGATCTCGTCTTATGTGAGAGGACAAGGTCATATAAGGATTGTATATACACAACCTCTTTCCCACTAAACAGGTCAATTTAGAGTTAAGGTATCATTTTACACATATAGTGAACATTTAATTTTAAATGTGGTAATCATTTTATTTAATTCATGTATTAAAACTACATTAAATGGTTCAATTAGGTGGATATCCATTTCCAATTTATAGGGTCCCATAAAACATAGAAATTGAAATGAAGCATCAAATTAATCCTAACAATAACATGCTCTAGCCCATGTAACCGATGGTCTATGGTTCAACAAGCCAGAACTAACTACATATGGTGTCCTCTTTAACCTATACATGAAAACACTATTAGGATAAGGAAGGAACTTTTTTGTTTCTGTTATGTTTCTAGTCCTATAAGAAAAGTTGGCACATTTCACATACAATAAATCAAACACTGTAAGACATAATAAAAAAGGCATGTATGACAATCACATGAAAAATAGGAAATGCACACTGAATATAGATATGGAATGTCATAAGGCATGTAATTTTAATCCTATGGTCACTAGTATGATTCATGAATTTATATTCCTACATATCATTAGGATATATGAAAATAAATCAAATAATGATAATAATTTTATCAAAAAAATTAATGACATAATGAAAATGCATCACCCAATGGTGAATTCCATGAAACTTTAATAGTGCAAGCTGTAATAGAAATTACACAACCCATGAAATTTGATTTTCTCCTATATAGGGTGTAGATACTCCCATTCATAGACAGATTACCAAATTACAATATTCATAGTCTCATGCATATCCCAAACAGTAAGAAAAAACCTAAAAACGGTTTTGATACCTCTTTATAACATCCCTCCTTGGGTTCTACATAGTAGTTCCCTAATATGGAGGCCATAGGACCTCAAGCACACCTCATAAAATGAAACAGGATAGCAAATTTCAGAAAGGTATATATATTTTTCTGTGTGGATACTATTCCCTCAAAGATTAATTTGTAATGAAATGGTACAAATAAGAAACAATAAATATAATAAGCAGCGTAACAATAATTATAGGCTATGAAAGAGAAATAAACAAATGGAATAATATGAAGAAAAAATGGATACAAAATGATAATGAGGATCATGATGTTATTAAAAAAGAGTACACATGGACTAGGGGATACATGCATATACCAAAATCTATACAATATACCAAATATTTCAAAAACTAATCGAACTAGCATCTCAAGCACAGGCTCAGTCCTCTACACCCATACTCTATCTTAATGTTTTAAATCAAACAATAATAGAAATCCAAATGATTCCATTTATCTATACATATAATAATAAAGTCTATTGGGGTCCCCAAGATAGTGGCCACAAGACCTCAAGTGGGCCTCCCCAAAGGCTAGAGGCTATCGACTATCATTGAGGGCCATGGTTGTGTCTATTGGTAGACTATTCCCTAATCGATCAGAGTGTAACACAACAATATAAATAAGAAATAGGAAAAATTATAAGTAACATAAAAATAATAATAGACCATTAAAGAGAAATAAATAACTAGCATAATTTGAATAAAGAATAGATACCAAATGAAAATTATGATCATGAAGCTATAAAAAAATAGTACATGGGGACCAGGGGATATAGTCATACACCACATTCTATAAAAAATACCAAAAAGATCAAAAACCTATATAACTACCATCTCGAGCATAGGATCAACACTATTCCCCTATAATATATCCTAATGTTGTAAGTCAATCATGCATCAAAAACCACATGCTTCAATTTTTCCATACATACTATCATGAATTCTACATGGGTAACCTTGGTGACCCAAGCAGCGTGTGAGATACAATATCAGTAGGCCACCACATATGATTTCTACATCAGTTCATTTCAAGAAATAGATAAATGAACAGAGTTCCATATATAATTAATACGTGGAAGTAAATAAATAATTAATTTAATACTTCATCCTAAGTTCCTAAATAGATTCCCAATTGATACCACTTACTTTGGCCTAAGCCAGAGGTCTGAACCAAGGAACACCTGTACATGTGAAATGATAAATTTATATTCCATCATAAGTGAAGAAACCAATGTAGGAAGACCATAATCTTGTGATTTGGCATTTTTGTCACATTCCCATGTCATACTTCAAGCATAATCATAATATAAATAATAAACATCAGATAAGGCAAAAGAATAAAATCTGTAAAATCCAATGGCGAAGTCAAGATCCGATCCAATTTGATATAATAAGATTCTCAAATGTATCTTCAAGAGTCTCTGATATAACCAATTCCACTAATTCCATCCATGGAAAACCATAAAGGTATCCCTTTTATCACTCATGAAATGGGGAACTCGTTGTCTACACCATGTATCTCACATAGGGGACAAATTATGACTTAAGTCACGGAATATCCCTCATTCCAATGAGTGTATCCATGGTTTCTCATCTAGGTAACCAATGTCATTCATGATTATAAAAACTTCTCCCTGATATCCCGTACAAGGTAAGCCATGGTATCACTCTCAAAGCATCATGTTGATCTGAACCAAATGCGGTGAGTCCATCCATGGTGTCCTTAAGTCGGGATGCATGTTCTCTCCTGGACCATAGCAGTTGAAGCAATTAAATCAAGGCACATATCACATGGAATAAAATATATTGTCATATTTCATCCAAAGGTAGGGAAATATCACATTCTAACCCACTATCTCAAGAATAACATCATATTCTATCCAATTAACTATGGAATAAGACCAATGGTAATAAAAAAAGGCATAAGTGTAAGCAAGGCACAAGGTGCATAGAATAAAAACAAGGAACTAAGAACATGAAAAAGAATAAGGAACACTATATTGCATAAATGAAAATAAATGGAATAACGAATAAATCATGTGACCAAATAATAGGAATTAATTATCAGCTATGACTAAAGGGAACTAACTCATGGTTCACCATTCATCTGAGTTAAATTTATAAATTTTAGGTGTTTAACCAAGGAAAAACTCTCACAATAAAGGTGGTTAACAATGTAAAGAATGTGAAAAATCGGCCATTAGTTTGGGAATAACCATGGGGTGGAAAAAAATAAAGGTAAAAAAATCCTTGGATGGTTTTTATCATAAGGTAGGGTCACACATTACATGTGAAATCAAATTAAATTAATTTATAAAAAAAATGAAGCATTTAGAGAATGTTCGGGTGAGTGGCACAAAAAAACCTCATTTAAAAAAGAAATAAAAAATTGAGAAATACCTAGACTAGACACCACGATGTATTTACAATCCACTCATTTATTTTCGATGATTGAATCAAGATAGAGCGGGAGAAAATTAAGAAATAATCCAATTCCTTGAAGATAGGAAGAAATAGGTCACACCTAGATAACAAAAATGTGGAAGTAAGAAACTAATATATGATGGGATAGGATGGTATAACTTACCTCTATATTTATATTACTTCCAAATACAAGAGATTGGGATTACTTATGAAGAGAGAACATATACTATATAGAGTAGGAATAATGAGTTAATGCATGAGGGAGTGGGGCTGGTACACTGGAGAAGAAAGAGAGGAAGGGTAATTTTGATTAATTCATTTAATCAGGGTAATATTTTAATTTCACACACATATTAAGGGGAGCAAGGTTTGGCCAAATTTCCTGACAAACCATGCACCAACATTTTCCTAAGATGCTGCTTCAAGGGGGATCTCTACATGTCTATGGGCACGATTTTTATAACCATTCACAAACCATGTGAAATGATACTGAAAAAAATATATATTTTTCACATGGAAATGTTCCTAGTGTCACAACGTTTTAGACAAATTATGTGACCCAAACACCCCATGTCTGCAAGAATACAATTTAGGGAAATCAAACGAGATGGGATGTACAATTTCAACAAACCATGGGGCCGAGTCCTCCCCTTTAAATTTTAGGGATCTGGGCTCTGAAAACATCACAAAAAATACAATACCTCCATAACTCCTCTAGTAATCATGATTAGGTCCAAAAAAGGAATTCCAATTTAAAACAAGCAGTCCATAATTTTTGAAAATTCAAGAATGTTGCAATTATTATTAGGGGTGACACTAGGGGTTAGGCTGGTCAGGTTTTATTTTTATGTTATAAGTGTAAATTTGGGGTTTTAGAGTTAGTACTATGTTTGTATTAGTTTTAGGAGAGGGATTAGTATTAGGGTATGGTTATTGGGGGTGGGGTGGGGTGGGGTGCGGTTAGGATTAGGCTAAGGGTATTTTGGGGGAGGGTACTTTTAGGGGTTTGTGGGTAATGATTAGTCTAGGTTATTGGATGGGGGTCAGGGGTTAGTTTTAGGAGGTAGGGTTTAGGATTAGGATATGGGTATTGGGGGGGGGGGTTTGGATTAGGGGTACATTATGATGGGGTTAATTTTTGGGGATGGGGTTAGGATTAGGCTAGGGGTATTGGGGGGAGATTAGGATTAGGATAAGGTAGGATATGATAAGGGTATTTGTGGGTGGGGGTAGGATATGTGTATAGTTGGGGGTGGGATAGATTAGGGGGTATTTTTTGGGGCTAAGGGGTTAGTTTGGTTTGGGTGTGTTATAGTTGAGGTGGTGGTTAGTTTTAGTGGTTAGGGGTTAGGATTATCCTAGGGTAATTGTGGGTGTTAGGATTAGCATATGGGTATTGGGGGTGGGGGTAGGATCTTGTAGGTAGGGTTGGGTGGTTAGGTGAGGGGGTTGGGTTAGGGGTTAGGGGGTTAGTGTTGTTAGGGTGGGTTAGGATATGTGGTTAGTTTAGGGGCCATTGGGCTAGCTTAGTTAGGATGGGTTATAGGGGGTAGTTTCATGGGGTTTTGTGTTGGGATTATGAAAGGGGTATGGGGGTAGTTTTAGTGGTTAGGGGATTAGGAGTAGGATATAGGTATTGAGAGTTTTAGGATTAGGTTAGGTGATTGGTGGTGGGGTTGAGGAAAGGGTATTTGTGTGGGGTAGGAAGGAGGTTTCAGTTAGGGACCTGTGGGATCAATTGGTAAGTATTTCTTAGAGTGTTGGGGGTTATTTTTGGTTAAAGGGTGTTAGAATTTGAATAGGGAATTTGGTTAGGGGTGTCAGAGGTTAGTATTGGGTGTTATGTTGTGGTCTAGAGGGTAAGGTTGGTTTGGTTGTGTTTGGGGGTAGTTTTAGGAGGTAGGGGTTAATATTTGATACGGTTATGTGTGTGTGGGGAGGGGGGATGGGGAGGGGTTGGTTAAAATTAGGTTAGGGATATGGGTATAGATTTTGGAGAAGGGCATTTAGAGGGGGTCTTCACGGGGGTTAGGTTAGGGTCTATGAGTTTAGGTTTTTTACGGTGGGTTATTGGTGTGGTTAGTTTTAGGGGTAGGGGTCAATAATATGAACGAGGTTATTAAAAGGGATAGGGGGTTAGGATGGTTATGGTGGGTTAGATGAGGGGGTTAGTTTTTTTGTGGTAGGTTTTTGGATTAGGCTAGGGGTATTTGGGGGGGGGCTATCCTATGGTGTTAGGTTTTGGTCTAGGGAGTTAGGTTTGGGGGTTAGTTTGGTTTGGATGGGTTAGAGGGGGGTTAGGATTAGATTAAGGGATAGGGTGTTAGGTTGGATTAATTTTAGTTTTAAGGTATAGGGTATATGGTTAAGATTAGGATAGTGGTGTTGGGGAGGTATTTAGGATTAGTTGGAGTGGGGGCTAGTGTAGGGAGTTATGTTAGGTGTTATAGGGTTAGGTTGGTTAGGGTGGCATATAGGGGAGGATTAGTTTTTGGGGCTAGGGAGTTAGGACTCAAATAAGTGTATGGGGGGGTAGGATTTGGTTAAGGGTTAGGGGGTCATGTTGGTTAGGTTTGGGTTTTATTGTATGGGGGTTAGGATAGGCAAGGGTGTAGGTTCAGGGCATGGCGGAAGCACATTGGAGGGAATGCCCGACTTTAATTTTAGCGTTAACAATGATCAATATGAGATCCATCACGATGTAAAACGCCGGATCTTAGGAATAGAATGAAGAAATAAAAACAAAAGTGGGAGTCTCAGAACCATTGAGATAGGATCATCATATGTTGGTTATAATTAATTTAGTTATAATTGACAAAAATTACCTTGATGGAATTTTTTCTTCATTGATGTCTCTGGTCACGATCCTGTGTGATCTATCATTGCGTCGTAGAATCCAAGTGTAGGATTCCTCTAGCGGTGATCCAAAAGTGTTCCAAATATATTTGGACATCACTGGAGGTATCTCCGAGTGCTAGCGTGGAATAACCTTCACATGCGATGTCTGCCTTCGATCAGCTTGATCTGGTGGCGGTGGATCTCTCTCGATCTTGGGAGCGTTCATGGAAGAAGGAGTTCTTTAGGCCTTGAGAGAACTCTCCAGAATTGTTGTGCACAATGATTGGGAGAAAGTGTTGGGGTCGTGAGGATATTTATACTCAGGTTTGAGGTTATAGAGTTTTGATAATAAATAAACGCGTTACGCGTTTTATTTATTTCATCAACTCTTATTGAAAACCCCCTATGTCGAATGAGTAATTCCTTGAAATGAGGCCACACTGATTATAATAAATATCATTTAATAAAATGATATTATTTCCTCAAAATCATGATAGGAAAAACTACACGCCGTGTAATCATTATTACACAGTGTGTACTCATTTTCCATAAAACTACACGACATGTAATTTTAGTTTCCATTATCCATTATTTCCTCCACCACATATATTAGTCCTTGAGTTATGGCTATTTATTTTTTAAATAAGTGCAACTACATTACTCACAAATAAATATATATTATTTCTTCTACAATATATTCTCTCTAATTACTAGTGTCAAAATAAATGCGTTCAAGAATCCTTAAATAATTATTAAACCACATGCAGGAATAATCTTTATTTAACTTGTTAAAATTAATATTTAACAAAGATACATGGACACACATAGTGTGTGACCCTCTAGGCCTCTTTCTTGTTGGCATTAGTTAGGCTTGCATAAAGAACAAGATTACTATTTAGCAACTGGTCAAGGCACCCATGAGAAAGACGTTGACACCGCATTGACATGTCACCTCATACAAACACTTACCGTGTAATATAATTCCTTTGTCATGACATCTCGAATCAAGTGGGTTTCATGCTAGTTCCATCAATCCATGTGCTCGATTATTATTTCGTTGACTATCAAGAATTGAACTCGCCCATACATTACCATGGAAATGGATTTATTTAGGCTATATCAATTCCATCAATGGTCCTGAGATATCTACTTCCATTATGGAACAGAAGGGACAAATACTTTCTTGTATTATCTATTAATGATGTATTATTCACAATGCACCCAATGTATCCTACCTCACTACGAAAAGTGTGTCATCACAGTTTTCATAAATACATCTAAGTGTGTGAGTTGTAATACCCATTAATAATAATATTAAAGTATAAGGACCAATACACACATCTTCAGATTGGAACATCCCAGGACACTATGAAATGTGGATTTCCTACTGGCGGGTCTTGTTCTCATAATATCCTCCTGGATATTACCAAGGGCACACACCGTGAGAAGGTGACTCAATGTTTTGTGAGTCCTCACCCCTAATGGCATGTATTATTTATGTCCATCAAATAACATCATCCGGCCATAGAACATATATTCAAGAACAATGTTATGGAACTTCTGGGTTCTCATCCTAACAGGGATATGCTATGACCCTTTAATGCAACAGCTGTCCTTAGGAAATTATCACATGCATCGTCACGCAAAATAAAAATCAAGATGTGATAAGTTATTTGTTAATGAATAAAGTAAAAAGTTGTTGGTTCTAGGACACCAACTCCAACAGACTCCCACTTGGACTAGATCCAACTGTTAACAACCTTTAACACACTAGATCTCACATGATATTCATGCTTCTGCTGAGACATGAATTTAGAAATGGGGTTGGCCACGTTCTCTTATGTGGACACTCTACTCACTGCAACTTCACCCCTCTGATATAAATACCTCATGAGGTGATACATCTAGAGTATGTTCTTTATCCTTTGATATGACCATGGTTCTTTTTCAAGAGCCACCGCTCTAGTATTATCACAATACAATGTGATAGGGTGTTTACTTCTAGGCACCACATCAAGATCCTGCACAAAGTTCTAAATCCAGAAGGCTTCCTTAGATTCATTAGAAGCCACTATATATTCAGACTCCAGTGTAGAATTGGCGACAACTGGCTACTTTGAACTCTTCTAGCTCACAACTCCTCCATTGAGAGAGAATACATATCCTGATTGCGACATCACATCATTCTGATATGTCTAAAAAACAGCATCAGCATACCCTCTAATGACAAGCTCCTTGTCTCCTCTATACACCAGGAACATATCCTTAGTTCTTCACAGATACATAAGGATAGTCTTAATAGAAATCTAATGCTGTTCTCCCAGATCTACTTGATATCTTTCTACCATGCTCAATGCATAGGCAACATCAAGATTGGTACATAACAAGGCATACAAGATGGATCCTATAACCGAAACTTATGGGATCTTACTCATTCTATCTTTCTCATGTTGTGTATGTGGACACATTTTCTTAGAAAGATGTAGGCCATGTGACACTGGAACTAATACCATACTGGATTGTTCCATTCTAAATCTATTTAGTATCTGGTCAATGTATGTACCCTGACTTAGTCCAAGAACCCTCTTGGATCTATCACAAATGATATTGATCCCTAGAATGTTGGCTTCTTTACCCAAGTCCTTCATAAAGAAAAACATGTTTAACCAGTCCTCAACTGACTGTAAGACTGGTACATCATTTCCAACAAGAAATATGTCATCAACATATACTACTTGGATAATGATCACATTCCCATTAAACTACTTAAAAACACATGGCTCACATTCATTTTTAATGAAACCAAATCACTTTATGGCTTCATCAAATTGAATGTTCAATGACATGGATGCTTGATTTGGTCCATAAATTGATTTATAAAACTTAGAAACTCGTATGGCTTCACCTGGTGTCACAAACCCTTCTCGTTGTGTCATATAGGCATCTTCCTGATGTTTCCCATTAAGGAATGCTGTTTTGACATCCATTTTCAAAATATCGTAGTCACGGTAAGCTGCTATGGAAAGTATGACTCTTATGGATATAAACATGGAAAATGGTGAGAAGGTTTCATCATAGTCAATTCCTTGATGATGTCTGAATCCTTTAGCCACTATCCTTGTTTTATAGGTGCTAACTTGACCTTACATGTCCAGTTTTCTCTTGAATACCCATTTTCATCCAGCAGGATTTACATCAATTGGATCATCAACTGGAACCTAGACTTGGTTATGATACATGGAATCCATCTCAGAATTCATAGATTCTAGCCATCTTTCATCTTCTGAGATTTAAACTACTTCCTAGTGGGAGAGAGGTTCATCATTGTCCAACAATAATGATTCACCATCCTTGGTGACTATGAAGCCAAATCTCTCTGGTTCCCTTACCTCTCTTAAGCTCATACATAGTACTTGTGTTTCTGGAACCTATTCCATGGGGAGCTGTGGAACTTGTTCTTGTACCAACTCCTGGGTATCTTGAGCATCAACATTGTTGACGTAAATCTTTCTCCCACAATCCTTTTTGAGGATATTCTCCCACTCGAGAAAGACGACTTGTCTGGTAATAGCCACTCTATTTTCTGATAGGTTATATAGGTAATATCCTTTCATTTCCATGGGATATCCTATAAAGACACACTTCATGCCCTAGGGCGCTAGTTTTATGCCTAATAAGGCCTTAACAAATGCCTCACATCCCCATACATGTGTGTGAGAAAAAATGGGTTTCTTTCCATTCCAAAATTCAGTTTGAATTCGATTTTCCGGCTTAGTTGGTACTTGGTTTAATGTGTATGCTGCAGTTTGTAATGCATATCCACAAAAGGATAATAGAAGATCTGCATGACTCATCATCAACCTCACCGTGTCCAACAATATGCAGTTCCTACTTTCACCAACACCATTCCACCGTGGTGTATAAGGAGGAGTGAGATAAGATATAATCATAGACACCCATAGAATATTGATTAAATCTTGGTTCAGATATTCTCCACCTCGATCCGATCGATGTTTCTTTATCTTCTTAACAAGATGATTCTATAATGCATTCGGGAATTACTTAAAGTTCTCTAAAGCTTCCGACTTATACCTCATTAAGTATACATAGCCATATCTACTCAAATAATAAGTAAATGTAATGAAGTAAGAATATCCACCTCTAGCTTCTACTGAAAATGGTCCACATACATCAGTGTGCCGTAATCCTAGAAGCTATGTGGCCCTTTCACCGTGTCCACCAAAAGGCGGCTTGGTCATTTTACATTGTAAACAAGCGTGGAATCTATCAAGTGGTTTTAGATTAGTAGAGTCTAAATATCCATATTGGCAAAGCTTTTTCAAGCGCTTCTAGTTTACATGACTGAGTCAGTGATGCCACAACTGGGGGATGTTTGAGTCATGTGATTTTGTTTCGTTATCAATCTCCAACACATGGTTTTCATAATTTAATAGATACAAACCATTATTTAAATGTGCCATACCATAATATATGTTGTTCTTATAAAAGTGAAAAACCATATTTCAAAACATGAAAATAAATCCATCCATATCCAAACAAGATACAGAAATTATGTTCTTGGTTACACTAGGAACATAATAACAGTTATGTAAAACAAAAATCATCCAAGTTGGCAATGAGAGGTGGTAATCACCAATAGCCAATGCATCCAGCCTTGTGCCATTGGAAGCTTTATGATCCACCTCTCCTCTGGTAATCTTTCTAAATCTACTTGGTTATTTCATTTGAATACAAATGTGAGCCCCAAAAGTAGTATCTAATACCCAATGAGTAGAAATAGAAAGATTACACATGACAACGAATGCACCTTTAGCGTCCCTATGCTTATGGTTGTCGTTATTCTTCCTGTGGCCTTGATTTCCACATAAAAAAAACACCACCTCCCATTCCTTGCCTGACATCTGGATCTTACCCTTCCTAAAAGGACAACGCTCAGGAGTTTAGACCGTTTATAAGTCTTTGGAACCTTTTCCTTGTCCTTCCTTTTCTTATTCACCATTAGGATTGAGGGTTTTTCACGCCCCATGAAATTATATACCTGGAGAATTATGGTCAGATGTTCTGATAGAATCTTCTCATTGTTTCTTGTGTTATAATTGACAATGAATCTAGAGAAGGTCTTGGGCACTGATGATAGGATGAGATCTGTACGCAACTCATCTGGGAACTTAATCCCTAAGATGTCTAGGTGTTCAATGTAGCCAATAAGCTTCACTACATGAGTCCTATATGGAACATACTTTCCAAAATTAGCTGTAAACAAAGCATTGGAGATCTCATATCTCACATGTCTGGACCTCTCTTGGTAGGGGCCCTTAAGGTGAGATATCTTTCTATACACACCCATGTTTTCATGTTGCTTCAAGAGTTCATTAGACATGTCTGATAGCATGAACCACTAGACATATGTGGAATCATACATATGTTTGATGTAGAGATATAGTTCCTCATCACTGGCCTCCTTTCCATGGGAAACTAGAATAGGCTCTTCCAGCACATACAATTTCCTTTCATGGTGAAGGATAATGCGTAAACACCTCTGCCACTCTTGGAAATTGGTGCTGGTGAGAAGGTTTTCCTTCTCGAGTATGGTTCACAATGATATGATTGAAGTCATTTTTCTTCCTGTTTCTAAAAATTAAGATGAGAAAAGGTTTAGTACTTTATTATAAAAATGGAACAAATAAATAAATTAATATATATTGGTCTCCCACTATTTTATCGAAATCCAATAGCCCTTACCATTCACTTCGGAATATTCTATTGCCTGAATACTCTAGTGGAAAAGAACCATATTGCCTTTCGCATTACCCCAAATAGGGTTGGTCAAGAATCTTGAAGGGTTTGAGGTAGGCATTCCAAATACCAACTGCATTAACTCGAAGTTCCTTGATCCCCTGAGTGGACTCCCCAATCCTGAAATCCTTTTATTTTAGATTTCATCAACCTTTGCCTCTTGGTCACAACATGTTCTGTTGTGGCAGTCAACCCTTGATGCAAACCAAGTCATGTAAACCCAAAACCTTGAATTATAATTCCCAGAAAAATGAAAGCACCCCAACTAGGGTTGGTTAATCACTTTTAACAATGGTTCAATTCTAACCATGATTATGGAAGGCTATACCGACATAATATTTATTTGAGGGATTTTATCCTTATACGTAAATTGCCATTTTATTAACATTGACTATATTTTTGTTAATATTTAGTTGGATATACTTAACTGATTAACCATGTTTAATATAATATTTATTCCTAAGCTGGTATTATTTTATTTTTATCTTGCATGCTTGTTTAATTCATTAATTGGGTGATCATGAAAACACACCCACAATAAATAAACCATACAACTGACAGAAATAAAATAAATGGTATGATCATGAGCTAGTTCTGTTGGTTAGGTAATCTAGTGGTTGATAAACTAACCCAAGACCTAGGGGAGAAACACCTTGAACCTTTTGGGTTCCTGTTTATAGATTTCCACATGTCCACCTTTGTATCTCATTGGATTGGTTTATCCTTGGATCCTATCTTGAGCCGCCTCCACTAGCTTGGGAGCTCTATCCATTACATATGCATTTATCTCACATGCAGGTGAGGGGTAAAAAGAGTTTTTTACATTAAATAATCCTTGGGCACACATTCCATACATATTGATGAGGAGAAGGATGACATGCCAAATTTTTTAATTTAAATAAATAAATTAAAGAATCCATTCACATACAAAGGTCTTGGTCTAGCTCATGATCATCTATATATGCAATGATATTTACGCATAAATAAAAATAGCATTCAATTATTTAACCATTCTTATTTAAGATAAATCACAATTGAAATCAATTAATTATCTTTTATTAATTAATCCTTTTATCTTAAAACGCATTTCTGAATTTCCTTGAGATTATCATCCATCATAATATTAAACAAAAAAATTCATTTAAAATTATTTTTATACATAACATTTACCTTGGAGGAAACCTGGTGAATTCCCGTTCGTTACACAGATGTTAAATTAAACACATATAAATAAAAAACCTATCACGTGTTGTGCCTCAACATTGCGCCTGCACTATGGTACACCTCTCAAGGGTTAGTATAATATAATAATAAATTTTAATAAATCTGAGTAATTTGGGTGAGTACACGACATATAGTTCTGACTACATGGCATGCAATTTTCTTCACCGTTTGTCCGATGTACACGCCCGGGGACATGGCATGTTGATGTACTTCAGAAATTTTCCGAGTACACGGTGTGTTCAGTTGGAAACATGCCATGTTGTATCCGCATTACATGGTTTCTAGTCGGGCAAGCAGTGTATGGGGTACACGGTCCAATCCTTTCCCAAAGGGACTACACGTCGTGTTCAGCGGACCACATGGCGTGTAATACGAAAACCGTGTGCTACATGTTCCTGGTCAACACAAGGTGTCCTAAATAGATTAGATAAGATCCAATACACAACCTTATTTGGCGGACCAGTCCAATGCTTTGAACCTAGACTACACACCGTGTACTTCCGAATACACATTGTGTATTCTGGTGTTGTATGGCCTGGAACGTTTAACACCTTCGTATGAGTTCCTCTATTTTATTTTAATCAAAATTAAAAGAAAAATTTGTTCCTGTAAGGTCAACAAGAAATGAGAGGGGAGGAACAGATCTCGAGATTCAGATTGAAAAGAACGATTACATTAATTGAAACAACTAAATTATTAAATACGTAAATCACAAACCAAAAAATAAATAATTATAATCAACAACATGACACCTCTGATAAAACTTGTAGGGTCCGGGTGTAGCAGAAGCACGTCGGTGGGAGTGCCCAACTTTAATTTTAACGTTAACAATGGTCAATCCGAGATCTGTCATGATGTAAAATGTTGGATCTTCTGAATTGAACGAAGAACGAAAAACAAAAGAGGGAGTCCTAGAACCATAGAGATAGGATCATCATATGTCGGTTAAAATTAATTTAATTATAATTGACAAGAATTACCTTGATGGAATTCTTTCTTTGTTGATGTCTCCAGTCATGATCATGTGTGATCCATTGTTGTGTCATATATTCAAAGGGTAGGATTCCTCTAACGGTGATCCACACATTCTACACGTATCTCTGGACGTCGTTGAAGGGATCTCCGGGTGGTATCATTGAAGAAATTTTTCTTGTGATGTCCACATTCGATCGAATTGATCCGGTTGTGGTGGATCTCACTCAGTCTTGAGAGTGTTCTTGGAGGAAGAAGTTCTTTCGGCCTTGAGAGAACTCTCTATAATTTTTTTCACAATGATTAGGAAAAAGTGTTGGGGTTGTGAGGATGTTTATAATCAGATTTGAGGTTATATAGTTATGACAATAAATAAAGGTGTTACGCATTTTATTTATTTCATTAACTCTTATTGAAAAACCCAATGTCAAATTATCAATTTCATGACATGTACCCATGCTAATTATAATAAATATCATTTAATAAAATGATATAGTTTCCTCAAAATCCTAAATGGAAAAACTACACACCATGTAACCATTAATACATTATGTGTACTAGTTTTCCATAAAACTACACGGCGTGTATATTCAATATACACAACATGTACTTTTATTTTCCATTTTCCTTTATTTCATCAACGACATTTATAAGTCCTTGAGTAATGGCTATTAATTTCATAAATAAATGTAACTTCATTACACGCTAATAAATATATATTTTTAATCCACAATATATTTTCTCGAATAACTATTGTCGATATAAAGGCAATCAAGCATCCTTAAATAATTATTAAACTACAGTCGAGAATAATCTTTATTTAACTTGTTAAATTAATTTTTAACTGAGATACATGGACACACATAGTGTGTGAACCTCTAGGCCTCTTTCTCATTGGCATTAGGTAGACTTGCATAAAGTCCAAGATTACTGTCTAGCAACGGGTAAAGGAACCCAAGAGAAAGAAGTTGGCGCCACATTGACGTGTCACCTCATATGAACACTCACCATGTAATATAATCCCTTTTTCACAATATCTAGAATCAAGAGGGTTTCATTCTAGTTCCATCAACCCATGTGCATGATTATTATTTCTTTGACTTTCCGGAATTGAACTCACCCATACCTTACCATGGCCATGGATTTGTTTAGGCTATATCAATTCTATCAAAGGGCCTAAGATATCTACTTCCCTTATGGAACAGAAGAGACAAAACCTTTTTTTTTCATTATCTGTTAATGCAGTATTACTCGTGACGCACCCAACGTATCCTACCTCACTGTGAATAGTATTTCGTCACAGTTTTTATCAATACATTTACGTGGGCGAGTTTTAAAACCCATTATTAATAATCTTAAAGTCTAAGGACCTATACACATGTCCGAAAATAGGAACATCCAATGACACTATGAAATATGTATTTCCTACTGGTGGGTCTCATTCTCATAATATCCTCCTAGATATTACCAAGGGTGCACACCATGAGAAGGTACCTAAAATTTTTATGAGTCATCACCCCTAATGGACTTTATTATTTATGTCCCTCTAATAACATCATTCGGCCATTGAACATATATTCAAGAACAGTGTTATGGAACTTTCGGGTTCTCAACATAGCAGGGATCCACTATGACCCTTTAATGCAACAGCTGTCCTTAGGACATTATCACATGAATTGTCACGCAGAAGAACAATCATGATGTGATAAGGTATTTATTAATGAATAAAGTACAAAGTAGTTGGTTCTAGGCCACCAAATCCAAAAAGGGAGATTGTGGGGATTTGGAATAGGCTAGGTGTATTGGTTGGGGGAGCGGGTTAAGATTATCTTATGGGATAAGGGTTTGGTTGTTAATGTTTTAGTTTTAGGGAATAATTGTAAATTATGTTATCAATGGATAGTATTAGGATATAGGGTTTAATTTGGTGTCAAAGGGGGTATTTTTTGATGATAGGTTGTTGGGAATATACTAGGGTTTTGGGGGATATTATTAGGGATTCGAGGTTCATATTAGAATTAGGGAATGAGGGGAGGGGGTAGGATCATGTTAGTGGCTGGGTGTTTTATTGGATTGGTTTTAGTTTTAGTGTATAAGGGTAGATTATGGGGTTTACAATTAGGATTAGGATAGAGGGTTAGTTTTGGAGTGTATGGTTGGGGGGGGGGGGAGTTAGGATTAGTATAGTGTTATTTGGGGGGGGGAGTAGGATTACATTATGATATAGGTGATTAGCATGGTTTGGTTTTAGTTTTAGGGTGTAGGAGTATATTATGGGGTTTAGGGATAGGATATGGCTAGAGGGATGGGTTCCGAGGGTGTTAGGATTAGGCTTGGGGTAATGTGGTTAGGTTAGTTTGTTTTTATTTTTGTGTTATATTAGTATATTATGATGTTTATGGTAAGTCTTAGTATATAATGTTTGGTTGGGGGTGTTAGTTTTAGGGGGTAGGGGTTAGGATTATTTTATGGGTATTTGGGGTGGGTTGGATTATGTCAAGGTATAGGGGTTCGGTTGGTTAGGTTTTAGTTTTAGGGTATAGGTGCAGATTATGAGGTTCATGGTTAGGATTGGGATAGATAATTTGGTTTGTTTAGGGGTATGGAGGTTATATTTAGGGGTAAGGAATTATGATTATGCTAGGTATATTGAGAGGGTTGGGATTAGGTTGGTGTCTAGAGGTTTAGGATAATTAAATTTTTGTTTTAGGTTATATGAGTAGATTATAGGGTATAGGGTTAGGATTATCGTATAGGGTTGGGTTTGGGGGGTTAGTTTTAGGGGGAATGGGGTTAGGATTAAGATACGAGTATTTGGGGGTGTGGGATTAGGTTAGGGGATAGAGGGTTGGTTAGGTTGGTTAGGTTTTAGATTTAGGATATATGTATCGATTAAGGGGTTATGGTTAGGATTAGTCTATGGGGTTGGATTGGGGGTTTTGTTTTAGGGGGAAGGGGGTTATGATTAGGATAGGGGTATTTAGGGGGATAGGGTTATGATTATGTAGGGAGATAGGTTTTTAGGATGGTCTGGTTTTAGTTTTAGGTTAGAGGAGTTGGTTTAGGGCATTGGGGTTAGGATTAGGCTTGATGGTTGGATTGGGGGTGGGGGGTTAGTTTTAAGGGGTAAGGTGTTAGTATTAGGCCAGGGGTATTGGGAGGGGGTTGTATTAGGTTATGATATTGGGGGGTTTTTTAAGTTGGTTAGGTTTTTGTTTTGGGGTACATGTGTAGATTAAGGGGTTGGGGTTAGGGTTAGGCTAGGGGTGGATGGGTGGGGGGTAAGTTTTGGCGTGTTTCAACTTGTCTAGGGGTTAGGTTAGGGGTTTTGGGGTAAATTTAGTTATGGTATTAGCCGATGGGGTTAGGGTATATGGGGTTTGGTTGGTTAGGACTTTGTTTTATGGTTTAAGTGTAGATTGGGGGGTCTAGGGTTAGGATTATGCCTCCGGGGTGGGTTAGTGGAAAGAGGTGTTAGGTTGGTTGGGGTATTGAGGGAGAGGATTAGGATAAGGATTTGGGTGGTTTGGTTTTAGTTTAAGCGATAGAGTGTGAGGTTGGTTAGGTTTTCGTTTAATGGGCTAGGTGGTTTTTTGGGAGTTAGGATTAGGAGATGGGGTTAGTTTGGTCAAGTTTTATCAAATATTTTGTTACTTGTAGTAAACGAAATCTCATAAATCTAACATGTGGTTCATATAGAATAAATATAATTCCGTTATTAAATATTTATGTCCTTAAAAAAACATAAATGGATCATAACCTAGAAAACATCCTCAAATTTTCATGAAATCAAAGAACAAGAACCACCGTTTAATTTGTGACATGTAGGAATATATTGTAATTAATTTAAAGGTATCATGTGGTTAGAGATCACATTATGATGTCTAGAAATTATAGAACGAACACTAATTATATTTTAGATGACTTTTGTTCATACATTTGATAAATTGTTCAAAAACATTTCCCATTGATTTCATGATAATTAGGAATAGTTTTCTAGGTTTTGACCCTTTGGTATCATGTTTTTGACCACTAAATTTATAAAAACAAACTTTTGTTGATTTATAGGGTCAAAACATGAAAAATGGATTTGAATTGTTATGGAATCATAGGGAAATGATCTTCATTTAATTCTTTAAATATAGAAAGAGTCCTCATATTAATTTGACACATGATTTTCTAGGAATACCTAATATTGTGTTTGTATTTTTTAAAATTAATAAAATACATCAATAGCATAAAAACATTTCAAATAAATTAATAGGTATTTAATAATAATACAGTGATCATTGATTAATTTGTGACATATATGAATAGAAAACCCTAAAATTTGTCATGATGTGTGACCTGAATGTTCGAAAAAGTGGTTTTATTAGATTTAACAGCCTTTAAAATCAGGCTCCATAGGGTCAAAAACTAACAGATGAGCACATATTATTGTAAAATATATAGAAAAACCACTATATTTAATTTTTGATATATAGAAATATATATCACATTAGGATTACTTACATATTGATCAGAATGGATAAAACTGCACAGTTAATGATTTAAATGTTAAAAACGAGTGTGAGAGGGTTAAAAACCAGAAAACGACCTATTAATAAATCATAGGAAAATGAAAAATATTTAATTTTCTCTAGGTAGAAACAGACTACACGTAATTTTGATGTATTTTGTGGTTATTCCACACCTCTGAATATCATGAAATTATATATTGATTGTTTATTAATTTATAAAGAGCCATTTTTTTCTTACATGTCACAAATTGTTTAGAAATCATTATTCTTTTATTTCATGGGAATAAAAGATTTTTCACTCATTTTTTAACATTAAACATGTTTATTTATTTTAATTATATAAAATTAAACTTTTGATCATTAAAAGGGTCAAAACATAGAAAAAGAACTCGAATTTTCATGATCCCATATGACAATGACTGTCATTTAATTTGTGAATTTTTGAAATAAACCCAACAATAATCCAACATGTAATTTCATAATAATTGTCTAAAGTGAATTTTTATTGATTTAAAAAAAAACATGTGTTAAATAATTAAAACTAAGAAAATAGCCTCAAACTATCATGCAATGCTAGAATAACTACCATTGATTGATTTTTAACATGCATGACTAGAATGAATTTCAATATGATATTTGGTGTGGTCATAATGAACTAAAAAGTAGTTTAGTTAGATTTAAGAATTTAGAAACTTGTTTTAATGTGTCAAAAATTTGACAAAAAGTCTTGTATTATCATAAAATCACTTGATAATGTGCTCTATTAAATTTTTGGCATGTTGAAACAAACCCCACATCAATTCGTTATATGATTTTCATTGAATGATTAAAAGTGTTTTTTATGGAATCAAAAGTAAAAAACTTGTTCCGAATGGTCAAAAACCAATACAAAACCTTATATTATTGTTTAATCATCATAAAGAAATTTTAAATAACATGTAACTCATTAAAAAATGCTTCTCACTGTTTAGCCAATAAGGTTTCCTTATGACTATTCCTTTCATCTAAGATTTGAAAATCACAAAAACTATATCATAAGGAAAATTTTATTTTGCCTATGATTTTTCTTAATAAGGAAAATTTCTTTTCCCTTAGGAAATTTTCTTATTAACTTTGTTTTCATTGTTCATGTTATAGTTTCTATAAATCTAACACTTTTTTATTCCTAAGAAAAAAATTCAGTTTCAAATATAAAACCTCAAAATTTTATAAATACTTAGATATAGAGTATTCTGTTTTTAGGATCAGAATTTAGGTTCTAAATTCCTCAGAAATCAGGTTCTAAATTCTCTGAAATTCAGACTCCGGATTCTCTGAATGTCAGATTCTAAATTCTTTGAAAATCAAACACCAAATTCTCTGAAATTCAGATTCAAAATTATCTAAAATTCAGGGTCTGAATTATTTGAAATTCAGGATCTGAATTATCTGAAATTTAGACTGTGAATTCCATAAAATTCATACTCCAAATTCCTATGAATTTAGACTCGGAATTTCTTAGAATTCAGACTTTGATTTCCTGGGAAATCAAATTCAAAATTTTTAGAATTCAGACTTTGAAGTCTATATAATTATGATTTCAGATACCTTGAAAATAGAATCATAATATCCATGTAATATAGACTTATAATTCTCATTTTATTAGATTCTGAACTTCATTTTTCCTTAGAATATGAACTTTTATTTTACTTTGACTCCAAAAAATGAATTTGGTTAAGAAAACATATTTTTCTTACTCTTCTTAAAGTTATGAATCAATGTCATATATTCTACATCCAACTTACTATTGTTTGATTGACATGTGTATAGGTCCCTCTGAGACTCAAGGAAAAATATGACCATTCAAGGAGGGAGCCGACCATTGGAGTAGTTCCTATAAATAAGAGCTCATTTGAACAAGCGCAGAATGAATGATGATAGTTCCATAACCCTAGAGACCACATGTTGTTGATGTGATTTCTAGAGAGAGATACTCTCATGCTCTGTGCGTACATAACATATTGTTCATCTTTCTTCATGTGACTTTGATTGTTTCTATGTACAATCGAGGTCTTTTGGGGATAGAAAGACATAGGTTCCTACTACATTAAAGTTCGACGACTTCCATGGTTAGATAGACAGAGGTTCCGATTACCTTGATGTTGAGGAATTGCAGGGATAACATGATAGATTCCGATATTTCTACCGAGGGCTTACCCTGGTTTGGGTAAGAGATACATTCTTGAAAGTATAAATCAAGGGACCTTTATCCAAGTTTGTTGGATACCCTACTCTTTGGGATAAAAGATTTTATACTTGTTACTTGTTTTGTTTCACGCTTATTTTCCACTGCATTTTGAATAATAAAGAAAGTATAATTATCTTATACTTCCTTGTACTTTTTTATACTCTGGTTAGTAAGATTCTATACGCTTTAAGGTAGAATATTTTCCTTGTAAACTTTTCTTAAGTTTCATTTCCGGAACCGTATTTCCGGAACCAAGAAAGTTTGTAGAACTAAGAAGTCTTTTGAATTTACCTTGTTTAACATTGTTAAACATAGTTTTCCTTAAGGTTAAAAATTAATGTTTTATACTAATTTTAATGGTTCCAAAGGAATTTTAAAAGTATATAATTCACCCCTCTTGTATATTGAGCATATTCATTAATATTTCAATCCTACAATTGGTATTAGAGAATGTCTCGGAAATACTTATATTCACATATATGTTTTCTTGTTCATGTTTTAATTATTCACAATACTCTACTTTATTAAGAATTTATATTTATATGTTTACAAACTTTTATTATTAAGAAGTTTTTGTGGAAAGTTATATTTTATATTAGATGGTCGGAATGAATGTTGGCTCGATAGAAAATCTAAATCCTACTAGACCACCTATTTTTGATGGGAATGATTATGAGTATTTGAGAGATTGAATGAAGAATTTTCTTATTAATGCTGGAGTGGATAACTTTTTCATGCTTACTTGAGATTACAAGATTCTTGATAAGGAAGTCAGAAATTTTACTAACCTAGAAATGTTAGAATATCAATTAAAATATATGGTACACATAACCTTGTTCTATTCCATGACCGGGAATATATATAGTTATATTTCTTCTTATGAAGCTACAAATTGTATTTGGAATACATTAAAGGTTACTTATTTTAGTACATCCAAAGTTATAGAAACTAGAAGAGAAATGATTAGAGAAGAATATCATTTTTTTATTTCTTTATGGAGAACCATTATGCAAGGTACAATAAAGGTTTATGACTATTGTAAGTAGTTTACAATCTATGGGTGATAATGGTCATGATGATAATTCTCTTGTGGACAAGATTATAGATATAATTCCTAATGAGTGGGAATCATGGAGAATATCTATTGATGAGAACATGAAAGTATCTCAAATTAATCGTGATGATCATTTCAGAACTCTTATTTAACATGAGACAAGAATAAATATAGATGTTGATATTAATAAGGATAAGAATGGAAATGGAACTGTATAATTTACTACTACTAAAGAAAAAACTCATAAAAGGGTTACTAAATCCAAATCTAAGAATCTCACTATTTTATCTACATCTAGTGAAAGTGAATATTCTGAGAATTAACTAGTTAAACATGCTCGAACGATGAACAAGATAGTTGAGAAGAAATATTTTTCAGTATATATTTCAGAAGAAATAAAGGAAAGGAAAAAAAGATTATGATGTCACTTACTATGAATGAAAAAGAGTCGAGCACATAAAACTGTATTGTCCTATACTTAAGGAAAAGTATAAAAAGGTAAATAATTCTGATAGAAATAGAAATAAATATTACAGGGATAAAGCTAAAAATGTTTTAAAATAAAATGACACCTAGAGTTCCAGTGGTGGTGAATCTTCTGATGAATCCTCAGAGTATGAATCTTCTAGTTAGAATAATATTAGTAGATTAGCCAATCTACCAATTGGAAATTATGTTATAATGGATATGGTACACAATGCTGAATCTATCACAAATGTATCTTTGAATACAAATAATAGTGAAGATAAATACTATAATTCTTCATATGAAGAATCTTTTTCTGATAAAGATAATACTTTACCTACTTATGGAGAAGTATCTAAATTTTCTAAACATCTTGGGAATGAAAATTATAAACTCAAGAAAAATCTTGATAAGGAAAATTATTGAAATTCTATTCTTACTAAGGAAATATCAGATCTTTTTAAATATCATGATAAGAAATTTTTGCTTTTGAAAGTATTTCCAAAAATCTCAAGGAAGTGAATTCTGAGAAGGATAAACTTTCTAAGGATCTTGAAAATGTAATTTCTAAGAAAAATATTTTAGAGTCTAACTCTAGTTCAAAAACTAATGTTTTTGAGGATAGAAATTTGGTTATTAAACTAAAGTCAGAAATAATTTCCTTGAAGAAGTGTTTGTCAAACTTTAACTTAGGTAAGGAAAATTTTGATAAGATATATTCCCAAATTCGACCCCTAAAGAAAAGTTCTGGTTTTTGTTACAGTCATTGTAAAAAAAATTTCAGTAATAATTATTTTGTTCCTCAAAGTAATCCATTATGCACTAAATGTAAGTGTGGTGAACATTGGGAGAAAAGTTGTTCATTAAACAAAACTCAATCATTAGGTTTTCACAAATATTATTTTTCTACGAAAATGTGGATACCTAAGATTTTTCTTTTTGAATTTTCCAGATCCAAGGAAGTTTGGGTTCTTAAAGTCTAACACTCTTATTTTTTGGAAAATAAAGAGAGTACCAATAGTAATAATTGGTACATGGATAGTGGATGTTCCATGCATATGACTGGTAACAAAAACTTCTTTGAAAATATTATCAAGATGAAATGAGTAAATTTAACATTCATAGATAATTCTAAAAATGAAATTAAGGGTATAGGTAACATTGTTCTTCTTGAAAAAACATTGGATTCAAAAGTTTATTTGTTAAGGGTCTTAAGAACAATCTCATTAGCATAAGTCAATTATGTGATGAAGGATACCTTGTGAATTTTAGTAATGACAAGTGCTTAGTAAAAAATTACAAGGAAGAGTTTATTCTATCTGCCAATAGGTAAGAGAATGTATACACACTAAACATAGAAGACCATATGAAACATGATATACCTTGTCTTAGTGCAATGGAAGATCATTCTTGGTTATGGAATAGAAGTTTCCAATGTTGAAGCTGAATATGTATCAGTTGGAAGTTGTTGTTCCCAAGTGTTGTGAATGCAACACACACTCACAGAATATGGTATGATTTTTAACAAAACAAATTTTTTTTGATAATACTAGTTCCATATCCTTAAGTAAAAACCCTTCACATCACTCTTTTGCAAAACACATAGATATTAAGCATCACTTTCTTAGGGATCACACACAAAAAGAAGATATCATTCTTCAATTTATCGAAACAAAAGATCAACTTGATGATATTTTCACAAAATCTTTACCATCCAATAGATTTGAATACATTAAATAGAAGTTTGGATTGATAACCGTAAGGTAATCATCCTTGTTAACTTCCTGTTGAAATCTATCTCCTTATAGTAACAAACTTCTTTTATAGGGGGAATACATTTACTTGTTATTTAGTAATTTTTTTCATAATCTAAATTTTTTCATAATCAATTATTTTTCATAATCTAAAATTTTTCATAATCTAAATTTTTTTTCAATCTAATTTTTTTTTCATAATTTAAATTTTTTCTTAATCTAAATTTTTTTGTAATCTAATTTTTTTTCATATTCTAAAATTTTTCATAATCTAAATTTTACATAGTCAAAAATTTCATTGTTTGAAATGTTTGTAATCAAAATTTTTAGAATCTTATGTTTTCAAGATGAATTTTGCTCATTAAGAATAATCTTCCTAGAAATCTGAAAGGTATGTTTACCTTCCTAAATTTTCATAATCATCTTTTTCTTGTTGGTATTTTTATTTTGATTTAAATCTTTCGGATTCAATCATTCATTAAAGCAGAATACATGTATTAAAAAAACCACAAAAGATTTAATTCTATCAAAATCCTTCTTCAACTATCATCTCAACCGTTAGATATGATAATATTTTTTTCAACTGTTGGATCAATCCTAGAAGTTGAACCGTCACCTCAATTGCCTATATAAATGACTCCGCGATGGTTTTCCCACATCATTTCAATGGCCTTAGCATTATAAAACTCTACCTCTATATATAAGGTCATTCCAGATCATCAAAGATTCCTCAGTTATGAATGTCTGTTAAAGCCTCTCCTCATAATGAAATGTCAATTGTTAAGGAAATCACTGAATGGAAGATATACTGAGAGAGGTTAGTTTATCATAAGTTTTATGCTATGTATGAATATATCATTTCAAATAACATGAAGCTGAATGGTTGGGAGAGTGTATGTATTTCAAAATCAAAGGCACATGATTTGGTGTGTCTGGAGTCATTGGTGGAATTCAATGAAATAGTTAGTTTTTTTTGAAGGAGGGAGAGATAAATTTTATTTCAAGAGTTATGGAAAGACATAATCTCTTTATTACAATGTGGATACAAATATAATTAGGATTCCGTATGAAGCTGAAGAAGAGTTATGCTCACACACACTACCTCATGTAATATGATCTTTTGACAGGGAAATGGTTATAGACTGTCTTGGAATAAAGGAAGTGAAGACTATGAAAATTATTCATCGCACTACAAATCTTCAGATTCATCAGCAATGGTTTCCAGATGTTTTCATTCTGAGAAAAGGGAAAAAGGATACCCTGAAGAAAAGTAATATCTAGGTATAGGATTTCTTGGTGAATCTTAGGAAGATTAAACTGGTCCAGTACATCTTGGTTATGATTGAGAATATCATTAATGGAAATTTGAAGTCTCAAATTATTATGTATCTAGCTATTCTTTCAAATATTATTTTTCATTGCTATCATTCATTAAAAATTCATTGCAGTTCTATGCCAAGGAATTTAAAAGTGATGTTGTTGAGTGGTGAAACTCTAGGGAGGATAAAGATCAGTTTTTCTAGTGATTCAAGAGAATTTTATGATCTGACAAAAGCTGAAATACAAGCTCTTTCCAAGAAACAGAAAGTGGATGAGACTTCCAAAAAGGGCGGAAGGAAGAGGAAGGTGAAGTAACCAAAATGAAAAGGAAAAACTCATGTGGCTAAGGAAACTCAATCTACACCCAAAATACCTAAGAAGAAAATGACATACACTGATGACGTGGCTGCTAAGTGGAGAGAGGACAAGAAGAACAAAAAGTCAGGGGAGCATAGTGTTTGTTTGGATCCTGCTAAGGCAAAATCCTTGAAGATAAATTCTACTGAAGAGCTTGAGAAGCAGAAAAAAGAAAAGAAAAAAATAAGATTATTTCTGAGGCTGAGATATTACAATATCTTCTTAAGGATGCTGAGAATGCTTCAGAGAAAACATTTCTACCAAAATCATTTTTAATATAATAACTCCTGGAGACTCTGGGAAAGAAGTTTGTGATTCCAAAACAAGATCAAGAAGAATAAATAGTGCAAGAAGAAGAAGTGGAAGAAGAATAAGAAGAAGGCAGTAGTGATACCAAAGATATGATAAGGAAAGTAGAATATTATCACGAGAAGGAGAGACCTTTTGAGATGCTCTCAATCCAAACTTATGAAGATGAGTCTTTAAAACTTACTACCCTAGAAAACGATGATAGGGGTTATGAAGAAGTGAATAATTTGTCTGAAGAGGAAATTAGAAATCATGATTTTATGCAGCTAGAGGATATTGAGGCAGATGTCAAATCATTTCTCATTAGTTATGAGGCTCATAAATGATCTTGTATGAATATTATAAGCTGGTGAAAGAAGAAAATAGAAGAAATGAGAATCTTTTAAGAATTTCATGACATTGTCAAGGATGCCTTTGAAACCAAAGATATCAAGCTTAATGATCTTACCAAGAATTTTAGGGAGAATCTAAGTCTCGAATAGACATATTGGAAGCAGGAAGTTAAGGATTTGAACGGGAATCTAAATTCTGTGGCCATGAAATAGAAGAGAGAAATGGATCTAGGAATTTAGTTTGAAGAAAATATTGACAAGCAAGAAGATGTCCTGAAGGCCCAGGAAGAATCTCTTAAGGCTCAGGAAGAAAAAAATAATACCTTTGAGAAGAAAACTGAAGATCAGGATCACTTGCTCAAGTGTGCAAAGGAGGATCACAAGGATCTAAAGAAGCTAAAAACCATTGTGAAGAAACTCATGTCGAAGGAAAAAGAAGGATGATTTTTTACCCATTTTGATCTTTTGTTATAAATCTTTCTGGTACAAATTTTTTCAATATTAATGAAATTTTTGGTTGTTCTCGATATATTTGGTTGTTTAGTACTAATTTTTTAGGTACCAATTTTTATATTCTATTTATTCCATTTTGAAAATCACAGAGGGGGAGAAATGAACGATAAAACGAATACAAAGTAATTAATATATTTCCCTAACTAAGGGGGAGTTCATATAAGTGAAAGTTCTTATCAATGAAGATTTTCTTATGCAAGATAATGTAAAATATCTTTTAGAAAATCAAGAATAAAATCCTTAGGGGTTCCAAATCCTAAGGGGGAGTTAATCGTATTCACTTTGATCCATAAGTAAAGGGAGATAAGTTTTTATTTACTAGATCATAAAATTTTCAACTCCTTATAATATTTTACGAAAGGATGTTTGTGAATTCCAAAAATTGGGAGATTTTTGTGTCAATAAGGTCTCCCTATGGCTTTTCCATTATTCTATGTTTTGAAAATCACAAACACTCTATCATAGGGAAAATTTATTTCCCCTATGATTTATCATTTAAGGAACCTTTTCCTTCCCCAAGGAAATTTTATCCTTACCTTTGTTTTCATGGTTCATGTAATAATTTCTCTAAATCAAATTATTTTTATTACTAAGTAAAAAATTCGGCTTCACATCTAAAACCTAGGAATTATACAAATAATTAGATACAGAGTATTCTATTTTCATGATCCAAATTTAGGTTCCAAATTCCTTAGAATTTAGGTTCTAAATTCTCTAAAATTCAGGCTCTGAATTCTCTAAAAGTTATGCTCTGAATTCTCCCTAAAATTCGGACGCCGAATTATTTGAAATTCAGGTTCCGGATTTTCTAAAATTCAGTTTTCGAATTATTTAGAATTAAAGTTCCAAATTCTCTAAAATTCCAGTTCTGAATTCACTGAAATTCAGACTCTAAATGCCCTGAAATTCAGGCTCTGAATTACACATAATCCAGACTCCAAATTCCTCAGAATTCAGACTTTTAATTCTTGAGAATTCAGATTCTGAATTCATTGTAATTCAAACTCCGAAGTATATAGAATTCAGATTCTAGATTCATTGAAAAACATAATAAAAATATCCATGTAATATAGACTCCAAATACTCCTTTTCTTAGACTCCAAACATTATTTTTCCTTAGACTCCAATCTTTAATTTTCCATGGACTCTAAAAAATTTATTTTTTTAAGAAACCAAATTTTTCTTACTCTTGTAAAAGTTATGAAACAATGTCATACATTCTATTTCTAACTAACCCCTCTTTGAGTTACGCATGTGAATCTCCCTATGAGATTCAAGATAAAATATGATTATTGGAGGAGGGAGCCGAACGTTGGAGAAGTGCCTATAAATATAAGCACATTTGAACGAGCTCAGAATGAATGATGATAGTTCCAGAACTCTAGAGACCACATACTGTTGAAGTGATTTCAAGAGAGAGATACTATCATGCTTTGTGCGTACTAAACATAATGTTCAGCTTCCATTGTGCATCTCTGATTTTTGATGTGTACAATCGAGGGCTTCTGGGGATAAGAAGACAGAGGTGTTGACTACCTTATTGTTCGATCACTTCCTTGGTTAGGAAGACAGAGGTGCGAACTACCTTGAAGTTGAAGGCTTTCAGGGATAGCAAGATAGATTCGATATTCATATCGAGGGATTACCCTAGTGTGTGTAAGACATAATTTCTTTAAAGTATAAATGAAGGGACCTTTTTCCATGTTTTTTGGATACCCTACTCTTTGGGATAAAATATTTCTTACTTGTTACTTATTTTGTTTCCAGTTTATGTTCCACTTCATTTTGATTAATAAAGAAAGTATAACTATCTTATAGTTCCCTGTAATTTTTTATACTCTGAATAGTAAGATTCTCTATTCTTTAAGGTAAAATATTTTCCTTGTAAAATTTTCTTAAGTTTCATTTCCGGAATCATATTTCTGGAACCAAGAATGTTTGTAGAACTAAGAGGTCTTGTGAATTTACCTTGTTTAACTTTGTTAAACATAGTTTTCCTTAAAGTTAAAAATGAATGTTTTATACCAAATTTAATTGTTAGAAATGAATTTTTAAAGTATAATATTCACCCCCTCTTGTATATTGAAAATATACATTCATATTTTGATCCTACACTCACCAACCGGATATGTGGTGAGTTTATAATAAGAAAATAAATCATTAAAAATTTATAAGTCTATAAAAAATTCTAAACACTATAAAAATAGAATAAAATTATCATGAAATAATAGTAAAATTATCACTATAAAATTTTTTACATTTAGAAAAACACTATATATCATTTCAATGTATTATGTGGTCAGAAAAATTGGAAAATCATTTTTTAAAGTAAAAAAGTTTGAAATTTTTTTACATACTAAAAACCTAGAAAATAATCTTTTATTATCTTGAAATCATAAAAAAATGATCACAATTAAATATGTGACATGTAGGAATGGACCAATAATCAATCCGACATTCGATTTGGTCAGAATACCCCAAATTACGTTTTTAGTGATTTAAATGTCAAAAAACATATGTTAAAGTGTTAAAAACAAGTAAACAGACTAAAATTGTTATGAAATCATAGGAAAATGATCATTGATTAATCTATCACTTGAATGAATAGAACACACATCAATCCATTATGTAGAGTAGTCAGAATGACCAAAAAAATCTATTTTATTAGCATTAAAAGTATTTAAAAACATGCATCAAATAATATTAACCTATTAAATGACCTCAAATTTTTATGAAATATTTATTATGGTAAGTAGGATCAAATCATATGTTATTCCAATTTTTGGTTTTCCTAAAATGACCAAAATGTACAATGATTGATTTTAAAGTAAAAAATAATGTTTCAAAGGGTCTACATCTATCATACAACATTATATTGTCATGATATCATTGATAATTGACCACTATTTAATTTTTGGCATATAGGAATAGATTTGATGTCATTCTTATGTATAGTGTGTTTAGAACCCAAATTGTATTTTCATAAATTTCTAGGATGATAATCATTTAATTATTGATGGAATATCTATTCATGCTTGCCGAAAATTATTTAATAATTTATTTTCAATGATTTCTCAGTTATTTGAGATCATTAACTTAGCTTTCACCCTTTGATTATTGTTTTTTAACTTTTAAATCCATAAAACACACTTTTGATCATTTAAAGGGATAGAATATAGAAAACAACCTTGAATTGTTATGAAATAAAAAGATAATAACTACTATTTATTTTTTGACTTGATGGAATATATAATACATTAATTCATATGTGGTTTACCTAGAATGATTAAAAGTATGTTATAAATATTTTTTAATTAAGAATCAAAGCACCAAAACCTTGAAAAAACTTATGATTATCATGAAATTATAGGTAAACTATCATTGGTTGATTCATGGCATGAATTATTAGATTTCATATCAATATGGCGTGTGCTACAATTAGTGTCATGACCCCTTGACCACTAAAGTACACTCTTGGGTTGACAGTGATAAAATGGAGATGATTATTCCTAAAACAGACCTCCAATAGGATACAAGTTGATTAAAATGTACAAGGGTATATCTTACACACAAATGATAGACATTGCCATTTGATAATAACATCGAATGAGAGATTATTTGAGACTACTGAGAAATTCGTACTAAAAAGATAAAATACCCCAAAATATACCTTCCATTTCATACAAAAAAATACTACAAAAGAAAAAAAAAGTACCCAAAAACCCATATCTAGTGACCTAGAAGCCCAAACCACAAAGGAGCAACCCCATAAGCTATAAATGTCTAGCCTGATCACCAACATGATTCTATGGACCTAGAAACTATTTATATAGACATAGGGTGCGTATAACATGTTTACTGAGTAGGAACATCCCTAGAGCATATTATGAAAAAGGTAAGGAAGTAATAATAAAGCTGAGTGAATAAACAATAAAACAAACTCATCACTTAATCGGGTATACTAAGCTCCCACCCTCACCTTGACTCTCTCATAAGTATAGTGTACATGTAATAATATAATAACAAATATAATATCAAATGAAGTTACTCACTGCCACTTCCCCGTGGGGTTTTCTCTCTACCCTAATATCACACGTCCTTAACCATATCTCTAAAAAATAAGACACATGCATCAAACGAAACTATAAAAAAACACACACCTCCGACATCACATAATCTCATCATCCACATCCATATCTCAAAATAATAACCAGGTAGTTTCTTGGATCCATCATAGCCTTTGCATCTTGTATTATACCTACATCCATCACAGTTCACACACAACAAACCTATAATAATCATTGGGATATTATATCTAGAGATACATACATATGAAATTAAAACAAGAAATAATGGACATATATAATCATATATAATAGAAATAAACACAATATATACCAAGACATAAAACTACTAGGAGATGAGATCAGATAAAGAGGCGATGGTCAACAATCTATTCCCCACCAACCAAAATGTTGGGGAATGAACCCTCCTAAGTCGATAAGTGTCAGTCATCCTACCAATATGGGTGAGCTAGAATATTAAATCACATGACATTGGAATACATATAGATATAAAACCATACATAGGGAAACTATGTATCATTAATTAACCTCAACTACATCTATCATCACTTAGACACTGAACTTCCACCCCAGTAGACTAGGTATCCTATAAGCATAAAATAATTTAAAGACACTTTTAATTAATTATTTACATTAAAAATTTCATAATTATAATAAATAATGGACAACTACCATTCCCTCAAGTAATAACACAATTGTTTCTATGGTTCATGAAGAGTTGTTACCATTTCATCAATATGTTAAGCCTCTAACACCTTGAGTTAAAAAATTTAACATTTATTTTCATTCCATAATTCAATGTACTCTAGGACTTACCCTAAGATATCGTAAGAGATGAATATACAATGAAAATATATCCAAGTTAGGATGTGGAAAAAAGAAATTAAAAAAATAAGAAAAATTACCAATCATCCATTTAAGAGGGATTCTTAATAACTATCATATTTTTCATCACAATAAGCATCGAGAGAACCCAGATTCAACCCACTCCAATAGTCCTTCTGTAATCCCCAACAACACCATCCATCCCACCATATTTACCATCAACTTATACCATGATCTCCGACATCCCCACACATTTATCTTATAACCATAATCCATACTAGTATCACTTCACATCACATATAAGGACTTAAATCTATAAAAATCAAATAAAATACCATGACATCGAAAAATAGATGATAGAAAATCTATTTTCTAGAACTGAGAAGTCTATCCTTCATAGGAAAATTGTATTTTTCAATAGCAAATAATATTCTTTATCATACAACCAATTATTTATCATTTCAAATTAATTGATTCTTTTATCATAGGTTACAACAACATGAGGCATAAGACATAAACAATAAACAACTGTGAATATTTTAAATATTCTTCATGAATAACTTACATTTCCATCAATTACAAAAAACAACTACTAAAGATAACATGTATCTTTTCCATTTATCCAACAAGTGTTACTGGATTTATGTTCTCTATCCAATTTAAAAAAGAAACATTCCAAAACATTGCATAATCCAAGAGACTACACTATCTAAAAAATGAATTGGAACCATTAAGACGACATAAACACTTTTGATCTTAACAAATCAGTAGGAAAACAGTTAACACGACATAAAGATATGTGATCACCACAACCAAAAACCAATTCATTCTTTAATTATTGTTTTAATCTTCATTAATATTAATTTCACCAATATCCAATGAGACAAAGTATAATGACTTTATGATTTCACTTAAAATAAAAGATAAGGGAGGAATACCCTACCTCATGTATTTTATGTTTGTTCAAATGAGAATGATACAACAACAAAGATCTACGATCACCTCTCCCATAAGGAATCAACATTCCCTATAGGTACCATACCCCCAAAACAACACCAAATCAAAAATTTAAATCAATGAGAAGCATAGAGAAATTACATCCATAGAATGTAAAGTTGTCATGGGAGTAAAGCAATCCAAAAAAGAGAATAAAATACCAGGGAATGAGTGAAAAATAACCTCAGATCACCAAAAATTGATCTATAGAAGCCATGGGTTGAAACTAATTAAAGGGGATTAAAATATATTAGAAAATATATCCTGGTTACCTAGAGACCAATTTAATAATTTGAGAGAAATAAAAGTTTTAATGGGGTTTTAGAATTTTGAGGAAGATAGGAAATTAAAAGATCACAATGCAACACCCCACACTATGGAGAAAAGATATTAACATACGATAAATCTATGATGTAAGGTAAGAGACTATTCCAAAACATGTATGTTCAAATCCATGTCTGGAAAAAATGGTGCAATCTAGGTCATCCATCTTAGAAATTAGGAAAAGTGACCGTAGTGTAATGAGAAAACTACACCATAGAATTCTATGCTAAAGGAGGAGGCTACATCGCAACTCAATTCCATGACACGATGACTCTGAAAAAGGATGAACCGTCAAAACATACATCCCCATATTCCACACCATATCCCCCAAACACACGATAGTGGAACTGAAACTGGTAAAACCACTCAAACCACTCTTCCCAATCTTCTACACCACAACATTGAATCCATACTATATCCTCATGGACTCTACAACATAGCACAATACTCTATGTTATAATCCTACCATAATGGGGCGACTACAAGGATCTGGGCCCTTAAACATGGAATGAACTAGAAAGTAGATAAATTATATTTAAGTATTTAAAAAAAAATTAAAAGTGTCATAACCTAGAAAATGATCTTGAATTATTATGAAATCATATGATAACGACCCTCATTTAATTTTTTTTCATGTTGTAACAAAACACACATCAATCTGACATATGGTTTTATTAGATTGATTAGAAGTTGGTTTTTAATGATTTAAGAGTAAAAAACAAGATCCAAAGGGTCAAAACCAAGAAAAAACGTCATATTGTCATGGGATAATAGGAAAAAAAATTTAAATTAATTTATGACTTGTATAAAAACATGTATCATAAATCTAATGTCTGGTGAGCTTGTAATAATGAAAAGTGCATTTTGGAATTTGTAAAAGTGCATTTTGGAATTTGTAAAAGTCATTAAAAAGGGTATAAATCTTGTAAACATGCTCAAATTGTCATGCCATTACCTAGAAATGACCACCATTTAATTTGTGACATGTATGAATAGACCACATTTCATTCCAATGTACAATGTGGTAATAATGATTAGAAAATCAATTTTAAAGTAAAAAATGATTAAAAATAGGTTATACTATCAAAAAATAGAGAACAACCTCTTATTTTCAGGAAATGAAATAAAATTGACAACTATTTAACTTGTGACATGTAGGAATAGACCATACATTAATAAGACATTCATCTTTCTCCAAATAAATAAAAGTACATTTTTATTGATTTAAAAGTAAAAAAATATACACAAAAGAATTAAAAACTAAAAAATGACTTTGAATTTAATGAAATCATAGAATAATGTTCATTGGTAAATTTTTATATTTTATGGATAGAACACATGTTAATTTATCATGTGAAGTGGAAGAAATTATATAATAAATGGTTTTATTAGATTTATAACTCTTTAAAACATGTTTCATATAATCAAAACCAAGAAAATGATGACTTCCTCTTATCAGGATTTTTTTTAAAAAAAAATCAATTTAATTTTTGATATATATAAACATATCATATATAAGTCTTATTTTCAGTTTGATCAGAATAAAAATGTTCTCATTTGTTGATTTAAAAGTCAAAAAATGAGCCTCAAAGGGAAAAAACCTATAAAACGGAGTTGGATTGTCATGTAGTCATAATTAAATGATTTATAATTAATATATGACATTTTATAAGATGAAACACATCAGGAAGATGTGAATTGTGGTTTGAATTTCTAAAAAAATATTTTTAATATTTTCAAAATTATTTAAAAATGTGTTTCAAAAGGTAAAAAACGAGGAAACAACATTGTTTTATTTTTTAATTCTATTAAAATTATTCTCATATAATTTGTGATTTATTGTAACAAATATCATCAATCTGATGCACAATAAGCTCATAATACCCAAAAATGTATATTTTGAAGATTTAAATATATAAAATCATACATCAAATGGTCCAAACCTACAAAAATATCATATTATCATTACATTGTATAAGAATGAACATCATTTAATTTGTGACATGAAGTAATAGATAGTATTCCATTTCCATATATTGTGTGCTCAGACTTCACCTCATATTTCTAGGAAATTATAGGATGAAAATTGATTAATTTTTAATGGGTAATTTTTCCTAGATATCATAAACCATTCAATAATTATTTTCATTTTATATCATGATAATCCAAGATTGACAGTTTGGTTTAGACCTTTTATCGCAAGTTTTTTTTACATTTATGTCAGTAAAAAATCTTTTCATCATTCAACGGTTCCAAAATTTGAAAATGAACTTTTATTTTTACAAAATAATTAAAAAATAATTTATATTAATTTTTGACTTGTTGGATCATGCCACAAATTATGCTGACAAACAATTTGGTTATAATGACCAAAAATACAGTTTTACTATTTTAAAAGTGAAAAAAGTGTCAAATGCTTGAAAAATAGAAAAAAACATTAAAAAGTTATTAAATAATAGGAAAAAATAACCATTTAATTGGATATATAGGAATATATCACACGAAAATTCAACATTTGGTTTTTTAAGAATGACTAAAGTATTTTACATTTATTTAATTAAAAAAACATGAATTATAAGATGAAAACCTAGAAAGTATTCTCAAATTATCATGAAATCACAAGAAAATTATTAATGATTAATTTGTGACATTTATTAATAGACCAAAAATAAATTAAAAATGTGGTTTAATGAGCTTTGAATAAAGAAAAGTGTGTTTTAAAATATTTTTTAAAAGTGTACTTCAAAAGGTTAAATCTTAGAAATAACCTTGCAATATTGTGAATTCATAGAATGTACACCATTTAAATTATTTCATATCAGAATAGACCACATTTTATTCCAATGATTGTTTTGTTCAAACTAAATGTGTCTTTAAAAACATAATTCAATATTTAAAAATCTTGTAAATAACCACAAATTATCATGAAATTTTAGAAAAAATGCTGTCATTTATTTTTTGACATGTAGGAATTGACCGTACATCATTTTTATGTACTATGTGGACTGAATACACCTTGTATTATTAAGAAATTTTAGTATTTTCACTTAGTGATTTATTTGAAGGAAATTATTCCTTAATTTCACAAATTACTCATTATTTACTTTCCTTTAATTTCATGATAATTTAATATTATTTTCTATGTTTTGACCACTTTATCCGTGTTTTTTACTTTTAAATCCATAAAAACATTGGATCATTAAAAGGATTAAAAAATTGTGAATTACCCTGAATTTATATGAAATAGATAGACTACTATATTTTAATTTGAGACATATAAGAACATACTACACATTAATCCAACATGTGGTTTTCTTAAAATGAACAAAAGTGAATTTTTATTGTTTTAAAATATAAAAAAACATGTGTTAAAGGGAAAAAATATATTTAACGATCTTATATTGTCCTAAAATCATAAAAAGTTTTAAATGTTTAAATGTTTACATGGATGAATAGACGAAATGATAATCCATTATGGGGTGTGGTCGGAATGACTGAAAAATCAGTTTTATTAGATTTAATTATATTTAAAAACGTGCACTTGAGGGTCAGAAGTAAACAAAGGACCACATGATATCATTAAAAAGTATTAAAACATACTATTTAATTTTTTAGATATAAAAATAGTTGACACATAAATCTAACATTTATTTTTCTCATAATAAAAAGAAATTCACATTTACTTACTTAAAAGTCAAAAAATGAGCATGAAAGAGTCAAAACCGATTGAGTAACCTTATATTTTCTTGAAATAATAAGATAATCACCAGTATATAATTTGTGACATGTAGGAATAGACCACACATCATTCCAATTTAATGTGTGGTCGGATCACACTTTGGATTGTTTTATAATTTTCGGAGGTCTACCAATTAATTATTGAATGTCTGTTTGTTCCTACATGTCACAAATTATTAAACAGTCATTATCCGATGATTTCATGATAATCTAAGATCACATTCATGTTTTTGACCTATTAACACACATTTTCAATTTTTAAATCCATTAAAACAAATTAATGATAATTTTTATAGACAAATCATAACAAAAAACCTTGTATTGTCTTGAAATTGAATAGAAATAATTGTTGTTTAATTCTTGACTTGTAGGAACATAACACACATTAATTTAAGATTTTGTTTTTTGAGGAGTGACAAATAGTCGGTTCTTATTGATATAAAAGTAAAAAAAACGAGTTAATGAATCAACACCAAGAAACAAATCTCATATTTTTGGGAAATCATAGAAAAATGACCACTGATTGATTATTGACATATAGTAATAGACTGTATGTCGTAATGATGTGCAATGTACTTTAAAAGACTAAAAAATTTATTTTATTTGTTATAAAAGTTATTAACAACAACTAAAAATGTGTGAAATATATAAAACAATCTTTGATTATATTTAGATCATAGGAACTTAATTTCAATTAAATTTTTGTTATGTAGGAATAGACCCCACAATATATAAAATTTTAGTTTTCAAAAATTGATCAAAAGATAATTTTTATCGATTTAAGTCCAAAACAAGAATCAAATGGTCAAAACATAGAAAACACCTGGGAATGTCTTGAAATCATAATACAATGTTCTATGAACAATTTGTGACATGTGTGGAAGGACTTCAGACACCAATCATGAATTCTATAAAAATGTACTTCAAAGTGTTACAAAATACCAAACCATATTAGATGGTCATGAAATCATTAGATAATTACCTATATTTAATTTTTGGGTATGTTTTAATAGGCCACACACCAATTCGATATGAAGTTTTCTTAGAATGATAAGAAGTGTGGTTTTATGGATGAAAATGTAAAAAACACATTTCAAAGGGTTTAAAACATAGAAAAGTTCTTAGATTCTAGGAACCAACCTACCCAGTCCATCCCATCTAGTGAAAAGATGAGTGTAAAACCACAATCCTACATCAAATAGGTCAAGGGAAGGTGAAAAAACCGATTATGAATATCTAACACATGGGTGGAATTATCCAACTTACTTTTATGCACACACACATCTCTAATTACCCAGACATTGCGGAAAGGTTAAATAAAACAAATAGAATAAGACATGCCTAACTTCTATACCACATAAGAGAGTGAAAAATAGTACTAAAAGGCATAATGTCTAAATAAAATCCCACCAAAACTGAAAAAGAGTAAAAACTACTAAGGAGGGGACTGCCATCAAATTCAACAACCTGGCACAAACCACAGTGTGTCTAGATCACTACAATCCACTTTCTCCTGGTCCATCCCGGAGCCCTTCAAAAGGCCAGACATATATATAATACATGAAATGTTTAGGAAATTCCCAATTAGGTGTGAGTATAACAATACCCTATAGGAAACCCTAAAATTACCAAACAAGTGAATCAAAAGGGCAGTAAACTCACAAAAAGGTATTTCAATTAAGTTATGAGACATAACAACAATAAACCCATATATAATGATAACAGGATCCATGCCTCAAAATGATATTATCTATATATCCATCCATGATATTATACATGAGGCACCAAAGTAATTCTTTTTCCCGGAGTACTCACTCCATGATGTATGCTATCAATGATGGAATTTATCTGAGAGGTCATTCTCATTGGGCATTTCCAAATAAGTACTGACAAGATCAAAAAATGTCCTAATACATAGTTATGGGATCACTCCATGAGCTATTGGGGGTACATGAAAGACAAAATCAAGAATAACCTACTATAAAGGAGATCGTACTCCCATGTAATTTTGTCATGAAAATTCAACAAACTCTTCCTAGAGAGCGTGATATGATAGAGGAACCCAACTCAATCTCATAGAACAATACCTCACAAATCTATGCAATAAGAAATCATATAGGGGATCACAATATTATTCATATGATGTAATTCTACACTGTACCCTCATGGGAATAGAATAAGGGAACACACACAACCAATATTGGTCCAGAATGAACAAATAGAGGGCCTCAACCTACCCTCGAAAAAAGGGTCATGACATGTACTTGTGGTAACACGACATGTCTTGTAACGACCCAAAGTTTCATTAATGGAAATCCATATTGATCTAATTAAATGTCTCTTTATGTTTATATAAAATGACAACTTCATTGGTTTTATGTAAATAATTGTGACCATTACTTTTATAGCTATTGAATAGTGATCACATGATTAGTATAAATATAGGACATTAAGAAATCCAATTTACTCAGACAAAGGAAGCGATGGACTCAACCATTAGAATTTCCCCATACGAATCCAATTTGTCGGATCTCGGAAAAGAGGTGGCGTCTTTGGGCTTCGCCCTTGACCAAGCCCAAGCTCAGCTTCATCTTGTCAAGCTCGAACGTGACCATCTACGGGAAAAGTGGAAGTTTATTGAAATTACCACTCGAGCGATGCTATCCGAGCCACCCCAAGAATCTGTCACCATCGCACAACTTACCCTTAGGTCTTAAGCTACTGTTTTAAGGGGTTATGTAAAAAATAAGTAGTACAATGTTCATATACATTAATTTTTGTATATAATAATGAATATAATTTCTAGTCATTTTTGGTACATTGTAAATAGTGTTTAAACTACAAGTAGTGTTTTTAGTTATTATTTAACTACGAATTATATTTAATTAAATTATGGGATTTTTAAATTAAATATTATTTTAATAAAATTTTATTATTATTATGAAATTATTTTTATAAAATATAGATGACCATATAATTTTATGAATGCAATTATAATTTTTATTAAGGTTTGAAGGCCATTTCTATCCAAACCTGTGAATTTTCGATAAATGTCGTTTTTTATTTTAAAAGTGAAAATTAACATATTTAGAAAGTTATTTAGATAAAATAAACGTTATTTTTTGAATCAGGACGTCGAAATTATCGAACGGTAAATTTTTCATTATTTTCATAGATTGTCAAATTTTTGAGTATAAATTAAATATCCTTTAAATATATAATGTATTTTATGACATCATAATAACCCAATAGTGATGTAATAAAATACTATAATCTTTATGTTCGGCCAATATATGTTTTAAAATTAAAATAATTTGATTTTTTGTTTGTTTAACTTACTTTTCAAAGCATTAATGGACCCATCAAAACTTATTCAACACCTTTCCTTTTTAAATTAACTTCTATGGGAGTGTCACTCACCTCCACATAAGCAACCCTAATATTTTAAGAATTTCAGACTTTGGCCTTATAAAATATTGTTTTCCTATTCCCTTTTCTAAAAAACATGGGAAAAAACCATGGGATGGTTTGTGGTTTAGATTAATTTAATATAAGGGGTCCCAAACCTAAATAATAAATAATTCCCTCACCTTTCCTATATAAACCCACCCAAGCTCCCATTTCCTCCTCACTCAATGCCCATGGAGTCCATACAATATCTTCCCTAATCTATCTATAATCCTCCCAAGGTGCCCCAAGCTCCCAATAATCCTCTCACAAGCCGCTCTCTAGCCTTTGGAAGCACACTTCCAAGTAAGGGGTTTTTCTTCAATTCTCATTTTTTTCAATTTTATTTAAGTTGTATTGCCATTTTAATTTCAATTATGAATGTTGGGGTATGGTTTCTCACCTCCCCCATACTGCCCTATTATTTTTTGAATGATGTTAGACCCCTTTCTCTCTCATTAAATGACTCCCATGTACACCCATTACTATGCCGAAATTCGGAAAGGAACTTCTCTCTCCTCTTTTACATTCAAGCAATATATTTGTATCATGAATCTAATTTCCATTAAAATTGTTGGTACATGTATCTATATGACCTACTAACTGTCAATTACATGTAAGTCTGATGATTAACCCCTTTATCTCTCATCAACAATTTTTATGAATTCTTTTGTCACGCCATTACGCTGCCGAAATCGCACCGAATTTCAAAGCCAATGTCATTGTGTAGTGAATACCATGCCCATTTCTCCATCAAGGGTATTCACATTTATTCACATTTACTTATTTATTATAAAGTTTCATGTATGAATTCCACATTCCTTTATCGTGGAATAAATGATTATGTTTTATGAATCCATGTTTTATGATCCATGTGGCACACTTATGCATGAAATGAAATGTTTATGAAGGGTGCGCCCTTATAGCACTCCAATACATTGGGTAAGGTATAGTATCATGATACATCATGTGAAATGAGTGTTGAACCATTCTAATTTAAGTGCAATGAGGGTTTACTCATGCTTTATGTGCAATGAGTATTTACTAATGCTGCATGTGCAATGACCCTTGGCCCATGCTAATTCCATGTTAAGTGTTGTTTCCACATTTCCATGTTATGATTATCATGCTTTATCATGCCTTTATGTTCATGTTTCTTATATGCTCTATTGATATGCCTATTTTCTGACATGAATTTTACTCCTCATGTTATTCCATGTGTACTCCCTTACTGGGCTTTATAGCTCACCCTTTTCTTATGCATGTCCTCAGGTTATCCCATGCAATGCTAAGTACGAGGGAATGTAGTGGTCATATAAGGATGTTTTCAATAAAGATGTTGTATTTCATGTTTTAAGTTTTTATGTAATGGTCCTAAGCCCCAAATACAGTAAACATCTTGATCTTTATTGTTGTATAAAGTGAAGTTTTATGTAATAAATCATGTTTAAGTTTGTAATAAAATCAGGGTTGTCATAGTTGGTATCAAATTATAGGTTTAGTTATGTTTTGGGATTAGGAAACCCTTGTAAAGACTTAGAGACAAGGCTAAGTATAATAAAAACATCCCTAAGTTTTGGAAAGTACTGATTAATTGGTTTATCATACAAATACATCCCTGTCTGAATATGAGCAGGTAGATGCAGCTCTAGCACAGATGTATCCTAGGAGTAAAACCCAAAAACACCTCTTTGAGCTAGATTCGAACGAGAACTGGTGCACGACAACGAGCCTTGATGCACTCTTGGTTATGACACTCCCGTGGGATATGTTTTGATAAATTCACTATCTTAGTATGAACCCTTATTAAGGGAAAAAATGCCCCTAAGAATATATGTTAGAATGTAGATCATGAAAATCCTATATTGAAGACTTTAGACTCATGAGTTAAGGAAATGAAAGTTTATTTATAAGTCATCAACTATTGTCTTTGGATTACTCTTTGTGTGTTACCCCTAACATTACTTTTATTCCAGCCAATGTCCGGAAATAGGAGGACTCGGGCTAACAATCGATGTGAAGATCAGTGTGATGACTGTACTAATGAGACACCCAATCCAATGAGAGCGGGAATCGTGAACTTTGTCACGCTTCTCTCTCAACTAACTCAAGAATTGAATAGAAACACGAGTCAAGAGGAATGTTAAACCCCCCCTAAGAAATAACAAGTCGCTATCGAGAGCTTCCTGAGACAAAGGCCTCCAACTTTTAGTGGATCATCCGATCCCACGATCACTGAACAATGGATCAACTCCATTGAAAAGGTCTTCTCCATCCTTCAATGTTCTAAACAAGAGAAGGTTATCCTAGCTGCCTATCGTATGGAGGGTTAAGCTGATCAATGGTGGACTTTGATGAAAAATACAAAGCCTGAGGAGGAGATCGAGGCGTTGGAATAGAAGGATTTCCGGAAGACGTTTTTCGATAAATATTTTCCACGCACCCTCCAGCTTAAGATGGAAAGGGACTTCCATTACCTGAAGAAAAAAGATAAAGAATCTGTTGGAGCGTATGAGGAAAACTTCACAAGGCTTTCATGATACGCTTCCGGCTTTACCGTTACCCCCGAATGCAAGGTTGATAGCTTCTTTGGTGGGCTCAAGCCTAGCTTACGGAAAGCATTAGTGATACGTGACTACGACAACTATGAGGAAATTGTCCGATGTGCCCTCAAGGTCAAAATGGAGATCGAGGAATCACAGGGGTATCATGGGGACAAGAAGCGTAAGGTGGACTTCAATGCTGGTGGTCCGATGGATAAATCCAATGGTGCTAAGAAGATCCAGCACCCCACCTGCCAAAAGTGCGGAAAGAAGCACCCTGGAAATTGCCTTAAGGGGACGAGAAAATGCTTCAGTTGTGGAAGAGAAGGGCACCTAGATATTAACTGTCGGCAAGAACGACTCGCGGCTGCGACATAGGAGAGGAACGCTCCATTCGAACCTCAACACATTGTTCAATGATACAAATGCAAAGAACCGTGTCATTTTGCAAATCAGTTCCCTAATCCAAGGGTTATCGGAGGAAACCAACAACCTCCAAGGTAGCAAGGAAGAGATTTTTCCATCACTTCTGCCGAAGTGAACCCCGACAACGAAGTGGTGACAGGTACGGTAGTTATTCATTCAAGATTAGTGAATGTAATTTTCGATTCAGGTTCTACGCATTCTTTTATATCTCTAAAGTTTAGTAGAACAATCCCATCACCACCACAAATCATGGAAGAAATGATGTCGGTGAGTATGGAAAATGGGGAAATCATTGCATCCCATGAATATAAGTCCTCCCCTGTTATAATATGTGGATTGAATTTCCCGGAGAACCTCATCATACTCCCTCTGGTGGAATTTGATTCAATTCTTGGCATGGATTGGCTTTCATTATATAGATCTAATATAAATTGTCAGGAAAGGGAAATCACACTCCATATGGAGAATCGACCCCTGATTCCTCACAAGTGTCAGGAGGAAGATTAATCTATTTTAGCTCCATCATCTCAAGAATGGATATTACTTCCTTATGAGCACGCATATCTGGGTCAAATGATTGAGTCCAAGGAAGAAACCATCCTTGAAGAAATGCCTATTGTGATGGAATTCGCTGAAGTGTTTCCCATGGAACTGCCTGGTCTTCCTCCTAGAAGTGATCTTGAGTTCTCAATTGAAATTATACCTGGGGCATTAACAATATCCTAGACTCTATATAGAATGTCTGTTGTTGATCTTGAAGAGATGAAGAAACAACTACAGGAGAATTTGGATAAAGGGTTTATACACCCAAGTGCTTCACCATGAGGTGCACCAGTCCTCTTCATCAAGAAGAAGGATGGGTTAATGCGACTTTGCATCGATTATCGTGAACTTAAAAAAACACAATAAAGAACAAGTATCCTCTCCCAAATATCGATGACTTGTTTGACCAGCTGCAAGGAGCACAATACTTCTCCAAGGTGGATTTGCGGTCGGGATATTATCAAGTAAGGGTGAAGAAGGAAGATGTCCCCAAGACTGCTTTTCGTACTAGATATGGGCACTATGAATTCATAATAATGCCTTTCGGACTCACCAATGCTCTAGAAATATTCATGGACTTGATGAATAGAGTCTTTAGAGATTACCTTGACAAATTTGTGGTAGTCTTTATAGATGATATTCTAATATACTGAAAAACCAAGGAGGATCATGAGGAGAATTTAAAAACTGTACTAGAGACTTTGCGCAAGGAGATGCTCTATGAAAAGTACAACAAGTGTGTGTTCTGGTTGAAGGAGGTCTCATTCTTGGGCCATATCATTACAAGCAGTGGTATATCTTTGGACCCCTCCAAAACAGATGCAATTGAGGGATGGTCGGGGCCAACATCAGTAACAGATATCCGTAGCATCTTGGGGTTAGCTGGATATTATCGACGATTTGTTATAAATTTCTCACGATTGTCCAACCCTCATACCAAGATAACTCTGAAGGGAGTAAAGTTTTCTTGGAGTGATGAATGCGAAGAATGATTCAAGGAGTTGAAAAGTAGGCTTATCACTGCGCCCATGCTCACTTTAACCACAAGTGGGGAACTTTTGTGGTATTCAGTGATTCTTCAAAGAAGGGCTTAGGTTGTGTGATGATGCAGAATGATAAAGTGATATCCTATGCCTCAAGGCAGTTGAAAATCCATGAGAAAATCTATCCAACACATGTTCTGGAGTTGGTGGCTGTGATCTTTTCCTTGAAAATCTGGCGGCATTATCTCTATGGAGAGAAATGTGATATATATACTGACCACAAGAGTCTTAAATATATATTCACACAGAAAGAGATTAATATGTGCCATAGAATATGGATAGAGGTCATCAATGATTATGAATGTTCAATACATTACCACCCTGGGAAAGCAAACAAGGTGGAAGATGCCCTATGTAGGAAGGATCTAGCGATTCTATCAATGATGAGAATTGAGAAGGATCCAATATTTTTAGACATTATGAAGATGGATATGGGAATCATAGAGAAGGGAACATCATCAATCCTTTCACAAATGATTTCTCAACCATTTCTTTTAGAAAGGTTAAAGGATGCTCAGAAGGATGGTCTGGGAATTCAGGAAAAAGTGGAAGCTATTAAAAAAGGGGCAATCCTCAAAGTTTAATGTTAATGAAGAAGGAATTGTGCGGTTTGGGAAAAGGCTATGTGTTCCATCAAGTCCAGAGCTGAAGAAGGAACTTTTGGGTGATGAACATAGTTCAAATTTCCCTATTCACCCACGGAGCACAAAGATTTATCAAGATCTCCGAGAAAACGTTTGGTGGGATAATATGAAGAAGGAGATCCTTGAATATACATCAAAGTACCTGGTGTGTCAGCAAGTGAAGGCAGAGAGGCAAAAGTCTAAGGGGATGATGCAACCATTGCCCATACCAGAATGGAAATGGGAAAACATCACCATGGACTTTGTCACCGGACATCCAAGGACATCCAAAGGCAACAATGCAATCTAGATTGTTGTGGATCGTCTTACAAAGACTGCACACTTCATTGCTATTCAAGAGGATTTCTCTTTGGATCAAATGGCACTGATATATATCAGGTAAGTGGTAAAGTTGCATGGATTACCACTATCTATTGTGTCTGACTGAGATCCAAGATTCACCTATATGTTTTGGAAGAGTCTTCAACATGATCTGAATACTGAACTGAACTTCACTACAGCCTATCATCCTCAAACTGATGGCCAATCTGAGCAGACTATCCAAACACATGAGGATATGTGGTGAACCTTCTCAATTGACTTTAAAGGAGTATGGTATCAACTTTTTCCTCTTGTTGAGTTCTCTTATAATAACAGTTTCCACTCGAGCATCCAAATGGCACCATATGAAGCCCTGTATGGGAAAAGGTGCAGAACACCGACATGTTGGGATGAGGTCAGTGAACGTAAGCTGCTTGGACCGGAAATGGTCAAGGAAATGGTGGAGAAGGTAAAAACCATTCAGTAACATATCAAGGCAGACCAAAGTCGACAGAAGAGTTATGCAGATAATCGACGACGAGAACTTGAATTTAAAGTTGGAGACATGGTGTTTCTATGCATATCTCCATGGAAAAAGGTCCGGAGGTTTGGGAAGAAAGGGAAGTTAAATCCAAGGTACATCAGCCCCTTCGAGATTCTTGATCGTGTCAGGGCTGTGGCCTATCGAGTAGCACTTCCACCTACTATGGCCAATGTACATGATGTCTTTCATGTATCCCTCTTAAGGAAGTACATACCAGACCCTTCACATGTACACTCTTCTGAGGTGGTACAATTGGAAGACAATCGTTCTTATGAGGAGAAACCAGTGAATATCATAGATTGTAGAGAAAAAGTTCTATGAAATATGACAATGACCCTCGTCAAGTTGTTGTGGAGAAACCACATGTTTAAAGAAGCAACATGGGAAGCAGAGGATATGATGAAGCTGAGTTACCCACATTTGTTTTAGTGTGGGAAAAGGAAAATTTCGAGGGCGAAATTTCTTAAGGGGGGAATATTGTAACGACCCAAAGTTTAATTAATGGAAATCCCTCTTGATCTAATTAAATGTCTTTTTATGTTTATATAAAATGTCAACTTCATTGGTTTTATGTTAAGAATTGTGACCATTACTTTTATAGTCGTTGAACAGTGATCACATGATTAGTATAAATATAGGATGTTAACAAATCGAATTTACTCAGACAAAGGAAGCGATGGCCTCATCTAGTGGAATTTCCCCATACGAAGCCCATTTGTCGAAGCTCGGAAAAGAGGTGGCATCTTTGGGCTTTTCCCTTGACCAAGACCAAGATGAGCTTCATCTTATCAAGCTCAAACGTGACCATCTACGGGAAAAGTGGATGTTGATTGAAATTACAACTCAAGAGATACTATCTGAGCCACCCCAAGAGTCTGTCACAATTGAACACCTTTCCCTTAGGTCTTATGCAGCTGTTTTAAGGGGTTATGTAACAAATAAGTTGTACTATGTTCATGTACATTATTTTTTTGTATATAATAATGAATATATTTTCTAGTCATTTTTGGTACATTGTAAATAGTTTTTAAAGTACAAATAGTGTTTTTAGTTATTATTTAACTAAGAATTATATTTAATTAAATTAAGATATTTTTAAATTAATTATTATTTTAATAAAATATTATAATTATTATTAAATTATTTTTTATTAAATATAAATGATATTATAATTTTATGAATGCAATTATAATTTTTATTAAGGTTTGAAAGCCATTTCTGTCCAAACCTGTGAATTTTCGATAAATATGGGTTTCTATTTTAAAAGTGAAAATTAACATATTTAGAAAATTATTTAGATAAAATAAATGTTATTTTTGGAATCAGGACGTTGAAATTATCCAACGGTGAATTTTTCTTAATTTTCTAAGACAGTCAAGTTTTTGAGTAAAAATTAAATACCGTTTAAATATATAATGCGTTTTATGACCTCATAATGACCCAATTGTGATGTAATAAAATACTATAATCTTTATGTTCGACAAATATATGTTTTAACATTAAAATAATGTGATTTTGGGTTTGTTTAACTTACTTTTCAAAGCATTAATGGACCCCTCAAGACTTATTCAACACCTTTCCTTTTTAAATTAATTTCCTTGGGAGTGTGACTCACCTCCACATAAGTAACCCTAATATTTTAAGAAGTTCGGACTTTGGCCTTATAAAATATTGTTTTCCTCTTCCCTTTTCCAAAAAACATGGGCAAAAACCATGGGATGGTTTGTGGTTTGGATTAATTTAATATAAGGGGTCCCAAACCTAAATAAAAAAGAATTCCCTCACCTTTCCTATATAAACCCACCCAAGCTCCCACTTCCTCCTCGCTCAATGCCCTTGGAGTTCGTCCAAACTCTTCCCTAATCTCTCTATAATCCTCCCAAGGTGCCCCAAGCTCCCCAGAAGCCTCTCACAAGCCGCTCTCTAGCCTTTGGAAGCACACTTCCAAGTAAGGGTTTTTTCTTCCATTCTCATTTTTGTCAATTTTATTTAAGTTGTATTGCCCTTTTAATTTCAATTATGAATGTTGGGGTATGGTTTCAAACCTCCCCCATACTGCCCTATTATTTTTTGAATGATGGTAGACCCATTTCTCTCTCATTAAATTCCTCCCATGTACACCCGTTACTATGCCGAAATTCCGAAAGGAACTTCGCTCTCCTCTTTTACATTCAAGCAATATTTTTTTTATCATGAATATAATTTACTTTAAAGTTGTTGGAACATGTATCTATATGACCTAATTACTATCCATTACATGTAAATATGATGAGGAAACCCTTTCTCTTTCATCAACCATTTTTATGAATTCTTATGTCACGCCGTTACGCTGCCGAAATCGCACCGATTTTCTAAGCCAATGTCATTGTGTAATGAATTCCATGCCCATTTCTCCATAAAGGGTATTAACTTTTATGTACATTTACTTATTGATTATAAATTTTCATGTATGAATTACACATTCATTTATCGTGGAATAAATGATTATGTTTTATGAATCCATGTTTAATAATCCATGTGGCACACTTATGCATGAAATGAAATGTTTATGAAGGGTGGGCCCTTATAGCGCTCCAATGCATTGGGTAAAGTATAGTATCATGATACGTCATGTGAAATGAGTGTTGACTCATGCTAATTAAAGTGCAATGAGGGTTTACTCATGATTTATATGCAATGAGGATTTACTCATGCTCCATGTGCAATGAGCCTTGGCTCATGCTAATTCCTTGTTAAGTGTTGTTTCCACATTTCCATGTTATGATTACCATGCTTTATCATTCCTTTATGTTCATGTTTCTTATATGATATATTGATATGCCTATTGTCTAACATGTATTTTACTCCTCATGATATTCCATGTGTACTCCCTTACTGGTCTTTATAGCTCACCCTTTTCATATGCATGTCCTTAGGTTATCCCATGCAATGCTATGTATGAGGGAATGTAGTGGTCATGTAAAGGAAGATTTCAATAAAGATGTTGTATTTCATGTTTTAAGTTTTTATGTAATGGTCCTAAGCCCCAAATACACTAAAACTCTCGATCTTCTTTGTTGTATCAAGTGAAGTTTTATGTAACAAATCATGTTTAAGTTTGTAATAAAAGCAGGGTTGTCATATGTCTCACCTACCAGGGGTCTTATATTGTCCTTCCATGTCACATGACATGTTCCTCCATATACATGACATGTTTATTTGGGATAAAAAATATGTGGAGGTTGTTCTAACACTTGATATACTATTAGCCCATGACCATGTAAATCTGGTCCTGCCCATGTACTTTGTGTTGTGCATGTGTGTTGTGGTCATTCCCAAGTTCCAACCCATGCCAGGGTTCTCTATCCATACACATGTACCTATCAATTTCCATGACCATTTAAAATGGGATACACACTGGTCCTCCATCACCTTGTCACACGGTTTGGGACATGTATATATGATATTTTATCTACATGTAGACCCTAGTGTCATGGAAGGGGAATTGTAAATAGTGTAATCAATATTTTTGTTAGAAATACCAGGATGCTCTATGGGTCTTACCAACACTACCTCCACCATCACTTGTACCATCAATCACACCAAGAAATCACATAAATGAGTTTGAATGGACATGTTATCACTAGTGGCCAGATTATGGACACATCCTCTTCTCAAGAATCACTTCCCATCACTATGCACCTCACACTTCACAGAAAAATCATAAAAGGGATCTTCAAATCCCATACTGATCCACCTTTGATCATTCACTCTTTCCATTTAACCACAATCAGAAAATTGATCCCATGGTATAGATATATTTCACTAAAGAATATTCAGACAATGGTCCAATATAGGGTATTTTCTGAACCGCAGACTAAAGTTGTATCCACACTTGAACATGTGAAGAAAGAGGAAGAAAAACATAAATAAAAATGAGAAATGGACCTAAAACAATTTTATATTTGAACTTGATTAATTTCATTTATAATAATGATGTAAGAGAAATAATATCAATAATATAAGTTCCCAAATCCTGGGATGAAAAACCATATTTCTCAAGAATAAACAACCCAAGAATCAATCTATTGGTGGATCCAATTCACGTTCATCATGGAATAATAAAAAGGGAAATAAATCAATGGAAAAAACACCCTAACTCTATTTGGATCATCCATTGGTGATGAATGGTTTTGTTCCATCATTGTTAGTGAGATTGAAAAATCTATTGGTGAAAATGTTCATCAAGAAATCAATCATGTTCCTCAATCCATTTTAATTCATCAATATATCCTCTAATAATTACTCTCATAATCATAGGATTATGAAGATAACCATATGGATGTGGAATAACCATGTATAAATAGAGGAAAATTAGTTTACGATATTAATTAAATATTTAAATATATATATTAATTTATTTAATTATTTCTACCATGATATTGCTAAATCCCAAAAATCGATGCCAAAAAACATTATTTCACCACTAGGGTAAATCCCTCATCTTCTATTATACGGTTTTTTATATTTATAATCAATGTCACCATTTTGCAGTTATTCCATTATTTTAGAAAAACTACATGCACATGATATAAAATATTTAGTACTTTTTTATATCTACAGCAAGGATCACTTAATATCAAAATCTCTGACCATATCACTCTTTGGTTATGAAAGCATTCCTTAATATATTACAATGTCTTAAAAGGATAAATAGGCATTTTAAATTCTCCCACCATATGGATTTTCATTCCAAAAAGTGAGAAAAAATCATGCTAAAAAATGAGGCTACTTGGATAACATCTGGATCTCCCTCTCTCGGGTTCTCTCTTAATGATTCTTGTGTTACCATAGGACATACACCAAGGGAATCACATTCGTATAGTGGGTCATATCCTATTGATCCTCGATCTCTACTGGTTACTCTACAATGGTAGCTCTATCCTCAATGTCCTTATTTCTCAAGTCAATTACATCTGATGGGTCATGTACATACCTCCTCAGTAGTGACACATGGGATATGTCATGTACTCAGTCTAACTACAGTAGTAGGTCCATGTGGTACACCACCTCCCCATCATTACATAGAATCTAGAGAGGTCCAATGAATATCAGATATAACTCTCTCCCAAGACAAATCACCACAATCCTTGTTAAGGTGAGACCATCAAGAACACGTGGTCTCCCTCCCCGTACTCTGAAGGTCTTCGTAGTCAGTCTGAATTGGTCTTTTGATAGCTCTAGGATGTATCTATATCATCCTATATAATCTGAACACTCTCTACCATCCATCACATATGCTTTTTTCCCATGAGTACTCATTCACCTAGATCATCCCAACATAGTAGGGACCTTTAGGGTCTCCCATATAAGGCCTTGAATGGTTCCATACCAAAGGTGGAATGGTATATTTTGTTGTTTGAAAATTCCACCAAGTTCAGGTGATACTCCCAACAACAACCAAATCCCAACATGAAATACCACAACATGTACCATAGATATTTAATGGACCACATAGTCTGGACGTCAGTCTTGGGTTGAGGACTGTGCACCACTACAATTGAGTCCCAAAGGCCTCTTGAAATCCTCACCATAATAATAACATGAAGAGAGTATCATAGTCTGAAATAAGATTCAATTTAAATATATAAATCTATTATATCTCTAGAATGTATTTTCTTCTCAGGATTTCTACTTAACTCTACTCTCAAATATCTAAGAAGTGGGATGACATAGTGAGTTGATCTATGATCACCCAAATGGTATAGTGTCCAATAGTTGTGCATAGTTACCATGTCATGATGTTCATAGATATACCATCTCAATTCAACTTTGGAACATTAAGGGGTTGATATAAAAACAATGGGACCCTGTTCTTATCCTTCAGTTACTGAAAAGTGAGACATTAATAGAAAAAATCCACTAAAAAATTTCTTCCTTGTAAACTAGAACTGATGTTGATGGTACAGGTACATCTTTACCACTCCTTGGTATACCACTAAATTGGATGCGTGAAAATCTATAATCAAATCATCAAAAAATTCACTACTACCATCTTTAATCCATTGAAAAAGATTATGTCCATGACACCTACAGAAAATTCATCAGGTGTACATCCAATAAATATCTGATCATGGAAACTCTCATAAAAGGTATCTCTATGATAATCTACCCTAACACATGGAATAAGTGGTGGGGTAACAATAATTGACTGGATGAAATTTGTACCATCCTTAAGAACTATGGATAGCTACGTTGAGGCTAAATAGTCTAAAGAACTAGTCAACAACTATGAAAAAGGTATCCCACTAATAGAATCTATAACTTCATTTTCCTTACTAGGAGTATATAATATCTCAACGTCATTATCCAAGAGGAACTCTATACATTAATTTTTTATCAAATTATTATTATTCTATGAGAATATACACTTGAGAAGATTTTGGTTATAATAGATGATAACCCACTCAACCATATGGTAGTGTCACCAAATCTTTAGGGTGAAGATTACTACTTCTAGCTCTAGATCATCGGTTATGTAGTTCTTCTCACGTGGTCTCAAATTTATGGACCCATAGGAATTAAGCACCAACTATTTCAGAAAAAAACCAAGTCATGTCCCTAAGGAATCACAAAACACTACATACATGACACACTCCTTTGAAATTATCAAGATTAGGGAGCTCATAAACCTCTACCAAAACTCTTTAAAAGCCTGTTGGAATCATTATTTTCCACATGAAAGGCTGAAAATTTTTTCCATAGTTAGAGGTTCATATATCCTGGAAAAATAAGACATGAATTTCCTATATTATTATTCCAACTAAAGGAATCTTCACACCTCCCTTACACTCTTGGGTGGATCCCAAGACAACAATCCTTCATCCTTCACTGAGTCCACTACTACACCCTCTTCAGAGATGAAATGTCCTAAAATGTAGAACTCTACAACCCATAACTCTCACTTAGAGAGCTTACCAAAAATCTATTTATCTAAGAGTACATCTAGAACCATATTAATGTGTTTCCCATGATCCTACATGGATTTCATGTAAATTAGGATATCATCGATTAAGAACCCAATGAACCGTTCTAAGAAAGGTTAAAAGATCTAGTTCATGAGTCCTGTGACCACTTCTAGATAGTTCTCTGTGTTGGACGTATTCAAAACTAGTGTTCCCAAATTTCTTTCTCACCCATGAAGTAAATCCCCATTCCATCACTATGGACACACCACATACTCCACCTAAAATTGTCATGTTGTACATGAACTATGGATAACCTATCCATAACTAAGATGAAGTCAAAAGGCCTCATAAAACTATAATGAAAAATCATAAGAATCATTCTCCCCCAAGATATTGGTCAAAGAATTGATAGAAGTTTGTTATAACTGAATCCCCTCTAGTAGGATTCTCCAAGAATAAAGGTCAAGCTAAGTGCTCAATCTTAATTTCTATTTCATGAACATGTGAATGGTAATAAAAGAGTGGCTCACACTTATGTCTATTGGTTCTAAAACTAATGTAGAGAAAATATAGACTATATTTCTAATCATCCCGAGAGCCTATTGATTATAGGTATCTATGGCATGCAGTTGTTCTTTCCCTTTCCCACTAGCTCCCTGAGAAAGGAGAATAAACCCTGTGGGTGGACGTGGAATCAAGTCAAAATGTCTTCTACCTCCAATTTCTCTCCCTACTCCTCTACCATGTTTACAACCTTACAAAACTCCTTGTTCATATCATTGCCTCGTCCTGGGATGTCCATCGACCATCTATTTTTTAGTTGTACAATAGAATGGAAAATTTCATGTGAGATGTCCAAAACTATTTCAAGAGAATCACCTCCCATCTCTAGGATGATTGGAGTCATCCTCAGGACCCTCACACTAGTAAAAAAATTATTTTTAACCTGGTTTTTATATTTTTTATGTCAGTTGTTAGCCACAGTCATTAAAGGAGACATTGTTAATTTGTCTTTAACATTAGTTAATATAATGAATGTTGTAAATATATAATGAAACTAGTTTTTTTGTCTATTATTTAATAACCTATATAAAAAAAATATACCACATTAGTTAAAATATGACCACTGTGGAACCCTTTCATCCCAAAGCCTTTTTAAATTTGTTGTTAAATAACAGATGTAAAAAACACTATTAAACACCAGTTTCAACATAAACAATGTTAAAATTATTTGAGATGAAGGGGTTTTTATGCCGGCAATAAGATAACTAACCAAAAAAACCATATACCATCTTAGTTTCTGTTTAACACATATCGAAAACCATAAATGTGCTTTTTTCGTTGAGTTATAAAAAACCGATTTTTTTTTAAATATTTCCACTTCATCTCCACTACAGATCAATCCAAAAAAATATAAAGACAAATAGAAACAGAATCAAGAATCAAAAAAATAGAAAATACTCATTTATAATTAAAAGATTCAAAATTACTATAATAACAAAAAAAAACATAAATCCAACGACAACAACTAGATAATACACATTTACAATTATAACATTTAGAATTACAATATTAACTAAAAACAAACTATAATCCAAACAAACATGTAAAATTATTTTTCAATTCCACTTATTAGTGTGTGATATCTTCTCTACTATAAGGGAGAGAGTCATATAAAATAAAAAAACTAAAATTAATGTATTTAACATGTATAATGAATAAAACAAATGCAATTTTAAGGAATAATTTATAAAGAAATCTAACCTGGGTGAAATTCATAACTATTCTAGACGTAATTATTTCATATATAAATTGTGACACAGAATATCTGCATTGTTTGGTTCCTTCTTCTTTATAAAAATCCTGTTTAAAAGAGTATGTCAATTAAAAATAACATTTTTATGTAATATATAGAAACTTTACAAAATATAAATGAAAATTCACCTTTACATTTACTTATTTGATCTTGCTTCTATTTTACATTTTGGTTTTTAGAAATAAATTCCATCCCCTATTAGAAAATAATATGAATGAAATAAATTATAAATTATTTAAAATATAAATATTAAGAAATTAATACCTAAAATTCCAATACGTTCATAAAATTTTTTCACACATCGCTATGGATAGAGCATATCTAGTAAAGTGTATTTACCCTTGTACAAAAACACCAAACATCAAATGGGAAAAAATATAAAATAAAATTTAATGTTAGAGGTTATTCGTTGAAATATAAATAAAACATTTTGAGATATGTGTTTCATTCCCCTCAATATAAAGAAACATCCATCACTACATCATTATATTCTGTTCAAATATTTCAGTAAAATAAAATGTTCTTTCATATTCACCAACAATTTGTACATTAGTTGAAAATATCTACGGGTCCATCAATCGATATACATTTTTCTTGTCATTCTCCTCACAATTTTTATAAAAATAACAAATACAAAACATATATAAGTATAAAATTTCTATAATTTTAAAGGAGGAAAAGATTTAGGTTAAGAAAAATATGGAAAAAAACATGCATCACGTTGATTCTGAACTTATCTCTAGTTACAAGTACATGATATCATTTTTCAAAATCCAAACAGCTATTGCATGCTCATATACATTACATTCCAATGGAATCACATAAACAACCACAAAAAAATTGGAATATCTTAACAATATGTATCTGAAGTCATAGACCTTTGAATTTGTTTTTGCCTATACATTATTTATTTAATTTTATTGTATTCATGTAAATAAAGGGTTAAATATATTAAAATTCAAAATATAAAATAGATTTAATAAAAAATGGAAAAAATGAAAAAATATATGTATACATCTATGGTAATATTTCATTGAATTCTGGATGGCCAAACTAAAAAGTGGTCGATACTTTTGTTGGATTTTGTGGGCTAGAACCAACTACTTTGTACTTTATTCATTAATAAATGCCTTATCACATCTTTATTGTTCTTCTGCGTGACAATTCATGTGATAATGTCCTAAGGGCAACTGTTGCATTAATGGTTAATAGCGAATCCCTGCTATGAAGAGAACTCAGAAGTGCCATAACACTGTTCTTGAATATATGTTCTATGGCCGGATGATGTTATTTGAGGGACACAAATAATACAGGCCATTAGGGGTGAGGACTCATAAAACTTTGAGGCACCTTCTCATGGTGTCCGCCCTTGGTAATATCTAGGAGGATATTTTGAGAATGAGACCCGCCAGTAAGAAATCCACATTTCATAGTGTCATTGGATGTTCCTATCTATGGACGTATGTATTGGTCCATAGACTTTAATATTATTATCAATGGGTATTAAAACTCGCGCACTTAGAATTATTGACAAAAACTATGATGACACACTCTTTGTAGCGAGGTAGGATATGTTGGCTGCATCACGAGTAATACTGCATTAATAGATAATGCGAGACAGGATTTGTCCATTCTGTTCCATAATGGAAGTAGATATCTCAGGCCCTTTGATGGAATTGATATATCATAAATAAATCAATGGCCATGGTAAGGTATGGGTGAGTTCAATTCTGAGAATTCAAAGAAAGAATAATCGAGCACATGGGGTGATGACACTATCATGAAACCCGCTTGATTGGATATATCGAGACAAAGGGATTATATTACACGGTAAGCGTTCATAGGAGGTGACACACCATTGCGGTGTTGACTTCTTTCTCTATGGGTACCTTGGCATGTTGCTAGATGATAACCTTGGACTTTAGGCAGGCTCCACCTAATGCCACTGAGAAAGAGTCCTAGAGGGTCACACACTAAGTGTGTCCATGTATCTCAGTTAAATATTAATTTAACAAGTTAAATAAATATTATTCTCAACTGTGGTTTAATAATTATTTAAGGATTCCAGATCACATTTATTTTGACACTTGTTATTCGAGAGAATATATTGTTGGCGAAATAATATATATTTATTAGCATGTAATGCAGTACATTTATTTAAGAAATAAATAGCCATTACTCAAGGTCTAATAAATATGGTGGAGGAAATAAATAAAATGGAAAAATAGAAGTACACACCGTGTATATTTATATACACGCAATGTGGTTTGTTTTTTCGGGATTCCTGAGAAAATATTGTTTATTTAATTAAATGATATTAAATGTAATATGTTGGGTGCATGTCAAGTAATAATGATTTTCAACTGTAATTATTAAGACATGGGGTATTACTAAGAATTAAATGGAATGATTAAATGATTTCAGGAAATTAATTAATTTTATTATTCTATGTATTATAATCCCAATTACATTATTCTAATAGAAACAGAGCCATTGTTGTGCAAAACGGATTTGGAAAATACTCTCAAGCCAAGAGAGAATTCCTTTTCCACCAAGAACGCTTTTATGTTATGAGAGCGAGATCCCCCATCGGATCAAGGCTGTTTTAGGTGCACATTGCAAGCTAAGGTTCTTCCATGCTAGCACCCAGAGATCCTTTCAGTGACATCCAGAGACATGTGGAGCACATGTAGATCACTGCTAGAGGAATCCTATACTTGTATTCTACAATGCAACGACAGATCACAAGATCATGACCGGAGACTCCAACGAAGAAAGAATTCCATCAAGGAAATTCTTATGAATTAATTAAATTAATTATAACCAACATTTGATGATCCTATCTCAAGGGTTCTTGGAGTATTATTTTATTTTTCGTTCTTCGTTCTATTCCAAAGATTCGGTGTTTTAAATCGTGACAGATCTTGGATTGAACGTTGTTTAACGTTAAAATTAATTTTGGGCAAACCCACCAACGTTCTTCCGATGTGCCAAGAACCTACAAGTGGTATCAGAGGGGTCATATCATTGATTATAATTATTTAGTTTTTTGTTGGTAATTTACTCATTTAAAGATTTATTTATTTCAATTCATGTTTAATCATTCTGTAAATCTGAATATCGAGATCAGTTCTTCCTCCCACATTTCTCGTTCACCTCACAGAAACAAATTTTTCTTTTAATTTTGATTAAAATAAAATAGAGTAACTCATCCTGAGGAGCAAAACGTTTCTGGCCATACAACAACAGAGTACACGGTGCATATTTGGAAATACACGCCATGTAGTCTAGGATCAATGTATTGACCGATCCGCCAAATCAGGCTGTGTATTGGATTCTTTCTAAGAAATTAAGACACCATGTGTTGACCCGAAATAGGTGGCACACGGTTTCCAAATTACACACTATGTGGTCCAATGAACATGATGTGTATTCCTTTCGGGTTAGGGTTGGGTCATGTACCTCGTACATGGCTTGCCGGGCTGGAAACCGTGTAACGCAGAAACTTCACGGCATGTGTCCAACAGAACACGTCGTGTAATCTGAAAATTTCCAAAGTACATAAACACGCCATGTCCCCGGGCGTGTACTTCGGATGGACGGTGAAGAAAAGTACACACAGTGTAGTCAAAACTACACTCCATGTACTCACCCAAATTATGTACATTTTTTAAAATTTATTATTATATTATACAAACCCTTGAAATGTGTACCATGGTGCAGGCGTAAAGTTGAGGCACAACAGGTGATAGGTGTTTTATATATATGTGTTTAATTTAACATCTGCATAATAAATGGGAATTCACCGGGTTTCCTCAATGGTACAAGTTACATACAAGGATAATTTTAAATGAATTTATTTGTTTAAAATCACAATGGATGAGAATATCAAGGAAATTTATAAAAAGGATTTAATATAAAAGGATTGATTAACTAAATATAATTAATTGATTCGAGCGTGATTTATCTTAAACAAGAACGATTAAATAATTGACTGATAGTTTTATTTAAGCATAAATATCATTGCTTGTATAGATGATCATGAGCTAGACCAAGACCTTTTTATGTGAATGGTTTCTTTTAATTTATTTATTTAAATTAAATTTGTGGGTCTGTGATCCATCTCCTCATTAATATGTAGGGCCTGCGTGCCCAAGGATTCTTTTATGTAAAAACCCCTTTTAACCCTCACCTGCATGTGAGATAAATGCATATGTAATGGATGGAGCTCCCAGGATAGTGGAGGCGGCTCAAGTCAGGAGCCAAGGTGAAACCAATCCAAGGAGATACGACGGTGGACAGGTGGAAATCTATAAACACGAAACCGAAAGGTTAACGGTGTTTCTCCCCTAGGTCTTGGGTTATTTTATCAACCGCTAGATAAACTAAACAATAAAAAAGCTCATGATCATACCATTTATTTTATTTCTGTCAGTTCCAAGGCTTATTTATTACGGGTGTGTTGTCACGATCACACAATTAATGAATTAAACGAGCATGAAAGATGAAACTAAAATAAAACAGTCTTATACGTAAATATAATCTTAGAAATTGTTAATATGATACGTATATCCCACTTAATATTAAAAAGCATGTAATCAAAGATAATAAAAATGAAATTTACGTATAAGGATAAAATACCTCAAAATAAATATTAGGTTGGCATAGCCTTCCATAATCTTGGTTAGAATCGAACCATAGTTCAAAGTACTTGACCATCCCATGTTGGGGTGCTTTCAATTATCGGGGAATTATAATTCAAGGTTTTGTGTTGACTTGATTTGGTTCGCATCAATGGTTGACTGCCACAGCAGGACTTGGTCTGACCAAGAGACAAAGGTTGAGGAAATCCAAAAAGGATTTCAGGATTGGAGAGTCCACTCTATAGATCAAGGAGCTGCGAGTTAATGCAGTTGGCATTTGGAATGCCTACCTAAAACCCTTAAAGTTGCATGACCAACCCTAGTTGTGGTTATGCGAAGGTCAATATGGATCCATTCCACTACAGTATTTACGCAATAGAATATTCCAAAGTCAATGGTGAGGTCTATTGGATTTCGATAAAATAGTTGGAGACTAATAAGTATTAATTTATTTATTTGTCTCAATTTTTGTAATAAAGTACTAAACCTTTGATCATATTAATTTGTAGAAATGGCAAGAAAATGACTTCAAACATATCATTTCACACCATACTTGAAAAAGAAAACCTTCTCACCAGCACCAATTTCCAAGAGTGGCAGAGGCGTTTAAGCGTCGTCCTTCACCAAAAAAGGAAATTATATGCGCTGGAAGAGCCTATTCTAGTTGTGCCTAGGAAAGAGGATAGTGATGAGGAATTATCTCTCTACATGAAACACATGGATGATGCCACAAATTTATAGTGTTTCATGCTATCGGCCATGTCTAATGAGCTCTTAAAGCAACATGAAAACATGGACACGTATAGCATAATGTCTCACCTTAAAGATCTCTACTATGAGAAGGAAGGACAGGAGAGGTATGAGATCTCCAATGCTTTGTTTACCACGAAGCATGGAGATTCTACACCATATGGGCCTCATGTAGTCAAGCTTATTGGCTATATTGAACGCCTGGACATCATAGGGATTAAATTCCCAGATGAGTTGCGTACAGATCTCATTCTATCATCACTGCCCAAGAACTTCTCTAGCTTCATTGTCAACTATAATATGAGCGACAATGAGAAGAGTCTGTCGGAGCTTCTGACCTTGATTCACTAGGTAGATAAGGACATGGGGCGTGGAAAACCCGCGGTCCTTATGGTGAACAAGAAAATGAAGGACAAGGCAAAGGGCCAAAGACCTATAAACGGTCTGAAGCCCCCGAGCATCGTCCCTCTAAGAAGGGGAAGATCCAAAGGCAGGGAAAGGAATGGGCAGCAGTGTGTTTCTCATGTGGCAAGCAGGGCCACTAGAAGAGGAACTACACCCAGAAGCGTGGGGATGCTAAAGGTGCATTCGTTATCGATTGAAATCTTGCTATTTCTACACATTGGGTATTAAATACATCTTGTGGGTCTCAAATCTGTATTCAAATGTAGGAACCAAGTAGATTTAGAATGATCGCCAGAGGAGAGGTGGATCTTCGAGCTGCCAATGGCGCAGGGCTGGCTGTGTTGGATTTTGGCGACTATCACCTCTCACTGCCAACTGGCATGATTTTGGTTTTACAAAACTGTTTTTTGTGCCTAGTGATACCAAGAACATAATTTATGTATCTTTTTTGGATATGGATGGATTTATTTTCATGTTCGGAAATAAGGTCCGTCTCTTTTATAAGAACAATGTATGTTATGTTATGGAACATTTGAATAATGGTTTGTATGTACTAAATTACGAAAACCAAGTGTTGGAAATCGATAACAAAACAAACTCACATGACTCATACATCACCCAGTTATGGCATCACCGCCTTGGTCATGTGAATGAGATATGCATGAAAAAGCTCCGCCAAGATGGCTATTTAGACTCTACCGAGCTAAAACCACTTGATATATGTCATTCTTGTTTACAAGTAAAAATGACCAATATGCCTTTGGTGGACAAGGTGAAAGGGCCACAGAGCTTCTAGGATTGGTACACATGGATATGTGTGGACCATTTCCAGTAGAAGCTAGAGGTGGATATTATAACTTCATTACTTTTACTGATGATTTGAGTAGATATGTATATGTCTACTTAATGAGGTATAAGTTAGAGTCCTTAGATTAATTTAAGGAATTCAAGAATGAAGTAGAGAATCAGCTCGGTATGAAGATAAAGAAGCTTCGATCAGATCAAGGTAGAGAATATCTGAACCAAGAGTTCATCGATCTTCTATGGGATTCTAGGATTCAATCTCAGCTCACTCCTCCTTATACACCATAGTGTAATGGTGTTAGTGAAAGGAGGAACCACACCTTTTTGGACATGGTGAGGCCGATGATGAGTCATGTGGCTCTTCCATTATCCTTTTGGGGATATGCATTACAAACTACAACATACAAATTTAAATGAGTACCAACAAAGGCGGAAAAGGGAATTCCATCTGAGTTATGGAATGGAAGGAAACCCAATTTGTCACACACACGTGTATGGGGATGTGAGGAGTTTTTTAAGGCCTTCTCAGGCAACAAACTAGCACCCATGGGCCTGAATTGTATCTTTATAGGATATCCCAAGGAAACGAAAGGATATTACATATATAACCCCCAAGAAAAGAAAGTGACTGTCATCAAACAAGCTGTCTTTCTTGAGAGAGAGTACATCCTCAAGAAGGATAGTGGGAGAAAGATTGACTTCGACGAAGTTGATGCCCGAGATACACATGAGTTGTTATAGGAACAAGTTCCACAGGTCCCCGTGGACGAGGTTCCAGAAACAAAAGTACAGCGTAGGAGCTCAAGAGAGGTAAGTGAACCAACGATATATGGTTTCATAGTCACTGAGGATGGTGAATCATTATTGTTGGACAATGATGAACCTCTCTCCTAAAAGGAAGCAGTAGAAAGCTCAGAAGCTGCAAGATGGCTAGAAGCTATGAATTCTGAGATGGATTCCATGTATCAGAACCAAGATTGGGTTCTGGTCGATGAGCCAATTGATGTAAGGCCTGTTGGATGAAAATGGGTACTCAAGAGAAAGCTGGACATGGAAGGTCATGTTAGGACCTATAAAACAAGGCTAGTGGCTAAAGGATTCAGAAAACGTCAAGTAATTGACTATGATGAAACCTTCTCGCTAGTTACCATGTTTATTTCCTTAAGAATCATACTTCCATAGTAGCTTACCATGACTACGATATTTGGAAGATGGATTTCAAAACAGCATTCCTTAACGTGAAACTTCAAGAAGATGTCTATATGACACAACCAAAAGGGTTTGTGACACCAGGTGAATCCAAACGGGTTTTCAAGTTGCAGAAATCCATTTATGGATTGAATCAAGCATCCAGGTCATGGAAAATTCTCTTTGATGAAGCCATAAAGGAATTTGGTTTCATTAATAATGACTGTGAGCCATGTATTTATAGGAGGTTTAATGGGAATGCAGTCGTTATCCTAGTAGTATATGTGGATGACATTTTGCTTATTGGAAACGAAGTACTAGCCTTACAGTCAGTTAAGGACTGGTCAAACAAGTTCTTCTCCATGAAATACTTAGGTGAAGCAGCCTACATTCTAGGGATCAAGATCATTTGTGATAGATCCAAGAGGCTACTTAAACAAATTCAAGGTACATACATTGACCAGATACTAAAGAGATTTAGTATGGAACAATCCAAGAGTGGATTGGTTCCACTGTCACATGGCTTACATCTTTCTAAGAAAATGTGTTCTCAGACACAACAAGAGAAAGATAGAATGAGTAAGATCCCATACGCTTCGGCTATAGGATCCATCATGTATTCCATGTTATGTACCAGGCTTAATGTTGCCTATGCACTGAGCATGGTAGGTAGATATCAAGCAGATCTAGGAGAACATCATTGGACTGTGGTTAAGACTATCCTTAAGTATCTGAGAATAACTAAGGATATGTTCCTAGTGTATAGAGAAGACGAGGAGCTTGTCATCAGAGGGTATGATGATGCTAGTTTTCAGATAGATCAGAATGATCTGAAGGCGCAATCTGGATATGTTTTCTATCACAATAGAGGAGCTGTGAGATGGAAGAGTTCAAAGCATCCAGTTCTCGCCGATTCTACAGTGGAGTCCGAGTATATAGTGGCTTCTGATGCGGCCAAGGAAGCCGTCTGGATTCAGAACATTGTCCAGGAGCATGATGTGGTTCCTAGAAATAAACATCCCATTACATTCTATTGTGATAATACTGCAACGGTGGGTCTTGAAAAATAACCAAGGTCGCATCAACAGACAAAGAACATACTCCGGAAGTATCACCTCTTGAGGGATTTTTATCAAAGGGGTGATGTTTTAGTGAGCAGAGTGTCCATGGAAGAGAACGTGGTGGACCCCATGACTAAAGGCCTATCTCAGCAGAAGGATGAATATCATGTGAAGATATCGGATTAAAGGTTGTTAGCAGTTGGCTCTAGTCCAAGTGGGAGTCTATTGGAGTTGGTGTCCTCGAACCAACTACTTTGTACTTTATTCATTAATAAATGCCTTATCACATCTTTATTGTTCTTCTATGTGACAATGCATGTGATAATGTCCTAAGGACAGCTGTTGAATTATTGGGTCATAGCGGATCCCTGCTATGATGAGAACCTGGAAGTGCTATAACACTATTCTTGAATATATGTTATATGTACGGATGATGTTATTTGAGGGACACAAATAATACAGGCCATTAGGGGTGAGGACTCATAAAACTATGAGGCACCTTCTCATGGTGTGCTCCCATGGTAATATCCAGGAGGATATTATGAGAACGAGACCCGCCAGTAGGAAATACACATTTCATAGTTTTATTGGATGTTCCTATCTACGGACGTGTGTATTGGTCCTTAGACTTTAAGATTTTTATTAATGGGTATTACAACTCGCCCACTTAGATGTTTTGATGAAAACTGTGACGACACACTGTTCACGGCGAGGTAGGATATGTTGGGTGGGTCACGAGTAATACTATATTAATAGATAATGTGAGAAAGGATTTATCCCTTCTGTTCCATAACATAAGTAGATATCTCAGGCGCTTTGATGGAATTGGTATAACCTAAATAAATCCATGGCCATGGTAAGGTATGGGCGAGTTCAATTTTGGGAAGTCAAAGAAAGAATAATCGAGCACATGGGTTGATGGCACTAGCATACAACCCGCTTGATTGTAGATATCGAGAAAAAGGGATTATATTACATGGTAAGCGTTCGTATGAGGTGACACATCATTGTGGCGTTAACTTCTTTCTCAATGGGTGCCTTGGTGTATTTCTAGATACTGACCTTGGACTTTAGGTAGGCTCCACCTAATTCCACTGAGAACGAGGCATAGAGGGTCACACACTAAGTGTGTCCATGTATCTCATTTAAATATTAATTTAAAAAGTTAAATAAATATTATTCCCGAATGTGGTTTAATAATTATTTAAGGATGCCGAATCGCATTTATTTCGACACTAGTTATTCAAGAGAATATATTGTCAGAAAAATAATATATATTTATTAGTGATAAATCTAGTTACATTTATTTAAGAAATAAATAGCCATTACTCAAGGTCTAATAATTATGGTGGAGAAAATAAATAAAATGGAAAAATAAAATTACATGCCGTGTGGTTTTTTTTCGGTATTCGTGAGAATATATTGTTTATTTAATTAAATGATATTAAATGTAATTTGTTGGGCACATGTCAAGTAAAAATGATGGTCAACTGTCATTATTAAGAAATGGGATATAACTAAGAATTAAATGAAATGATTAAATGATTTCAGGAAATTAAATCTTTTTATTTTTCTATGTATTATAATACCAATTAAATTATTCTCATAGAAACAGATCCATTATTGTGCACAAAGGATTTGGAAAATAATCTCAAGCCAAGAGAGAATTCCTTTTCCGCCAAGAACGCTTTCATGTTATGAGAGAGAGATCCTCCACCAGATGAAGGCAGTTGATGGTGGACTTCGCAAGCAAAGGTTCTTCCGTGCTAGCACCCAGAGATCCATTCGGTGACGTCTAGAGATACATGGAGTATGTGTGGATCACCGCTAGAGGAATCCTATACTTGTATTTTAAAACGCAATGACAGATCACAAGATCGTGACCAGATCCTCCAATGAAGAAATAATTCCATCGAGGTAATTCTTATGAATTAATTAAATTAATTATAAACAATATATGATGATCCTATCTCAAGGGTTCCAGGACTCTTGTTTTCTTTTTCGTTCTTCATTCTATTCCGAAGATTCATCATTTCAAATCATGATGGATCTAGGATTGAACATTGTTTAATGGTAAAATTAAAGTTGGGAAAACCCACCAACCTGCTTTCACTATGCCCGGAACCTACAAATTTTTCTAACTATCCTCACCTCATTTCAGGTAACAATAATCTAGCTAATATATCTATAATATCCTATATGGTGACTCTAATCTACTCTATATCTAACTGTTGACAATGAATTTTATCTCTAATATAATATATTATCCCATATTAAACAATATGATGCTGAGGAACATCAACATATAACTTATAATAAAAAGGAAGCTGTGGAGGAGGGGGTGTAGGAGTAGGATAAAAAATAGGGTCTGTAGGTGGAGGTGGAGGAGTGGGTGTAGGAGTTGAATAAAAAATTGGGTTTGTAGGTAGAGGTGAAGGTGTGTGGGCTGATAGCGGAGGTGGAGGAGTGGGATCTACAGTCTAAAATTATATTTTGATGTCTGGAAACATGGACGGTTCTGATGCTCTCATATTTTCCTCCATAGTCACACTAATAATCTGAATTTAAGCCTCCAAAGATTATATTTTTTTAATAAATACCCTCCATACCAGATGCTGAAGAATGTGGTAACACTTTTATCCTAGACACGACCACTGGTTATCCTCGTACATGACCTGGGTGTTTGGGATTTTCCAATTCTATAGATATAATGTCCTACCTCCCCTTAACTACAAATACATCATATGGTCTTTTATCCTCATGGGAATTCTGTATGTATATTTGAAAAATTTAGTAATTATTCAAATATATAATGACATAAATTAACATAAATAAAAAAGTAAAATAAAAATCTTACAATCCTCTTAGATACAACCCTCGTTTCTTCTATAAGATATTTCCCCTTTTTATCATCTTTTCCCACTTCCATTTTTCATGTCCAGATGGGAGATGGAGGTGAGAACTCTCTAGAGCATGAAGACTCATCTCTCATTTTTTAAAATTTTTCTTCCATCATTTTTTCTACCTATAAAGTAAACCCTCCATGAGATAGAATATGAGGGTATACATTTCAATATTGGATTTACTGATGATATATACTCGATGTCAATAAATTAATAATATTAAATCATTAAAAAACAAATAATAAGATCAGCAATATAAGAAAACATCTATAAGTTTTCATTTAAATTAACCAAAATGAATCTTGTCTTATAATTTCAAAAAAATCATTCCATGTGTCTTCATTTATAAATTGATATTTATCACATGGATTGTGATATTTCTTATTCCCAAAAATAAAATTTGATGTGAGGGTTGATTAGATATACCTCCATCTCATAGTATCCATTGATTATTATTTTTTCTTGAATCCTCCATTGTGAAGTATATCAAATTTCATTTGATAATAATGGTGAAAACATATATTAATATAAAATTTTCATGAGAAGTAAAATAATAAAAAATGATCAAACCAAAACGGTCTCCCATAACTAAGATAATATTACCTTGTCAACACTTCTACAATCATTAACCAAAACTCTGAATTTTTATTTAACCTGAACTGATACAAAACCCTTGAATTGTTTTTCATTAGGACCTCATTTTATATCATTATCATCAATGTCTACCACTATCATGAGGTCTTGGATAGGTCCTCCTGATAATTTTGGTAAATGTGTGCTACCATTTATACCAATCCTCAAACTCTTTTTTGATCTATAGGAGTATATGAATCTTGTAAAGAAGGTAGGGGATCATCAAGTGGAGCACATGCACATTCCTCCAAAGAGGTATGAGTATGCTCATCTCCAGAAATATGTGTTTAATTATCTGATTGATCTATCATTATCCTTTAAATAAATGAAACAATAAATTAGTACACAAATATACAAATTCAACTATTATAATACTAATGTAAAAAATGAAAAATTATGAAACAAAAAATTAAACTAAAACCTATCACATTGTTATTCATATTTGTTATAGTTAAATAAATTTCAAAAAATAGTTATGATATATGAAATTAAATTACATTAATGAATAAAAAACCAAATTTTGTGAAGGAATATTAAAAATGGTTCAACCTAATAAATCTTTTTTAAGGAAAAAGTATATTTTTTCAGTATAATCTTATTAAATATTTTTTTTATTTAAAATATAAGATTTAAATTAATTTTATTTTAATAAAATCTAGAAATATATAAGTTAGGTAATGGTAAACATGGTAAACTAAATAAAACTAAACCAATTTAAAGAAACGTCTTAATGTAATTTTTTAATATGTGTTTTAATGAAGAAAAAAATATACCATATCTAACATTTTATGAAATTAATAAAAGTAAACGAGAAATAAAAATATGTTACGTGTAACATTATGAATTTACTAAAGGATTGTTTTCCCAAATTCCTTTATCATGATCATTAAATATGACACAAACCATGTCTACGACATGCTCATCATCATTATCAATTAATATTTCCATTGATGTAGGGATCTCACATAAATCAGAATATTCGTCAAGTTGGTCATCATCAACATATTTTTTTCATTGTAAAACAATATACCACTACATATCATATTGATAAAGAACATATAAATTTTTTATTGTGTTTCTATAATAAAAGGATCAAATGGGTCTTCCAATCTATTTAGATTAACATATTTCATTCGAAATTCATTATGTCTGAAATAGTTGTTACCAATAAACCATTTATAGTTAAACACTAGAACATTAAATTCAATTTAATAAACCTCCCATATTTCTTTAATGACTCCATAATATGCACGTGATTTATAAATTTGATTTATTTCATTAGAACTATAAAAATTCATTTCTTACTGGAACTCCATAGACCACTATTCTAAACTGTACTTCTGTTTTCCTTATCTTTCATATGAAATTTATAGCCCTTAATTTCATACTCGATCCATGATATAACATTTAAACTTGGACCACCCACTTACCATCATAATTTTTATGATACATCTGATCTACGATGAACGTTCTTTTTAAACCATGGGGAAAAAGTTTTTCCATGCTCATTTGAAATCCACATTTTGTTCTTCATTGGATGAAATTGTTTCAAAAAATAGACATGCAATGTTATATATGGTTTTGAATCATCTATGATATTCCAGATGTATAAATGTACCTTCTCTATCTTTTCACCTATCAACGAGTTGACTTTCAATCCACAATCCCCTTTCCCCTACAATTATCTCATTTATGGAGAGATGAAGGTAAACCAATGTGCTCCACCATAGAAAATTAGTTCATAAATAACTATGTATCCTCCCCAGAAATATACTTTTAAAAAATGGAATCTTCAGGTAGAAATAGATTCTTAACATCCCCCTTCAATATCTTGATATACCATTAAAAAGGATACATCCAATATAGATATATATGTTAGCAAGGATCTATTTATTGAACCAAATGAACCATTAAATTCACCATTATATGAAAAAAATATGGATCAAAATAAATTTCCAAATAAAAACTTATTGAAATTTATTAATTTTCAAATAAAGTTCTAATCATTCAGATAAATCACCTTATAAAAATTGAATTGAAAAAACAACACAACATCATGATATTCTTTCTGACATGGATGGGTAATATTCCACGCAATTCAACCAGTAGAAGTTGTTACATCATGACGTGAAAACCATGAGATTTCATACCTATCCACATCAAATCCTTTAAAGAAATTTTTTTTTTACGTTTGATGAATAACCCTAAGACACATAGATATCATGAAGAACTAAAAAAACAAATTTTCTACCTATTGGATAATGTATGACATGTTGGGGGAAGAAATTTTCTCATTCTATCAGGATTGGGTGATAATTTTTTCCCAATTATAGTAATTCTAATATAGAATTCAACCCATAATTAGTCATTACATTAATATATAACTATGTTCTAATAAATATTTCATTTATATTTTTCTCTATGTTCATCACATAAATGTTTTGTCCCCCTTTAGGATGTATACAATATGATAGCCAAAAAAATATTGGCTATTTCTTCCAAATATTTCAATCATTACAATATTTATTTGTCTTTTCAATTATAACCTCATGGTTTTGCACCCTCTCAAAACACAGATCATTGGATAACGGTTTTTGTGAAATTTCAATTTAATATTAGCAATTGAATTTATTTTTTAATCTTCAATAAGTGTGATCCATAGTCAAAAACATTCGATCACCCATGTATACTATTTTTCTCCCTTGACGCAGTTGATAATATAAGGTTTGTTTTTCACAAATTAGAGATGCTTTAGGCCCATTAACATTTTATCCAGACAACTTTCTATACACTTGGAAGTAGTTTATTGTGAAAATAATCATTTCATGCAGTTGAAAATATAACATTTTATAAGAATCATACACTATAATACCATCAACCCATAAGAGTTCAAAATCATTAATTAATGGTGACAAGAAAACTTCAATACCATTTTGGGATGTTTTGGTCCATAGATCATTAAACTCAACATGAAATATATGTTCATCATATAGAATTCGTGAGATAAGTTGTAAATTACCAATAAAATAGTCCATGAACTATGTGTGCTACTAATTCTTTGATATGGGTTCATTCCATCCGTGAAAAGTCCAATTCTGAGATTTCTATCATCATTTCCAAATGTAGGAAACATGTTGTCAATTTTCTTCCACTATGGAAAATCATTAGGATGGAATATTTTTACATCAAATATCTTCTCATCAGCATGCCATCATAAACATTTTTCATAATATGAATTAGAAAATAAATGTTTCAACTGAACAACTATAGGAATACACTAAAATACCTTGAAAGGGGTCTCTATAACCTCTAAATAATCCTGTGATTTTACTTTCAACTAATACCGTGATGTCAAACACTTTTAAAACATTGATATCAATTCATATTCTTCCTATATATCATAGTTTCATTGGAAAAAAATTTATTTTTTTGGACCCCAATCCAATTGGGAATAGTATTTTCTTCACATTATAATGTAAATCAGGAAGATCATTGTCTTTAGGATGAATATCTTTGAAAAATTATAGAAAATTAGTAAAATATTTATCAATCCAACCATGTTTTTCATTAAATGTAATCAATATTAACACCAATGAAAAATAGTAAAAGTTTTACAATGAGGGAACAATGGTTTTTCAAAATCACCATATACATGATAAATTTTTTATTCTTTCTCTATTCCCTCACCTTCAATATCATGAATCATTGTTTCAATTTCAATAGGGTTACCATCTTGCAAAGTATCATCAATAATAGATCTAAAAGTATTTCCAATTTCACATTTCCCAATTGAAGGTATATAACTCGGATTAAAACCATTTCAAATTAAATGATATTTGATCATTATAATTTTCAACTTATTCATATATAAACATTTCAGATCTGGATAAAAAACATGTCATTGTTTGAGAAATTTCATTGCAATTTTTTTAAAAAAGAATCAACATATTCCTCAAATTCATCACTCATTTGATGTACTATAATCAAACTTTAGCACATTATTATCTATAAAAAATATCAAAAATATATATCTTATATAGATAATAAAATTTTATATTTATATGGAATATTCCATAATTTTAAATTCACCATATTTTAAAATATATAACATATATAAGCGTATTTTAAAAATATAATTAGAAATTCTACAAAATAATTGAAGATAAGTTTATATATGAATGCTAAATCATCAAAATATATGCATGTAAATAATTTAAACATGAAAACATAGTAAGATAAGCCAATTTTATATTTATATGAAATATTCCATAATTTGAATGTAGCACAATTTTGAAATATAAAACCAATATATTCATAATTGAATATTATAATGATATTGTTTTGGGAAATAAGATATAAAAACACTATGTATAAATAAATAACCATCCACTAGTGTGATATATTATTATCCGATCACAATTTTTTTATGTTAATGTAACTCATGGAAAATCAATAAATGAGAATAAAACCATTGATGCCATGCAATAATTCACTCACATTTAATGTCACACTATAGATTAACATATATCTATGAGATGTGGTATATGAATAATGTAGAATGCTTACCACATTAAAATCAACTTCTTTAATTTATCATAAAACTATTGATGCATGTGGATTCCTTGGGGTGATGAACTGTACTCCATGATACAAAAAATTAAAATGATGAATTTGGTCATCCTCTATAATAAAAATATATCTCCATGGGTTTACAATGATTTGATTAAATTATTCATTACCATTTCCTATGAAATCACTATCGTTTATAATACACAATGTTGTAAATGAAACATGATTATATAATATGTTTGATATATTGGGTGTATGTATAAATCTATAAAATAAAACCCATCGAATTGAATGGAAAGCCTATGAAAGTGGAGAATAAAATGTAAGATTGTATGACCAATAAAATTATAAAAAAGGAATTTTATAATTGAAATTAAAACCAAAAATCATTTGTCAATGATAACAGTTATCATAAAACATATAAAATCCATCATTAATCATTCACCAAACAAATATCAAGGAATATTCATCGATATTTAGAAGCACACTTGGACATTATTTTGTCTTTTAGGAGAAAATGTTGCTATTGTGTAGACACAATTCCATGTGATATCTACAATTGCAATGAAATAATATGAGGGGATTAAAAAATATGGTATTGATATAATTTAGTAAATGAAATATCAATAAAAAGAGTTCGGGAATCCACAAAATAAAGTGATCAAAATCGAGGTGTGTGAGGCCCACTTGAGATTTGCAAGTTGATCAGATATGTGCTCTGATGAAAAAGAGGATGAATGAAGGTGGAAAAATTAGGTTGGAAGCCACAGGGATGAAGGAAATATTTTAGGTTTCCCTCATGAGAGATAACCAGTTCTGATGTCACCAAATCGAAAAACACCACAATGACTCAAAATGAGAATTCATAAAATTTTAATTGATTTATCACATTGGTTATTACATAACCGACATGATAAAAAAATAATTAGATTTATCATGATGGTTATATAATAATTTATGGGATAAATTGATTTACCATGTCGGTTATATAATATCCAATGTGATAAAGAAATGATATTTTCTTTATCACATTAGTTATTCTATAATCGACGAAAAAAATTCCCTTTATCATTGGTTCTAGATTAACCAATGTGATAAAGTGGGACAATTTATTTATCACATTGGTTAAAGAATAACTAATGCAATTAATCAATAAAACCTGCTTTGTACGTCAATTATAAATAGCAGACATGAACAGCTGATGCGATAAATAAATTTTGTACAAGTGTAAACTACAGACCATCTATTTCGATATCATCTTGTTATGTGTTTCTAATTCCCAAATCAATGACCTTTTCCTTAGATACCATCTTCTGAAGTCTCACCTCTTTTATTCCCGCTAGTAGAACTATCTATCGGTGTCTTATCACCTAGAATTTTCTATACCAGTACGGCTCTCTCAAGGACTTCATCATAGGTGGGAATGAATATTGATATCATTAAAACCACAATATCTCAGAATATGCCATTTCTAAGGCATTTTATTGAAAAAATGAATCAATAACCATATCCAGTGAGTAATATATTATGTTGATGAACCTTGATGAATACTCTTCTATCATCATATTTCACTTTTGAAGCTGTAGAAGATTTTGTATATTTACTAATTACAATGTGGAAGGATAAAAACCCTTCTTGAAGAGTCTCTTGAAATCTAAAAAAAGTGTGTCATATCATAATGTTTTTTAGCAACCAGACTCCACCATCACCCATCATATCCCTGTATAAGACTCATCACTAAAAGAACCATCTAATCTGGAGGTTTCTTTATAGGTTGGATAACTCGATTAACTACCTCACTACTGGAAATACAGGCTTTCCCAGCGGTTCTAAACCATTAGGAAAGGCTGCAGAACCATTGGTATATGTTATACCAATGGTTCTGCAAACTGTAGGGAAGTAAGCCATTGGGAAAGATTTTCCAAACATTTTATTGTGAACTGTTGGTATAGAGTGGGGGAAAGATAACCTATCCCAATTGTTCTGTTAAACCGTTGGGATAGTTTTTCCCAATGGTTTGGCACGAACTGTTGGGAAATCCCAAGGTTTTTCCTCTTTCCCAATGGTTCTATGAACTGTTGGTAAAAAATCATCAGAGATGCTATGCCAACGGTTTGAAACCATTGGCATAGCCTATACTGTGCAAATTGCACAGCAACCTGCAATTTGCATAGCAGGTCTGCAATTTGGAAAGCATGCCTCATTTTGTGCATTCCATCCCATTTTCAATCCAATTATTGTACCTTCAATAAAATAACACATACATATAAAATTATTGTACCTGCAATAACCAACTAACACATAAATATAGAGAACGAATTCATACACATTTAACATGTAATGCTTCCTGGAACTATACACATCCATAATTAAATTAGAATTCATAATGTAATTATTAACATACATAATTCATTTAGAATTAAATTTAAAATTTAGATGACAATTATATGTGGAATCCTGAAGTCAATTCATAATTTGATTGTCTTTTTGTATACCATATATTTTACCTGAAATGATGTCTATTTTAAAAAAAATAAATACACCTGGAGTGATACTGGCCACACCGCGCCTCGGATTGAGGTGGGGTTGACTCATACACGTCACATATGACCCATGGATAGTTGTGCTAAAGTATTGACACAATCTGAATGTGTTTGGTCAGTTTTCCGTATTCCAGTTGATGTTTTTCGATTAAAATGAAGTCCTTTTGAATCAAAAGGTAGACACTTTGAGTGGTGTTGGCCACATCGCGTCTCATATTGAGGCGGGGTTGATTCGTACATGTCACATATGACCCATGGATCGTTATCCTAAAGTTTCAACGGAATCCGAATGCGTTTGGTCGGTTTTCTGTATGTACTAAAAATGTTGTCCATTTTAAACAAAAGATAGCCACATATAGTGATTTCGGCCGCACCATGCCTCCTATTAAAGTGGGGTTGACTCGTACACATCACATATGACCCATGGATCATTGTGCTAAAGTATAGACATAATCCGAATGCGTTTGGTCGGTTTTCCGTAAGCCAGTTGATGTTTATCACTTAAAATCCTTTCCATTTTAAACAAAAGAGACACAGTTAGAGTGGTTTCAGCCACACCGTACCTCATATTGAGGCGGGGTTGACTCTTACATGTCACATATGACCCATGGATCGTTTTACTAAAGTATCGACACAATCCGAATGCGTTTGGTTGGTTTTCCGTATGTTAGTTGATGTTTTTCACTTAAAATGACGTCCTTTTGAAACAAAAGACAGACACTTTGAGTGGTGGCGGCCACACCGTGCCTCCGATTGAGGCGGGGTTTACTCGTACACGTCACATATGACCCATGGATCGTTCTCCTAATGTTTCAATGGAAACCGAATGCGTTTCGTCGGTTTTCCATATGTATTTAAAATGTTGTCCATTTTAAACAAAATGGAGCCACTTATAGTGACCTGGCCACACCGTGCCTCGAATTGAGCCCAGGTTGAATTGTACACATCACATATGACCCATGGATTGTTTACCTAAAGCATCACCACAATCCGAATGTTTTTGGTCTATTTTTCGTATCCCAGTTGTTCTTTTCACCTATAATCCTGTCAATTTTAAACAAAAGAGAGACACTGTGAATGGTGGCGGCCACACCGCACCTCGTATGGAGGTGGGGTTGACTCATACATGTCACATATGACCCATGGATTGTTTTCCTGAAGCATCAACACATTTTGAATGCGTTTGTTTGTTTTTCATATTCCAGTTGATCATTTCACTTATAATCTTGTCCATTTTAAACAAAAGAGAGACACTATGAATAGTGTCGGCCACACCGTGCCTCGGATTGAGGCGGGGTTGACTCGTACACGTCACATATGACCCATGGATCGTTGTGCTAAAGTATCACTAAAATCAAAATTCGTTTGGTCGGTTTTCCGTATGTACTTAAAATGTTGTCCATTTTAAACAAAAGAGAGCCACTTAGAGTGATTCCAGCCACACTATTCCTTAGATTAAGGTGGGGTTGACTCATACATGTCACATATGACCCATGGATCGTTGTGATAATGTATCTACACAATCCTAATGCATTTGGTTAGTTTTCTATATGCCAATAGATGTTTTTCACTTAAAATGACGTCCTTTTGAAACAAAAGATAGTCACTTTGAGTGGTGTCGGCCACACCGTGTCTCAGATTCATGTGGGGTTGACTCGTACACGTCACAAATGACCCATCGATAGTTTTCCTAAAGTATCAACATATTACTAAAGTGTTTTCTCGGTTTTCCGTATGCCATTTGATGTTTTTCAATTAAAATGATGTCCTTTTGAAACAAAAGACATACACATTGAGTGATGTAGGCCACACCGCATCTCAGATTGAGCCGAGGTTGATTCGTACATGTCACATATGACCCATGGATCGTTCTGCAAAAGTTTCAACGGAAACCAAATGTTCTTGGTCGGTTTTCCATATGTACTTAAAATGGTGTCCATTTTAAACAAAAGAGATACACTTAGAATGATCTCGGCCACACCCCGACTCGGATTGAGCCCGGGTTGGCTCGTACGGGTCACATATGACCCATGGATCGTTCTCCTAATGTTTCAATGGAAACCGAATGCGTTTGGTCAGTTTTCCATATTTACTTAAAATGTTATCCAGTTTAAACAAAAGAGAGCCACTTAGAGTGATTCTTACCACACTGTGCCTCAGATTAAGGCGGGGTTGATTTATACACGTCACATATGACCCATGGATCATTTTACTAAAGCATCAACACATTTCAAATATGTTTGGTCGGTTTTGCGTATGTCATTTGTTCTTTTCACTTATAATCATGTCCATTTTAAACAAAAGAGAGACACTGTGAATGGTGACGGCCACACCGCACCTCGTATTGAGGCAGGGTTGACTCTGACACATCACATATGACCGATGGATCGTTGTGCTAAATTATCGACACAATATGAATGCGTTTGGTTGGTTTTCCGTATGGAAGTTGATGTTTTTGAATTAAAATGACGTCCTTTTGAAACAAAATACAGACACTTTGAGTGGTGTTGGCCACACCGCATCTAATATTGAGGCGGGGTTGATTCGAACACATAACATATGACCCATGAATCGTTCTCCTAAAGTTTCAATGGAAACTGAGTGCGTTTGGTCGGTTTTCCATATGTACTTAAAATGTTGTCCATTTTAACCAAAATAGAGCCACTTAGAGTGATTACGGCCATACCGTGCCTCAGATTATAGCGGGGTTGACTCATAAACGTTACATATGACCCATGGATCATTATTCTAAAGTATCAACACAATCCGAATGCGTTTGGTCGGTTTTCCGTATGCCAGTTGACGTTTTTCACATAAAATGATGTCATTTTGAAACAAATGATAGACACTTTGAGTGGTGGCGGTCACACCATGCCTCAGATTGAGGTAGGGTTGACTCGTACAAGTGACATTAAACCCATGGATCATTGCGCTAAAGTATCGACACAATATGAATGCGTGCGGTCGGTTTTCCATATGCCAATTTTTGTTTTTCAATTAAAATGACGTCCTTTTGAAACAAAAGGCAGACACTTTGAGTGGTGCCGGCCACACCGCGTCTCAGATTGAAGTGGGGTTGACTCATACACGTCACATATGACCCATGAATCGTTCTCCTAAAGTTTCAATGGAAACCAGATGCGTTTGGTCATTTTTCTATATGTACTTAAAATGTTATCCATTTTAAACAAAAAAGAGACACTTAGAGTGATTACAGCCACACCCTGGATCAGATTACGGTGGGGTTGACTCGTACACGTCACATATGACCCATGGATCGTTGTGCCAAAGTATCGACACAATCCGAATGTGTTTTGTTCAGTTTTCCGTATCCTAGTTGATGTTTTTCACTAAAAATGACGTCCTTTTGAAACAAAAGACAAACACTTTGAGTGGTGGCAGCCACACCACACCTCTAATTGAGGTGGAGTTGACTCGTACACGTCACATATGACCCATGGATCGTTTCTCTAAAGTATCAACACAATCCAAATGCGTTTGGTCATTTTTCCGTATGCCAGTTGATGTTTTTCAATTAAAATGATGTCCTTTTGAAAAAAAGACAACCACTTTGAGTGGTGCCAGCCACAACACGTCTTATATTGAGGAGGGGTTGACTCGTACACATCACATATGAACCATGAATCGTTCTCCTAAAGTTTCAATGGAAACTGAATGCTTTTGGTCAGTTTTTCGTATGTACTTAAAATGTTGTCCATTTTAAACAAAAGAGATCCAGTTAGAGTGATTCTGGCCACAATGTGCCTCATATTAAGGTGGGGTTGACTCGTACACGTCACATATGACTCATGGATAATTTTTCTAAAGTATCGACACAATCCGAATGCGTTTGGTCGGTTTTCCTTATGCCAGTTGATGTTTTTCACTTAAAATGACGTCCTTTTGAAACAAAAGACAGACACTTTGAGTGGTGACAGCCACACCACACCTCGGATTGAGGCGGGGTTGACTCGTACATGTCACATATGACCCATGGATCGTTGTTCTAATGTATTGATACAATTCTAATGCGTTTGGTCGGTTTTCCGTAGGCCAGTTGATGTTTTTCAATTAAAATAACGTCTTTTTGAAACAAAAGACAGACACTTTGAGTGGTGTCGACCACACCACGTCTCATATTGAGGCAGGGTTGACTCATACACGTCATATATGACCCATGAATCGTTCTCCTAATGTTTCAATGGAAACCGAATGCATTTGGTCAGTTTTCCATATGTACATAAAATGTTGTCCATTAAAAAAAGAGAGCCACTTAGAGTGATTCCAGCAACACCATGCCTCAGATTAAGGCGGGGTTGATTTATACACGTCACATATATCCCATGGATCGATGTGCAATAGTATCGACAGAATCCAAATGCATTTGGTCAGTTTTCCGTATGCTAGTGGATGTTTTTCACTTAAAATGACGTACTTTTGAAACAAAAGACCGAAACTTTGACTGGTTCCGGCCACACCGTGTCTCAGATTGAGGCGAGGTTGACTCATACACGTCACATATGACCCATGAATCATTCTACTAAAGTTTCAACGGAAACTGAATGCTTTTGGTCGGTTTTTCGTATGCCAGTTGATGTTTTTCAATTAAAATGACGTCCTTTTGAAATAGAAGACAGTCACTTTGAGTGGTTCCGGCCACACCATATCTCAGATTGAGGCGGGGTTGAGTCATACACATCACATATGACCCATGGATCGTTATACTAACGTTTCAATGGAAACCGAATGCATTTGGTCGGTTTTCCATATGTGCTTAAAATGTTGTCCATTTTATGAGAATCCCCATGTTTCTATTAGTGCAATGGTATTTACATAAAATATTCTAGTCATTCATATAAAAAATTTTTATATCATTACTATTATGGATTAGATTTTAGTTTATCATGCTATGAAACATTTCGGAGCTAACAATGTCATGCCCAATAATTACATCTCTTTTATAACATACCAAGAATCTATGATATTGATTAGATGTGTAAATGTGATTTACATTGATTATCATGATGAAACTAAATAAAATATATATTATATATTTTCTTGTATTAAATGAAATCAAGGAGGGTGGGGGGCTGTCCGGTGGGTGTTCGCGGGGCTGTCTGGGGACCAATGAGGAGGGTGGGGGGCTGTGCGAGGGGTTGTCCGGGGGGTGTTCGGGGGGATGTCTGGGGGCTGTCCGGGGGTGTTCGGGGGGGGGGGGGGGTTGTCCAGGGTCCATGGAAGAGGGTGGGGGGTTGTCCGTGGGGCCATCTGGGGGGCTGTCCGGGGTGTTGTCCGAGGTCCAGGGAGGAGGGTGGGGGGCTGTCCGGGGGGCTGTTCAGGGGGCTATCCGGGGGCTGTCTGGGGGGTGTTCGGGGGGTTGTCTGGGGTCCAAGGAAGAGGGTGGGGGGGGGGGATGTCCAGGGGGCTGTCTTGGGGGATGTCCGGGGGGCTGTCTGGGGTCCAGGGAGGAGGGTGGGGGCTGTCCGGGGGGCTGTCCGGGGTCTAGGGAGGAGGGTGGGGGGCTGTCCGGAGGCTGTTCGGGGGGTTTTCCGGGGGGTGTCCAAGGTGGGGGGGGGGGGTGTCTGAGGTTCAAGGAGGATGGTGGGGGGTTTTCCAGGGTCCAAGAAGTAAGGGGGTTCCCAAACACACAACCACTAAAAGACAAAAACATCCATAAAAATCGATAATATATAAAAATAACTCAACTCCAATACTATACTAAGAGTCTAGATAAAACCAACTACTTGAATAGATTACATATCAAATCTCTGTAATATTAGTCAAAAATTTAATGGATCAATTTTTCCCACATCACCATCACCATCATCACCATCATCATCACCCTCATCCTCATCCCCATCATCGTCCTCGCACTCCACAGCGCCCTCCTCCTCACCCTCGCCCTCCTCCTCATCCTCGTCACCTGCCTCACCCTCCACCTATCCCTCCTCATCCGCGTTAGACTCCTCGCCATCATCATTGTCAAGATAGACATCATCTTGACCACCACTAGAACTGCCACCTGCTGCACCATATATATAACATATCGAAAACATATATTCATCAAAAGCTAGGCTGGCCTCTACTGGAGGTGTTGGACGTAGAACATCAATAAATTTCATAAACGTATGGTTTTAACTAGAAGACTGTTCTGTCATCTCTATGGCCCTTTTCTAATCCTGTTCTACATGTTCCCTAACATTCTGTAGATCGGTGGCACTACAGCTCATACCTAAGGTGGTCCAATACCTCGTCGGGGCTATCCTAGGTCGGCAACGTACTCTGCCATAATGCTCCTCTCCCAACACCTGATGTAAGTGATCTCTTGGCCCAAAATTGTCTGGTTCGTGGGCTTCGAGGGCCTATAAAGAAACCTTTTACAAATATAATTATATCATTAATTTAAAAAATAGATATTAAAATATAAATTCAAGAGATTAAAACTTACAACCTGCTGCTGAGTCGCTTCGTTTACGGCACTTCCATCCTTTTTCCGTCTACTCGAGAAAAACAATTTTTCTCGAGGCACACGTCCTTCAATATTTTGTATTTTCCTCTACAATGACATTGAAAACTAAAGTTATATGAAAAATTTAGAAAACTATTAAATAATTGAAGAAACAAAAGAAAGTGTAAGTCATAAAGAAAACTTATAAAAAATTTTCATACCTACTTCCTCTCATGATTAGGCATCATAGTGCGTCCTAGTGTGTGGTGGTATTTTTTTGAATCAATGTTCTTTTTATTTTTTCCAGATGATTCCTAAATAAAATTAGAAAATTCAACTTATTGTATTAATGAAAAATATGAAACTTATTATTTAAATACCTCAAATGTTATTAATACCTTAAACTGGGTACTCGTCCAATGAGTAATCTTCTGACGATACTGCTCTATAGGACAATCATCCACCACTGGTACCACCTCTAACTCAGTGCCAACTCTAGCAACCCAGCTAATATACAACTCATGCTTGTAGGGTCTCTAAAGATTTCCTAAATCCTTTAGACGTTCCGTTCATGCACCCTCACCATCGGGAAAATTAAATCAAAGATGTCATCAAAATATTAATTCATATAAATAAAAAAATAATTCAAGGCATTAAATAGAACAGATTTTTTACCCATATCTCTGCCCAAGATCTATCCTTTACCTCATGTGGCAAATGTCTCCACGATAGCGGGCTGACGGGAATGATGTCGGAATATTTGGCAAGCGTTTCCAAAAAAACTCTGACATTGCTGCCCTGTTTTTTCAACCATTTGGTTGTTTTCATTATAATCCACCATAACCTGTGTATGGCGGTTCCACACTGAACGCGTGCGTGTATGCCCCCGCCCATGCCTCCTGTCAGTAGATGTATCTGTCAAAAAAGAAAAACAAATATTTTATCAAAACATGTTATAATGAAAATAAATATTTCCATAAAAATTCGCCAGGGTTCTATAAATATACCTGTGCCAGTCTGATCACTAAGCACCGCTGGATCCATAGAAACTGATGGAACACCCTGTGGTGGAACAGAAGTCGAAGACGATGGAATATAGAAGCTTAGTGAGATAGAAGTATAAGGAAAATAAGATGAGAAATATTTCTGACCGGATGCTGACTCGGGAGTGGGAATCATCATGGGATGTGAAAATGATGGTCCAGAAGATGCAGAAGGTAGCGAAAACATGGGAGGCCTAAATATCCCGTGTGTCCCTAATGACACACCATGATCAGAATGTGGGAAGGATAACATGTCAGTGGGAGGGGCATGGTCTAGTCGGGTACGCACAACTTCTTGTCCACCTCTGGTATGAACCCTCCTCGTACCACCGGCCTTAGTACTAAGACCCGTACTAGGCTCCTCATCGAATAACTATCGACGTATAGGTGGATCCTACAAAAATGTTTACAAAAAAATTACTCACATGACATTATATATTCTTTAAATATATCAATTTGAAATAAAGTACTCACTATAGGCACTAATGATGGAATTCCCAACTCCGTCATTCGACGATTGTTCTCCATCATTTTTTTCCTTCGTCTCTCTTCAATTGGCTTCATTTCTTGCTTTTGAAAAAAAATATGTAATTAATTAGAAAAAGGAAACTAATGTGTAACCCAAAAAACTAAATATATGAGGGAATTGGGGGATTCATTGGTAATTTAGATATCAATTGTTTTAGATGATCTTGAATGGATTTAATAAATCATACAAGTTGTAATATTCACCAAGTTAGAAATATTGTTTGACTATTTTTGAATACAGTTCAATTCCAAATTAGAAAATGCAATTCAAATAAAACTGCAACCAATAAACATTTAAAATTCACATAACGGTCAAGTCAGCTATCAATTTTTTTAGAAGATATTTAATGGATTTAATAAATCATACAAGTTGTAGTGTTCACCAAATTAGAAATATTGTTTAAATATGTTTGAATACAGTTCAATTCCAAATTAGAAAATGATATTCAAATAAAACTACAACCAATAAACATTGAAAATTCACAAAACGGTCAAGTTAGCTAAAACATATTTGGGATCAATACTAAATCAATTTCAATATTACCAACCATAATAACCCAAATCGAGGTAAACCAAAAGAATTGAGAACATGGATGAATGATTATATATATTTTCAACCACAACTTCAGGTTCAAAATAAACTTTGACAATTCAGCTATTGGAGTCATCAAAGGAAATAAATGGATTGGTTCTAATGGCAATAGGGAAATTGTCAATTCCATCATCACCATCATCAAAAATATGTCTTGGAATTACTTCGACTATGATACCAAATTCAGGTCGAAGTTGGTCTTTGACATAAAAAACTTGTTTAGCCATTGATTCCAATATATATGGTTCTTCGGTATCAAGAGTGTGAGTCATATTAATTACTCGAAATCCACAATCATAAATTAATGTGCCATGTCTCGTCATCGAATAAATCCAATGGCATTTCATCATTGTGACTCATCCATGAGAGTAATAATCCAATATTATTATTTTCTCAACAACTCCATAATAACCCACATTTTCAAATCGCGGTCTACTATCTGATGCACTGGCATAACAATCTGTTGTGGCAGTAACCATAACACCATCATGTTGTGTTCTCATGTTGTTTGCTCGTTCAGTGACAATAAATTCGTACCCATTGATAACAATTGATTTACATTCATGAACCACGGTATTAGGACCAAAAGCCAAAGCTCTTATTTCCTCAAAGATAGAGTCTGCAGAAAACTCAATACCTGCAATATAAATTACTATTAAACCTAATTAAATATTTATATAACTATTTTAAACATTAATTTTTCTACCTTCAATTTTAACCAAGCAGAAAACTCTTTTCTATGCAAAGTCTTTCTACTTCTCAAAGATAAAGAACGATTCTTCCTAATTATCATTGTTTTATGATTCCTGTAGATAAATAATATGAATAGTTTAACAGATATATATGTAAGATATACATAATCAATTTAGTTACCTGATATAGTCATAGAATAAATCAAAGTTGAACAAAACCATGCGATGTGCCATCTCCCGCTCTTCATGGATTAATGTCTTCAATGTATATGATCCAGTAATTCCTCCTATTTGAGGAAGTGATGGAAAACTCGGTTCAATTTTCTCATACTGTTATTCTTCATTTCTCATTGGTCTTTTCAATCTTGTAGTATGACCATAAAAATACATCAAGTAGAAATCCATACATTCTTGAGCCAAGTAACCATTCACGATAGAACCCTTGGGATGATTTCTATTTTGGACATAAGACTTTAATGTGAACATATTTCATTCAGTTGGATACATCCAACGAAAAGAAACAAGTCCCCCGAGAAGTATTTCAGTGGGAATATGGACAGTCAGATGCAACATGGATGTGAAAAATGATGGAGGAAATATTTTCTCTAACTCACACAAAATTAATGGGGAATCTGTCAACATTTTTTTCAAGAATGAATTGGACAACTTCTTAGCAAAAAGATCTCCAAACAAATGGAACAACCGAATAACAGCCACCCTTACATTATTGGAAAAAATATGAAAGATTTCTATTAGAAGCAACTCATGCAGTAGAATGTGATAATCACGAGTCTTCAAAGATTTTAGATTCAACTCTCTTCTATTGACCCGTTTAGATATGTTGCCTGAATAGCCATCAGGAACACTAATAGTCTCTAATACTTCCAGAAATTGTTTTTTTCATAGGTTTCATCACATAATAAGCACATGGAAGTTGCCATTTATTTTCACTGATACGCACAGGATGTAATTCTGTTCTGATGCCCCAATCCACCATGTAACACCGAGATCGTAAATCATCTTTTGTCTTCCCCTAGAAATTTAAAGAAACTAAAAACAACATTTTGCATATATTCTTTTCAGTATGAATTACGTCTAAGAAATGACGTAACAAATTGGTTGACCAATAAGGAAAATAAAAAACGATACTCCTCTTCCTCCAATTGTAACAGGTTTCAGTGGAAACATTCTTTCTCTTTCCAGATTTCATTTGACCCTTCCTGAACGAAAAACTGAAATCTTACAATTCATTAAGCACATCAGTTCCAGACATACGCTGAGGTGGATCATCAGTCTCTATGGTATTATCAAATCTTCGACGATTAATTCTCTATGGATAATACTTTGGTAATAATTGTTGATGTCCCATAAAACTAAAACTACGACGATGTTTCAGTCTTCTGGATTGTGTAATCTTCATACAAACTGGACAGGAAAATTCTCCCTTCGTAATCCATCTAGACATCATTGGATAAGCTGGAAAATCATTGATCATCCACATAAGCGCAAAACGCATCTGAAATATGTCTTTCGAACATGCATCGTATGTGCACACACCCACATCCCAAATAAGTTTCTAATCTTTTATTAATGTTTGCATGTATACATCAATATCAATGCCGAGATCAGATGGACTAGATATGAGTATACTCATGAAAGTGAAAGGTTTTTTCTTACAAAACCATGGGGGAAGATTATAAATGTGTATAAAAACTGGCCATGTGCTGTGCAAAGTAAGAATCTGCCCAAATGGATTAAAGAAGTCGCATGAAAGACCCAGCCTCACATTACGCACGTCAGCTGCAAAATCGGAATGTCGATCATCACATCGCTGCCATGCAAATCCATCTGCAGGATGAACCAACTCATCATTAGTCTTCATTCTCTCAGTATCAGTCCATCTCATTTTTATTGATATGTCATCAGACATAAAAAGATCCTGGAGTCTCGGGATCAATTGAAAGCGCCACATTACTTTCTGTGGAATGCGGGATGGTGTTCCATCATATTTTTACTTCCAGCGGGATGTGCCACATTTTATACAATCATTTCGTTCAGCGGTTTCCTCCCAGAATAAACTGCAATATTTCGGACAAGAATGAATTATGTTTCCTAAAAATCCAAGTTCCTCAACTAACTTCCATGACATATAGTGGTTTGACGGAATATCTGCATCATCTGGAAGTAAATACTTCACGAGTGTAAGAATGTAATCGTTTGCGGTATTAGAAATCCCATACATAGTTTTTCAATGAAACAATCAGATTAAAATTTCCATCTTTTTCATTTTATCGCATTGTCGAAATACTGGGGTCGTGGCAGCATCATTCAATTTTTTCACCCTATCAATATCATCATTTTCACTAGATGAATCAGCTATCCCCATATCGAAGTATTCTTGAGTCGAAATCTTTTCCTTTTCATGATGACGAATAAATGGAAATTGATCATCTAACAAATTCTCCATTCCAGTCCTTTAATTTCGATCATCACCAATTTGAGATTTCATTTTCTCCCCATTGTGATACCACACAAAGTAGTTTTCTTGAAAACCATTTTTGGTTATGTGGTAGCTGACTTCTCCACGGCTCACCAAGGTCTACCAACACAATTGTAACATGGTCAGTGTATGATAACACTATCTGAAGCATTGTGAAATGCAAAATCTATAAAGCTCTCCAAATTTTTTTGAAAATTTCTTGAGATTCGATCGGTTTCATACATCAAAATTCTGTCCATTATGTAAAAAGAATTTATATAAGTCATTTTTTCATAAAAAATTCAATAGGATTGAACTTTAATAGAAAATATATTTCGAAATCCATTTTAAATAATAAAATACCTTTGATCATTTTTAACAAATATTTGGAGTATTCTCAAGGAACCCCCATTTAGAAAATTCACATTAAATGCCCAATTTCCGTGCCAAACCATTGAAAACAATTAAAATGAGACAATCATCGACCAAAAATAACTTAACTAGAAATTTAAAAAAAAACAAAAACCAAATGAGATATAGAATTTAATGTTAAGTTAGGGGAAATGAGATTAAATAGAGACAACAACATCATAAATGGTTACAACATCATAAATCTTGATTAAAACCACCCATAATAGGAATGGGAATGCCTCATACACCTAGTCCCTAATAAAACAAACAAAATATCCAATTAAAACATTGAATTTTGGGTTTCCACCCCACTTGGAGAGCCCTACCCCCACCCCACCCACCCCACTTGGACAGCCCTACCCCCACCCCACTTGGACAACCCAGCACCCCCACCCCTCATGGATAGCCCTACCCCACACCACTTGGAAAACCCAGCCCCCCACCATACCTGGACACACCTACCCCTCACAACCCACTAAGAAAACCAAGCCACCCCCCACACCCCACCTGGACTGCCCTACCATCACCCCACTTGGACAACCCATCCCCCCACCATACCTAGATAGTCCCTCCCCCACCCCACCTGCACACCCTCCCCACCCCACTTGGACAACCCTGCCTGTACACCCTCCCCCACCCAACCTACACACCCTCCCCCACCCCAAACAGCCCTACCCCCACCCCATTTGGACAACCCAGCCCCCTCCCCCACCCTACATAGACAGCCCCCTCCCCCACCCTACCTAAACATTCCCTCCCCACCCAAACAGCCCTACCCCCACCCCATTTGGACAACCCGGACGCCTCCCCCACCCTACCTAGACAACCCCCTCCCCCATCATGTATAGAAATCCCCCCACCCCAAACAGCCCTACCCCCACCCCATTTGGACAACCCAGCCCCATCCCCCACCCTACCTAGATAGCCCCCTCCCCCACCCTACCTAGACAGCCCCTCCCCCACCCCACATGGATAGCCATCGACATCCTCCCCCACCCCATCTGCACTCCCCCCCACCTTAAATTAAAACATAAATTCATCCAAATAAAAATCCATTTTTCAACAAAAATAAATTCCACCAAAAGTACCATATCACCCCACTAAACAAACCCTTTACGTTTGAAGTGTAGAACAAAAAACATAAAACAAATCCAAGGGTTCCATAGACAGTAACCCTAATTTAGCCTAAATCAAAACATCAAACACCATAAAGTAGAGAAATAATGCTAAAATTAAGGTAACACTTACTAATTTGAAGTGTGAAATATGATATTTTTTATTGATGATGAATCTTGGGTGGAAAGAGTGTCATGGCCGAGAAGAATTAAGAAGCTCTGTCTGCAATCGGTCTGCAATCAGGCTGGGTGGGGGTTCGGCTGTTCTGTATTTTGGGGAAATCTTTCCCAATGGTTTGTAAAAACCATTGGGGAAACATATTTTTTTACCATATTTCCCAACAGTTTGATGAAACCATTGGGAAAACTAATTTTCTTCCTAACTTTCCCAACGATATCATCAAACCGTTTGAAAAAATCAATTTTTATAGATCAATATCAAAGGTTAATGCAAATCATTGGTAAATATCACCTATACCAACGGTTCAAAAGAACCATTGGTATACACATGTTGGGAAAAACATGATTTCCAGTAGTGCCTCTAGAATGTCCTCATCTTTATAGGGATCTGGATCACTATGAAACCTAGGAATTTTCAACCTATGGAACTCATGGAGTGTGCTTAGCCTTTGTAAATCCCCATACGGTACTTCCATCGCTACCTGATACTCAATGAGTGGGGAAAATATTAGAAAACCAATCGGAGGTATCTCCTTCTATAGGAGCACCCTAATGACAAGGCTCGTCACTTGGAAGATTAACCTAGTGATTTTGTTGTAGAATACAGGTTAGTTGTCTTCATGGAGGCATTCTGAAATATGATCATGATATACCATGATCAGAGAGTATATCTAGGGAGATGAATCAAGAAGGATATGGAAACCACGACCCATTCATATAAGATTCATGTAACAATGTTTTCCCTGAAACTAGTGCCTATTTATACTATGTAAAAAATTAGGTTTTTAGAGTCTTGGTGAATGGATAAATCAACCACCACACCAAAACTGGATTCCCTGTTCTAAAATCCAAATTCGAAACATTATAACACTGGCTCCATAAATCAAAAACCAAATCTCACAGCTAGACAAAATCACTAAAATCAGTAACTAATGTAAAATTTACTCCTTGGATATCACTCTATCGTGACTCGACCTATCAGGGCCCACCTGACCTATGATAAGCTACGTCTGACACCCCAATCCCACCTCTAATGAGCTAGGGGATGGAAAACAGCATTTAGTAGGAATATCTCACCCATGAGATGCATTAAACCACTAAAAATGACAATTAGTGATGATTTCTTTTCATTAGTGATGTTTTGAAATTTCGCTCATTCATTTATCAACATTTATGAAAAATGTAGATAAATGAGGTGTCAGGAATTTAGGGATGTTTATAAATATAAAAAATTTTGGGATATTTATAAACATCGTCAATTAGAGATATTTATAAATATCACTGAATTAGTGAACTTTATAAACATCACTCTTTAGAGAAACCTTAGGTACTGATGTTTTTTAATACATCGGTAAATAAACATCGCTAAAGTATCGATGTTTATGAACATAGATATTTAGAGACACATCGTTTACCGTCGCTTTTTTCGAAACAACGGTAAATAAAGGATCCTAAATTATTGATGTATATAAATGTTTCTATTTAGAGACACCACATTTTCTGAATTTTTTTTGAATCATTGATAAAAAAACTTCATTTATCGATGATTCAAAAAAAATGATGGCTAATATTTTTTGAAATTTATATTTAAAAAAAACATTACCCAATTTAACGATGTTTTTGAGAATGAACTCTATTTTTTATGTTAAAAATTTATATTTGAAATTTATATATTTTTATAATTAAAAATATATATTAAACCACACCCCCACCCTCCTACCTATCTCCATGCCTTCCTCCAACACACCCCTACCCTCTTACTAAATGCATTGATGCTCCATGCTGCACAGAAGAAGCAATATACTTTCGTAAGGATTTGAACTGAAAACCTGTCAAGGTTATAACAAAAAACCGGAGCAACTCGACTATGCTAATTATAAATATTAATTTTTTTTTATATTTATATATATTTAAATATATTTCAGTATTTGAAAAATTAGTATATTATATATATAATTATATATATTAATATACATATATTAATATATATAGATATATGTTTATATGTTTATATTGTATGTTTATATATATATATATATGTTTGTATTATATATATATATGTCTATATTATATTAATATATATGTTTATATTTTACATATATGTGTATATATATATATGTTGATATATTATGTTTTATATAAATACATGTTTATATTTTATGTTTATATATATTTTTATATTATATATATGTGTTTATATTATATATATATATATGATTATATATATATATATATATCTGTGTGTGTGTGTGTAAATATATATGTTCATGTATAAATATATATAATTATAATTGTAATTATATATGTAATTAGCCATGTTTGAAAACACTGTTAAAAATATCACTAAAATAGTTACGTTTTCTTAAAAACGTGACCAAATTTTAATTATATATTTGTTTTTGTATAAATATATATGTGTGTGTGTGTGTGTGTGTTTGTGTGTGTGTGTTATATGGTTATATATCTGTGTCTCTACTTGTATATATAAAAATAAATAAATAAAGATATATATATCTAAATATATGTGTCTGTGTTTATATATGTTTATTTATATGTGTCAGTATTTAGAAAATTAATAATATATAAATATATAGTTTTATATATAAATATACATATATTAATATATATATATGTCAATATTATATATATTTTATTTTATGATTATATATATAAATGTACATTATATTATATATATATGTTTATATTTTATATTATATATATGATTATATTATATATATTTATATATATGTCTATATATCTCTATGTTTTTATTTTAGATGATATATATGCATATTATTATATTATATGTGTATATATATTTTATGTTTATATTTTATATATATCATATGTTTATATTAATATGCATATGTATATATATATATATATGTATATGTATATGTATATATATATGTATATATATATATGTTTATATATACATGTATGCGTGGTTGTTTATAAATATATTTGTGTGTGTATAAATATATATAATTATAATTATAGTTATACGTTTATTTAATTAATCGCATTTTAAAACACTGATAAAAATGTAACTAAAGTATCCCTGTTTTCTTAAAACCAAGACTGAATTTCAAATATATGTGTTTTTATATAAAAATAAATAAATATATATATGTGTGTGTGTGTGGGTTTATATATATAAATATATAAATATATATACATATTTATATATGTGTGTTTATGTGTTTATATATGTTTATATATATGTGTGAGTATTTATGAAATTAAAATATTATATATATAATTGTATATATTAATATACATATATTAATATATATATATATATATATATATATATATATTATTTTATATTTCATGTTCATATATATAATTTTATATTATATATATATATTTATTTATATTTTACATATATGTTTATATTTTATATTATATATATGTTTATATTATATATATATATATATGTTTATAAATATATATGTATATTTTTTATTGTTCAAACATATATGTTTATATTTTTTGTTTATATATATTATATGTTTATATTATATATATGTGTGTGTGTGTATAAATATATATGGGTATGTATACTTCTATATATATAATTGTAATTATAAAAATATATAATTAGCCATGTCTTAAAACAGTGGAAAAAATGTCACTAAAATATCCACATTTATAAAAAAACATGACTAAATTTAAAAATATATGTGTGTTTATATATATAAGTATATGTATATATATATCCAGGTGTGTGTGTTGATATATCATAAATATATATAATTATATATATATATAAATGATTATGTGTTTATATATGTTAATATTTCTATATATGTAAATATATATTTAAATCGATGTTGGGATATGAGATATATAAATATATATATATATATATATTTAGTGATGTTTCAGGAGAAACATCACTAATTGAGTGATGTTTTTAGGAAATGTCACTGAAATAGCAAGGCCTTTCATGAATTGTTTCTAAATTAGTGATGTTTTTAGGAAATGTATCTAAATTACCAATGTTTTTAGAAAATTTTAGTAAATTATTGATGCTTTTCACAATACAATGCTGAATTAGCGACATTTCTTGCATGCCCCAATAAATTAGGGGCGTTTTTAGGAAATGTCCCTAAATTAGAAACATTTTTCAAGAAATGTAGCTAAATTAGATACATTTTAAAGAAATGTAGCTATGTTAGAGATTTTTTCAAGAAAGGTTAATAAATTAGTATTGTTTCTTGAAAAACTTCACTAAATTTACAAATTTTAAAAATTTTCTTAAAAAAACTCTCTAAAAAATATTGCTCTGTTACAGATTTTTTGGAGTGGACTCAGTACTAGTACACATGCACACATCTATAAATACCCATGTAATGCTAAAATATAATGTATAACTAATAATATAATTAATGCATAACATCTATCCCATATTAGAGTATGACAAAAGTATTGGAAGGAATAAAAGAAAAATACAAGCCCACCAAAAACTACAAAAGACTCTAATATACTAAGATGGATGGGAGAACAATCAATTAAAATCAAATAGAACACACCATGGTCTATCAAGATCAATAAGATCATATCTATCAAAGTACGCCCAACAATCATTCAAAATTCCTTTCGTTTGTGTAATACTTGACATGTGTAGACAGAGCACTTACATGGGTGAGTATAACAATACCCAGTAGGACTCCTTGAAACAATCATCCTTATGCCATAAGATTGTAGTAAGTGAATCATAAGGTATGTTAATCAGGATATGAGGCATAAAAATAATAAACCTAGAATAAATCATAATAAACTCCAAGTGTCAAAGAGGTGTGAACCACATAGCCCACCACATGATTATGCTTGAGTCTTCATGGTAATGCTTGTTCTGGGTGTATTCACTCCACGATCGAAGCTAACACTGAGGTCCCTCATCCAAGAGGCCATGATCATCAGGACTATCTAAATATATACTCACTAGTTCTCTAATGATCCTAATACACATATAAGGGATCACTCCTAGAGCTGCTGGGGGACATTGAAAAACAAATATGGAATAACCAACTAAATATGGGATCTTATTCCCACCAAAGTTGGTCATTAAGATTCCACAAACCCCACCCGAGTAATGTGATATGATAGAGAATCCCACACTGGTCTCATAGAGGGATATTATAAACTATATCTATGAAAAAACCAACTGAGGGGATCAAAACTATATACTATAGATACAATACCAAACGGTACCATTATATGAATGGACCAAGGGAAGACACTCAACCTATATTTGTATAAACTGAAGAAATGGATTCCCTCAACCTATAGTGGAAAAAATGTACACTACCTGTTCTGGGGGGTGGTACATGATATGTCTCGTTTTCCCAGTGTTTTCCCATGCCTCACCATATCACACATCATGTTCCCCTATATTCATGACATGAACCTTAGGAATAAATGGTGGGTAGAGGTTGGATCAGTACTCAATGTACATCCATCCCATGCTTGTGTACATGTGGTTGAGTCTGTGTAATTCAGTTTGCGCCTATGTAATGTGGTTGTGTCAAGTACTAGGCCATGCCCATGCAGTCTACCAGTGCCAATGTGCTTGGCCTTGTCCATGCACATGTACCCTCGAGGTACACACCAAGCCATTGACACCAAGTCACAGGGTGTTTGACACCTATCACACAATGTGTGATATTTCTCTTTTCATGTAAACCATAGAAATACAAAATTATGGATTACATGACATGATTTCTTAGACAACATGTGTTATATTCATAATTTCTATACAAAATTCTAATTTTTTCTACATGTGCCACATCTGGGAACTCTGTCATCTATTTTACTATTGTTCACACGCATATATCATGGATATGGGTTTACTAGACCTATTGATACTGGTGCCTAGGTTTTGACCACATCCTCCACCAGAGAATCCCATACCATTAATATGTGCCCCATGAGGCAGGAAAAACCATAATCCAGGATCCTCAAATCTGATCTCAATCCACCTCTACTAATTCTCCATTTATATCACCCCTCAATTTATTCATCGATTTCAAACCCAATCCAACAGTATCAATCCATTGTTCTAAATAATGATTGTGCAATGATCGAATACTTTATATTTTTCAAACCACTGACCAAACAGATTGCTAACAATGATTGTGAGATGAATAATGGAAGAAAAACAAAAATCACAAAATATGGATGAAATTTGAATATTGTTTATTTTTGTCTCTATTCATTACTATTATAAACACAAATGAAGGGTAACATATTCAATAATTTCAATTCCCAAATCATAGGAAGATAAACCTGATACTGCAAGCATTAACAACCAAAAAATCATTCTTTTTATTGGATTTGATTTGCGTTCTTCATAGAATAATCAAATAGAGAAATAAAATAATGAATTAAATCCCTACCCCAAGTTGCATCAATCGTTGGTGAAGAGAAATTTTGTACCATCATAGTTTACGATATCAAAAACTCGATTGTAAAAAATGATCCTCTAACAATCGATCTTGATCCTCAATCCATTATCATTCACCAAGCTCTTATCCAATAGTTCATCTCCCAATACTAGTTCTATGTGGATAAACATATGTATTTGACATAACCATGTATAAATAGAGTAAAATTAGGTTAGGACTTTAATTAATTGGTTAAATAAAGATACACTTCAAAATATTCAACTTTTTCCAAGATGGACATATCAGTTGATAAAGGCATATTTTCTACTAGTAAACCTTTTTACCAAAAAATATGTCTGTTTCACTAAACTATTGGTAGAAACTATGTCATTAAATGATATTGTGAGAGATATAATAATTCTATTATAATTATAATATTACCAACCAACAATATATGTGTTGGTCAAAATTTTCACCAATAGATTTATCTGTTGGCATTATAATTACCAACACTTCATATTTTTCGGTAATATCATTAAACATATTAATTTATATATCATTTTATGAAATACCAACTATTATATCTTTTAGTACTATATTTTTTTTTATATAAAAATATTTTCTTTGCATCATAATATCTGTTAGTAAAATATTATATTATATCTATTAATATAATTATATAATGTATATATAATATGATTATTATATAATAAACAAAAAGTTATTTTGAATGATATAAATTAAATATAACCATATTATTTATTCATTGTCCTCACCAATATTTCCATTAATTTGTACCATAAAAACAATCAAAATATCAAAAACATTTAAATCATAAAATTCCAACCATGAATTTTATAGGAACCAACCAGGACGAGTGTCTCACAACCCACCCTTAACATAAGTTCAAGTTGAAAAAGAACAATGTGAATTAAACATTTATACACTTATGAATTTAGAAAACAAATTAACATGAAGCAGCATGGTGGTGTTTACTGGCATTGAGTTGATGACATGCATTATTATGTAGATGCTCATATCTCTAGACACTACAAATCGTAAGGATTCCAGTATCTAGAAGACAGACACCAACTAGGGATTCACACAGAGTTCATCAAGTCAATTATATTTATAAACACCACAATGTAATTCATCTAGGCCAGATAATAGGAAAATATCACATGTTAGATGATTGATTAGGGTGGGGAAAATAAGACATCAAAAAAACACCCTAAAAATATTTTCCAATGGAATTACAAAAAATGTTTGTTATAAAATCTATATATAATTTCTACTATATTTTCTTAAAACCCAGGACTAGAAAATATATAAAACATTTCATATGCAGGAAAATTATGATATGTTATGCTTTTGTAGTGATATTTGTCACTGAATCACAAATAAAAGGTTAATTTGTGTTAGAATCACTAGAATCCTTAAAAAAAGGGGAAACAAATCATAAAAATGAACATAATCCACCTAAAAAAATAAAACACCGGAAATTAAAGTAATGAATATAGTGAAACATGCTTGGTAATATTATAAAAAATCATCCATTTGAAAAATTAGTATCCTCTTTAAAAATACCTCATCATCTTATTTATTTCTATTGTTTTTTAAAACCAATAAATTTATTAATTCAAAATCATTATCTCTTAGAAAAAATAAAAAATATTATAACCATCCATAGTACATGATAAATACGAGGTTTTAGAATAGATTCATAGTGAAAGAATTTAATAACAAAAATTTTAGGCTTACGACGTATAACCATCAAATAATATTTCAAATGGTTTAATCAAATAATGTTTTAAAGTCCTTAATGAAGATGATACATCAAATTGTGTTTGGTTATTATCCTTAGAAATGGCTTGACGAAAATATTCTAAACATAAAATGGTTTTTAAAAACTAAACAGACATAGAATAATGCATTTGTTAGAATGAGTTAAGTAGTGGAAACATGTTAAAAATATTGAAATTAATTGAAAGTAAATAAATTCTTACATGGGATGAAGAAGGATTTTGAGAATTCCACATTGATAATTATTTTAATAGCTCCTCATGTTTTAGAAAACCATTTCTGGATAAAAAGGAAGAGCATCTTAGAGGACAACCATTTATAAATAATCTATAAATATGTAATCAAAATATGTGGGTCATCTTATAGATTATAGAAAATAAGAAATTTTGTTTGAAATTGAGAAAAATAGTAAAAAAAACATGTAAAAAACATGTATAAATATTTCTTTCTGTTGTTGATGTTGATAAATGAACCTTGTTAAGAAATTATAAATAACATGAACTCAAGGGTTCTGTCTATTAGATTCCATCCTTTCCCTCTTTGAAACTATAACATCTTTCATATCAGATCATAAAAAAGAGAAAATGAAAAATAATCAACAAGATAAAGAAAATATGTTTTCTCATCATATATTTCAATGATTAGATATGGGGAAGAAATCCATTCAAAAACTTCAAACAAAAAAAGACTAATAAAAAAGAAAACTATTACATGAAAATGACCTATGGATTTCCAGAGTGGATATGACTTGGACATATCTGGAAATTTTTGATTGGGTCTAAAAAATCTTGGGGAGTCAAACAACAATTCAAACTTTTCCATCTTTATCCAACTTATCCCAAAACAACAACATCCATGTAAAACCTCCCATCAAGAATTAAATGAGAGCCATTCCCATCGTAAAGCTTCCCCTCTTCAACTACAGAATCAACTCTACCATTGGAATGGTTTTTTCATTCCACATATCATTAATTTTATATTAACAATTATCCACTAGATGATCATTTAAATTAGGTACATCGTTTTTATCACAACAATAATAAATAAGATCCAAAAGAATAATTAAATCCTCAGTCTCCACCATTATAAAAGAAAAAACCTTAGATATCAATTGCCTAACCAACACTAAGAATTGATGTTGTGTTATAGAATTTAGTCGGTGGTACAAAATAATTAATATAATTAATTCCTTGATAATAGATGGTAATAAAGATTTAATTTTAATGATTGAATCCCAAATAAACAGCTGAATATAGTAATTGGCTTTTTTTTGGGAAATTCACTACCACGATTCACACTAGAGGTGAGGTCCACACATGCAGTCCATCCACTCAATCAAAAAATTTCTAGAATGATAGTGATCCCCAATAGTGGGATAGCATTGGAAGAATAAATAAATTGAAATACAATTTCGGAAGCAGGCATCACTCATCAGTGGTTAGAAGTAGCTAATCATCCCCACTCATGTAAGAAGGTCTGCTTCCTTCATTTATAGATTGAAACAGTTCATTATCAATATCACACTAAAAACAAGAAGATGATTCATATAAAATAAAGTAGAAACATTTTAAATCCCTCTAAAATAAATAAAACATAAAATGGGAAATATGAAACACAAAGATATGAAATTAATGATAAAAAATAACCGACTAGTATACTATATTAATTATTTGGAGGAATGGGTGAATATGGAGGAACCAGAGCTTTCTGCAATCATATTTGGAGGCATGGGTGAAGGTGACGATCGTACCAGAATAATGATTCTTCATGATGCATAACCCCAAATACATTTGGTTGATGTACTATACCAATAATAATTAGAAAGGTGAAACAAAAAGAATTAAAAAGAACATAAGGGATCCTGAAAGAGGCATCACCATTCATGATAAAAAATAAAAGTCCCATAAAAGATCACTATGTTTATAAGCTATCCATTCTCAGTCATTCATTATATTAAATGAATATAAAAAATGAAATAAAAATATAATTAAAGTAACTAAAAAATGATGGTTTATTTTCCATTTTCAAATTCATAAAAGTTCTGTAAAACCCAATGTGTTATTTAAAAGTACTAACCATGTTATAAAGAAAAATAAAGAAAAACAAACACACACAGAAATTACATGCGACAAAAATATTTAGATAAAAAATAGTACTCACAAAAATGAAAGAGTTCTTCTCAAGGCGCATCAATGAAATTCAATGAAATCAAGTGTAGGAACATCAATTGTAACATCTTCAACATCCATTATGGCCATATTTGTCTTATTTACATCAATTGACATGTTAGTTTTTAATCCATACACTTCATGTATGGTATCAACAGTAACATCGTTAGGTATTATAACTTATTCCATTTAAAGTATAATATATTCTCCATCAATGTAATGCCCCGACCATAGATACCAAGAGTCGGTGCATTATTACATAACATTGGCATGATACAAGGAATCATGTCCCGAAGGACTGATTAGTTTAGTTTCTTTGGAAGTACTAGATACATACATAAGATTTAAATTACATCGTGAAATAAAGAAAAACAACATCATTGTGTCTCCTATTGAACACACTCTTATTCATTATCCTATTCCTATAGTTTAATCGTAAAATAGCCCTTCGCATCCTAGGAAAAATAAAAAACAAGAAAGGTGTAAGCTCAGATGCTTAGTAAGGATGAAAATATAGCAGAAACTTTCATAAATAAACATAAAAATTTAATGCAATGTATAAGACTAAAACAAAAGTCTTTTAAACATAAACTTAAACATAATAGTGAAATGATAAATCAAATAATTAAATTTACTTATTCAGATTGATATTCTAATAGTCGGATAATCACATGCAATGTCAATAGCCAATTTCATAATTATGGAATGCATAATGCTAGACTTAATAACCACATAGTCAAGGCCCCATTCCAAGACTAAAAATAAATTTTTTCCAAGGGACTAGTTTGTCTCATGAAACCTATCGATGCATTAAGGAGCAATAGAGGGATCCACCTATTACTTAATAAGTCTAATGCATTCCTAATATGAAAAGGATTAAACCTAACATATACATTCGTATTAAAACTACAATAAAAAATATCAGTACTTTACCCATAAACCATTAATGGTATAAAATTAACACATCCATAGTCAAACATATCCCAAAACAATCAATACAATATAGAAGAATTGTATCCTAATAAATCAACTTCAAACAAGTTTAAAATCAGCCAAAGGATGTTGACATTGATTAAATGAAAAAAATTTGAAATAAATACCTCTTTCAATGTTGAAATCATTTAAAAGTCACATAATTATAAAATAAACCATTTATTTTTAAAATATTCTTATAGGACTTTAAGGTAGGATTCTAAGGTGTTATAATGGTGGAAAATATCGGCACCCACTGTATAAGTTAAAATAACATTCTTTCCTTAATGTTGTCGAAATGTTCGTAAAGGACCTTGTTTGGAAAACAACGAAAAGTTATTTTATAAAAATATTTTAAAAATTTAAACAATGTTATAAATGAATTCAACAGATAGACTAGTAAATAGTTAAAAAAATTGAAATACATTTTTAGGAAACATGGATGTGGATGATAAAGAGGTCCCTGGAGATACTCAAGTGTAACAACCTCGGATAATAAAGAGATTGTGAAATTTAACCCTTACTTTGTAATTTTCCTAGATAAAGGGTACTTTAACTTACTGTATAATACTTCAATCATTTTTTTTTAAATTATACGAGAACCACATACATAAATATGATTTCATATATGATCTTCTAATATTTATTTGTTAATAATATTTTGTAGTATCATTGTTTTGGGTGTTAAGGGATTCATTTTCCTTATAGGTTTTGTAACATAAGTAAAGTTTGATATGGATAGGATGTATTTGATTCATATCCATAATGATATTAAGTTATTAAAAGTTATTTTTAATCATAAAATTAAAATTATTGTTGAATGGTTACGATGAGGAATGAATCTCATCGCTTTTATGGAGACAGTAATCCGTACGTACGCACGAGGTACAATATCATTCAATTGAAGGTGAAATAAAATAAAATTAAATGTTATATCATATATAAAAAATAAATAACAATTTATTTTTATTTTTTTAATCAAATATACTCATTATTATACCATCCTTATAATGATGTGTTTGAATAACAAACTGCACCACGACGTGGAGACGGTAAGCCGTACGTACACGCGTATGGTGAATTGTCATTCATTTGATTGATATAGTAATGAATATTTATGTACCATATTTATAATAACATAATAGTATGTATTAGGTACTGGAGATATTATTCTGGTATAGAAACAACTAAGAAAGAGGAAGTGGAAGAAGAAAAGAACATTGAAAGATGTGGTAAAACTATTACCTCTTCTTCAGGTGTTTCCTTTTGACTTAGTAAAAAAGACTCATTAAGGTGGATTTGTTCAAATTAACGCCTCTAGGTAGAATTGAGGATAGTTGGAAAGATATTCGGGTAGGGTTTGGCCTATCCAAATGGATTTGGAGTTGTGATTTTGTGATAAGGGGATGTACACTTTTATAAGAAAGGCGAGGGTCACTTTAGGGAAAGCATGAAATATTATTTTATTACACAATCATATATGGTTTATAATGCATAATTTTTTTTATTTCTAGGATAAGGAAAATATGGGTCTAAAAACTCTTAATCAATAGGTTTTATACAGGTTTAGGTTACCATGTTAACCTTATCGTTTACATTTAACACTTAGTTAAATAGTTTAACTTTTACCATGTATTCTTGTATTGTTATATCATATTGCTAATAATCTTACTATAAAATTCAATGTGATCCCACATGGATAATTAATGATATATCTATTATTATATAATTTATTTGGATGATCCTTATGTATTTTTCATTAATATATCATTTAATAATATAATATCTATTTTAAGAACACCTTTATGTCAATTTTGACACTATATAGTAATTGATTTTTGTGGTAGTCATAAAAACATGATTACTTAAAAAATATTTCATTGAAACAACCCTAACAAGTCATATTAATCAAAAAAATATTGGAATGCATCAAAAGTCTCATTTGACTTTTATTTGGATATTTATAACATCAATTATTTTAAACAATCATTAAAATGGTAGTTACTGCATCATCATTGGGCCATAAATAAATTTAATTATTTAATGTCTAAAATTTTTACATATTATAACATTATGTTGGAAATATTTTTATATTTCTAATTAATATTTATAGTCTAATTTATCTTATGTGTAACCCTATATTAAAAATGGTTTAGTTATTAAACATTGATTTTAACACTTTTATCTCTTCTTTAAATAAAATAATAATAAATGTCCTAATCTAATCCAAGTGGACCAAAAGGATCATATTTTATTCCTCATGTTGATTTTGGTGGAAATAAACTTATATAATAGATTTATTACATGTGTTAGGGTAATTATAATATCAATTTTACCTTTAATTACTCTATTTACTTTTATCCGTGGTAAATAAAAGTCAAAATTTTCTATTGAACAAAACTTATTTTCATCTTATTGAACCAAATTTTACTTAATTATTTCAACAGTTTCTCTAGGATTTTTGAAATTCAACTCATAGAAGTGGTAAAATTAAGATTTATGCACATTTGCAAATGCTCATATAAGGCGGGTAAAAACGGTAAAAAGATCAATACAATTATATATATATAATATTACTATAAAATGACTACAATGAAATAAACTTAAAATATATAAGTATTATGTATCTATTTTAGCATAATATAAGTTTAAATAAAATAAAAAATTATTTAAATAAAAATTCAGTTTTAAACAATAATGCAGTGGGTTTTCACTATTCATAAAAAATTGAAAGTGTTCATAAAAATAGGAAAAAATAACACTAAGATAATTTTGATATTTCGAATCCCAAGATGAAGTCCATTTTGAAAAATAAAATTTTAAAATTTTTAATAAGTGGGTATTACTATTCATAACAGCCAGTTTGATTGGTCGTGGTGTGTTAAAAATGCAAGTTGCGTACAACGCTAGCTATTTCATTATTTGAAGGGAAACCTACCATGGATGATTAGGGTGTTACATTATCCCCTCCAAATAAATTTTTCCCTGAAATTTATAGAAGATTACTACATAAAAATATCCGGGTGGTTCTTCATCATAATTTCCTCATGTTCCCATGTTTCCTCTTCCATTTATGATTTCTCTATAGAACTTTTACCGGACGAGTTTTCCGGTTTCTCAACAGCTATTCTATGGTATCAATAATTCTAATAGGCTCTTCACAATAAGACTGATCGACTTTCAGTTCTATTTCATCATAGGTGAGTACATGCATTGGGTTTGGCATGTATTTTCTCAATAGTGATACGTGGAATACATCATGAACTTTGGAGATACTTGGCGGCATTTCCAAACGGTAAGCTACACCCCCAATTCGTTCTATAATTTTGAAAGGTCCGATGTACCTTGAACTTAATTTACCCTTCTCACTAAATCGTATGACTTTCTTCCATGGATATACCTTCACGAAAACATGAAGTCCTACCTAAAAATAAAAATCATTTCTTCGGTTATCGACATAGCTCTTTTTCCTACATTGGGATAATTTGATGGGGTATGGATAACCTTCTCCTTTACCATTGTTTCCTCAACATGTTCTGGGCCTATGAGTTTTCTTTCCCCAATATCATCCCAAAAAGTTGGTGGGTGACATCTCTTTCCATATAACACTTCATAGGGTTCCATCTGAATATTAAATGGAAGCTATTGTTTAAGGAAAATTCTTCCATAAGTAAATATTTATCCCACATACGCTGAAAGTCAAGTGTGAAAGATCTCAACGTTTCTTAAATGGTTTGAATAGTTTTTTCTGATTATCCATCAGTTTGAGTGTGGTAGGCAGTTCTAAAATGAAGTTTAGTATCCAAGGCCTTTTGATGAATTTTCTTGAATCTTGATGTAAAATAGGGATCACGATAAAAAACAATCCATAGGAGTACTAAATTATGTCTTACAACATCAGTAATATATAGTGTTGCTAAATGTTCAAGTGGTAAATCTTCTCTTATAGAAAGAAAATGTGCTGACTTTCTATGATGATCAACAATGACACATATTGCATCATTACATCTAGGAGTATTTTGTTGTCCCATGAAAATATCCAATGGAATATCATCCCATTTCCACTCAGGTATGGGAAGAGGTTTCATGACTCCTCTAGGATATTGTCTTCCATCCTTCACCTGTTGAAAAACCATACATCAGGACACATAATCCTCAATCTCCCTCTTCATGTTGTCCCACCCAAAATGTTCCTTCTAATATATATACATCTTAGTGCTACCAGGGTGTATAGAGAAATTGGAGCAATGAGCATCATCTAATAATTCCATTTTTAGATCAGGTATGTCCGGAACACAAAGTCTCTTCCCAAATTTTAAAATCCCATCTTCATATATGAAGTCGATCAATCTACCATAATTCTCTGCTTTAATTTAATTTTTAAACTCCTCATCATCAGTATGAGAACTCTTTATCCTTTCAATTAAAGATATTTTGGAAACCATTTGAAAAAGTATTGATGTTTCACCTTTCATGGTTATTCCCATATAAATCTTTATTATATCCATGAAAATTGGATACCTTTCGACACTCATATTTTTCAAAAATCCATGATCATTTTTGGTCAAAGCATCTAACACCTTATTTACCTTCCCTATGTGGTAGTTCATAGTGCAAACATTATCCTTTAGCAGCTCTAGCCGTCTCATTTTCCTCATGTTGAGTTCTTTTTGTGAGAAAATATACTTCAAGCTCTTGTGATCGGTATATATATCACATTTGTCACCATAGATATAATGTCTCCAAATCTTCAAAGAAAATATTACATCTTCTAACTCATGATCATGAGTGGGATAGTTGTTTTCATGAATTTTTAGCTTACTTGACGCATATGTAATAACTATATCATTCTACATAAGGACAAAACCATGTCATTTCTTTGAAGATCACTATAAATAACAAACCCATCATTCCTCGATGGTAGAGTAAATTTTTAAGAATTGAATAATCTTCTCTTCAGTTCATAAAAACATTCTTCACACTCTTTTTTCCAAAAAAAATTAAGTCCCTTTACATGTGAGCTTGGTTAATGGGTTAGCCCATCAGGAAAAATTATGGATGAAACACCGATAATAAACTACTAAACCAATAAAACTGTGTACCTCAGTTATACTTATTGGTGGTTTCCACTCTTGGATTTCCTTGGTCTTTGAAGGAACAACTGGGATTCCATCCTTAGAGAAAATATGGCCAAGAAAAGATATCTCATGATGCCAGGATTCAGACTTGTTAAACATCCCATATAATTCATTTCTTCTGAGGGTTTTCAGAATAGTGTGCAAGTGATTTTCATGATCTTCATAGATTTTTAAGTATACCAAGATATCATCAATAAATACCACTACAAAGTCATAAATATATTCCTTGATAACTCTATTAATTAGATCCATGAAAACAGAGGGTGCATTAGTTAGTACAAAAGAAATTTCAATAAACTGGTAATGACTGTACGTTGTTTGAAATACTATTTTCAGAATGTATTCCTTCTTCACAAAAAACTAATTACATCCATATCAAAGTTCAATCATTGAAAAATAATGAGCTCTATGAAGTTGGTCAAATAAATCATCAGTGCGAGGTAGGATAAACTTGTTCTTTATTGTTATAGCATTTATATCCATGTACTCAATGCACAACCTCATAGATCTATATTTCATATTAACAAAAAGAAAAGGGGATCCCCATGGAGAAACACTGGGGAAAATAAATCATTTATTACTCAATTCCTCTAGTTGTTTCATTAATTACACTAATTCTATAGTGTCCATTCTATAAGGGTCTTTGATAATGTCCATGAAATAGGAATTAAATCAATGGAAAACTGAATTTCTCATACTGGAGGATGTCCAGGTAAATCCTCTAGAAAAACATAAAAATTTTCTTTAACAATTGGTACATCCTCTATTTGAACATTCCTTTCCACACCCATAGATATTTAATTACATTCCTCCCCAATAAAGTATTTTAGAAGAGCTACTAGGGGTTGGTCTAGATAAGAATCAGATGATGATGACTCTGATCTAATGATAAGGTACTCCTTATCATCATCAAAAATTGAAACCTCCTTATTATGACAATAAATTTTCTCATCGCGGTCTGAAATCCAGTCTATTATGAGGATTATATCAAATTTAATCATGGGTATGATGATGAGATCAGCAGATAAATAACATTTATATGCCCTAATTGGAAATGATTTAAAAAACATTGTTTTAATGATACATCCCTTAGGAGTTTTTACTGACAACTCCCTTGGTAAATCAAAGTGGAAATATATAAGTTTCTTAGCATACTGGGCAGATATGAAACAATGTGATAATATAGAATCAAATAATGTATTCGCTAAACTTGAGGAAACTATTAAATTACCTTCCCTCACATCTTTTGACGCTTCAACCTGAGAAGTAGTGATTACATAAGCTTGGCATTTCTCCATTGTCCTTTTATGAGGTAATGTTCCTTGGAACTTATTACATTCATTTCCATAATTCCCCTTTTCTCAAAAATTTTATCATTCAACATTGATATCCTCTTTCATTCCATTACAATCATGAGCTTGGTGGCCTTTTTCACCAAACTTATAACAGACTCCCATTACCTTCAGGCAAGTACTGGGGTGTTTCTTCCCACATTTACCATAGGATGGACATTAAACTTTTCCATTCATCTCCTTATTTCCATTTCTATAGTGTTCAACATATTTCTTCCTCTGTTGCTTTTCTTTAAAGTTTTAATACTTAGATAATTCCTTTTCTGTATTAATAGCGCATGCGACAATATCTACTTATAATGAGCAGGATTGTGAGAAAAATGCTCGATAGATAAATGGTTTTAACCCATCAAAGAATAAATCAATATTACACTTTTGGTAACCTATATAATCATCCACATGTCTTAATAAACTTGAAAATTTAGCCTCATACTTTGAGACATTCCCATACATCTTTTCCCTCAGACTCAGAAATTGTCTTTCCATATCTGCTCGATGGTCATGAGGAAAGTATTTTTATAAGAAAATATCTTTAAACTCTCTAAATTACATACATGATACTTCTTCATCTTCCTTTGTGTTTTAAATTAATGACCACCATTGATCTGTATCTCATGTGAGGTGATAAATTTCAAGGAAAACATTTTCCCTTTTGCGACTCCCCAATGCAAGAAATATTTTCTATAAGGATCTTATCCATTTTTAGCTAAAAAAATATTTGTAGTACCATTGAATATTGTTGGTTGTTGCCTCATGATGTTGTATAAGATTGACCATCCACGTTTTGGATCAGGGTTCTCCATACGGGTAATGTTATTCTTCATAACTTGAGTGAGTTGTCACAGTATGGTGATAAGCTACACCGGTTTCATCACCATCCCCACAATAATTATCCTGAGTCGGAGGGAAATCCCTACATGGATTACATGTGTTGATACGGTTTCCATTCCTTCCACCACGAGCCATTTCTAAATAATGGAATACAATATATTAGTTTATGAATCACAATACATAATTATAAACTTGTAAAACACTTAACATAAATTGAATAGTTTATGATATACTCTATAATCATAAAAATGATTTTTTAGGTGGTATATACTCATAAATCCTTCATAATGGTTTGTAATGAAAATGTGAATTATCCTAAGCATACCCCCCAGCAGTGTTGTAACCACGAGTTTGCAAGGCCCGTTTTCGTGTACCAGGATACCCCGGGACAAGCCAGAAACTCATTGTCAGAGCTTTCACTCCTAGGTACATCTGTTCCAGAGCTGCCTCTACCTGCTCGTATCCAGTCAGGGATGTCTTTTTTGAAATACTCACAAATTCTCTACATTATCAAAATTCTAGCAAGTTATTCTATATTAATCCTGAAAGCCTATCTTATGGTAATGTTCTCTAATCAGAGTTTTTTTTTTCTAAATCTAGATTGCAAGGTTTGTACTATACTTCCTCTAATACCAACTGTAATGCCCCGACCCTAGTTACCCTGATTCGGTGCATTATTACATAACATTGGAATGATATGGGGAATCATGTCCCGAAACACTGATCAATTTATTATATTTTGAAGTACTAGATACATACATAAGTTTTACATTACATCATGAATTAAATAAAAACAACATCATTGTATGACCTTTTGAACACACTCTTATTCCATAGACTATTCTTGTAGGTTAATCGTAACATACTTCTTCTTATCCTGGGAAAAATAAAACATATGAAAGGGGTGAGATCAGATGCTTAGTAAGCATAACAATATAACAGAAACATTCATAAATAAACATAAACATTTAAGAAAATTTATAATACTAAAATAAAATCCTTTTAAACAGAGACTTCAACATAATATGGAAATGATTAATCAAATAATTCCATTTACTTATTCACATGTATATTATACTAGTTGAATAATCACACACAATATCAATAGCCAATTTCATAATGATGGAATGCATAATGCCAGACTCCATAACCACATAGTCAAGGCCTTGTGCCATGAATACAAATAAGATTTTTTCAAGGCCTTGTGCCAAGAAACTTGTTTGTCTCATGGGACCTATCGATGAATCGATGATCTATAATGAGCTCCACCCGACACTTACCATGTCCAACACATTCCTCATATGAAAAGGTTTAAACATAACATAAACATTTATATTAAAACTAGCATAATAAATGTCAATAATTTATCCATAAACGATGAATGGTATAAAAATAAAACATCCATATTCATACATATCACAAAGCCTTCAATATAATATGGAATATTTTTATCACAATAAATCAACTTCAAACAAGTTTAAATGCCATCAGAGGATGTTGACAAAGATGAAATGAAAACTAATTGAATGAAATAACTCTTTCTATTTTGAAATCATTTAAAAGGCACATAATTATAAAAGAAAACATTTATTTTGAAAATATTATTATAATATTTTAAGGGAATCTTATAAGGTGTTATAACGGGAAAAAATATCCGCACCCACTGTATAAGTTAAAAAACATTATTTCCTTAATTTTGTCGAAAATGACATAAATGACCTTGTTTGGAGAACAAATGAAAGATTCTTTTATAGACATATTACAAAAAGTTAAACAATGGTATAAATGACTTTAAACCATAGTCTAGAAAATAGTAAAAATGTTTTAAAATACATTTTTATTAAACAAGGTTGTGGATTATAAAGAGGTCCCAGTAGACACTCATGTGTAGACAACCGTAGATAATAAAGAGATTGTTAAATTTAACCCTTACCTTGTTATTTTCCTTGATAGAGGGTAATTTGAAATCCTTTATAATAGTTAAATAATTTTTATTATATTATAAAAGAACCAAATACATAAATATGATATCATATATGATCTTCTAATATTTCTTTGATAATAATATTTTAGTAGTATCATTATTTTCGGTGTTAACGGATTCATTTTCCATTATAGGTTTTGTTACATAAGTGATGTTTGATATGGATAGGATGTTTTTGATTAATATACAGAATTATATTAAGTTCATAAAAATTATTTTTAATCATAAAATGAAAATTATTCTAGAATGGTTATGTTGGGGAATGAATCTCATCGCGTTCGTGGAGAGAGTAATCTGTAGGTACGCACAAGAGAAAATATCATTAAATTGAAGGTGAAATAATATATTAATTGAATTTTATATAATATATAAAGAATAATTAACATGTTATATTTATTATTTACATAAAATATTTTCATTATTATACCTATCCAGATAATGATGTGTTTGAATAACAAACTACATCACGACGTAGAGACAGTAAGCTGTACGTACAAACGTATTGTGACTTGTCAGTCATAGGATGTATAGAATAATGAATATGGTTGTAACATATTTATAATAACATCATTGTATGTATAAGGTACTGTAGTTATTATTTTGGTATGGAAACAACAAATAAAGAGGATGTGGAAGAAGGAATGAACTTTGAAAGATGTGGTGAAATTATAACATCTTCTTCAGGTGTTTCCTCTTGAGTTAATCAAAAGGGCTCCATAAGTTTGATTTTTGATCAATGTAAGGCCTCTAGGTCGAAGTGGAGATAGTTGGATGGATATTTTGGTAGGTTTTGGCCGAGCCAAATGGATTTGGAGGTATGATTGTTAGAGAAGGGGAAGTACCCTTTTATAAGGGAGGTGGGGGTCACTTTAGGAAAAGTTTGAAATGTTATTTTATTATAAACAAATATTTGGTTTATAATGGATCAAAATGATCCATTTAGTGGATAAAGTATGTATGGGATGAAAAAATTTCATCTAATTGGTTTTAGACAGGTTTAGGTCACCATATTAACCTTATCTTTTTTATTTTACTCTTAGTTAAATAGTTTAAATTTTACCATGTATTCTTGTATTATTATATTATATGGTTAATAATATTACTATAAAATACCAAATAAACCCAAGTGGTTATGTAATGATATATATATTATTATATAATTCCTTTTTCCAAACCTTATATTTTGAGGACTATTATATTATATGATAATATAGTATTTGTTTTAAAAACTCATTTATGTCAATTTGACACTATTAAGTAATTGATTTATGTGGAAGTCATAAAAACATGATTACATTGAAAAAAATTAATTGAATCAACCCTAACAAGTCATATTAAAATATAAAATTAGTTTAATGCATAAAAGGTCTCATTTTAAATTTATTTTCATATTTATAACATCAATTATTTTAACCTTTCAATAAAAAGGTAATTAATGCATTATCATTGTGTCATAAATAAATTTAAGTATTAAATGTCTAAAAATTTTAAATAAAATACCAATATGTAAGAAATCGTTTTATATTTATAATTAATATTTATAGTCGAATTTATCTTATGTTTTTCCATATATTAAAAATGAGTTATTTATTAAACATTGAATTTCACACTTTTAACTCTTCTTTAAATAAAATAATAATAAATATCCTAATCTAATCCAAGTGGACCAAAAAGATAACATTTTATTTTTATGGTTGATTTTGGTCGAAATAATCTTATCCAATAGAATTATGACATGTGTTAGGGTAATTATAATATCATTTTGAACATTAATTTCCCTATATAGTTTTAACCTTGGTAAATAAAAGTTAAAAATTACTATTCAATAAATATTATTTTCATTTTATTTAACAAAATTTTACTTACTAATGTCAACTATGTCTCTTGGATTTTTGAAATTCAACTCACATAAGTGGTAAAATTATGATTTGTTCAAATTTTTAAATGCTTCTAGAAGGTGGGTAAAAGACGGTTAAAAGTTCAATAAAATTTTATATATCTTATATTATTATAAAATGAATCCAATGAATTACATTGAACATATATAAGTATTATGTATCTATTTTTACATAATATAAATTTAAATAAAATAAATAAGTATTTAAATAATATTTCGGCTTTAAACAATAATGTAGTGTTTTTTCACTATGCATAAAAAATTGACGATTTTCAGAAAAACACAAATAATTCACCCGAAGCTAATTTTGATATTATGAATCAAAATAAAAAGTTCATTTTGAAAAAAAAATGTTATAATATTTTAAAAAGTGGGTATTACTATTTATAATGGCTAGTTTGATTGGTTGTGGTGTGTTAATACTCCATGATGCATACAATTCAATCTATTGAATTATTCAGAGGGGAACGTACAATGGAAGATTGGGGTGTTATAGTCAAAACCATGGAGTAAATTTCTCCACAATAAAATATAAGCCAATTAGTTTTCAATATTGAATATAGTGAGGTAGAGTAAAGAAAATATCTATGAACATGAATAATTATACCTTAATATAAATTGATAAATAATGTTAATAATGATAATGAAATGTGGAGAATCATTATAATGCTTAGGTTGTTCATCATTAATATTAAAAGAAAAAATGTGCTTAAGGCATTGAGATGTAAATTTTCTTTTAGAAATATGGGATAATTTTTTTTAGTTTATGTAAGAGTAATAATTATTTGAATCCAAATATATGTTATTTGTATATGTTATATCTAAATATTTTACATTCTCATAGAGCTTTTCCAAGAAATGGTTAAAAATGAGCTGTCATTCAAAAAATGTAAAATGACGCTTAAATTAGTTGAGCTTTTAGATACATTTTTAGATAATCATTTTTATCACAATTTCCTTATATATTCTCCCATCTCTGGATGTATGTGTTTGTTCCACTAGTTAAATTTTATTTGAATGTTCTCATTCTACTACTGCATCTATGGGAACTTCTTGGGAAGAGTTAAAAGGATGTCATATCAATCTGGAAAGAAGACGTATCTCATTCACTCCTAGTTAATTTTCTGAATTAATACTAAAGTCTATAGTGGTGGTTTATATATAATGTCTTTTCTATTTAGGTTTAGTATACATGTGCTACTAAGAATTTATCATGTCGTTTTTATTTATATTGACTACACTTTCTTGAGATATATCATTTATATTCCAAAATTCCTATGAGGAATATATGAATGATTAGATACTCATTATCCCTTTTTGTATAGCCCATGGATCCTTTGTAATATTTAAATTTTCAAATCATAATTCTATTATAATAAAATACTATTTTTATATTTGATTATTAATTGGAATTTTTTTTATATGTTGCATTTTTTTCTTCAGAATATTTTAAATGAAAAAGGCTAGAATCCAAATTTTGATTCATATTTATTCACTATGTATGAATCCTAAATAACCAAGGCTGTCATGCAAAAAACATTCAATACTGAATAAAAAATATTCTTATATATGGCTTGGGAAATATTTTATGAAGTCGTAAAGACCTGAAAATATCATGGACTACCATCTAAATATGTGTTACAGATAGAGAGTATTGTACTGGAACGATGTTAAACTAGAATTTTTAACTAAATACATTCAACTTTTCATCATAGAAATAAAATTATTTTGAAGACAACCATAATGAATTCCCAAAAACAATTCTCAACTATACATATAAGAATATACAGGGATGGAGAGGTTATTTCTAGGGCCAAATGATTATTACAAAAAAGCTAAACAATAATTTAAGTAGATCAAGAATGTTAATGGATTAAGTGCATACCACATTTACAGAAAAAAAATATCTAATAAGAACAATATAGTGAATATACAATTAATTTGAAGAATGAAACTCCACACACTAAGTGATTTACCAAAGTAGTTTCCAGGAAATGAATTGAAATATTTAGTTTAATAAAAATAATGTAGATTTTATCATTGATTTCCCTCAAATTTTATAGAATATAACTCATAGGTAGATAATATAGTAAAAGGTAGAAACAATACACAAAAGTTGAATTGTAATGTAAGAATCCTGAATATAGAAAATCTTATGAGTTGACATGTGATGACTTGCATTGGTTTTAAAACTGAACTGAAATGTCAAAACATAAATAAGACCATGAAATAATTAGACATAATAGGTGATAAAAAAAATGATTCATTGAAAAAAATTCACATGACTAGTCAGTTTAACTCTATAACCCACCAAAAAATTTCAATATTTATCCCCCCTTATTCATAAAAGTGATAGCATTTAGAACACAAAGAAGTGAAAATTGGCATATGAATATCATCTCCTAGTTCATATTATATATGGTATATCATATTCTTTTTCTTTAATTATTATGATATCATGGATTTAGATGTCTCTGAATTTTATTAAATTTCGTAGATCACGTAATGGTCATATTTTTCAATAGAATTTTAAATTTTTTTAAAGTTCCATTTTAGAAAGAGTATTTCTTTTAGAATAGTAATTTTTTTACACTTCGTAAAACTATTTTCAAACATCATTAGAGTAAAGAACAGTGTGGAAGTGTATTTTTTTCCACTTTAGAAGAGTAATATCCTAATATAGAGGAGACAAATAAATTTCAGAAGAGTCATATCCTCTTCTTAGATAAGCTAAAGCCGAAAAATTAAAGGCTAAATGAGATTGAGGATCTCAAGATCAGATTGGAGACTAAATTCACCCGAGCCCAAATGAGGATTCCAAACGATATAATTTCGATCTATTAAGGTAATATTAAATGTTCTATAGTTAGAGTATTGTTCATTGTTGCAAATATTATATTTTTAGATTTCCCCAATGAGTATAATTTTATTGAATTTCCTGACATTTTGTTGTGTTAGGAACCTAAATTCATCCTTATTATACAAGTAATAGATCAAAAATTGTAATACCTTGAAAATAGTAAAAAATAATATTAATGAGTAAAATTTTATGTCTTCCTAAATATATATATTTCTAAGCTCTAAAACATGTTTTTATATGAATTGAATAATTTTTTTCCAAAAAAACAAAAAAAATAAATACACTATGATCAATTACTGACAATTTCACTCTGTATCTGAAAAAACATGAAACATAATATCTGTAATTTAATGTTTAAAAGTAATTCCGAAAATTTATGAAGAATACATGAAAATCAGTAAATAAATATTCAAATTGATACCATGAAATGGTGAATCATGGAGATAAATTGCAATTTTTACAATGAATTATTTCCTTAGAAGAATCAACCTTTTTTTATAAAGGAAGCACATTATTCATATAATCTGTTATACATTGAATTTTATTCGTAGTTTCTTGGAGTTAAAATTTGTAAACATAAATTTAAATGTAGTTAAATATATATTTATTCTCAAGAGAATCTTTTGAATCAGTAAATATGAATCTCATTAAAAAATTTAACATTGTATTTTACTTACATATAAATGCTAATTTTAGATAAACTCTTCTTGTTATCAAAAGAAAGACCTAGTGATCCAATCAAACTATTTTTCATTGTAGAGACTAGACATATATATGGGATTAAATATAGAGGTTTTTAGCTGAAAATAATCAAAATAGATATGTTTATATGTATCTTAAATGAATTTATAGTCAATTTAATAAAATAATTTACGCTGAAATGAAAATTAGCAATGAGTTGATAAAATTTCAGATCAACATAAATAAACCACATATACTGATATAATATATGAACACAGTTAATCCATTATTATAAAACCTAATTCAAAATGGGAAAAACAAAAAATTTCCATTGGTAGAGAGTATTATTGAAAATCATGAATGATGGAAAATATTACACCTAATAGTATACATTCGTAGAACATCCAGTTTATTATATGCAAAAAATCCATCATTAATAGTTTTCTACTCATATGATTCATTGTATAATTAAACCATCAAATACTAATTTGAGATATAATTATGTTTATGATGTATATAATATAAAATATGAAAGTAAAATATAATATATATAATTAAAACTATGTTGAGGAATAGAAAATCCAAAAATTATATAAAAATTTATAAATTGTAAGGGTATTAAATAACACAATTATATGAAAAAGATAAGTGAAAATATTCTCAATTGTGGAAATATTTGAGAAAACTAATCCAAAAATGTAGCTTCAAAAAAATATTAAAAGAGTTCAAGGTAGACCTAAAAGGACACATAATGGAATAATTCCAGATGGACTTGTTCTAAATGTTTTCAACAAAAATATTTTCCTTAATAGAGATAATTGGAGAAAATTGATCAATGTAGTTAAATAAATTATTTATATTGATCACATTTATATTTTTACTGACATAAGGTTCCTTTTCATGGGTGTTTTGTGTAATTTTGGTGATAAATTACAAGAGGCATTGATGTTCGTAGAGGATGAGATAGTTGCAGTTTTTTCTAAGAGCTACTAGTAATTTAATTCCTAATCACATGGACTATAATCATTGAAACAAATTCCATGTATGTTGTCAGGGTGGATAAATTTACATGTATGAATGAGATATCATATGGGTTTTGAATAATAGTATCTATGTTGTTGTGGAATACACTCTCTATCCTAGTTATTCATTATTAGTTATCTATTATGGGGATATGATAATAATTATTATGTTGTCAATCAATCTTATGATATTCTAGTAATAAATAATATATATGTTTTTCCTTTAGGTGTTCACTATTCCACCCTTGATCTTTTATTTTGAAATAAACATTATTTTATTTACACTCTATTTTTATACAGATATCACTTGTATATAATAAATAATATCTAGGCCTATTTGAATCCACCTCAAAATGAAACTGGGTTGGTCACTATATTTGGCATAATTCATAGGCTTTGATTAAAATAAAACATTAGGATGAGATGATTATTGATATGGGAGGGATAGTTGATGATCCTATTAATATCACTATTGATGATAAGAATTCTCTAAGAAGAATCTATGTTGTGATAAGTAGACTGTGGACCCAGAATCAAATAACATAGATGTTTCTCACCTTCAAAATTTATAAAAGAATTTATTTATTGATGAATCAAAGGCTGGTAATGTATTTTTTTACTAAAAGAGATTTATTATAGTCATCGTAATTATAAATAGGAGAAAAAGGTCAATCCAATTAAAATATGGGTCAGACCGGACTCAATTATTTGAACCCACATTAAACACAAAAACATAACTATATCTATTATAAATTATTAAGAATAAACATGGACCAAGATATAGTCAGATCTATACATTTTGAGGGCCAAGCCTCTTTCAAACACATATCTACACAGATAACTACCAAACCACCAATATTATGTCTCATAAATGATTCTTAAAACCCCACTTAAATACTATAAAAAACCCAATAAAAATGAGATAGACATAAATTAGTCACTTCACTACAAATTTATTAGTAGAAAGCCAAAATTATGATACTATATTCAATTTGGATAGATGAAATCATTTGAAGATAGTTTTTAGTCACTTCAAAGCTTTCGTAAACCCTAAAATTACCTACAACTCAACAATTTGTTTCAAACAAAAATCAAAAATCAAAATTAAGTTTGTAGGTCAGATTAAGGCAGTTGAGTGAGGACAGTCGGTGGCATATGGGGTCATCGAGTAGTGACAACAAGGATGACATGAAATGTTCTGAAGGTGGGAGGATGGTGTTGAGGGTTACGGTGGAGAGGGATAGTGGCGTGGGTGGAGGGTGGTGGTTGAGGGCACCTGTGACATAGGTGGAGGGTCCCAGTGGATGGATCTGATGGTGTAGCGAGAGGGCCATAAATAAGGTGAAGGGGGTTGTAGATGAGGCATGATGTGGGGGGTCATCGAGGGAAATTGGGGTTATAGAGGTGGCATGGGGTCAAAAAGCCGGCGATTACATCAATAGAGGGTGTTGTGGTCATGGGTCACCAGAGCAGGTTGGAGTGGATCATACATTAGTGAGTAGAGGTAACTTAGGGTAGGACAGACAATTATTTTAAAAAGTAAAACCAAATAAATAAAATATAAACTATCACTTGTCTTTTAAATTAAAATTACAATAAGTATATATATGAATATTATAAAATTTTCTGAAAATTATAATTTATTGTTTAAAATATAAGATAATATTTCAATATATGAATATTAATTTTTAATAAAATAATATAACTCAATAAATTCTTAGGCTTCTTATTTATTAAATTTATATAATAATTAATTTTTAATATATTTTTATTAGATTTAATTATGTTTATTATATTTAAATAAAATAACTAAATTTTCATATATATATATATAGAGTATTAAACATACATTTAAATATATAAAATATTGTAATGGATAAAATTAATTTTTTTATAAAACATATTTAAATTTTAATTAACTAAACGATAAAAAAAATATAAACACTATATATATTCAGATAAAATTAAAAATTAAAATAAATAAATGGAATATTTCAAATAAGATCATACAAAATGGATACTGGCATTGATTATAAAAGTAATAATATAAAAATATTGGTTTCTCTTAATTAGTAATCGATATAATCATTTTTTTTATTAAATGGTTTATTGTATAAATATTTATTAGTGGTAAAATATTTTTTGGTAGTAATTGTTGCTAAAACATTCATGTGATGGTAAAAAAATTTAGTATTTATATGATAATATAATAGTTTTAATAGTTGGTAAAATATTTCTTGTTATTTAACGATCAATATCAAAAAATATATCTCTTGGAAGAAACAGTTTTTGGTATTTAAAAAAATAACAATAAATATTAACATTTGTTGGAATTTCCCATTTTTACAAAAAAATATATTTTTTATATTAATAAATTTATGTTTGTATAAGTCATATTTTTGTAGTGACTTTGTTTTATTTAATTATTTCGCATATGATGGAAGTCAATCCCAACAACTAATGTCGATGATGATTATGTTGGACCTGAGATAAAACCCTTGTCCCGTATTCAATGGCCATCGCATATTTATGATTCGAGACCCCATTTTGGACTTCTTCCATTATTTCAAAGAAACACACAATGGACTCTTGATATAAAATATTTGATATTTTTATTATATCAGAACTGGGGCTCACCAGAATAGAGAATATAAAACCATCTTAGCACCTATATCCAAAAATATTCATTAATAGAATAAAAAGTATTATAAAGAAATATATGGATTCAACATTGGATTATTAGGATATCATAATAAATCACCTGTTAAATATTTTATAACAAGTTTGAATAAAAAAATAGTTGATCTGATATGCGTTGAGAAAATAATAACCAAATGTGTGTTTATTAAATATTTAAATGTCTTTATAATTTTGTTTTAATGGGTAAAGAACTATAAAATTACCTTGTATTATCATGAAATCACAAAAAAATAATCACCATTTAACTTCTGACATGTAAGAATAGACCTCATGTCATTCTGATGCACTATGTCGTCAAAATTATTGAAAAACAATTATGGTGAAAACTGACTAAAAAATGTCATTTTGTAAAAATATTACAAATGAAGTAAAATTATCATTAAATCATTATAAAAAAAAACCACTATTTAATTTGTGACTAATAATAATGGGTTGTATGTCAATCCTACTCACATTTTTTCTCAAAATGACCAAATAATGTTTTTATTAATTTTAAAAGTAATAAAATATATATCAAAGGTTCAAAATGAATAAATAAACCATATATTATAATTATATCATAGGTATATTATCATATATTAATTTATGAATTTAATAAATTAACTGAATTTCAGTCCATCATGTAGGGTGGTCAGAAAGATTGAAAAAGTGGTTTTATTAGATTTAATTGTCTTTAAAAACATGCTTCAAAGGGTCAGAATGTAGAAAACAACATAAAATTATCATGAAATAATAAGAAAATGACATGTATATAATTTTTGATATACAGGAATAGATTGGACACTTGACACTTGGATTACATGGAATGACAAAAAATGTATTTTATTAATCAAAAAGTAAAATTTGGTTTTCAAAGGGTTAAAACAAATCACGCATGCCCATTTTATAATGAAATCATAGTTAGATTATTTTTAATTAATATTTTAAATGTATGAATAAAATAAAGACCGTTTGAATGTTCATTTTGGCCATAATGAATGAATTTTTTTTTTGATAAATTGAAGTCTATAAAAATGATTGTCAATGGTTTAAAACCTATCAAATGACCTCAGATTTTATTTAAATCAAAAAATAAGGAACTCGAATATTTTTTAAAACATGTATGAATAGTCATCACATCAATTGGATGTGTGGTTTTGCTAGAATTATAAGGAAAACACTTTTATTGGATTAAAATTTATTTAAAAATGAGCGTTCAAAGGGTCAGAGCCTAAGAAACATCATTAAATTATCGTGGAATTTTGGGAAAATATTTACCAAATAATTTTTGACTTATAATATCTAAAATCTCTTCAATTTTACATGCGGCTAGCTTATAATAACCAAATGTTTATTTTTGATGATTGATTAATAAAAAAACACATTAGTGAATCAAAACATAGAAAACCCCCTCATATTGTGTTGAAATCCTGGAATAAAGACTACCATTTCATTTATTACATGTAGTAATTGATTAAATTTCATTTCAATGTACTGTGTGGTTGGATCACACCTCAAATTATCATGAAATTACCATATGATCACCGATTAATATTTCACCGGACTTTTATTCCAACATGTCATAGGTTTTTATATAACTAATAGGGTACTATGTTAAGGCCAATATTTTGGCCATAATTAAGATCTAGAAATTAGGTGTCTAGGTAGATTCTATTTTCTATGTAGTTGAATTCATAGTTTCTCATATATTTAAAGTGGTATTGTTTTGAGGCCAATCATTTGGCAACACTTGAGATCTGGAAGTTTTCCATCATGGTATGCTTTTATTTTCCTTATAGATAAAGTCATAGTTTGTGGCATCTTTAACATGGTACTATATTGAGGTCAATATTTTAGTCACACTAGAGATATGTAAGTTATTCAACGAGGTACATATTTATTTTCCTTATTTTTTATGTTATAGTTTTTTATATATTTAATAAGGTACCATGTTGATTCTAGTATTTCAATCACCAAAATTAAGAAAACACACAATTATAATATTATTTTGGTGATAGTTTTCATGAAAAATATTAATATTGCTAGTATTAATGTCCATAATATTATGTAGGTTAGATATTTATTTTTACAAAGATCAATTATATAAATATACCACCCCTTTCAAACTATATTTGTAAGAAATATTTTATAGGAATACTATAATAGTGAATTATTAAAATAATTTTATAGGAATATTTTTCATTTAAATCGTTAGATGAATAAAAATAGTCATTTTAATGATGGAAAATATTGTACTGATGGTAGAAAAATGATAGAGTTTTAATGAAATTTCCACATGTCAAGGTTTCTCCAAGCTTAATGGAGAAGTCATTAACATCATTACATTAAAAAATAATCCTTATTTTGAGTGAAATATTAATTATAAATCCCATATATTATGGTAATAATGGACACAAACAAGTTATAAGTCATTTAATTACTCAAAAGATACAGAAGAAACTACAAAAACCATTTCCCATTAAAGATGATCCCACTCTGTAAAACAATAGTAATCAACTTGATAGATCCATTTTTATGTATTTATTTTTCAATATATTAATTTATAATGTTTTAGTTTATTAAATAAGGTCTTGTCTAAATTTTATAATAATTTGGATTCAATTTTTTTTCAATCCCAAAAACAATATCTTGGGGTTAATTCAGTTTGATATTATTTGTTCCTGTATGGAAAGGATTTTTACGACATTCTATGATATTGAATGTAGTAAAAACTCATCCAAAATCACATGGTTGGTTAATCTATTATGAAATTTCCCTAACACATTTTGGTCCCTATAAATTCCTCTTGTATATTATTTATTATCTCTCATTTTTAATATGAGTTCACTCTTTGTTACTACGTTAATGAATAAATTTCTTTTTGTTCATTTTGGCTCTCATGTCACATACAATATTTGATTTTTCATTTGATCATGAACGTATTCATGAAACATATTTAATATATTAGTCTTCTTCACATCAATATATTTCTAAAAATAATGTGTTAAAGAGCATAATTATATAGGTTTGATTATATCACAACACTTTATATAGAAAATATCATATTGAAGAAACTTCTACATTGCCTTTGTGTTCTCTACATCTACCTTTATTTAAAAATTAAGGGGCAAATAAAAAAATTATTTAGGAGTGATTGGAATGATGTTATACACTGCATAAAATGTATCATTTAATTTTATAGAACATGGGGATCTGTTATATGATAACTTCACCCTTGAAAACTACAAATCCTAATGTATCGAATTTTATTCACAAAAAAATCTTATAATGGCTTCTGTTGATTGATTGATTGTTTATGTTTATCCGTAGACTGAAAAAGTGTAGAAAATAAGTTTCATTCTCTATTTTATTAATAATTTTTCTTAGAATTGGATGATATGTTTAGTGTTCCAAAAAAATATATTCTTTTTATCGTAAATAATTGTTCTAAGAAAGAGGTATATATGAGAAAACCCAAAAAATTATGCTGACACTTATAATGCCCCACCCACTAATCACCATTCTTTATCTGAATCCAATGGTATCTACTTGGTTGAATAACCTTTGGAAATATTGATAATACATGTAATTCATTGAGGATATCATCAATCCTTGGAATGGGATACCAATATATTATGTCGAGATTTTCAACAATCCTAATATCAATGTACATGTTATATGTACCATATTTCAAAAACACTAATACTGTAGGAATACAACATGGAATCATGCACAGTCTCTAGAGATTCAATCCATCAATTCATCTAATTTTTTTAAACATCTTAAATTATATGGATTACACTGATAAACACATTTAGTTTGATATTATGCACCTTCTTATGGATTTGACTTATATTTCTATTCTTCTAGTTTTTACTTTTTGATTTTTGTCTAGGATTTTTCATAAAAAAATTATACTACTTTTTAAATTATAACTTCATAATTATGAATTCTTATTTATTTTATACTTGTTCATTTTGGTTCTGGATTCTATCTCTTATTTTCTAGTTTCTGACTTCTATTTTTATCTCATATTATTAGATTTTCATATTTTCCTTCCTTTACACTTACTTATATTTATTCCATATGTTAATTCTGTATTCAATTTAACTATTTTATTTTGTCTTAAAAATTTCCTTATATTCATAGATTTTAAAATTTACTACATTATTATGACATATTGTTTTTTTTCTTCTAGATATTTGTGTTTCAAATTTTTTAATGTTGTTTCTAAATTTTTTCTTGTAGTTTCTTATCCTCCCTCCTTACACTTTATCCTTGTATCTTGTAACTTATTGTTTATAACTTAGTATATGGATATATCATTGTTACTTAAACATTTTTTTATATAAGGATTATTATACTATATCTCCACCTCAATCACTATATATTTTTCTACCCCAATGTCTCCCTATTATTCTTATTATGGATTTTAAATTTTTGATTAATTTTTATTTTTATTTTTGTTTTCAAATGTATCTATTGGTATTAGTATTATACATCTATTTATATTTAGGATTCATGATTTGGACTCTAGATATTGAATCTATTTCGATTCTTTTCCTCTCTATTTTGGGTTCAATATATAGGCATTATGTATACAATTTTATTTACTTCTTTTTTTATCTTTCTAATTATAGCTTTCGACTCTCATTCTTATGCTGCTTCTCATGGTTCTTATCCATCTCTATATAACTTTTAATCTTATTATTTTTTCTATTAGAATTTATTATGACTTATAATTATGATTTTATTTATACTTTTACTTATTATTTATCATTTAAATATTATGGTTTCATGATTTTATATATGCTTACATTTCATCTTCTTTTTATTGTTTTGCCTTCTTATTTCGAACTTTGAGTACCATTATCTTACATTTAGGTTCTTGATTTAAATTTTATGATCCCTTATATTTATACTATTAAATATTTATTTAATTACTGATTCTATATACCACTTTATTCTTTGGATTATAACACCTAGATCATGGATCCCGACTTTTAACTTCCTGGTCATGACACATGCATCTTTTTTCCTTACACTTCTAATTTATTTCTTCTGCTCATCCGTTTTTTATTTTATACTTATAATTAACTATATAACTTAGTATTATTGGTTGTTCTACTAATTCTAGTTAATATCTTGGAATTAAATTCAACTTTTTATTATTTATTACATAGACTATTATATTTTTTTGTATTATTTATCCAATGCATGGAAAGCTGATCAAGAATATCACTGAATAACATAGCATTAAAGTAGAATGACTAAAATTATATATCATTTATGAGATCACAAGGAGGGTTAAAGATATAAACCCATGTTATGGGTATCTATTTATTTTATATTTACACTTTTTTTGTCTTTGTGTTACATGCAATACCGAGTTTAAAAGAACTACGATACACTATTAAAATTTAATTATTTAATGTGATAGTTACAACCTAGCCATTAATATTAAAAGTATAAATAAGATTAAATAATTTTTGAAATATATACAAGTATACTACTAAATATAAATTTATTGATACATTATTAGTAAATAATCATTGAATTTTTAGTAAGGGATTTTTAAAAAAAATATGTTTTCACCAAAAATGTGTTTTATTTCGAGTGAATATTAGAATTAATTTATGGAAGTATTAGAAAATTTATTTGAAAAAGTTATTTTCATTTGTATATTTTTCATATCTAAATTATATTTTTAATTTTTTTCTAATTTTCTGAAATGTTTCATTTTTCAGTGAATAGTGAAAAATACCGATTTTTATAAAACTGTCATTTTCATTATATTGAAATTTCCCTGTATAATTTTAATTTATAATAAAGTAACATAAGTAATATTTATTTATATATATTATATTTAATTTAATTTTAATCATCCTTGTACATTCTTTTGGTATATGTTCACTTTTTGGATTAAAATTGAAATTTTTCAAGAAATTAGTTTTTCAATGTGTTTTACAAGATTAATTTGAAATTAAATTCTTCAATTTCTTAACTTGAATTTTTATAAATTTATGAAATATTTTTAATAATTTATTCTTAATTTTTTTAATATTTCTCTTTTAGTTTTGGTTATTATGAATAGTAACTGTAGTAATTTTCTTACAACGATAAGGGTAAATCAGGTAATTTTAGTAAAAAATAAAATGATAAGGAATATTAAATAATCTGAACAATTTCATAAATTTTATTAGATGAGTTATATTCATTCATACATATCCAATTTTTCGTTATATGACATTTTTAATATTTGGAAGTGGTTATGACCATTATAGTATTTTCTTTCATGAAAAGTCAAACATGTCACACTCTTGTTTTTAATAACTATAATATTTCTAATTTGAGGTTTTCCAGAGTAAATGTTACACTATAAACATTATTTTTAAATATAAAATATTTATCTTAATCATGGATGTTTATTTTTAAATTTTAGGTATGAAATATTTTCCTTAAATGTTTACACAACTTTGATGCAATAATTATTAAATTAATGAAAAAATGAAATAAATGATATTAAAAATACGAAAATTATTATAATTTTAGATAGTTTATGTTATAGATGAATTTAATAGATTAAAATTAAATGTAAGAGATGTATTAATATATTTTTACCGGTTTTATATTTTATTTGATGTTATTAAATTCAAGGTAATTAATAGTCTCAAAATTTTCTATAATGTAATTTTATTAAAATAATTTTTTATTAAATTATTTAAAAATCATAAAAATATTAAATAATAAAAAATTGGATAATAAATGGTCTAAAATTTCATCCTTTACTCTTTTATAGGTAATTTGGAAGCCTTTGGTTCTATAATAGTTTTATTATTATTTAATATTTAGAGAAATTCCAAAAGATACCCATACCTCAATTATAAAAGGCCCCATCTTACCTCACTTATTTACCCAATATTAACCCTCCTAGCTTTATAATACCCTAAATATCACTTATAAACTTATTTAGTCACGTTTTAGATGTTTTGGTATTTCCAAAAGTCCAACCCTAGATCCCTTAGAGGAGATCTAAAAAGAGTTGCTTCGAATAAGAGGTAATCACCCAAACCTATCACTTTCAATTTATTCTATTCATTAACTCTTACAAATATATTATATTTATCATAAAATAATAAATTCATCTCCCTAAATATTCATATATTTTATTATGATTATTACTACCCCATTATATAGCCTCTTTCACCTCAAACAGGAAGTAAAATTATCACTCATGCGTATATAAAACTCACCATCTCCACGCACCGATACAATTAATTTTTCAATGCCATATTTTATGGATGGATATTATTATGGATTTAAAGTTTATATTTGAAAATTATAACATAATTATACTTCCAAAATGATAAAATCATATCTATATTTTTACTTTCCAAAACTCTGTGAAACAATAGTGTCACTCGTGCGTACTCATGGACTACGACATCCAATAAGGGATGTGATTTTATTTCATTTAGATTTTAATTTTATGCTAATAAAGATGTATTTTATGAATATATATGTTTTATAATAATTATTTTTTAAATTATTAATAATTAGTTACCTTTACTTCATTCCATCTTGTGAAAAATGAAAATAGTGTTCATGCATACGTACGACCTACCATCTCCATAAACGGTGTAATTTGTTTATATATATACATTTTATAAAGGTCTAAAAATGTGCATATGATGAATATATATGACATTTAAATTATTAATAAAATTATGGAGATAATGTAACTATGATCAATGTTCAAGGACTAAAACTACCAAACACAAACACATGTGAAAAATAAATAAAATGTAACCTAAAATATCGGTTTTAATAACGAATTGATAGAAAATTGTTATAAAATGATATAAGTAAATAATATATAGTATGATATATATTATTATTATTTAATATATTTAATATAAATTTTTATTTACTATAAATTATGATACAATATGTACATAGGAAGTTAGACCGAAGGTTAGGGATTTTCGTCTCATTTTTATTTCGGTGGGACACATGCCTAATACATTACATGTATCTTATATGTGGTGTATATGCTCCCCATGAATTTATATTATGATTATATTCATGAAAATTATGGCATATAAATATCCATATAAATTTATTACTCTCATGACACTTATGATTAAAAAGATACCAATATTTTAATCGTTTATTCCATAATCTCATCATTATTAGGGATTGTTTATATTTATGTCACCGATGAAGAATATTTATTTGAAATTTCCATGATTTATAATTTTTTTTTAAAAAGGTTTTTACCCTTAACATATGAATTTTAAATTATTTTTTACCAATGTTATACTTTTTACAAAATAGTTTTAATGGAATATTTTCTTCCATTTTCCAAATGGGTTACTTTCTGACATTTCTAAAAAAATAAAGGAGGAAAGCATTTTTAATATTATACAACATTAATACATATTCTACCATCTACGTTACTTAATGATTTTAATATTTCTTTTTATATTTATTTTTATTCAAATTTTTTAATTTAAATTTGCACAAATTTTTTGAATGTAAGTTACTTTTAAATTAGAAATCTTATTTACCTGAATAATTATTCTATGTTATCTTTCAAAATAATTTTTCCATATAAGATGATGGTATTTGATAAAAATTAATTTTTTTAGGGACATGATCCATGGATACCATCCTTATTCTTTTTATAGATAGATTATACTTATGATGGACAATCATTAATGAAAACCATTCTGTTTTCCACGAGTTATACTTAGATGAAACTAATTTATTTCCAAATTTATGAGATGATAAATGTTTTATGACATTATGGAACACTTATGTATGATTTTATTTATATGATGGGGGTACCTATATATCCCTCCAATAAATTTGGTAAATATTAATAACTCATGAGGTAAAAATGATACTTGTGAATCAAATTTGATGCTCACAATTTTCTTCATGGATATGGTTTTCATGTCTATATGTTTATGAATAAAATTTGATTTAATGTCAACAATATTATATAGAGACTTGGATTTCATAACCAAAATATCATGAGTGAACCTGGTTTCATGTCCACAAAATTATGTGTTGTCCTGATTTCATTACCTTAACTTAATTAGTGATCTTGTTTCTATTTAAATATTTCCACAGAGTTATAAGTTTATACCATAATAACATGACTTATGTCAGTTTTATTCTCACATTGATTATGTTCATTGATTATTTTATTATTCCTATCATATAAACTACAAATATTTATTCCAGGACTCAAAAATATTGTATATTCTATCTAGGGTATCAAAAATTTTATGATCATTATCTCACACCCTTCTAATAATGTTATGCTTATTTTGTCAATGATATCTCCAAAGTTTACCCTTACGGAACTTCTGATCTCACTATTTCTTATTATTACTTTCCATATGTTTTTAAGAATGGTTTTAGAAATTATTTGTCTACAAAGGGTTATAGTTATGATAAATTTAGTGGGAGATGATTTAGATCCCTTATGATCCAATTGTTTATGTTTTCATGTTTACAAAGGATTAGACTAGTACGATTTTGGAATAGATTAAGATGTTATAAAAAGAATCTTCATATACATAGATGTATTATCTATGTACCAAAATACGGGCTATTATACTTGATATTAGATAAAGGTATATTTATCCTTTGGAAACTAGGATGAAGCATATTTATTAATATCCCTAGAGTTATATATAAAGATAATTCTAAGCAATATATAACATCCTAAAGTTTTATTATTGATCATTAAGTTCCCTAGTTAAACCTAAGGTTTCATAAAAGAATGTTTCATGATTTTGACATCCTTTAAATTATTTTTCCTGATTATGTGGTTTCTAAATATATTTATTGTTTCTCAATGTTTTCTTTTATAGGATGATTCAATGACTGAAACATGAAAGAGTCATGTTAATGTTGAAAGAGGTAGTCTATGGAATGACTATCCTCACGTGTAACCAATTAAAATAATATATGGAATGTGGAACCTTATGACTATTAATAATGATATTTCTAGTAATATGATTAAAAATATTAGAAGTGGTGAGTTTCCCATCACACTTAATAATATATATCAAAGTTTCATATTGACCTTGGAGGAATGAATATGCAACATCATACATGTCGAGAATGTGTGAAGAAGAACATAAAGAAATGTTTCAAATGAATGGGATGGTTATTTGGGTGTGGTAATGAAGGATACAAAATAAGTAATTTAAGAGGAAAAATGAAAATTTATATTAACGTAATGAAAGTTAATATTGGTACCCCTAAGGTATTATCAACAAATGAATGTTTGAAATTTGTAATGTGTGGGAATTATGAATTCGATGTCCTATGGGGAAAGATTGTGTTGATGATCAAAAAGGTTTAATGAGAAATGGTTTTATAATTGATTATTATGAGACCACAAATGATATATTAAATTAATGTGGTATTTATAAATAAAATTATGAGGCTTAATGGTTTATGAATAAATTGGAATGATACAACTATTTATGTATTGGGATTTTAGACTTATCAATGAAATGATGGATTATAATAATTATGAAAGAACTAGGTATTATTTTGCCTGTGTTTTTGTTAAAGGATTTGTAAGAATATATTGAATGGTACTACTCATCGAGAAAAGTGATTTAATACTAAGGTGATCTTTTATTAGAAAATATGATTAAGGATAACTATAAATATTTTTCCACTGTAGGGATAATGAATTTTATTTGGGTTAAAGAGATGATTGATATTGATAAATTAAATTAGATAGTATTGATAACCTTGGAATTGAATAGTGATTTTATGATAATGTGATTTAGGTAATCCTAGATGGATTTTACTGTATTTCGGATTTATTTAATATATTCAATAATATGAAATTTTATTTGAGGAATGAGGATAATATAATTTTTTTAAGCATTCGTGTGTTCATTATGGAAATCCTAATTATTACCTTGTTTTAGGAGAACATATGACCAAGGTGTACACACATTTGGCCTGTGACAACAAGATCTACTTTTTGTGATTAATGTTTAGTTGATTTAGGAATCTTAGTGAATTAATTTCTAAATATTTGGGTTTTGAATTTGGTCTAAAATATATTGGAGAGGTTTTAAGATTATGTATTTAATGATTAAATTAAGTTAAACCATGTAGATTATTGTAGGAGTTTTAGAAATTAAGGTATTTATCCATAATGGATAACTTATGATAACCATTTAGGTTATTATTAATATCTAAAGGTAAGAGTAGAATTTTATCTTTTTTGGATTTTATCAACTATTAGAAATTGATCTTTGTGCATCAGGCATGGAAAATTCTACTAGAATACTCATCATTTGGAGAAAAAGATGAGATTATGGTGGAAATTGATTAAAGGATGAAATTATACATTTAAAGTAAGTATATTTTCTTATTTTAATATTATATATGGTAAAGTAATGCCTAAATTCTAGGAAAATGATGTTCTGAAAAAAATTCCTATTACCTCTATTTTGAGGAATTGAAGGTCTTTTCCACATATGTGGTTTATAGTTTTGTGATTTTCAAATTTCGTAGGACCACTCAATTTATTTTGATTAATGATATTTGGAAATTAATTTTCTTCCATGTTCATATATTAGAATGACACCAATTTTATTTTATTTGGGAACCTGCTATGTGTAATCCCTGATGAATTTCATACTTCCCTTTATATCTTTTAAAAAAAATATTTTAATAACCCATTTTACAATATGTGTATAAAAAATGAATTTTCAAAAGAAAAAATGCTGACTACGGAGAAGAAGTTCAAATTGAAAGGAAGAAATTTATTTATGGGGGAGGGGGATAATTTAATATCTTGATATTTTAGAAATTATGTGTATTTAAATAATTTTATTTCGTTGATGGATTGTGTTTCATTAATCAACGATGTCAAATGAACCATGATACACAATTAAAATATTATTATTTAATGTGATAGTTATAAGCAAATCATTAATTTTTTGGCTATGAATATCATTAAATAATTTTTGAAATGTATATAAATATCCTACTAAATGTAAATTTATTGATAAATTTTTAGTAAATAATAACCCAATTTTTTTTCAATTTATTCTTCAAAAGAATATGCTTTCTCTGAAAAATGAGTTTTATTATTTATGAATAATATAATTAATTTTACTGAATTTTAGAAAATATATTGGAAAAAATGAATTTCATTTTTGGATTCATAATTTCAAATTGTCTGAGGATTTGTTTTTTGAGAATTTTATGAAATGAATAATTTTTCAATGAATAATGAAAGATACCGATTTTATAAAACTATAATTTCATTTATATTAAAAAGTACATATATAACTTGAATGTGATCTAAAATTAACAAAATTAATATTTATTTAGATATTTTCTAATTAACTACATTTTAATCATCGTTATACCATATTTATGTATAATTACATTTTTGGGATTAAAATTTCATTTTTTCCAGAAATATATATTTCATTGGGTTTTATAAGATTAATTTTAAATTAAATTTTTCCACTTATATGAATAGAATATTTAAAAATTTATTAAATGTTTATAATTAGTGGGTTTAAAATTTAAAAATAGTTCACTACTGTTTTTGGTTTTTAAGAATTGTAACTATAGTAATTTTATTACCACAGTAAGGGTAAATCAAGTAATTTATTTTAAAAATAAAATGATATAGACTACTAAATAAACCCAACCCCTTCCTAAATTTTATTTTATGATTTAATTTCCTCCATAATCATCATATTTTCTGTTATGTTAACTTTTTGGTCCATTTGTATGATATTATGACCTTTATAGTATTTTATTCAATAAAAGTCAAACTTGTAATGCTCTTATTTTTAATAACTATAATATTTTTAACATGGGGGTTATCTATAGGTTTTTTCAATGATAAATAATATTTTTAAATAAAAAATATTAATCTTCATCAAGTAAATCTACTGCTTATTTTTATGAAAGATAAAATTACCTTAAATTATTACACAACATTAACGCAATAATTATTCTATTTACTAAAATATCGAATAAATGATATTAAAAATATTAAAAATATTTTATGTTGAGATAATTTATGTGATACATGAATTTTATAGATGAACATGAGATTTTTAGGATGTATAAATTTTTTTTTCAAATTTATATTTTTTTCATAATGTTCATAAATTCAAATTAATGAATAGTGTAAAAATTGATAATAAAAATATTTTATGAAAATAATATTTTATTAAATTATTTAAAATCATAAAAAATATAAATAATGAAAATGGGGTAATATATAGTCTAATTCTTTTCCATATTCATTTATATGCTACATAGAAGTATTTGGATCTAGAATAGTATTATTATAATTTAATATTTTGTGAAATTACAAAAGTGCCCATCACCTCAATTATAAATTCCCCCCTCTTCCCTGACTTCTTCACATAAAATAGGGCCTTATATGTGACACCTACAGATTTTATGAGAATTATTTTGTTTTTAGGTATTATGTTATATGCAACACCAAAGGAATCATTCACTACACACAACATTGTCTTGGCTTTCATTGCACGCTAGAGAAACCTTCCACGATAGCTTGTGTTGTACGCCATACCGAGTTTCACTAAATGACGATATGTTATTAAATTTTTTATAAACTAGTCGTTATGAATAGTAATACCCACTTTTTGAAATTTTATAAATTTTATCTTTTAAAATGTACATTCATTTTTGGATTCGTAATATCGAAATTATATTTGGGTGAATTTTTGGTATTTTTTTGAAAACATTTAATTTTTGATGAATAATGAAAAACACTAAGGTATAGTTTAAAACCAAATTTTTATTTAAATAATTATTTATTTTATTTAAATTTATTTTCATCAAAATATATAAATAATACCTATAAAAGGTCAATGTAATTCATTGGATTCATTTTATAATAATTTTAGATATATAAAAAGTTTGTTGAACTTTTTACTGTCCTTTACCCACCTTCTAGGAGAATTTGAAAATTTACATAAAATGTAAATTTGAAACTTTTGTGAGTTGAATTTAAAAAATATGAAAGACATGGTTAATATCATGGAGTAAAATTTGGTTTAATAAGATAAAATTAATTTTTGGTGAATTGTAACTTTTTACTTTTATTTACCATAGTTAAAAGTAAATAAGGTAATTAATGGTAAAAATGATATTATTATTATTAAACTAACACATGTCCTAATTCTATCAAATAACTGTAATTCGACCACAAACTACCTTAGAAATAAAATATGAACCTCTTTGGTCCACTTGGATTAGATTAGGACACTTATTATTATTTTATTCAAAGAAGAGTGAAAATAGTTAAAATCAATGTTTAATAACTAAAACATTTTTAATATAGGGTTATACATAATATATGTTCGACTATAAATATTCACTATAAATATAAAAATATTTCTTACATAATGATATTTTACTTATAATTTTTAGACATTAAATAATTTAAGTTATTTATGACACAATGATGATGCAGTAATTACATTATTAATAAAATATTAACATAATTGATGTTATAAATACCCAAATAAATGTAATTTGAGACTTTTTATGAAATAAAATAATTTTTTAGGTTAATATAGAATATTAGGGTTAGTTACATGATTTTTTTTCGATGTAATAATGCTGTTATGAATTTAATAAAAACAAAACACCAAATAGTGTCAAAATTGACATAAAAGAGTCTTTAAAAAAAATTATATTATTATTTGTTATTGTATACCTAAAAATCTAAGGATCAGAAAAAAAAATTATATAATAATATATATGACATTAATGATCCACTCGAGGTTCTATTGGAATTTTATAGTAATTTTATTAACCATATAGTGTAAGAATACAAGAAGACATGGTAAAAGTTAAATTATTTAACTTAGAATTAAATCTAAATGATAAGACTAAAATGGTAACCTAAACTCGTCTAAAACCTATTGTTTGAGAGGCGTTCGACCCATCCCCACCCTATCCTCAAAATAAGTCACTTTTGATCCATTATAAACTGAATAATAATTTATTATAAAATAATATTTTATGTTTTTCCTAAGGTGCCCCTCACCCCTCTTATAAAAGGGCACTCCCCCTTCTATCTAATTCACACTCCCAAAGCAATTTGGCTCAGCCAAAACGAGCCCAGATACCCTTTCAGTTATCCTCCCTTCATCTTAGAGGAATTCCTTTAGTCATAAAGCCATCCTATGTAGCTCTTTTGATCAAATCAAAAGGAAGAACCCGTAGAAGTGGTAAATATCTCACCACCTATTTCAAGTTCCATTCTTCTTCCACTTCCTCCTTCTTTGTTGTTTCCATTCTAAATTAATAACTCTAGTATCTTCTATATAATATTATTTTTTTATAAAATTTTCAACCATATTAGTTATTTTATCCTCCCTATGAATGAAAAAGTCACCACAGGTGTGTACGTAAGGCTAACCGTCTCCACGTCGTGGTGTAGTTTGTTATTCAAACATTTCATCATTTGGATGGCTAAGATAATGATTAAAAATGATATAAATAATAAATATAACATTATTATGATTCTTTATATATGATATACCATCCAATTATATACGATTTTAATATCCAAAGAATGATATCATCACTCGTGCGTACGTACGGCCTACCGTCTCCACGATGTGATGCAACTCATTCTAAATGTTCTTCATTGAATAATGATTATATAAATTAATTAAATGAATAAATATGATATATAATAAACTAATAACATTTTTAAATGGGTTATCTATAACTTAAAAAGAGGGATAATAATTTATTCGACAAAATATGCATAAGAACATAAGGCAATGAACAACTGAATAACAAGTAACAACGAAATATTACTAATAAGAAGATAAGAATATGAACATATATGATATGATAACAATGAATATGTTTTTTTAATAAGTCAATGAAATTATTTAAATAATTATACAGGAGGGTCATATACATACGAAGCATATCAGACCTAAGGTATGGAAAATCTCGCAATCTCAATTTTTATCCGAGATTGTTTATACTTCAAAATTTACTAGGGAATATTTATCATCCACATCCATGTTTCATAAATATGTAATTTTATTTCTATCCATATACAATTTTTTAAATTTTATTTTACATATTAGTGAATTTTAGTAAAATATATGAAAGAGATCTTTTCTCGTATTCTATATGAGGTACTTTTTGACTTTTCCGGCAAAAGTACGAGTAGAATGTATTTTTAACTTATAAGACATGAATGGACCTTTATGATTTCATTGAACATTATTTCAATGAAGCTTACTTTACATGTTTTCAAGTTTATTTTTAATTAACTTATTTTAGTTCAAAATTTTATGACATGTTAATAATGGAAAAACAATTTTGAAGTAGAAAGGATATTTTCCTCAAGAATGGGGTTCAAGTGTTTTATCAAAATTATATTCCATCTAAGATAATATAGGGTTCTGTTTCTATACCTATTTTTACATTTAGTTGATTATGTTATGATAGAATTATTTTTATGAAGTCTTTTTATCTTATATGGATTATGTTATGATGTCATGATGTTTAAGAATATCATTTTTATTACATAGGTTATACTATGATATATGATTTATGAGATTTTGGCACACATAATAATGGTTTCATTATGAGATGGGTGGGACCAATATCTCCCTCCAATTCATTGGGTAAGGATTTATTTCTCATGATATAGACATGGATAGAATGACACGTTAATCTGGTTTAGTGATACTGGACTGGAATGCGGAGTGAACTCCGTTCAGAAATGGACTTTGTCCACTATGATAGTCTTGGAAATGAGTCTTGACTAATATGAAATGATTTTCTTAGATTATGTGTGTATGCCACAAAGTTTCAGGTTTTAAGTTATGATTATTGGGATAACATTTCACTACTATGATTTATCCCATGTTATGATATTATGATCTGTTTTCAGGTTATGATTTTAAAAATGTTATGTTCTTATGAATATGATATGATTGATATTTACATGGTTTACCCTTATTGAGCATTTGAGCTCACCCTTTTGTATGTTTTCTTTTCCCCAGGTCAGGAAGGAGGGTATTAAGTAGGATATGCCAAAAGGGACTCTATATATGATGAAATAAACGAGAGACAATGTAGATTCTTTATGATCAGTTGTTTACGTTTCCCAGTTTCTAAAGACAGTATACCTATATGGTCCTATCATGGTTTTGTTATATATTGAAATAATTATGCTACAATTATGATGTAATAACAATGTATGTAAATTATGGGTTGTTATAGTTGGTATTAAAGGAAAGGTATAGTCAACCATTGGATACTAGGATGTAAAAGCCTTAGTAAGAACCCTAAGGATATGTCTAAGCATAGAACATAATATCAGTGTTTTAGAAATTTCCATGAATAACCTATGATAAGACCTTAAGTGTGAAATTTTATTCTTGATTATGTGGTCTTCCTATTATTATTAGTTTATCTCACACTATGCTTAATTGTTTTAGTCAATGGCATGAACTCGAAGGAACCGTGTTAATGCTGAATGTGATGGGCAATGCAATGATTGTCCCCCTAAGTAACCAAATGTTATGGGAGATAGAATGCAAAATCTTATAACCATGCTCACACAAAAATCTCAAGCTATGAATCATACAGGACTTCCAATCAAGCAAAGGAAGGAGAAAATTTCCATTGAATCCTTTATGAGGCAGCGCCCACCATCATTCAGCGGGTCTACTGATCTATTAGTGGCTAAACAATGGATTAGTACCACTGAATAGATATTTTCAATTATTTAATGTTCTGAACATGATAAAGTCATCTTAAGAGTATATTGTTTGGAAGGTGAAGCAGATCAATGGTGTAATCTTATCAAGAATACGAGTCAAAGAGACGAAATTGAGTCCATAGAATGGGACAAGTTCAAGAACATATTTTTCAATAAGTACTTCCCTCTTATTGTTCAAAGAATGATGGAGAAGGAGTTTCTAGAACTAAATCAAAAGGATGATGAATTTGTTGGTACCTACGAAGAAAATTTAACATGACTTGAAAGGTATTCTTCCAGAATTATTATCCAACCTGAGAGTAAGATTGATCGATTCTTTAGTGGCTTATAACCAAGTCTTCTGAGGGCATTATCCATAAGGGAATTCAATACTTATGAGGAAATGTTTTTTATGTGCTCTCAAGGTTGAGATGGAGATTGGAGTAACCCATCAGTAATATGGGTTTGATAAGAAGAGGAAAATGGATTTCTAAGGGAAATCTAAAGACCACACTAAAAAGAAGATGAGTTTACCCTTATTCTCAATGTGTGGAAAGAAACATGGAGGGAATTGTCTTAAAGGGACAAGTAAATGTTTAAAATATGGAAAAGAAGGTCATCAGGCATTTGTATGCCGCAGTGATGGGAAAAATATGTCTAGTGATGTGAACAAGGAAAAGTCTACAAAGAATGCACCTCCTACACTTCAATGTTACAAGTGCAAGGAATTGGGGAATTATGCTAATAAATGCCCTAATCCGATGGTTTTTTATGATGATCGACGTCAAAAAACTTTTAAGGCCATAGACAAAGGAATGTCACATGAAATTTCTATAGGTGATGTGGAGTACGATAATGATGTTGTGAATGGTACACATATCATCCACTCTAAAGTAGAAAATGTTTTATTTGATTCTGGATCAACCCACTCATTTATTTCTGAATAATTTTCCAAGGGTATCACCGTACTACCAGAACAATTAGCGGTTGAGATAGTTGTGACAACTCCTAATGGCACAACGGTTGCATCAAAAGTTTATAATTCTTCTCCAATTGACGTTTGTGGGAAAGTGATTCCAGAAAATCTTGTAATCCTTTCTATAGTGGAATTTGATGTGATTATTGGCATGGATTGCCTTTCCTTATATGGGGTTCATATCGATTTCCAAAGAAGGGAAGTCAAATTTCATATTCCCGATCAATATATGATCATCTATCGATGCAAGGATGAATATAAAATTCAATTGGAAATTTCATACATCTTATGGGTATTGATTCGAATAAATGATGGTTATTTTTCTCAAATGGTTGGAGAGAAACTCACGATTAATAATATGCCCATTTTACAGAAGTCTGATGATGTCTTTCTAGAGGAACATCCAGGTCTTCCACCAAATCGTGAAGTTGATTCTTCAATAGAACTCATACCAGGTGCTACGCCCATTTCAAGGAAACCTTATAGAATGGCCCCAATTGAGTTGCAGGAATTGAAGAAGCAACTCCAAGAGAATCTTGATAAGAGATTCACACACCCTAGTGAATCACCTTGGGGAGCACCTGTTCTATTTGTTATGAATAAATATCAATCAATGAGACTCTTCATTGATTATCGAGAACTTTACAAGATCACTACCATGAACAAATATCCTTCCCATGCATTGATGACTTATTTGACCAACTACACAGAGCTCAATACTTTTTGAAGATTGATCTTCATCCAGGGTATCATCAATTAAGGGTAAAAAGTGAGGATATACCAAAGTCGGATTTCCATACAATGTATGGACACTATGAATTTGTAGTGATTCCATTTGGTCTTACTAATTCCCCAAATTTCTTCATGGATCTATTGAATAGAGTCTTTAGAGACTATCTTGATCAGTTTGTGGTAGTCTTTATAGACGATATTCTTGTCTATTAAAATATAAAGGAAGAACATGAAGATCACTTGATAATTTTATTAAATACCCTATGTAAGAAGAATCTTTATGACAAATTTATAATGTGTGAATTTTGGATTCAAAAAGTTTCATTTTTTGGTCACATTATCTCAAAAGAGGGGATATCTATGGATCCAGAAAAAAAAAAGGTTATCGAAATATGGTCGAGACCAACAACAGTAACTGAGATCCGAAGTTTTATTAGTTTTTCTAGATATTATCTACATTTTGTTAATGATTTTTCACGATTATCTAATCCAGTCACCAGGTTGACTCAAAAAGGTGTTATGTTGGTTTCGATGGAGGAGTGTGAAGAGAATTTCAAGGTGTTAAAAAGAAGGTTATCCAGGGCACCTTTTCTCACACTACCTTGTAGTGGAGAAAGGTTTCTGATCTACAGTGATGAATACAATAAGGGATTGGGGTGTTTTCTCATGCAAAACGATCTGGTGATAGCTTATGCCTCACGACAGTTGAAAATCCATGAGAAAAAATACCCAACTCATGATTTGGAATTAGCTGCGGTAATCTTTGCCTTAATTATTTGGAGGCATTTTCTTTACGGTGAAAAGTGTGATATTTATACTGATCATAAAAGTATAAAGTATATTTTCACAAAAAATGAGATGAATATGCGCCAACAAAGATGGTTGGAGCTGATTAAGGATTATGACTGCTCAATTCATTACCACCTTGGGAGAGAAAACAAGGTGGAAGACACATTAAGTCGACAAGACCATGCTAGCTTATCCATTATGAAGATCAAAAAAGATCCAATATTAAAGTATTTATAAAGGATGGATATTGGAATTAAAATAAAAGGGAAAATCTTATCTTTCTAAAATGAATGTTTATAAATAAATACATGTGATGATTAAAGAGGCACAAAAATAGGATGTAGAGTTACTAATGAAGGTGATAAATGTTCCTGAATTGCACATTGATTGTGATGAAATAATAAGGTTCAGGAATCGAGTTTGTGTTCCTCCCATCCCATAATTAAAGAAGGAAATATTGGATGAAGCTCATAGTTCTTCATTCCCTATTCACCCTAGAAGCACGAAGCTGTATAGGGACATAAAGGAGTACTTTTGGTGGGATGGCATGAAAAGAGATGTTGCTGAATATGTATCTCGGTGCTTGGTTTGTCAGCAAGTTAAAGATGAGAGATGGAAGTCTAAGGGGATGTTACAACCATTACCCTTACCAGAATGGAAATTGGAAAACATCACTATGGACTTTGTCACCAGACTTCCTAAAACATCCAAAGGAAATAATTCTATCTGGGTCATAGTTGATCATTTTATGAAGTCGGAACACTTCATTGCTATTAGATAAGATTTCTCACTTGATAATCTTGAAAAGATATATGTGAAAGAAGTTGTAATATTTCATGGACTACCACTTTCCATTATATCGGATCGGGATCCGAGTTTTACCTCGAAGTTTTGGAAATGTCTTCATCATACTCTAGATACAGAGTTGAGTTTCAGCACTCTTTATCATCAATAGATAGACAGTCAGTCTGAGAGGAAAATTCAAACTCTAGAAGACATGTTGAGAGCTTGCTCAATGGATTTCAAAGGTGGTTGGTATCAAAACATACTTTTGTTGGAATTTTATTATAATAATAGCTTTCACTCAAGTATTTAGATGGATCCTTATGAAGCTATCTATGGAATGAAATGTGGAACTAGAACTTGCTGGGATGATGATGGGGAAAGAAAGCTATTAGGACCTGATATTGTTGATGATATGGCAGAAAAGGTAAGATCTATTCAACAACACATAAGAGCAGCTCAGAGTCAAAAAAAATCTATGCTGACAATCGAAGAAAAGACCTAGAGTTTGAAGTGGGTGATAAAGTGTTCTTATGAATATCTCCATGGAAGAGAGTAAAGAGATTTGGAAAGAAGGGAAAGCTAAGCCCTAGACCTGAATGGCCTAAAGGCCTTCTTTTTTTATTTTATTATGGATAATACCCTTTTTAAGGGTTGAAGGGGAACCCGTACATGACCCGTAAGCCCAAGAAACAAGGCCTGACAAACCCTCAATACATGACCCGAAGGACCATAAGCATACCATGCCCAATACATGACCTGTAGGCCCAACCCACTTGAGCTTCCCCTCCCCTGCTTTCTACATCATTGATCACCTAGCTCCCCTCCTTGCATTGCGGATCGGATAGCATTGCCCCGTACAAAGATGCATGGTGCCTGGTCCCGATGGCGGCTGCCATACCCTCTAATTCTTCCAATCCAGTTAGCTCTGCATCTGGTGTCTACTACTCTTGTTGCTATGATCCTCGTCTGGGGCATGTTCTATGTGAACTAGGCTACTCCATAGTCTACGTGACCCGAAGTCCCTATGGACCGAAGGCCTTTGATGACCCGAAGGCCCTGGAGGCCCGTAGGCCCAAGCCGGTGGCCCGAAGTCCCACCAAATCTCTCTCAAGTTAATGATGTGTTCCATGTATCTCTCCTGAGAAAGTACATACCTGATCCTTCACATGTACTAAGCTCATAAGTTGTACCACTAGAGAAAGATCTTTCTTATGAAGAACATCCAAATGATTCTGGATTGTAGAGAAAAACTTCTACAAAACAAGACCACATTATTTGTTAATGTTTTATGGAGGAACCCCCAATTAGAAGAAGCTACAGGGGAACTTGAGGATTTGACGAGGGAGATGTATCCCCATCTGTTTGTTACATAGTGACGAATTTCAAGGGAGAAATTCTTTTTAAGGGGAGTTGAATGTAACACCATAATATTTTATGTGAAATATTTTGTTTTTATGTATTATGTTATACGCAACACCAAAGTAATCTTTCACTAAAAACAACACTGTCCTGTCTTGAGTTTCACATATGAGCAACCTTCCTCGATAACTTGCGTTGTACGCAATACTGAGTTTCACTAAACGATGATATGTTATTAAAATATTATATAAACTAGCCGTTATGAATAGTAATACCCACATTTTGAAATTTTATAAATTTTATCATTTAAAATGTACTTCATTTTTGGATTCGGAATATTTAAATTATCTTAGGGTGAATTTTTTGTATTTTTCTGAAAACAATCAGTTTTTTATGAATAGTGAAAAACACAGAGTTATAGTTTAAAACCGATTTTTTATTCAAATAAATAAATATTTTATTTAAATTTTTTAATGTAAAAATAGATACATAATACCTATATATGATCAAGGTAATTCATTGGAGTCATTTTATAATAATTTTAGAAATACATAAATTTTATTGAACTTTGTACCGACTTTTACCCACCTCCTAAGAGAATTTGAAAATTTATATAAAACATAATTTTACAGAATCTGTGAGTTGAATTTAAAAATTCCAAGAGACACAGTTAAAATCAAGAAGTAAAATGTGGTTCAATATGATAAAAATAATTTTTGGTGAATAGTAACTTTTTACATTTATTTACCACGGTTAAAAGTAAATAGGGTAATTAAGGGTAAAAATGATATTATTATTACCCTAAGACATGTCTTAAATCTATTAGATAAGTATAATTCGACCAAAAACATCCTTAGGAATAAAATATGAACCTCTTTGGTCTACTTGGATTAGATTAGGACACTTATTATTATTTTATTCAAAGAAGAGTTAAAAGAGTTAAAATCAATGTTTAATAACTAAAACATTTTCAATATAGGGTTATACATAAGATAAATTTGACTATATATATTCATTAGAAAGATAAAACGATTTCATAAAAAAATGATATTTTATTTATAATTTTTAGACATTAAATAATTTATGTTATTTATGACACAATGATGATGCCGTAATTACCTTATTAATAAAATATTAACATAATTGATGTTATAAATACCCGAATAAATGTAATTTGAGAATTTTTATGAATTAAAATAAGTTTATAAGTTAATATGACATAATAGGTTTAGTTATATGAACTGTTTTCAATGTAATAATACTGTTATGAATTTAAAAAAAAACAAAATACAAAACAGTTTCAAAAATTGACATAAAATAGTTTTTAAAACAAATATTATATTATTAATTGTTATTCAATTCCTAAAAATATAAGGTTCTGAAAAAATAATTATATAATAATATATATGTAATTAATTAACCAATTGGGGTTATATTGTAATTTTATTGTATGTTTTTAACCATATAGTGTAAAAATACAAGAAGACACGGTAAAAGATAAATTATTTAACTAATAATTAAATCTAAATGATAAGAATAAAATAGTACCATAAACTTTTCTAAAACCTATTGGTTGAGAGGATTTGGTCCCATCCCAACCCTAGACTTGAAATAAGACACTTTGGATCCATTATAAACTGAATATGAATTTATAATAAAATAATATTTTATGTTTTTCCTAAGGTGCCCCTCACCCCTCTTATAAAAGGGAACTCCCCCTTCTCTCTAATTCACACTTACAAAGCCATTTGGATCGTCCAAAACCTACCCAAATACCCTGTCAACTGTCCTCACTTCATCCTAGAGTCCTTCATTTAGTCATAATGCCAACCTATGTATCCCTTTTGATAAAATCAAAAGGAAGAACCCGTAGAATAGGTAAATATCTCACCAGCTATTTCAAGTTCCTTTCTTCTTCCACTTCCCCTTTCTTTGTTGATTCCATTATAAAATAATAACTCCAATATATTATATATACTATGATGTTATTATAAATGGTACACCATTATTAGTTATTTTATCCATCCTATGAATGAAAAAGTCACCACACGTGCATATGTACGGCATACCATCTCCACGTCGTCGTGTAGTTGGTTATTCAAATATTTCCTCATTTGGATGGGTATGATAATGAGTATAAATGATAAAAATAATAAATTTAACATTATTATGATTCTTTATATATGATATACCATCAAATTATATATTATTTTAATATCAAAAGAATGATATCATCTCTCGTGCGTACATACGGCCTACCATCTCCACGATGTGATGTGACTTGTTCAACATGATCTTCATTGAATAATGATTATATAAATTAATTGAATTAATAAATATGATATATATTACACTAATACCATTTTTTAAATGAGGTTTCTAAAACCTAAAAAGAGGAATATGAATTTATTCGACAAAACATGCATAAGAACTTAAAGCAATAAACACCCGAATAACAAGTAGCAAAGAAATATCACTAATAAGAAGATAAGAATATGACCATATATGATATTATAACAATGAATATGATTCTGTAATAAGTAAATGACATTATTTAAATAATTATACATGAGTTTTGGATACGTACGAAGCATATCAGACCTAAGGTAAGGGAAAATCTCGCAATCTTAATTTTTATTTATGATTGTTTATACTTCGGAATTTACTGGGGCATATTTATCATCTACATCCATGTTTCCTCAATATGTAATATTATTTATATCCTCATACAATTGATTAAATCCAATTTTACCTATTGGTGAATTTTAGTAAGAGATATGAAAGAAATCTTTTGTCATATTCAGTACGAGATACTTTTTGACTTTTCCAGGAAAAGTACGAGAAGAATGATTTTTTAACTTATACAGCATGAATGAACTTTTATGATTTCATAGATCATTATTTACAGGAAGCTTCCTTTACAGTTTTTCAAATTTATTTTTAATTAACATCTTTTAGTTTAAAATTGTATGAAATGTTATGAAATGAAAAATGTTTTTGAAGTATAAAGGATATTTTCCTCATGAATGGAGTTCAAGTGTTTTATGAAAATTATTTTCCATCTAATATAATATAGGGTTCTGTTTGTATCCATATTTTTACATTTAATTGATTATGTTATGACCGAATTATATTTATGAAGTCCTTTTATATTATAAGGATTATGTTATGATGACATGATGTTTAAGAATCCCATTTTTTTACATGGGTTATGCTATAATATAGGATTTATGATTTTGTGGAACACATAAGAATGGTTTCATTATGAGATGGGTGGGACCTATATATCCCACCAATGAATTGGGTAAAGATTCAATCTCATGAGATAGACATGGCTGGAATGAAAAGTTAATCTGGTTTAGTGATACAGGACTTGAACGAGGAGTGAACTCGGTTCACAAATGGACATTGTCTGCTATGATAGTATTTGCAACGACTCTTGCCTAATATGAAATGTTTTTCTAAGATTATGTTGGTATGACACAATGTTTCATGTTTTATTGTATGATTATTGGGATTTCATTTCACTACTATGATTTATCCTATGTTATGATATTATGATCTCTTTTGCGAGTTAAGATTTTCAAAATTTAATGTTCTTATGAATATGATATGATTGATATTTCCTTTGATTACCCTTTCTGAGCATTTGAGCTCACTCTTTTGTATGTTTTCCTTTCCCCAGGTCAGGAAGAAGGGTATTAAGAAGGATATTCTAAAAGGGACTCTATATATGATTAAATAAATGGGATAGAACTTAGATGCTTTATGAACCAGTGGTTTATGTTTCCCAGTTTCTAAAGACACTATACCTATATGGTCCTATCATGGTTATGTTATATGTTGTAATAAGTATGCTTCAATTCTGAAGTAATAACAATGTTTATAAAGTATGGGTCGTTATATTATAGCTCACCCATACCCAGAAAAAATATATTATAAACATCCTTATTCACATTTTAAATGTTTTGGTATTTCCAAAAGGCTAATCCTAGAGCCCTCTATAGGATATCTAACAGGGTCATTTTGAAGAAGAGGTTATCTCCCTACATGATAACTTTATTTTTCTATGCTTATTTACCTACTTATAATGAATGATATTTATCATAAAATAATAAATTTAGTATAATAAATATTATGAATTTTTCTTATTATTTTTAAATACCATTATAAACCCAATTTCCTATCAAATAATAATTGAATGTTTCACTCATGCTTACGCATGACTTACCATCTCCCCGTAGTGAAACAATACATTTTTTATCACCGTATTTTATAGGTGGTTATTATGATGGGTTTAATGTATAAATATAATATTGATAACATTATTATAATTCTTAAATGATAATATCATATCTACATTCTTACGTTCCAAACTATTGGGAAATGAAAATGTCGCTCATGCGTATGTGTGGAATACCACCTCCGTGAAGTGATCTGATTCATTTTTCATTTATATTTTACATGGATTGTAATAAGTATGGATTTTATGAATATATATTATTTATAATTATTTCTCAAGAGATATTGAATTTTTATTTACCATTCTTTAGTTCCATCTATCAAAAAATTAATATAGTGGTCTTGCAAACGATCGACCTACCATATCCATGAACGATGTAATTCACTTTTCTATCTCTATGTTTTATAAATGACTATAAACATGTATATAATGAATATATATGATATTTATATAATTATTTTAATTTTTGATTTCATGTAACCATGATAAAAGTAAATGTACCAAAACTACCAAACTAAGATATACCAGAGAAAGAAACCAGATATCACCCAAAACAGTGATTTTAATAAATCATTGATAACAACGGGGTGACAAAAGGATATATGTAAATCATATATATCATGATATATATGATTATTATTCATTATTATATTTATTATAAATCTATCTAATATAGAGTAGGTATGAATTTGTACAAAGGAAGTCATACCTAAGGTAAGATATTTTCATCTCTCTTTTATTTCCATGGGACACATGCCTAATATGTTACTTATTTAAATTGTGTATTGTATATAAATACCATTAATGTATTTTATGATTATAATTATAAAACTCATGGGATATAAATATCCATATAATTTATTTCTTTCATGATACTATAATTCTAAAGTTACCATAGTGGTAAGGGTATATTTCGCAATCATTCATTATTCGGGATTGTTTATGTTTAAATCTCCATAGGAAAATATTTATCTTCTATGTAAGTTATTTATAAAAATGTTTTCAATAATATTTTTACAATTATTCTATGAATATTTAATATAATTCTAACCAATTTTTCACATTTTACAAAATAGTTTGAAAGGAATATTTTTGTCATTTTCCAAATGAGGTACTTTGTGACATTTTCAAAAAAAAATTCAAATGGAATGTTTTTTTAATTATATATAATGAGTATATTTTTCATTCATTAGGACACCTTAATTATTTTAATAATCATTTAAATGATTACATATTTATTTCCATATAAATATTTTTCATTTATAACTTTTCATATTTTTTTAAGTGATTTTAAATAGGAAAGGATGTTTACCTCATGAATTATTCTAAGTGACCATTTAAAACATCATTTCCATCTATACAGACATGATTTGATGATACATAATATTTAATGGGGAACTAATCCACGGATACCATCCTTATTACATTTTTTTGGGTTCTTGTGTATGATTAAAAGAAGTTAACGAAACATGTTCCCTTTTCTAAGGGTTATACTTTGATGAAATTTGATTCCATTAATGGGTTATAAGAATATAAATCATTTATGATCTTATGGAACACATATTTATGATTTTATTTAGGTGATTAGTGGGGCATACATCTACCTCCAATGAATTTGGTAAATATGAACAACTCATTGGATAAAAATTTTATCTGTGAACCTGATTTCAAATTTAAAATTTTATGTAGGGATTTGGTTTTCATATCTTTAAGTTTATATTCAGAATTGAATTTCATGTCGATAAGTTTTGGCATGTACCTGGATATTTTTCATAAAACCATGATTGGACTTGGTTTCAGGATTGTAAATTTATTTAACGGGATAATTTCTTAACCTTAACTTAATTAGTGAATCTATTTTTTTTATAAATGTTTTAAAATGTATAACTTTATACCATTGTTACATGTGTTATGTTAATTTTATGCTCTCATGGAATATTTTATTTGATTATTATATTATTCAGGTTTAATGAAATTCCAAAATTTATTCAATGAATCAAGCTTATGATCAATGATATGTATAGTATATATTTTAAATGTTAATATTGTGTTCTCATACACTTATGTTCATGGTATGATTATGTGTTCATTGATATATCTTTTTTTCCTGTACTAAGAATGTAAGATCACCCTTTATTATGTTTCCTTTCTCAATGTTGTTAAGAATGATTTTATAAATGATGTATCAAATAAGGGTTCTAGTTATTAAGAACATGGTTGGAGGTGATATTTATAATTTATGAACCAATTTTTTATATGACCAAGTTTCCAAATGCATTTGACCTATACTGTTCTTGTGTAGATAGAAATGTTATGTAATTAATATTAATCAACTTAGAAGTAATATTTACGTATGAAAATTACGGACCATTACAAAAAATAGTGTCAAATAAAAACACTATATTGATAGTAGTAGAATAGAACATTCCAAAAGAATATAAAATATGAAAATGAGGCATATAACCAAGGAATATTCTAACTGAGGCCAAATCTGAATTTTATTATCATCTTGGTTGTGACTAACAATAATATCTACATACCCCACCCTTTGATGCACGTTTTTGATGAATTCCAAATCTAATAACATTTTACTGTTTTTTCATACACATTATACATTGGATTAATATGAGACTACAAGCTATTAAAATATAATTATTTTATGATTTCCGGACAATAGATGGGTTTTCTAAGTTTTTACCCTTTGACACTTGTTTTTTTGACATCTAAATGAATAAAATGCACATTTTTTCATTCATAGATAACTATATGTTGGATTTCTATGTAGTCCATTTTAAATTTCACTAATTAAACAAAAGAGTTTTTAATTTTTTTTTAATGAGAATACAAATTTCATTACTATGTTTTAACCCTTTTATATATGTTTTAAAAAAAAATTAAAAACCTTCTTTTTGTGTATTTTGATAACATCTCTTATCTGATTGACATGCAGTTTTTGAAATGTAATTGAATTAAAATGATCCATTTTTTATTCTGAGTAAAATGAATGTAATATTTATGTGAGGTATATTCATATATGTCAAAAATAATATAGCTTTCATTGTCCTATATTTTTACAATAAACCACGATCAATAGTTAATGATTCTTTTTCAGTCATTCAAACCAGACTGCAAGTTGGATTGATATGCGGTCTATTTAAACATATCAAAAATTATTCAAAAAACAATTTTTTATTATTTAATGAAAATAAATCACATATATGTTTTTACCATTTAAAATGTGTTTTTCATGAATTAAATATAATAATTTTTTTGATTATTCTCACCACCCAACTTGTCAGATTGACATGCCATTTATTCCCACAAGTTATGATTTATCTGATTGCTGTGTTGGTCTATTCTTATATGTCATAAAATAAATGTATAAATATTTTCATATGACTTCATTAAAATATAGAGTTCTTTTCCATGTTTGACATATTTTCATTCATTTTTTTATTTTTAAATAAATAAAAATGAAGTTTTGGTCATTCTATGAAAACTAAAAGCCAGACTGAATTGAGAAATATTTATACATATCACAAATTAAACAGTGATAATTTGATTGTTATTTCATGAAAATATATGGTTTATTAATACTATTTGGTCATTAGAAACACGTTTTTAATGATTTTTAAATCTAATCTACTACCTCTTCAGTCATTCTGACCATAAAATATAGAGGATTGACATTTTGTGTATTTTTATATTTTATAGATTAATAAATTACCGTTGTCTAAAGATTTCATTAAAATCCATGATTGTTTGGTTCTTTGGGTCTATTGAATAAATATTTTTTTCGTAAATCAAAAAAATACACTTTTGATCATTCTAAGAAGGCTCAAGTTGGATTCAAATACGGAATATTCAAACATGTGATTAATTAATCAATGATTATTTTCCCGAAGTTTCACAAACATATAAGGTAATTCTCTTGTTTTTGAGAATATAAACTCTTTTTTAACATTTTTATTATAAAAATGTTTTTTGATCAATCTAAACACAAAATACATCATAATGAAATATAGTCTGTTCCCATAAGTCGCAAATTAAATGGTGGATATTTATCTGTGATTTCATGATAATAAAGTGTTGTTTATCATGTATTAACCCTTTTATCATGTTTTTAAATACATACATGTATCAAATTATTCAATAAAATTATTAAAATTATTTAAAATTCATATGAGTTAATTCAGTTTTGAAACATATGTGCATATTTTTTAACTTTTAAATATGTAAATCAATCTTTTGATTCTTTCGAGAAAATTGTTTTTCATATTGATGTGTGGTCTTTTTCAATGCATATCAAACTAAAGATTGATTATGTTTATAGAATTTAATGACAACATGAGGTTATTTTCTATGTGTTTAACATTTGATTCATGTTTTTAATGACTTAATAATTTAATAAAATAGCTTTTTTGTTCATTCCGAAAACACGCATGTCAGATTGTCATGTGTTCTATTCATACATGACTAAACCCCATTATGAAATATAGAAAATAGGTTGAACAATTAATGGTGAAATTGAAATAATTTTATAGAAATAAATTTAGAATGAAATTTTGAAAACAAATATAATATTAAATTTATAATTATGAATACTAATAATGTTTCAAGTAATGTAATTTGGGTGTTGGAAGAGTTGGGGTGTCACTAATGTGGATTGAGTTCTTATCTCGATGTAATTTATATTCCATTGAGTGAAAATTTATTCAGAATGGGTTGAATAATCATTATCTAGAGGTCCTCAATAGGGGTGATCTAAGGTATTATTCTTATGTTCTTACTTTTGGTTATAGTTGGAAGATGGACTACATGAGGTGATGGGGTGTTTTTTGGGAAGTTCTGTAAGTTTTGGTGTTGGAATTGGGACTAGTAAATACATGTTAAGTTTGTTTAGGAAGAGGGTGTTTTTATTGGTTTATGGTTTGAAATATTGATAAAACACTTCCAACCACACCATATATTAGATTTATGTGTGGCCTATTCATACATGTCCCAAAATAATTGAATATTGTTGTGTAACAATTTCATGAAAATATGAATTCATTTTGAATATGGCACTGGTTTGATTAACCTGTGTTATATCCCAACTTGTCCAAAATTAATCAACAATAATTATACTATGATTTAATGAAAATCTTATTATTTTTATAGGATTTACCCTTTGATTAACCTTTTTTAATTTTTAATCATTTAAAATGAATTTCTAGTTACTCTGAGAAAACTAAAAGTTAGATTAAGTTGTATACATGTTATAAAGTAAACAATGTTATTTGTATGCTGATTTCACGAAAATACAATGTTATTTTCAAGATTCTAAATTTTAATGCATGTATTTAATGAAATTTAAATTTAATAAAACTTATTTAATGTTATTATGATCACGTTGTCAATTTTATTGACGTGATGTTTATTCATGTATGACCCAAAATAATCAAAGACTATTCTCGTATGGTTTGAAAATAATAAAATGTCACTTTCTATGTGTTTTTCCTTTGAAAAATGTTTTTTTATTTTCAATCAATATAAATGAACTATTTGTCATTCTGATCAAATCCTATGCTGAAGAGACCTGTAATCTATTGATAAATGTCCCAAATTAAAATAAAGTTTTCTTATGATTTACAGACAATATGAGGTTGTTTTCTATGTTTTGAAAATTTTCCACCACATGTTATTAAGACTTTTAAATCTACAAAATGGCTTTTCACACATTTTTTCGACATTCTTCTCATAAATGTCACAAATTAAAAATTTATCAACGAAAATTGTCATTTTTTCATGAATATTTGAGATACATTACTAGATTTTGACCATTTTATGCACATTTTTATTTACTTATATGTCTATAAAAATGAACTATTAATCATTATAAATAAATTCAATTTTAATTGATGTATAGTTAATTAATAATTTTAAAAATGAATCGATCGATGTTATCAATTAATTTAAGGACATTCCTAGTTTTTTATTAGTTTTGACCATTTAAAAGTTTCTTTAAATGAATTTTTAATCTAATAAAACCATATTTTTAGTAATTCCATGAACACCCCAAATTATTTTGATGAAATTCATCTATAATCATTACCTTATGATTTTATGAGAGTCAATTTTTTTACTAACCAGGTCTTCAACATTTAACCTATGTTATTAATGAATTAAATCTAATAAATGTTTTTTGTTACTCCGACCATAGCACACATTGGATTGATGAGACATCAAATTTTTTGAAAAACATTTTCCTATGATTTTATGATATTTCTTGTTCATTTTTTAGGTTTTTACGCTTTAGTGATTCTTTTTTTTACTATAAAATTCATTAAACACACATTTTTCAATTCTGAGTAAATTATTTTCTAATTGATATTCAATCTATTCTTATTTGTCACAAATTAGATAGAGGTCATTTACATGTTATTTCAGGATAATTCGAGGACTAATAGGTTTTGGAAACTTTATAAACTTTTCTAAAGAAAAAAATACTTGTTTTATTAACGATTGGTCTATGTATATATGTTAAAAATTAATAAGATATCATTGTTTTATGATGTCATGATTATATGATCTTTTTATCTAGGTTTTGACCTCTTCCAACATGGTTTTTTGACTTTTTAAATCAATAAAAATGATCTTTTAGTAATTCTAAAAAACCACAGGTCAAAATAATATCTGATATATTATTACATACCACAAAATCAATGGTGGTCATTTTTATGTAATTTCACTACAACAGGAGATTTATTTTTAAATACTCTTAATCTTATAAAAATTTCTTTTTTAGAATTTTTTTCCACACTACATGGTTCATATATGTGAGATATATTTTCACATGTCAAGAATTAATCAAAAATATTTGTCCTATAATTTCATGATAATATGATATCATTTTTTAAGTTTTGACCCTTTAACAAATGTTTTTTTAACATTTCAATCAATATAAAAGTACATTTTTTCATTCAAAAAAATGAATGTCGAATTGATATGTTGTGTATTCCTAAATTTCAAAAATTTATTTCTTAATTGTGTACTAAAATTTCATGAAAATCCATGGTCGTTTTTCTAGATTTTGACTGTATAACAAATTTTTTATAAATTTTTTTACTGCAGAACTATTTTTCTTCTATCATAAAGACTAAATGGTACATCATAATGAAATTTATTCTATTCCCAAATTTTAGAAACTAAAAACTTATTGGTATCGTACAATTTCATGACAAGCCAAGGTCATTTTGTTGTATTTCAACCATATATATTATTTTTTATTTTTTTCTATAGAAATAATTTTTTAATATTATAAGTACATTGTTCATTTAAATTACATGTGGTGTTGTTTAATCATGTCAGAATTTAAGTGATTATTTTTATTCTGTTATTTCATAAAAATTTTATTTTTTGGTCTCTACATTTTAGAGCACATTTTTCATGACTTTTAAATCATTAAAAACATACCATCAGTTATTACAGCCTCACTAAATGTCATATTGATGGAAAACCTATTCATACATGTCAAAAATTTATCATCAATCATTGTTATATTGTTTCCTGATAATATAGGATCATTTTCCATTTTTTGACTTTAAAATCCATAAAAACACACTTATGATCTTTTTGAGATAACCACATGTCAGATTGATGTCCAGTTTGTTCCCACATTCCAAAAATATAATAGAGATCATTATCTTATGGTTTTATAATAATAAAAAATTTTCTACATATTGACACTTTGTAACACATTTTTAATGACTTAAATATTTAAAAACTAATATTTCGATCTTTTGACCACACTACCTCAAAGAATGACTTGAGATCTATCTATACATGTCAAAATTGATCATCTATTGTTATACAAGGATTTAATAACAATATGAGGTTTTTTATAAGTTTTCACAATTTGAAAAATGTTTTATTACATAAATCAATAAAAACTATCTTTTGGTCATTTTGAGAAAATAACATGTCGGATTGACATGTGGTTTTCTCCAACATCTCAAAAATTTAATGCTAATTGTATTATTATAATTTCTAAAAGATCTTATATTTTTATAGGTTTTGTGATGTACATTTTTAAATAATTTTAAATATAGTGAAATAGATTTTTGTCCATTCCAAACACACCGCATGTCGGATTGATGTGTGGTATCATTTTATATGTTAAAAATTAATTAAAGATAATTTTTTATGATTTCATAATAATATGAGCCCTTTTTATACTTTGTGACAAGTTTTTTGACTTTTAAATTAATAAAAATTCCCTTTCGGTCATTATGAAAAAGAAGAAGCTGGATTGATGTGATTATGATTACCAATAGTTGAACAATTAAACATACATTTTTTTCCTAAGATTATAAAGTCTATTTGTGGTTGTTTTCTGGGTTTAGACTCTTTGACACACACTTTAAAATACTTTTATATCTAAAAAATTTATTTTCGGTCATTTTGGCTACACCCAATATTGGATTGACACATTAACTATTAATATATGTTAGAAATTAATCAAAAATAATTTTTTGATGATTTCATAGAAATACTAGATAATTTACATTGTTTTAGAAAATAGACGCATGCTTTTTTTAACTTTTATATCAATAAATATGCACTATTGGTCATTCTGAGTAACCCGCATGTTGGAATGATGTGAAATTTTTTTACATTTTTAAAATAAACAAAAGTCATTGTCCTAAAATTTCATGATTATAAATATTTATTTTATAGATTTTGATGCTTTTCCACACAATTTTAATTTACATAAATCTGAAAAGACTCATTTTTTGTCATTTCGACCACACCACAAGTCAGATTGACATGGGGTCTATTTGTACATGTCATAAATTTATCGAAAATAAATTTAATGTGATTTAATGACAACCTTATGTTTGTTTCTATTTTATTATGATTTAACATATGTTTTTAATGACTTTAATATAATAAAATTGTTTTTTACTATTACAACCACACTATGTCTCAGATTGATGAGTTGTTTGTTCTGAAATTTTATTGTTTATGTTATTGTTGTGAAGTCTATTCCTATGTGAAAAAATTAATGAAAAATAATTATCTTATGATTTCATGACCATTCGAGGTCATTTTCTAGGTTTTCATCCTTTGATGCTCATTTTTTGACTTTTAAATAAATAAAATCACACTATTGGCCATTTTGAGAAAAAAATATTAGTCTGGTGTGTGGTCTAGACCTATTTTTACTTGTTTAATATTAAATTATTTTTGTTTTTTATGAATTCCTGGAAATTTAATGTAATTTTATAGGTTTTTGAAATTGGTCACATGTTATGAATGTGTGTTAAAACTAATAAATCTATTTTTTGAGTCATTCCAATTACACCACATGATAGGTTGTTATGTAGTCTATTAGTACATTCCATAAATTTATAAATAATCAGTGTATTATGATTTAATGAGAATATCAAGCCATTTTTGGATTTTAAACTATTGATGTATGCTTTTTTGATAATTAAATCAATAAAATACAGTTTTGGTTATTCTATAAAACCACAAGTCAGATTCGTAGGTAGTCTATTCAGACACGTGAAAATTAAATGTTGTGTTTTCATCATGAAATTTTATGGAATTCTGGGGTGTTTTTGATTTTTGACTATATAAAATATTTTTGATCGTTTTTTTGATTAAATATATATTTCTGATCATTCTTATAACACAATACATCGGGATGATGTGCAGTCTATTCACATATGTCACATATTTAATACCATTTGTTTTTCTTTTTTTCTTGACAATATATTGGTTATTCCTAGTGTTTGACTCTTTGAATAATTTTGGACTTTTAATTTCATAAAAACACACTTGATCATTCCATGAAATCTATATATCATATTAATGTGAAGTCTATTCGAACATGTTTCAAAATAAATTGATCTCTTGATCATGCAATTTACTGAAAATATGAGGTTTTTTCTATAGTTTGATACATTAAATCCCATCTTTAAAGACAAAAATCTAATAATTTTTTTGGTCATTCCAACCCACACCTCACATTAAGTTAAGGTGTTGTCAACTGATACATGTCAAAAATTGATCACTATTTTTTATTCTTATTATCTCATAAAAACTGAATGTTTGTATGGTTTTTGACTATTGGATGCAGGTTGACTAACATAAATTATTATAAACACAATTTTCAGTGTCCAAGATAACCAAAATTCATACTATAATGTGATCTACTTCCACATTTCACAAATTAAACAATGATTTTGTTCTTATGATTTCATAGGAATATGAATCCATGTATTAGGGTTTTATTATTTTAGGAAAGTATTTAAAGAAAATGATATCTAATAAAACTCATTTTTTCAATCATTCTGACCACACTGTATGGTGGACTGATTTACGATCAATCCATAACTATCATAAATTTATCAATGATTATTGTGTTATGATTTCAAAAAAAATTGAGGAAAATATCTAGGTTGTGACACTAAATTCATGTTTTATGTTTTTTAAATTTAATAAAACTTATTCTTTACTCAGTCTGACCACACTACACAACAATCTAACATCTGGTCTGTTCATACATGCCAAAAACTAATCAATGATCATTTTCTATGAATTCCCAAAAATCTATGATGTTTTTTTTGGGTATAACACTTTGATGCAGGTTTTTGACTTTTAAATCAGGAAAAACATAATTTTAGTCATTACGAGAAAACCATCCACTATATTATTGTGTGGTCTTGTTTGTAATAATGTTTAAATTTAATAAAATAGAATTCATGTAATTTTGACCACACTTCTTTTCAGATTGATTTCAGGTCTATTATTACAACAAAACAATTTATCTATGATCATTCACCCAGGATTTCATGAAAATTTGATGCTTTTTTATATATTTTTTACCCTTTGGAACATATTTTATGAATTTTAAATCAATAAAAACATACTTTCTATCATTTCGAGAAAACTAATAGTTGGATTAACATATAAATTATTCCTACATGTCAAAAATAAAATGGTAGTTGGTGTCCTATGATTTCACAACAATTTGAGTTTTCTGTTATATTTTTATCATATATCCAATTTTTGACTATTTTTAGTATAAAATTGGGTTTCCAACAATTTTAGCTTCCAAATACATCAAAATGGAATTTCATATATTCTAACATGTCTCATGTTCTATAACCATAAATTACATCAGAATGGTATACTATTGTTGGGCCTAGTGTTTCATTTGTTGTCAATGATGTTTCAATATCTGATTGGTATGTTATGATGAGATCTGGTGATTACTAGAGAATTGTTATGGATTCACATTATTTCATTGGATTTCATGCCTGAAAAATTTTCCATGTTAATTCTCCATATTGGTGAACTGATCTAAAAAGTGATGACAAAATGTTTAAGACATTTTCATATTGTTTTATAGAATTGAAGATCATGAGAATATTCATTAGTATAATGATTTTAAGATTCCATGATTAATTTCTGAATTCCATGAAATGTTATTTTAATAAAATAATATTAAAGAAGAAATGTATGATAATAGTTTATCGAATAAGATCATTGAGAAGTGAAGAAGTGTTCGTTGGAACTCTTTTTGGGGAGGTTTTGAATTATATTTCACCGTTAGACTTTTTCTATGTATTTTAGGGGGCCTCATATAAATATTTAGGCCAATCCTAGGGAATGACTTTACCATCTCGACATAGGATCATGTGGGACCCGCTGGTCAACCACACCCACAGAACCATCTAGGGAATGCCCCAAGGAATCATTGAGGGTTTTGTATAATCCCTAGAGGAAGCACACCCACATGGAGAGACCATGTATAAGGCTCACATCATGCAATGGTTTGGAAATAATCCTTATAGGAAGAAACCCATGTGAGATGTGTGAGTTTTACCTATGATGATCCACAATCAATAGCTTAAGTCGATAGCCACATTTCATAATTGATATACCGAAGCATCGAATGTGGGATAACCCGATATGGTATTGTGAAGCACCGACTACTGTTCCCTCATAATTTAAATGATACATATAACATGTTCCATAAAAGTGAGTTAATATGATCTATTTGATCGATGTCAGGTGATCATATTCTTCCTTAACCTTTTTTAGGATCTCCAAAATTCTAGAACACATGTTGAACCACTTTTGATTGAGCCCAAGATCTCTATGGTTACTCTGTGATTGGTTTGATTAGTGCATGTTGCTTCTAATCATCATGTGTGCATGCTAAGATTTGCATGGATGTGATAAAAAAATAAAGGTCATTCAGACAAGGATGAAAAAGAGTTTTAGAATTATCTCAAGATTAGATAAATGAGAAGCACTCGATCCTCATCATAGGCACATGAGGATCTCACTAGAATAGATGATATAATAAACTCAAAAAAATACGCCATGAAATTCGACATACAATTAATATATCGCAAACAACTTGGGAGATTTGAAGAGCGATGTTGAGTTATTTTTTGTTATTTGAAGGAGTTTTAGATGTGTCTTAATAATAATATCTAATATGTTTTAATGAGGTGGTTCATATTGTCTATAAAAAAAAGAACCCTCAATCGATGGTGCTGCTAATAATTTGTGAGAGGCTCTCATTTACAGAGAAATAGAGCACCGTGAAATAATAGTTTCACGAATCAAAATCCATCCACAAAATATTATTTCATGAAGGAGACATGAAGATACCTTTGGCATTTGACTAGTGTTTAACACTATTTAAGGAGCTTCATGAAGATCATGGTTCCATGAAGCCGTTCAGAATGCATGATATCCTAACATGCATCTTCGTAGTTCACATAATTTGTTTGAGAACCGCGAAATAGTGTCACATAAATTGTATTTCATGAAGGAGAAATCAAAATTGTAAGTAAATGATTTAAAAATGAATATATTTATTACATTAATAGTATTTCATGATATATTTATTTTGATAAGTCTATGTAGTCAATCCTAAGACAGTGAGTTGCATGAGGAATAAGTGGACAGTGTGTGCATTTTTCATGAAAGTGTTCTTTAGGTGGACTGAACATATACATATTCATGAACCACATGAAATGAACCAAAACTAAATAAATATCATTGTGTGTAGAGTGTTCGTTCACGATTAAATGGAGAAGGAAGTGGATAATGCATGCACTAGAGTGCATGCATGAACAAAGGCATGAACATAATGAACTATTTTAGCACTCAGTCTAAACACACATTGGAAGTTAAACCCTTGAAGGATTTATATTCAGTAAATACCCAAACCATTATTAACTATAAGTAAGTTGGGAACTGGGAATATAAAATTGTGTAAAGGAACAAAAATAATAAGAATATATATGTACTACGTTTTTGGATGCCATGAAAATCATCTATGATGTATAATTGAAGAAGATTGAGATTTTAAAAGTGCCTTATTAAATAATATAATAACTAATATTCACCTTTGTCACAAAAATATTGATGTTGGAACATAATCAGATGTAATCACAGCTCGAGCATTTGTTACACTCTGTAATGTAATAAAATGGAGGTGATCATGTTTAACTGAGAAAGACCAGAAAAATACAACAGTACATGAACATGTTTACAAAAAAGTGTGATTTAGTGAGATTTTAGATGAAGAAAAACAGATCATCCTAAAGTTGATTAACATTTAAGAAAGCTGAAAGTCTTTGGTTGGAGATACAATCATATGTCTCTTGTGTGATTCAGGATAAAATGTCTGAAGTGCAGATTCTAGAACCGGCTAGTGTGGATTCTTATAAATCTGTGGGATGTAGTATAAAGATCCACCTATGCAGATTCAGAAGAGATACAATGTGATTCTTTAATGACCATTGTAATCAATGAAAAAAGATTATAGTAGAGATTCCATATTGGGGGGGGGGGGTATTACCATCATGGAAACTAGTAGGCCTTTCAGATAAACATTATAAATATTGTGTGCCTCTCACTCTATTATTACTACTACACATGATATTGAGAGATATTGTTGAGTAGATCTAGAACCTTAAAAATTTCAAGAGGATGAATTCTAAATAAAATGAATTCATAAAAAGAAACCACTGATTCGCCTCTCCCCTCTCAGTGGTCAATCCGGCCTGGGCACATCAAGTGGTATCAGAGTGTAAGTTACACCTAATGATCCAAATCATTCATTATGAAGTGATGATTTCTGGAAATGAGTGAGTTACCTCAGATAGAGATTTCTTCTAAGTCTCATAATAATATAAATAAGAAGTAGGCAAGGAATATGTATAACAATCCTTTAGTAAAGTAAAATATTATATCAACCAAAGGTAATAAAAATGGAATGTGTTTTAATAATTCCATTGATTATAATTTTTTTGATGAAGCCTAGTCAAGTTGTTATGATAATGGAACACTTTGTGATATTCAGCCTTTATTCAAAGAACTTCTAATTAATATCCCTAGAGAAGTGTTAAAATGTATTTTTACAGAAATAATAGGACTTTAGGATGAAAAATTAAAACTTTAAGAAGAACCAAATTCCATGGGAGATGCCTTTGAAAAATGGCTGGGCATATCAAACACTCTGAAAAAACTTGTGAAAGAAAAGGAAGGGGAAATTTCTCTTTATAATGAAAGATATACTGAAGGTCTTGAAGAATTACAAAGAAGTGTTCATGAGAAATAATTCATTGAGATTGTATTTGTAGTATCATTTCATGCGTTTGAAAAATTTTAACAATGTTTTTATAGATATCAAAGATTATCAACAGGTGGAAAAAGAGAATAGGGTAAAGCAGCCTTACATTTATTTTCAAGAATAAGAAAATATGCATGAAGAATAGAGGATGAAGTTGAAATTGGAATGGGAAGTCAAGATGATATCATTTTATGATGAGAATAATTATCTCAATAGGAATTTCATAATGTTAGATGTGACATTAACTAATGAGGAATCACCCCAAGAGGGAATGTCCCATATTGATGTGAAAAGAGATGTTTCTACAGAAGTGTCCATTGAGGAATATGACTCAATGAAGTGAATGAGATCACTATCTAATCAAAAGGAAAACTACATTAAGAAGAAGGTATCTCATAAACCAATTTTTTTATGGAATAATGATGTTTCAAGATCTTTTAAAGGTTTTAAAACAAGAATCTCGGAATGAATGGATGGTGAAAATGATGTTAAATCCACCACCTAAAGAGTAGATGTGAAAAACAACATGAAGAACAGTTCCCCATGAATTGTCTCTAAAAGTCATGGTTTCACATAGAAGTAGCATGGTTCAAAATCTTTGAAAACTAAATAGGATAAACCTTAAAAGCATATAAGAAGGATATTAGGTTATTTTTGGTGTTCATTATAGGTAAAATGGCCTTTTGTGATGGGTTATTTGGATTGTAATAAATCTCATCACAAATAGTCCATCAAAGAGGTTATTTGCGACAAGGGCCTCGACCGGTCACAAATAATTAGTTATTTACGATGGGACATGGAGTCCCATTGCAAAAAGTTAGGCGTAGTTTGCACGCCAAACCACGGGAAGGGTATTTGCGAATGGGAGGCACCTGCAATCTCAAATACCCGGTGGTGGTACATACAAATTTTGATAGGGATTTTCCCCGCCATAAATAGTTCATCCGCAGGTCACTATTTCTGATGGGACCCGTCGCAAATACCTTGCCACGGTAAATACTATTTGCTGTGGGTTGTTTCCCCATCACATATAGTATTTACTGGCATCTAGTATTTGTGACTGGTCCCGTCGCTAATACCATTTTAACCGCCAACTGTAATTAATGCGACCGAAAGTATTAGCGATGGGTCCCGTCGCAAATAGTAATGTTGCATTTAATCTAACCAATATATTACCCCCACCCTTTTTTTCATTCTTTCCCTTAATTCTTACTTTCTCTCTCTGTCTAAACTCTAATTTTAGAGTGAAAAATTTTCTTAGTTAATTTATTTATGAAATGTTTTTGAAGTCGTATCCACCTATAAGAGATCAAGTTTAATGGTATTTATGTTTTATTTAATTTAATATTAATTTTATTTATAGTATATTGATTTTAATTGTTATTAATTAGTTGTAATTAAATTTGATTTAGATTTTTTTGTCATCAGTATTTATTTGTAAAAATAAATTTAAATTATTAGTGCTAATTATTAATAAATAGTAGTCATTAGGAATTCTTAAAGATAATTAATAATGAATTTAATAATTAGCGGTAATTAGTAATTCGTAGTAGTAATTCACAATAATTAAGACTAATTAATGCTAATTAGTAATAATTATATGTAATTAGTAATTATTTGGAGTTAATAGAAATAATTATTAAAAATAGTAATAAATACTAATAAATAGTAACAATTCATAAAAAATAGTAATAAATACTAATAATTAGTAATAAATACAAATATTTAGTAACAAATACTAATAATCATTAATAATTAGTAATAAATACGAATAATTAGTAATAAATAGTAATAAATATTAATAAATACTAATAATTAGTAACAATTAGTAACAATTAGAAACAATTCGAAATAATTAGTAACAATTAGTAACATTTATTAATAAATACTAATAATTAGTAATAATTAGTAATAAATAATAATAAATACTAATAAATAGTAATAATTTGTAATAAATAGTAATAAATAGTAATAAATTGTAATAAATAGTAATTAATACTAATAAATAGTAATAAATAGAAATAAAATAGTAATAATTAGTAATAAATAGAAATAAATATTAATAAATAGTATTAAATAGTATTAACTAATAATAAATAGTAATAATTATTAATAAACAGTAATAATTAGTAATAATTAGTATTTATTAGTAATAAATTGTAAGAATTAGTAATAATTAGAAATAATTAGTAATAATTAGTAATGATTAGTAATAATTATTAATAATTAGTAATAAATAGTAATAAATAGTAATAAATAAAAATAAATAGTAAAAATAGTAATAAATAGTAACAAATAGTAACAAATAGTAATAAATAGTAATAAATAGTAATAAATAGTAATAAATAGTAATAAATAGTAATAAATAGTAATAATTACTAATAATTACTAATAATTAGGAACAAATAGTAATAATTAATAATAAATAGTAATAAATAGTAATAAATAGGAATAATTAATAGTAATTAGTATTAAATATTGATAATTTGTAATAATTAGTAATAATTAGTAATAATTAGTAATAAATATTAATAAATATTAATAATAAGATATAATGAGTAACAAATAGTGATAAATAGTAATAAATATTAATAAATAGTAATAAATAGTAATAAATTGTAACAATTTCCAATAATTCGTAATAATTCGAAATGATTAGTAACAGTTATAAAAAATTAATAATAATTAATAATAATAGTAATAACTAGAAATAATTAGTAATAATTAGTAATAATTACTAATGAGAAGTAATAATTAGTAATAATTATTAATAATTAGTAATAATTAGTAATAATTTGTAATAATTAGTAATAATTAGTAATAATTAGTAATAAATAGTAATAATAAGTAATAATTAGTAATAATTTGTAATAATTTGTAATAATTAGTAAAAATTAGCCATAATTAGTCATACTTGGGGATAATTTGGGATAATTTGGAACAATTAGGGATAATTATGGATAATTATGGATAATTAAGGATAATTAGTGATAATTAAAGAAAATTAAGAAAAATTATGGAAAATTAAGAAAAATTATGAAAAATTAGGAAAAATTATTAAAATTTAGCAATAATGAGCAATAATTAGGATGTTTTAGAAAAAATAACCAATAATTAGGAATAATTAGGAAAATAGAAATAAATAAGAAAAATTAGCAATAATTATGAATATTTAAGAATTATTATCAATAATTAGAAATAATTAGGAAAAATTAGGAAAAACTAGAAATAATTTGGAAAAATTAAAAATAATTAGAAAAATAATCCAAAATACTAATAATTAGGAAAAATTAGAAATAATTATAAGAAATTAGCAAAAAATTATAAATAATTATCAATAATTAAGAGTAATTAGGAATAATTAGAAGTAATTATGAATAATTAGATATAATTAGGAATGATTATAAATAATTAGGAATAAATTGTAATAAATTGTAAGAACTTGACATAATTTCTAGTGGATTTTCAACACTCCATTTACTCAATGAATCTTCTCCCCTCAACTCACACTGATTCAAAACATTAGGAAAAATTTTCTTATACGTATGCATATCAAATATCGTATGCACAAGATTGGATATGTATTCATAGGACCATATTTATCATAATGTTTTTAGGCGATGACCATTTGATGCAGATGATTCATTGACGAAAAGGGGGCTATTTTGTTTGAAGACTCATTTACTTGCATATTTCTCACACTCAAATCACAATAAAGAATCTAGTCAGAGGTACAACTATGAATTATTTTATGCAAAGGAATAGATATGTGTACCTCTGAGTAGATTATTCATTGTTATTTCAGTGTGAGAATGTTTCAAGTAAATGAACCATTGGTCAAAAGAGCAGCCGTCAATCCACTAAAAATTGTGTCGCTAGTATGTAGTGGTAATTAGTAAGAAGTAACTGTAATTAATTATTTATCTTTTTTGGATAGTGTTTTTCTTATTTCATATAATTCCAAAACAGTAATGATTTTATATTTTTTAGAAAAAATATTCAACAAGGAAGTCGACAGAAGGCATTATTAGATGTTCACACTTGTATAAATCAGCACAGAAATCCAAACGGTTGTGGTTTAAATCCCATATATATTTAGGGTGTTAAAGCTTTATTATCATTTGGATCATCAAAAACAGAATTTTTATCAGAAGGAACAATTAAGTTTCCTTATAAAAAATGTGCTCTGAGAACGTTTGACACATTTGAAAATGTTGAGGGACATCTCTTAAATTTGGGGTTTCAACCAGATTATGTTTTTTGGTATCAACATAGAGAATTTAGTTCCAGAGAAGATACTAATAATTTGTTTGTAGATCCTTCATGGTTTCAAATTTTAGTACATGATGTTGTGTGTGCATCATTTCGACAAAATGAAACTTACGATGATATTTATTTAACTTCTGAGATGCATCATCTGAATTTTATTAGTTGTTTATGTCTGATAAGGACACATTTTATCCTGGTTGCATGATAAAAAAATTAGAAGTGGTTGCAAAATTTATAGCTATTAAATCAGATAATGGAATGTCAAAAAACATTTTTGATCAGATATTTTCATTAGTTAAAACACTGTTACATAAAGGAAATGTGTTGCCTGTAAATTACTATGAGAGCAAGAGGATGGTTCGTAATTTGGGAATTATTTTATCAGAAGATTTATTCATGTACAAATGATTGAAACTTATATTATGGTGAAAATGAGTAATTGAATAGTTTTCCCACATATTGAAAATCGAGGTATAAGGATGCTCAACTGGGGAAGTATGGATTGATTCCTGTAAAAAAGTTGAGATTTTTTCTAGTTACACCAATGTTTTAGCGTTTATTAATGTCTTAGAACACAATGAGAATGATGGAATATCACCAAAACAAATGTTTAACTAGTAAAAGCTTAAATCATCCATCTAATGGTGATTCATGGAAACATTTTGACAAAGTGCATTTGAAATTTTCTTTAGAAGCCCAAAACATTCGATTGGGACTTCCTTCTAATGGTTTATATCCGTTTAGTTCTTATGTTAGTCAGTATTCATGTTATCCAGTCTTTATAACTCTATAAAATTTAACTCTATTGATGTTGATGAAGTATCCTTATATATTTTTTACCTTATTAATCCCAGGTCCTCCAAAAAATATTATTGATGTTTATTTGAAACCATTTATTTATGACTTATATTCATTGTGAAGTAATGATGTGAGTACATATGATGTTGGTACTAAACAAAATTTCCTACTAAAACATGAATTAATATGGGTAATTAGTTACTTATCAGCATATGGAATGTTATCTGGATTGATTAAACATGGTCCGAAATCATTTCCTTACTATATAGGAGACAACAAAGAATTTATTCTCATCAATGGGAAAAATTTTCTATTTTTACTATCATCAAAGATTTCTTCCAACTGATTATCCCTTTCAGAGGAAAAAATATCATTTCATAAGATGCACACTTGAAAGGGATGATCCTCCAAAACGATCTCCATCACAGAAATAAAAGTAGTTTTATTTTCATTACCTCCACCCCATTTTGACCAAAAATAAACCAACTGAAAATTCATGTCATTGGGAAAGAACAAAAATGGATAAAATGAAGCATTTTTTGGGATCATCCATATTAATATGATTTCTTGGTCCTCTATATGTTGGATGTAATGCATATTTAGAAAAAATATTGTTATAAATTATTTTATACAGTTTTGAATACACCAGGTAAGACAAAAGATAATGTAAATGCACAATTAGATCTTTCCCAAATTTGAAGGTAACAAAAACATGGAATGTTTGAAAATGTCATATCATAGAGGTTAATGAATCCAAAAGTAGATTTAAACTATCCCAAGAGAATATATTATTATTTTTCAGTGGATTTATGATTTGAGAATTCCGAATGGCTATGATTCCAATTTGGGAAGATGTGTTAAGAATGGTCATATTACCAGATTATATAGTCATAATTGTTATGTTATAATGTAATGACTTATACTGATTGGATTAAGAGGTTTCATGAATTCTATTATCTATTAATCTATAATAGACATATCATATTTTTTCTATACATTTGTGTGGCGACAAAAGCCTATCATGCACTATGAAAACTGGAAGATGATGTTTTTTTAATTATATATAAACTGGAAAAAATATCCCTTCCAGCATTCTTTGACTCAATGGAATGTGTGATATTAAACATGCCACATGAAGAAAAATGTTGAGGTCTAGTACAGTTTCAAACGATGTTCCTATTCGATAGATGCATGAAGAAATTGAAGAAAAAAGGACGTAACAAAGCATATGTTAAAGGATCAGTTGATGAAGCTTATTTTCAGGAGGAAATTGATTTTATTCTCTCATTATTTTGAATCTAAATATCCCACAAAACCAAACTCTGTGGGATGGAATGTGGGGAATTATGATAATGGAATGGAAAATAAATTATTAGCTTTTAATTAGCCATAGTATTGATTGGGTGCTGTTCATGAATGATGGATTTCAAATGATGAACATCATAGAGCTTGTACATATGTTCTTATCAACTATGAAGATATAAAATCTTTTTTATTGTGAGAAATTCAATCAATTATTATATAATTTGTGTTATAGTAAGTAAATTTATTTTATTTTTAGGTTATTTGATATTCATATCAAGAAAAAACTTCCACAAATTACATCAGCTGCTCTTGAAGAATGCCTGCAAAAAAAATTATCTCATGGTTTAAAAAACTGGTAAAATAAATTATTGAAGGTTTGACATATCAATTCAGTTTATTATTTATTATATTGAAAATTTTTTACAAATTTTCAGGTGTCTCAACATGATGATAAAATTCATTAATGGTTGTGTATATTAAGTAACCCACCATCAAAAATGGTTAAATCTTCTAATTCATATGTGTTGAATGGTTCTCAATTTCATACACGTGAAAATGGGGAATAAAAAACCAATGAACAATGGATTTTTCTTGAGAGGATCTCATCATAGAGAAACTGATGTTAAATTTCATGGCACGATAGATGAAATTATTGAAATGTATTATCTAGGATGAAATTACATAATAATATTCAAATTTCAGTGGATGGATACTAAGAGAGGCTTTTGTGTTCACCTGACTCATGGAATCTTCGATATTAAATATAAATGTCTTCTTGTAGTAAATGAACTATTTTTACTGGATCAACAGGAATATCAAATTTATAACATAATGTAATGTGCTATTTCTAGAGACCTGAGTGATTTTTGGAGCATAATAAGAAATAAATATAAGGAAAATAAGTATACTCAAGGTCAATGCGGTTCTACTGAAGTGAAAGAAATTGTAATTTTTGTAGAGACTACAAAAAATCCATCTTTTCCACAAAGAGACATGAATATTGTTGATGGCACCACATAATTAAGGTTAAATGATGAATATGATGTTAATGATGTTACAAATGAATTTGAAATAGAAGGAGATGATGAAATTGAAACTCATATGGATATTGATGATGCTGAGGAGGAATATAAAGACATTTACATCATTAGACATGAAGATGATGATGAAGGTGAACATTGACATAGTTAAATGCCGTTTATAATAATAACTAATATATATCAACATATAATATTTATTTTCATCTTTTTTCTAACAATACTCATTTAGTGTTTCAAGTGAATGATGATCTATTTTTTGAGTTGTATGAGGCTGAGCTACCTTTGGATGAGAAGGATATGGGATCATTTAACCCTCAGCCTACTGGTGGTTCAGGGGGTACGTAGAGGGGGAACGATCTTGCATGATTGATGATTCCTGAACCTATCCCCAAGTGGCATCCAAATCATGGCTTGGATCCATGCTTGTTGAGGTATGGTAAACCTTTTAATTTAGATAGCTTTCATTAATTTATTTATATACTAATTATATGATTATTTATTATTTTTTCACATTTTTGGGAATGTAGCTGTTGGATAGGGGTGCACTATCTTGCGCAATTATTTTTCTCAGCCATAGATCATATGGGAACATATTACAATTGATGTGTAGCTTGGCATGTTCACTCATTGGCTGGTATGTAAATAAATAATATTTATTTTGAAATTTATTTCTTTAATAACTCGATATTATAAATTATTTGTAGAGTTTATGATATTCCATCGAGGATAGCATGTGTGATGCTATCCATGCGTCATGGGAGGTGTCTAAGCATGACCGATTCCATCAGTTTTTTCAAAATACGAGAAGGATATCAATTATGAAAGAAGAAGTGACAGTATTGGATGAGTCGGGTATAACCCACCAAGCGGAGCACATTACATATCATGTTTGGGATGGATTATGTTTACACTGGTTGGGTGGTGGATTTCAGAGGAGATCTTCATTAGCCCAATAGAACTGGGGGAGGTAGGAGGTGATACATCGAGCTGGTGGCCATACATTCAGTACGAATAGAGAGCATCTGCTAAGTATCTTTTTTAAATATCATTTATAACATTAAATATGAATAGTTTTTTTTATATTCATATAGGTAGTCGATGAGTCCTATATTATGGAGTATGACGTTGGTTAGAGGATGTATAGTGATCTAGTGACTAGAAAGATTATAGGTGATTTCCAGCGTCAGATTGTGGTCAGTATTATTTTTTTAGTTATAAAATTTACTGGATATAATATTTTCACTATTTTAATTTCTAATTTTAATTAAAGGATTCATATGAGGCTATGACCCCTCAGACACAGGCAGAGATTCAGGCCGATACGATTGATCAAACTAGTTCCCATCATTTCGATGAGGTGACCTGGATTCATGTGCCCTAGTATGCCTTTGAGAAGGGTCGAGTAGTTGGTATTAACTCAAATTTGACTCTTGGGACTTATTATGGAACTGTAGGGATGTAAGTGTCCATATCGAGAGGAGCTTGTGAAGAGGCACCATCTACTAGCTCATAGTATCAGAAGAAACTTCAAAACATAGAGTGAGGTTATACAGAGTTTTCATAAGTAGTAGGAAGAGATGATTCAGCAGCAGCAGTTGCCGCAACAGTAGTATGAGGAAGATATGAATTGATGGTAGTAGCTGCGGTTGCATCAACAAGAGGAGGAGATGCGTCGATGGCATCATCAGCAACATGGACAGATGTATTATATGCAACATCAGACTCATTGATTTGGGTTATAGATTCCCATACTATCTCCTCCATCTCATCCACCTCCTCCAAAAGACTATCCCCCAGTGATTTTTTATGTCAATAACATTTGAATTCATTATTTGTTGTAATATGAACTATTTAGAATTTATTTATTTTATATTGGTGTAAATATTGCACAATTTATACTTTTTTCTAATTTTAATATTTTAATATTTTAATATTATTTTTTATTAGTATTATATTATTTAATGTTTCTTTATTTTACTAATAATAATAATAATATTTTTTGATATTTTTTATATATTTTTTAATATTTAGAATTTTAATTTTTAAATTTTTTTATTATTTTAATAATACTAACATTATTTTTTCTTTAATTTATCATAATTTTATTATATATATATATATATATTATTTTATTCAGTGTTGGTAATGGGACCCCATTGCAAACAGTCTGTATATATTTTTTATATAAGTATTATGATGAGAAAAAGGGCACATCACAAAGGGTTTTGGCATATATAATATTTATAAATGGAGAACTATTTGTGACGATAAAATGGTCCAGTCGCAAATATTTTTTGCAATAGGACCATCACAACACATTTATATATATATAATGTATATAAATGGAGAGGTATTTGCGATGGGTCACCATCGCAAAATCTCATTTTCGATGGGATCCAATCGAAAATACCTCCAATTCCAGTAGTGTTTACTAGATGTTTGGGAACAGTGAATTGAAATGTTGGAATAAGATGTAAATTCATGAGTATAATAGAAGACATGTATTTAGGGGGAGATAAGTCTTAGAAAAGAGAATATCTGCACCAAATATGAGAAATCCAAAAAAACATAGGTGAAATTTCATCCTTGGGTTGTGAAAAAAACACGAAGACTGTTTAATCAACTCTCACCAAGAAGAAAAATGAGTGATCCTCTCATATATCAAATTGTGAAAGAAATGTTTTTAGAGAATCACTAACCCATAGAAACTATTTTAGGTATAAAATTCCATTACTATAAAATAGGTATGAATCAAAGGGTAATCATGGTGAACAAATGAGAATAGACATTCAGAGAAAGAATCCTATAACTAAAAATTCAACCAAGATGCCAAGATAAAAGTTGTATGATTGTTAAAAGAGGTTTATGAAAGATGTAATATGAAGGATAACATAACTATAAAATTATTGAAAATTATTACTTTTGATATTCTATATGTTGATAAATGGAAAATTATCAACAAAAAACTGTGGAAAATAATTCGAAAATATTGAGACTGAGAAGAAGAAAAACACCATATATAGAGAATGTTCTCAATATGAATGATGACTCTAAAAAAAGGTCCCAACTGATTACCTATTATTTTATGTTTTCTGAGAAAACATACATGGAATTAAAGGATATGATTGTGGATATCACTACAGGATAGTGGGAACATATTTTCCTTAATGGAGTGTACCAATATCCATGAAATTGATGGAAAGGGTGAATCTATTAATGGGGAAAAACATTGAGAATGAATCTGAAAATAGTTGGAAAAAACTAAAAAATGGAAGATGAGGTATGTGAATCAAACTTACATACCTAATTCTTAAATGTATATATTATATAAATTAAGGGGGAGTATTTGGTAAATGAAAAAAGGAGATGAAGTAGGATCTTTATCATTTCAGTTGAACATTATGATTTGTTTGTTGAAGTGTGTGTAGTATTTAGAATTTCATTAATAAATATAATTATTTAATACACCTAGGATATAAATTGAGTCATTCTAAGCATAATTTTCCATGAATGGTTATTTATGGATCTCATTGAAAACCTCGGTCATATATCTCTTGTTTTATAAATCAATTTAGTTGATGTATACTTAGATTTGATTAACTAAAGGTTCTTTTCTAAGAGAACCATGTGATATCATCCCTCTCTCATAGGTATTCAATAAATATTCTTCAAATGGAAGATAACATGTTTGGATATGAATATAATGTTTTCTATGAATTTGATTTCCAATTAGGGGGAGAATAGTTTGTGACACATTTTGACTCCTGGTGTACTAATGTGGTATTGGAAAAAAAATACAATAGGGGATATTGTCAAGTCCAACCATTCATTCATATTCAATGATGTGTAAATATTTGTTTGGTATGTTATGATGATAAGTGGTGATTCCTAGAAAATTGGTATGGATTTGAATTATAATTTACCCTTTGATTTTTGGTAAGAATTTTAATGGAACTAATTTAAATAGTAAGGCTAACCCAAGGGTCTTCCTAGCCCTTATCAACTATGGAACATGTGGGAACCATTGGTAAACTAGGCTAAAGGAACTATCTTGGTTAATCCCCATGGTAACATAGAGGGCCATGTATAATCCCTTGAGGAAGCATGTCCAAATGAAGAGCCCATAAATAAGGATTGCATCATGCGTGGGTTGGGAAGGAGCCCTTTGCCCCGAAGCCCATGTGAGGTCTGTGATGTGTATAGGCGTTGATCCTTGTTAACCAGTTTGTGCTAATAGTTGCACCAATTAATTGATATAACGAAGCAAAAAATGTGTAATAATTCGATGTGGGACTAATATGCATCAGTTATTGTTCTCATTCCATTAAAATTATGTATATAACACACATCATATGATTGAGTTAATCTGATCCATCTGATCAATGTCGAGTGATCATATTATTCCTTAATCTTTTCAAGGATCTCCAAAATGCTGAAACATAGGACGAACCACCTTCGATCGAGCCCAATATCACCATGGTTACTCTATGATCTAGTTTTTGAGTGGATGATGCTTCAAATCATCATTAATTCATTATATACTTTGTATTCATGTGATAAAATGAATAAAGGGAATTCAACCCAGGATAATATGGAGTTGTATAATTAGATTGATCTCAGATAAATTAAAATTATTCACTCCACATTGCATACACATTAGGGGCTCACTACAAAGGAGGATATCATGAAATCTGGATGATATTACACCATGAAATTCTACGTACACTTAATTCATTCGGAATGACTCGGTGGATGTAAAGGAGTCCTAATTTGACATTATTTCTAGATATTTTATGTAGTATTCGATATGAATTAAAAAATGAATCTACGGTGGTTTAATAAGGTGTTACTCATTGTTAATAAAAATATATGAACCCTCGACCAAGGGTGATGTGATGACTTTTTGAGAGGAACTTGTTTCAAGTGAAATGGAGCACCATTAGGAAACAATTTCATAAATAGAAATACAACCACATGATATTATTATGATAAGGAGAAGAATAGATCTCATGGTACATTGATATCTATTTAAGACTCTCGAAGGACCATTATAATGAAAAGGGTTCTGTGAAGCCATTCGGGAGGAGAAATTTAATTATGTGCATCATCCTAGTTTGCATGAATTATTTGAAAATAGAAAAACAGTGTCACTCAAACTGTATTTGGTTAAGGAGTTGTACTATTTGCATGAAAATGGTTATAGATTTAATGTATAGAATACATACATACTATTATGTGATAGATTTATTTCTAGAAGTCTACGTGCTCACCCATGAGATAGTGGGTTGTGTGAGGAATAATTCGATACTAAGTTCATGTTGAATTATGTTGTTCTACTAGTGGATAGAATATTTACACATGCATTATTTTAATTAGCTGAACATAAACTAATGAAACATTAGTGTATATAGAATTTGTGTTCATGAAGAAGGGTATAATGTAGTGGATAACACATGCAATACCATTTATGCATGAACAAAGTCATGAACATGTTGAACTATTTGAGAAATCAAGATAAATGAACTTTGGGAGTAAGAAGCTTGAATAAATTTTATTGAATAAATACCTAAACCATTATTCACTATAAGGAAGCATGGAACTTGGAATATAATAGTAAAAAATAGCACAATAATAATAATAATATAAATATATGATATTGGAGTTTGGATACCATGAAAATCATGCATGATGTTTAATCTTAGAAGATTAAAATTTTGAAAGTTATTTCTTTCTTAAATTGATAATGAAGAAATTATCTTCACCCCTATTAAAAAATTAATATAGCCAAAAATTTAGTAGAAGTAAGCATAGCTTGACCAGTTTTTTAGTAATGAAAACGATCAAATAAAGGTGATCTAAATTTATTGGGAAAGACCTATAGACTGGAAAGGAACATAAGAAGGTACACAAAAAATTGTGTTTCAACAAGCCTATGGAGGAATATCAAAAGATCATCAGTATGTGGAAAAAATATAAATAAAGGTGTATTTATTTAGTCGGATTTGGATCACGAAATATCTTGTGTGATTCAAGATAATATGTCACTAGTGCGGATTCTAGAAAAGGCCCATTTGGATTCTAGAAACATAGTGGTGGTATTGTACAAACATCTTCTTATGAGTATTCATGAGAGATAATGTGCGATTCTGTATCAACAATTGTAATTATTGAAATAAGATTATAGTACATAATCAATATTTTGGGTTTATAAATGAAATGTAAAGGAGTATAATTGAACAAAATTATAAATATTCTATGATACTATTTCAATTATTACCACTCCACATGAAGTGATATTGAGATATATTATTTAGTGGATTGAGATAATTGACATGTTTAAGTGGTATAATTTGAATGAAATGGAATCCATAATGATTAACCACTCATTCACTACTCCCCTATCAATCATAAATCCAACCTAAGAAACATCAACTATCTATTCCTATATGCCATGAGTTTAATGAAGAATATTTTTCATTGATGTCATGGTAATCTGAGGTCATTTTCTAGGTCTTGACACATTAAAGCATGTTTTTCAAAAGACACTTTTGGTTATTTTGAGCCCACCTCATGTGATATTGAATGAATTCATATTCCTAAATTTCACAAATTATTCAATAATCAGTGTCATATGAGTTCATTTTTATCCATGAACATTTCCTAGACATTGATATTTAATGCATATTTTCTAGATTTAATAACCACAAAACACAAATATGATAGTTCAAAGAAAACCACATGTATGGTTGATGATAGTTCTATAAAAACATGTTATGAATTAATATAGGTCATTATCATGGTATTATATAAAAATAAAAGGCCATTTTATAAATTTTTACACTTTTAGACATGTTTTTAAAAGAACTAAATCTAATAATGAAAATTCTTCGGTCATTAAAATAATATCACATTTTGTATTTAAACACAATATATTAGTATATGTCAAAAATTGATTATCAATCAATATCATATGATTTCATTACTATATAATGTTGCTTTATAGGATATGAAAACTTGATGAATGCTTTTTTGACTTTAATCGATAATTTTTTTGGTCATTCAAGAAACTGAAGTTGAATTGATGTTATTTATATTCATAAATTTCAGTAAATAAATTTTAATTGTATTCATCTTATGTCATGAAAATTAGGGATTTATTTTTATGTTTTTGACCCTTTGATGATTCTAAATATAATATTACCACTTTTCCATTCTTTTTGATTAGATTAGAAGTTAGATAGACCTAATTTCAATTCACAGTTGTCATTAATTAATCAAAGATCTTTCTATAATTATTTCACAACAATCCGAAGACGGTAAAAAATTAATGACATTTTAAGACATGTATTTTAACATTTAAATCCATAAAAACACGATTTTGGTCATTTCATGGAAATATTACGTTGGATTGAAATGTTATTATTTTCTATATGTGAAACATTTTAAAAAAATACTATGTTCTTTACATATGACACACATTTTCAAAGACTTTTAAACCAAAAAATAACTTTTTTTATTTTTTAAGAACCACATGTTTAGATAAAATGGAATAATTTTATAAATGTCAATAATTAATCAATGATCACTGGATGAAATTTGTTCACATTTAAATTAATCAATTTTCACTATTGACCATTCTAATTAAATTGCTTTTTAGGATAACATGGATTCTATTTCTACATGTCAAAAATTAAATTTCAGTAATTTTCAAAAGATTTCTTGAAAATAAGAAAATATCTAGATTTGTATAATTTGATTTATTTTCTTATATTGAAAAATTTTCATGTGTTTCGAATTATAAATCAATAAAAACGAACTATTGATCATTATGATTAAAATACAAGTGGAAATTATGAGAATACTAATATAACATGTCAAATTTTAATTGGAGATATTTTTCCTATGATTTATAGAATATTTGATGTTTTTTTAGTTTTTTAGTTTTTAAAGTAATCCATTAAAGGATAAAACTGATTAAAACTAATTTTTCTTGTCATTTATACCACATCATAAATTGAATTCATTGGAAATCAATTCAATCATATCAAAAATTAATCTATACATATTTTGATATTATTTCACGAATATTTTAAATCATTTTATTTTTTTTATAATTATATATATATTTTTAATGACATAAATATGACAAAACTATTTTCTCTTTTATTATTTTGACTATGCCACATGTCAGACTGATTGGACCTCTGGTCTTACTATGATAGCTTGAGACTCACACTCCCATATTCAATGCAAAAAATTGTTTTTAATTTTTTTTGAAAAATTTAACAGAAAAATAGACTGTAATTTAAATACCAGATAATATTTTCGTTCTATGTTTTAGAGGATTTGGAAAAAACCTTTCAATATATCATAGTTTTATATCATTTTATAAAGAACTATCCAACATCAATTGAGCTAGATCCCAAATTGAAAAAAAAACTTTATAAATTCTAATGATCCTATGAAAATAATTATAAAATATAGGGTGAGTATAACATTACCCTCTAAGGGGTTTTAAAATGAGGGTTAAAACCTGTTTATATATATTATAAAAAACTTTTTTAAATTTTTTTTTCAAATAAAATATTTCATGAAGTAAACAATTTTCTGAAATATAGCTGTAGAGTCTTTAAAATAGAACATAAGAAATATTTTTTAAAACCATTAGAAATACATATCACATTAAAAAGGCACTTAATTTCAAAATATAATAACCATTAAAATATTGTGGTTTATCCTTTGAAACTTATAAAATATTTTCTTTGAAAATTTAAATTTTCTTTTGTAATATAATGAAACATTGAATACCACAATAAATATAAAAACCGATCAGAAATATAACATTTAGGTCAATGTCCCATAGAAGTAGTGGGTTCACTCTCTATTCCTCATCATCACATTCGACACCAAAGTTCCAAATGTTTAGGTAATTTTTTTCAAAGTCTCCCCCTCTCATTATAATTCCACTAAAACACCATTTCCAAACAACATAAAATATTTTGTAGAGGAAAATAATATTATATCACATATTTATTTGTAAAAAGATTCTTTAATAAAACATTATTCTGACATAAATATATGTAGGAATCCATTAGATAATACTTTGAAAAAATTTCATGTAATGAAATAATTGAACATATACATTTGCTTGTACATAGATTAATGAAATGTCAAAAATAATTACAGTGTATGGAAACACTTATGATCATATATAACATTCATAACATTTATATAACATGTTATTTATAGAGTGATGGCTTAAAAACCCACTTGAAAATTTTAATGATAATCACTTTTTGAAAAGTGTTTTGAAATTAATATAGATACCTGACAAAAAAAAAATAAAAAATTGAAATTAAATCTTCCTTATAATAATGGTTATAAAAAAACATGAAATAGGTGTTTATAAATAGTAATTACCTTATATAAATTTTTTTCCTAAAATTAAATAGGAATTTGAATATAGGTTCTCTTATATAAGGTTTTTTAGAAATAAAAAATGAAATCATAAAATAAATTTCTATAATAATAGAAGAGAATTTAAAAAATGATCCCCTTAAATTTAATTTTCATAAATAGTTATTTTTGAATATATGTTTACTTTCTCCCTAAATCTCAAATTCTTCTTATACACCTCACTGGAAGTTACAACAAGTTTTATAAGTGGATCTCTGTGAAAATATCAAAGGAACTATCCATTATATAATGAAATACCAACTATTTAGTTATAAATATATCAATAGAAAAATATTATAGTGAGTTTATATTGACATTTATATATATTTATATATATATATCACCTATTAATAATCTATCTGTATACAACCCCTATACGAATCTAGGGAGATCATGAATTTTTTGACAACTCTAAATAAATAGCTTTCTTATAAAGGTTAACAATATATTGATGCACCAATAAAACATTAAATTCTAGTATTTACATATTAATTTCATTAACTTTGACTGGTATTGCCTAATGTAATAAGGCATCTTGAATTTAGTTATCAAGATCTTCCTATCATCCGAGAATATATATAAATACACACACAAACACACAAACAATTTGTTGCTGCTAGAGGTGAAAACTCAAAGGGAAAAGGTGCACTCAAGAACATATAGAAATAAAGGTGGGTGATCCTTGTTTTAGTTTCCATTTTTACATTTATTAATATAAATTTACTTAAATCTTGTTAATCTGTTTTGTCGAGATTCATTCTGAAGCTTCCCAATCATGATAATTATTTCACATTTTTTTCGATGTAATAAATTTTAGTGGCGTGATATAATCACTTATCATAGACTGAGTGATATATAGGGTCAATTTTTGTTGTTTTGATGGTTTAATGGTTTATGGGTCTATCATTGAGGGAGGGTGATAGTGAAGTTGACATCTCAATGGGTTGTAATCTAGTTATGGATGAAACCACTGTCTGAAGGATAGGAAGACTATGATGCTTGGACTACTATAGTTTAGTTGGAGCTTGAATAGGAACACTCAAAAAATTGGATGACATTAATTGAGAAAATTGAACAAATGAGACGTAAACATAACAATTTTAGTGAAGCTACAATGATGTGTTTTCCCGATCCCACATTGATGTTCAACTTGGTTGAGTGCTTTCTGTAATATCAACTTCGATCATTATACCAACATGCTAAGAATGTGGGGGATTAAGACCCACATATAGTCACACACCATACAGACTCATTGGCCTCATTGACCCACACTACCCATGCCCATAATGTCTAGAGATCATGCCTTGTGATCACTATACATGCCTGATGACACACTGTGCGAGTGTTATGCATGCCCAATGACACACCGTATGGCCACTATACATCCACTTCATTTCAAAGTGGTTATCCATGGATGAAATTTTCCACATGGTTTACCCTTTAGGAACCACATGTGGGGTTGAGGGGTCCCTTTGTCAGCTATGAGGATGGCCATTTTTTTAATATAATTTTAAAAATATATACTTAAAATAATTTTAATATATGATAGAATACTATATCAATAAATGTATATATTTATTTTAATCTATAAATTATATTATTAATTTTCTTGTATATTGTTTTTAATATATCAATAAAATATCCATTAATTTTAATACTTATTTCATTTTCTATTACAATTGTAAAATTTTATCACTACAAAATTAACTAAGTCATATAAATATTTTAAAATAAAAAACATTTTTTTCAAAATTAATTGTATTATAATCACCTAAACTAGAAAATAAAATTTCCAAAACTAGGATTTGTCATAACAAAATAAAATTAGATTTAAATAATCAATAATCAATGGTATATTTTATAATATAATTTTATTATGAAATATGTTTCAAATGGACATAAAAATTTATTTTATTTTAAAATACAAAATTAAAATATATTTTAGGTTGTCTGAATTTTGTAATTTATTCAAAATATATTAATATGTTAAATGTTTAATATATTTACATTAAAATATAATTTATATTTTTCAATAACAATATTATCCCTTAAAAATAATAAAAAAGTAATAGTTTTATAGTTTGAATATTAATTTATAACAAAAACATATTTTGATTAAAGAGAATTATTTAGCTTCATAAAACTTCTATATACAAAAACATATATTAGTTTATTTTAATTATAAATAATTCCTTTAATAAAATTTACTTTAAAAGAAAAATATTTTTAATTCAAAAGATGATATAGTCTCCCCCAATGGAATTGCATGATCAAACTTATTTTTTCATAGTTAATGGAATTTTATGTCTTACTTATCAAAATTTAGGGAAAATATGATCTTAAAAATTTTATAATATTAAGATTAATCTTGAATTTATATTTCCAAGAATCTCAAATAAAAAATTCTAATTATTAAATTAACTTCCAGAAAAAAACATCATAATCTCCAACATTTTTTAAACCGTTGCTCTGATATCAAAGGTGGAAGTCTGAGACCCAAACTCATGGATCTAGTACTATAAACATGCAATATAATTTTTTTTGTAAAAAATAACTGAAACATATTGAGTCTTTCATATACATGAAGATCCTTTCGGTTGAGGTTTTATAGGATTAGGAAAAACATTACATTATATTAGAGTTTAAATTTATTTTATAAACAACTATCTAGCGTCACTCTAGCTAGATAGTTAATTGAAACCAAACACCATTGAATCTTCTAATGATTTTATGAAAATAATTTTAAAAAAGAGGGAGAAAAAATATTAGTAAGGGGTTTAAAAACTATGGTTAAAACGTTTTATAAATATTATAAAAAACACATTGAACAAATTTTATCAGATATAAAATTTGATAAAGTAAACTATTTTCCAAAATATAGCTTTAGGGATTTCAAAATATAACATAGTAAATACTATTAAAAACCATTAAAATATACATTACTTTTAAAATCTATTTAATTTGAAAATTTAATAAACATTAAAATACATGGATTTATCCTAGAAATATTTTAATATGTCTATATTGAAAATAATAATTTTCATATTGAAAATAATTATACTTGGGAAACCATATGAAATCCATGAGGACACTGGTAGTATCACCTTTAAGACAATATCCCCTTGAGGACATAGGTCCACTCCACATTCCTCATCATCAAATTCAATAACAATGTTTTAAATATTAAAATAAAACATGTATTCATAGCCCGAATTTTTTATAATAATTCCAATAAAACACACTTTCACATCTACATAAATTAATTTCAATAAAAATAATAATTTTATATAAAATTCACCTTTTCAAAAACTATATTTAAGAAACATCATTCTTTCATAAATATTTAGAGAAATCTATGATTTTATAAACAGTAATTTGAAAATAATTTTGGTAATGGAATAATTGAACTTATATATATTTTTTAAATGAAAAGAATAATTATAGTGTATGACCAAAATTCTGATCATGTATGATATTGATAAATTTTATGGAAGATTTTATTTAAAACTAATTACATTAAAACCCCCTTGAATATTTTAGTTTTAATCTATTTTGGAAAAGGCCTCTGAAAATAAGCTAATGACTTTATAATATTTAAAATTTATATATTTTAAATTAAATCACCCTTAGGATAAGGGTTTTAAAAAAACATGAAATAAGGGTTCTAAAAATTGTAATTCCTTTATGTAAGTAGGTTTTATGAAAAATAATTTGTAATTTGAAAACAAATTCTCTTATATAACATTTTTTTGAAATAAAACATAAAACATAAAATAATTTTATATAAAAATAGAATAAATTTTAAAAATAAGTCCCTTACATTAATTTTGAATAAATCCTTCTTTTTGAAGGCTATTCGTCATTATCCCTCATTCTCACATTCTTCCAACACAACGCACTAGATGTTACAAACAGTTTTCTAAGTGGAATCTTGTGAAAATTTTAAAGGAAGTGTCATTTATATAGCTAACTCCATACTATTTACTTATAACTATAATAATTTTTTATGGTTTTTGGGCATTAATATTGATGTGTGTATATATATATATATCATTTATTAATATTATCATTGTATACATTCACTATAAGAATAAATGGAGATTCCGATATTTTATCACTCAAAACATTATTTTTTTTGATAATTCTAGAAAATATGTAGACACATCCCAAAAAAATAAATTCTAGTATATATATATTTCATTTATTAATTTAAAATGGTATTTTCTGATGAAATAACATCGAAAATCATACTGTGAAGATCTTCTTATTGACCATGAATATACATATATAAATAAAAATGAACATATACGTATATATATTTATTTATAATTCATTGTTTCTATAGGTGAGAACATGAAGAGAAATGAGACACTTAGGAATATCCAATAATAATTATAGGATATATTTAATTTAAATATTTATTTATGTTTTGTTATATATATTTCTTTAACTCATATTAATAAGTTTTAACAAGCTTCTATCACCCCCAGTTTGAGGTACTTAGGCTTTTTATGCATTTTTATGTGAGTAACATGCTTGTGATGAGTTGGGAAGTGGTTGAGAGAGTTTATAATGGGTTTGAATAAGTTTGGAGGATTTTCTATGGTCACATGGATTGAGAACAGTTAGGGGAAAACCATGCTGGTTCTCTAGGTAACTGTGTTGGAGGAGACAGTGGCATTCGCATTGTTTGCCAAATATTGTGATATAACAGTGTGGGACCCCTTATCTTGAGGTAGTGGCATTCACATGGTTAGCACACAACTTTTCAAACCGTACAACCACTTAAAGAATAGATTTTTTAAATATGGGTTCACTAGGGCATGACCTATTTAACTCAAAACATCCTCCTACTCAAGCCTCACTTTGGATTTTTGGTTCTCAAAGGCGTGATGGGATCTGAAACTCATTTTGGAAGTGATTTGAATGGGTTTTCAGGTGGTTTTCAGGTGGTTCCTCCTAGTTAAGTCAATCATCTTAGTTTATCTTTGGTTTTATCTATATCTATTATTCCCTATCTCTCATTTTTATGGAAAAACAATCATTTCATGTAGATCTATTGTTTTTTTCCTTGGATTTTGTAATTATAGATTTTTGCTGATAGGTAGGGAGATATAGAAAAGTTTCTGTGGTGCGTTTTCCGGATTGGGGTGCGGTTGCCTATGGGTCGAATTTTCAGGAACCCTAAAGGTAGGTGGCCTCTCTCTCAACTCCACTTGGTTAGAATTTGTGTCTATTGTCTCAATTAATTTTTTTTCTTTGAAATTAATTGTGATAATGATGTGTGAATATTTTTTGAAACCCATTCGGTGGTTATTGGGTAATATTGGGGAAAATGGGTTTTTGTTGTAAAAAGGGAATTTTTTGTGTGATTTTAGAATTTTGATTCCAAAATTGATAGTGGTTGATTATAAAAAATGTTTTGTGAAAGATGGTATTCAATGAATTTTTTTTTTGAAATGAGTTTGTGAATGGAAAATTGGTGAATGGGTCTTTTCAATAAATGGGTGATTTATTAAAGTGAATTGGCATTGATTTGAATGATGGTGTGATTTTGTCTAGACTTCGTTCTTTGACCTTATTGGTTGATTATGTGTTATGGAGTGTGTAGGTTGTGTGGAAGTTGGTGGTAAATAATGCTATAAAAGGATATGGATATTGGTCAGAAGAGCCACCATTATCGATAGTGTAATTGAAGAAACACTAGTTGGAATTGTATTGAACGTGATGGGTGAAAGCTCCACCATTTTGGTTCTGTTGTTGTGTGTTTCTTTTCAAGATGAATGTTTTGTGATACTGTGTAATGGTGAAATGGATTATGGCATGGTTGTTTGGATTTATCTTGGGTTTCATGGTTTTATTAATGGTGGTTTGGTAAGGGTGTTTTTGGATTATTTTTAATTGTTGAACAATTTAATATTCTATATACACTATTTTAAATACATGTACTAATGGTTTTATCCTAGTGGAATGTGTAGGGAAGTAATTTGGGGAGATCCTACTAAGTATTATTACTCACCCATGATTTTTCACTTGGGTTCTTTTGTAGATATTGTGTTTTGGGACACAAGTAAGATTAAATAATCTCATTTTTCTAGCGATTCGACATGATGTGTTGGTGATGTTGTGGTTCTTAAATCATGGAGCTCAGTGTGGAGGTATATATGGTGCCATAGTTCTATTGGAGTCTTGTTGTAGCCTTCTGATGGGTACTCTAATTTTGGCTTGGTTGTATTTGGAATATGCGATTATTATGGATTAGTTGGTTGTCTTTTGTAATGTATGGGTTTTGTTGTTTTGTCGACATGCATCAAGTAGTTTTTTGATGGTTTATTTTTTGGTTGGTTGGTTGAATCCTAAGTGAAAATCATTCCCCAATTTATTATTGAAGCCCATGATATTTATTTCCAGCGTTTGGCAACTTGGTAACATATCTTAAGGCCAAGTATCATTCACCCACCCTCTCAAGACAATGAGATGGGGGAGGGATGTTACAAGTGGTATGAGTTTTTTTTTGTCATTTGATGCCAATTATTGGTCTTGGTGTTGAAATTTGTTCTTGGTCTATTACTTAAGTCGGGATGTTATCAAGGCGTAGGATTTTCCGAACATGGAATGTATAATATAAAAGGACATAGGTAAACCTTTTATGTTTAACTTGAAGTTACTAGAGATTTGGGTACATAAGTGTTTAGAGAAACTTATATGCATTGGATATTTTATTTTCATGGGTGTAGCCAATGAGATGAGCATGGAATGCATGGTAGAAATGAATTTACACTGGGATTCATACTTCATTGGGGGTATAATCATATAGTTGTGGTAGGAATGTGTGGATTTCGGAAAATCTGAATTGTGTTTCTAAATGGAAGGGTTTGAATCATGGAAACTAGTATTTTGAGAATGGGTTGATTTTCAAAACATGGTGGATTTTTCAAAATAGTACAATATGGGAAATGTAATCTTTTTTAAATCCAAGTTGTGATAGTTTTTTTAAATTTAATTTGAAATTTGTATACCCTTTCTTTTCAACGGAGTGGGAATTATGGGTTTTTTGTGATTATAGAAAGGACACCAGGTAGGTGCCGTAGAGACAAACCATAGGAAGCTGTTGAAAATGTTGTTGTACCTAAGCCCTAGGTGAACCAGCAGCTAGTGTTGAGAATAGTGTAAGCTTTCCATGCTATGGACGGTTGGAATATAGCAGATGAACTAAAGCATGGGGATCATGCAGTTCAGTTTCAAAGGTATAATCCACCCATGTTTAGGGGTGATTCGGAACCAAAAAAGGGCTAAAGCATGGATGAACATGACGAAAATGATATTTTAATTCTTGGGTACTTTGAAAGAGATAAAATTGAAACTATCCATGAATATGATGGAAGGTCTCACACTTTAGTGGTGGGAGCTCGCGGTCTAAGATGAGACAGACCAAAGTGTGACATGGGTGGGTTTTGAGGAATTGTTTAATAAAAAATTCTACCCTCATACATTCAGAACTCAACATAAAATGGATTTCATCATTTTAAAGAAAGGGAACTTGTACTTAATAGAATATGGGTCTTGGTTTATGAACATAGTGCAGTTTCACCTGAGGTGGCAGGTAGTACATCATTGAAGGAATGAATTTTTGAAGTTGGGTTAAGGTAGGAAATTCATTCCAAGATAGTGGTGATGTATATTGACGATTACACGAAAATGGTGTATAGTTCTAAAGTGGCTGAGCGAGACCTTTTGGGGGATACAAGTGGGGGAAGTATGTTTGTACCCATGGGAAATAATGGGAACTTGAACGTTGGGTTCAAGAAGAAGAGGGACAATTATTTCATGGGTGGGAGAACAACTCAGAATCTAATGGCAGGTTCAATGAATCTTCCTCCAAATCCTCATAGTAAAAAGGGATGTTTTTAGTGTGGTTATATGAGCCACATAAAGCAGGATAGTATAAAAAACATCAAGAATGTCATATTTTTAATCAGATAGGGCATCTGCAGAGTTATTTTCAGAATGCTCTAAGGTCGAGTGGTCCTTACATTCGTCAAGGGCACATGGGTCTTATTCCTTTACAAGACGGGGGGTAGTGGCATACCCGTTTACAGAAGAGTATATTTAGCCATGGGGATTGGAGGAACACCACGACTCCTCAACAGGGTAATAAATACTAGAGCACGTCAAGTAAGTAGTTGTTAGAAGCTGAGAAGGCTGTGATGGATGACTAGTCTGGATAATTCATGGTGCGAGGTATGATTATTTTATATTCCACTTTTAGGAAATCTTTTTTTGATACGGGTTCTTAGTATTCTTTCAATCATCACATCTTTTTTTGTTGGGATTAATGGTGGAAATGATTACTTTTGTTTTGAAACTACAAACTCCCCAGGGTCAAAGAGAGTGTTGAGCCTTCCTATGTCCAGCATGATGTTTAGTTGTGGATTACATTGAATTGATGTGGGACTTCTCAGTGCTTGAGATGGATTCTTATGAGATAATACTGCGAATGGATTATTTTGAGACATTTAAGGCCCACATCTATTTCTATGAGTGAATGGTGAGTTTTACGATGGAGGATGGTGTTGAAAATCTCTTTAGAGGGGAGAAGAATGAAATTCTAGGTGCAACATATTTTTTGTAACCAACCATTGGCACTATATTTCGTCAGTTAGGGCCTTTTTCATTGGCATCTATGGAAGTTTTTGAGCAGAGTGTTCTTCCAGTGGCTGTAGATCAGTTTATGGACGTATCTCCTAAATAATTCTCAGAGTTTCCACTTATGAGAGAAGTGGAGTTTACTATTTATCTCCTCCCAGGTACCATTCATATCTCACTTATGTCCAACCAAATGTCACCAACAGAATTGCAGGAATTAAAGGTGTAGTTGGAAGATTTAGAAATCAAAGGTTTCATCTATCCTAGCACGTCTCCGTGGGCAGCACCAGTTTTGTTTGTTAAAAAGGTAGATATAACCTTGCGGCTCTATGATGATTATAGTAAAATTAATCAGGTTATGTTAAAGAACTGATATCCACTCCCACACATTGATTATTTTTTTAATAGTTGAGGGGGCCTTAGTGCTTCTCCATGATTGACTTGAGTTCAGGGTATAATCAATTACGGGTGACGAAGGAGGATATTCTGAAAACAGATTTTATATGTAGAAATGGACACTATGAGTATGTGGTTATGACCTTTGGTATAAAAAATGCACAAGTGATATTCATAGAATTGATGTATTAGTTATTTCAGAGATATATGGATTCTTTGTGGTGGTATTTGTAGATAATATACTGGTATATTTGAGAACAAAGGTAGATCATGAGCATCACTTAGCCATATTTATGGGGATCATGAGGGACCATCGATTGTATGTAAAATTTTAAATGTGTGGCTTTTGTATGCAGGATATTTGTTTCCATGGACATGTTATTTATAGAATGGTTTTTTAGTTGATCTGGAAAAGATAGAGGCTGTTATTTCATGGAAACCACCAAAGAATGTTTTCGAGATATGGATCTTCCTTTGTCTAGATGGGTGTCATCGACATTTTTTTCATGATTTCTCAAGGATGGAATTCATGATGAAAACTTTAACAAGGAATAATATCCCATTTCAATGGGATGATAAATGTTAGAAATTCTTTGTAGAGTTAATGGTCACATTACATCAGCACCAATCTTGGTTTTTCCTGAACCAGGGAAAGGGTACATGATGTATTTTTACACATCGAGGTTTGGTTTGGGTGTGTTCTGATGAAGGGGGTCATGTGGTTTCATATGGATCATGGTAGTTGTGGTTGAATGATAAGAACTACCCAACACATGATTAGGAGTTGGTGGCAATGGTTCATGATTTAAATATGTTGTGTCATTATCTCTTCGGTGAGAAATTCATGGTGTTTACCAATCCTAAGAGCTTAAAGAATATCTTATCACAAAGATATTTGAACTTGAGGCAAAGGATACAGATGGAATATCTCCAGATGTTTTATTTCAACTTAATTTACACAACGAGTAATAGAAATATGGTGGTAGATGCATTAAGTTGGAAATCACATGCATAAATAGTTAAAGAAACATCAGATCAGTGGCAGTTGATATTAGTCATAGCCAATTTGTCGTTGGATTGTGAGGAACGGGGTGACATAGTGTTCTTATTTATGGTTTTGTTGGTTCCTTACTTGGATGGTTTGGTTAAAGAGGTACATGCATCTGATTCAGAATGTATGGAAATGAGGTCAAAACTCAATAGTGGCCAGACCATTGTGAGATGAGAACTAAATGGAAATTCAGTATTGTATTAACTAAATCATATGGTGGTACTAGTGACTTTTTCGAGGGAACTTCCCCAGACCTATCATCATTTTAGGTGGGATGTCCATCCTTGAATTCATAACATGTACATGTTTTTGAAAGAACAATTTTTGTGCGATGGTATGAAAAGGGATGTGAACGAGTTTTTATCAAGATGCTTGACTTGTCAGGAATTCACAGAAGAGAATCAATAGCCAGTAGTCTTGTTGTATACTTCATCTATCCTCGTGTGGAAATGGGAGTAGATGTTAATGGATTTTTTGACAGGTCTTTTGAGAATGGTCATGAAACACGATTCCATATGGATGATTCTGGATCAGCTCACAACGTCGGCCCATTTAATCCCGATTATTGAATCTCATACGATGGAGTATCTATCCAAAAGATATATCCAGAAGGTTGTAAAGCATCACATAGTTCCAATTTATATTGAATCTGATAGAGATACACGATTCACATCTTGTTTTTTTAAATACCTGAAGCAAGCCCTTGGGACACAATTGGCTATAAGGATAATGTATCATCCATTGACGGATGACAAATCCGAGAGCGCGATACAAATGATGGAGGAAATTTTATTCTCTTGTGTGGTGTATTTTGGTGGTTCATGGGAGGAGAACTTTCCATTGGTAGAGTTCTCCTATAATAAAATTTATTAGGCTTCGATACATATGGTTATGTTTGAGGCAATATATGGGTGTATGTGTCGTTATCCACTATGTTGGGTGTAAATGGGTGAGGCTTCAATGATTGTACCAATACTTTTCTAAGTGACTATGAATAAAATAATGTTGATTAGGAAGCAGATAGTGATATCTAAAATTCATCAGAAATCATAAGTGAACCATTATTGTCGACCTTTATTGTTTGAGGTGGGTGATCATGTGTTTTTGAGAATCTCTGCTAGGTTGGACATTATCGGTTTGGGAAGCAAGGTAAAATACCTTGGAGGTATATTTGGCCTTTTGAGACCATTGAAAGGATTGGATAGGTTTCTTATCATTTGGTTTTTCCACCATAGTTTAGTGCGGTTCACAATGTGTTTCATATGTCCCAGTTGAAAAAGTATCAGTCAGATCATGAACAAGTGATTCGTTGGGATCATGCTGAGCTAGAACTAGATGCTTCCTTGGCACACAAACTAGTGAGGATCCTGGATAGGAAAGAAAAAGTCATTCATGGTAAAATCATCAGTTTAGTTCGGGTTTTGTGGTAGCATGGTCATATTGAAGGGGAGACTTGGGAGCAGGAGAAAGACATGGCTGAACCATGGCCCGAGATCTTTCGACAACGAGATGGTTATCTACTTTTCGAGGATGGAATGTCCAATGATTTGTAGAATGAAGCAGCCCCAGTTTGAGGTATTTAGCCTTTTTATGCCTATTTATGTGTTTAATGTTATTAGGATGTGTTGGGAAGAGTTTGTGAGTATTTTGAATGGTTTTTAATATGTTTGGAGACTTTCCTAATGTCCCATGGGTTCAGAACGGTTAGGGGAAAACCATACGGGTCCTCCAGGTTACCGTGTAGGGGGAGACAATGGGCTTCTCATGGATTGTGCACATCTTTCCAAATTGTACGAGACAACCATGAGCGACCCCTTCTCTTGAGGCAGTGGTGTGCGCATGGTTAGCGGACTATTTTCCAAACCATGTGGGCTAACCGTGCGGCCACTTAAAGAATGGATTTTTTAAATCTGGGTTCACTGAAGCCTAACCTATTTCACTCTAAACTTCCTCCCACACGATCCTCACTTGGTATTATTGGTTCTCAATGGTTTTAGGGTTCTCCCACTCATTTTGTAAGTTATTTGAAGAGGATTCAAGGTGTTTTAAAGGTGGTTCCTCCTAGGTATGTCTCTCCTCTGGGTTTATCGTTCATTTTCTCTAGATCTAATCTTCCATATCTCTCAGTTTATTAGATCTAAGTCTGTTTCATGAAGATATAGGGTTTTTTCCTTTTATGTCAACATTCAGGCTTGCGCATGATAAATAAGGAGATCTAGAGCCATTTTGGTGGTGTTTTTATTATATTGGGGTGCATCCTGGCCTTCAGTCCAGTAAGGCCTTCAGACCACCTCAAGGCCTTCGGGCCACCATAAGTGTAGATGAAAACCAGACAAACTATAAAGGAACTAACTTCATAAGGAGGAGGAGCAAGGACCTTTCACCATATCAGAAGCTAAATAAATTATAGGAATGAGAGGGTATGGAACATGCCATTAGGACAAGCCTGTTCATGCATAGGAAATCCTAGCCGAACATCCATGCGAAGGTGGAGAGATGATTTCAGGAAGAAGATGCTAGGGGAGGAGCAGTTACAAGTATTTAGTCTAGGTTGTATGTAATGTTTGAAGCCTGTGGTAAATGAATTCATCTATGGACTACAGGACATGTAATACTTATTCCTACGAGCATTTTAAGGGTTCCACCTCACCCCTTGAAAGGTGGATTATGAAAAAATCAATAAAAAAAGAAGGCCTTCGGGCCATTGGAGGGTGCAGTTGTGTGTGGGTCGAATTCACCAGAACCCTAAAGGTAGGTGTATTCTCTCTCGACTCCACTTAGTTATAATTAGTGTCCTTTGATGAAATTAATTTCTTTCCTTTAATTTTACTATGATAACGATTTTTGAATCATATTGGAAACCCATTTAGTGGTGATTTTGGGATTTTGGGGGAGATGGGTTATTGTGGAAAAAAGGGGCATTGTTGGGTGATTTTAAAATGATTATTTAAAATAATTAGTGGTTGATTATGAAAAATTATTTCTGAAATATGGTTTTCAATTCAAATGTTTGTTATTGATATGTGTTTGGGATGAGAAAATTGGTGAACTTTTATTTTCAAAAAATGGGTTATTTATTGAAGTGAAATGGAATGTTTTGGGAATGATGGTGTGTTTTTTTGTGTAATTGGTACTTTATGATTATTGGATGATTGTGTCTTATGTATTGTGTTGGTTGTGTGGATGTGGGTCAGAAGTATCACTATATAAGGTGTTGGATAGTGGTCGGAAGAACCAAAATTATGGATTGTGTTCGGGAAGGACCACTAGTTGGAAATGTATTCAACAGGTTGGACGGAATCTCCAACATGTTATTTGCCTTTTTTTGTGTTTTTTTTCAAATGGAAATTGATTAGATAATGTGAAATGATGAAATGTATTATGGCATCATTGTTTTTCTTTCCCTTAGGTTGCATGGTTTGAGTAATGGTGTCTTGGTAAGGTTGTGATTGTCTTATTGGTAATTGATGAACTGTTTAAAGCTTTATATAAACTATTATATATAAATGTTATAATAGTTTTATTTTATTGGTGTGTCTAGGGAAGTAATTTGGGGAAATAATACTGATTATTATTACTTACGCCTTCTTTGGAACATTGGTTCTTTTTCATATATTGTGTTCTGGGACACATGTAATAGTAATGCATCCCATTTTGCTAGTGGTTCGACATGATGCTTTGGTGATGTTGTGGTTCTTGGAGAATGTAGCATTACGACATAAATAGAGTTTTTCTTCAGTTTTTTAGCTGTATTTTGCTAAAACGATGCTATATTTTATAAATTATTTAATAGTGGTTTATTAAAAACTTCCATTAATCTGTTTTTCTCAATCCCGACACTTCTCCCCCAGACCCCCACGAGACCCCCCTTCCCCCAACCCATGCGAGACCCTACCCCCTTATAAGGTCCTAACCATAAAACATTAAATAATCATTAATTAAATGAATAATTCATATTGAGGATCTCTTCAGGTTTACAGTTTTAGAGAATTATTACATAACTACTACATCTCAAAGATTTCAAAGTAGACACATTTACTCAGTTTCGATTTTTTTCACAAAATAAAAAATCTTGAATAAAAGTGTCATGTCTAGTTCCTTGTTTTAGACAGCATGACATTTCCTTGATCCCATCCTTGACCATATTCCACTTTATGTCTTGTGAAAAACATTTCAGAAACATGGTATGAGCATAAAAATCTCAGTAAGGGATACCCAAAGAAAGAAAACATTAGATCATCAATATATACATGACATAAGCTTTTTAAAATACCTGATGAAATCATAATATTTATGAATAACTCATAGAAATCGTAAAATATAACGGTAACTTGAGTCATACATAACATACTTACATTGTAGCTATCACAGCTACATAGGGATTCTCATTTGGAATACCCATCACAATATATTCTCTAAATCTCTTTGGAGAAACATTACCGTTTACCTCCTTCACGTTACCCAATGCATTGAGAGCTATCTCGGGCTCACCCACCCTTGGATTATTACGGAACCAACTGTATACGTAAAAATGGATAAGAACCATAACATAATCATAACACATAACTTAAGCATAAAGGAAAGATAGAATTCCCACATTCCAATAACAATATAAAATTTTAAGAAATTTAAATAACAAATTCATTCTACAAATGATTTTTAATACCCAAAATACATAAAAATTGTATATGGTATTTATTTTCCTTTTAAAAACATTACAACTTGTTAAGGAATCCAATGATCAAATAATAATCACGACGGCGGAAAAAGGCCGTTGTCACCACTTGCGTAAAAAAAATGAAACATTCCTTTTATTCATTTAGTAAAACGCATCGTAGATAAAATATTCCATTTGAATTAAATGAAAAGTAAAAAGGGTTTTATACACCATATAAAAGAATGTCCTATATAAATCAAAGGATTCCTCAATGAAAAGAGATTGAGACGATGTCCATTATGAAGACAGTATCTTTAGATTAAGGATAAATCAATGACATTATTATGTGTGATAAAAATAAATACATACAATATAATTGGATATTAAGTGTAAAAAAATCTTAAGTCATTCAAACATGTTAATTTTAATGACATAATCATGAAGTAGAGGTCTTACCCAGAGAATTAAATTGGATTAAGATGTTCCCTTATAGAAATTCAACAGCCTAACGACGTCACATTAAAATTCAGAAAATGAGTTGATGAGAGATAAAAAGGGTATCTCATCACTTGGACATAAAATTTACATAAATAAGGATATATAATAACATATACCAACATAATAATATGTGAATTAATAGACCTAATGAAAAGAAGTCTTTTAAAAAGAGGAGGGAGAAAGGTTCCCTTACCGATTTGGGTAACTTTTGAAACGTACAACACCTAAAATAAGGACTATACAATTTTGATGTAAATACCCATGACCGAAATTATATTACACAAACAGTAGAATAATGGGCAGTACATACACCACTCAAAGGAGATATTGTCAAACATAGCTTGAATCTCACGAGAATAAACAGTAAGATAGAAACCCCTTACCTGGTTGTAATCAATCAAGTCATATGACCAAAAGATAATTGGAACCAAATGAATCACAGAATACCATGAATATAAATAGAATCGTGATAATATATATAAAATTTAAGTAAAAAATATACCACATGAAATAAATAATTTGTGAACAATGGAAATATCATGGAATTAAAAGCGAGATAAGAAATCCCCTTACCACGAGTCCGACTTGACTCGCTCGTATGTTTTTGGTTCTTCCTGAATGATAAACTTATGTTAATTTATACTTGCTTAAGAACCATTTTCAAGTTTTTTATTTATTTTATATTACTTATTATCATGTTATAAACATTATGCAATCATTTAAGTTAATAATGGTCGTTTTGACGATATTTGGTACTTGATTCAAACATGAACTTCTTATATTTACATGTTGTTCATGTAGTCAAATATACATTATCTATAGAATTATATTAATGATTTAGATATCATATATATCATATATATCCTGTATATATATGTATTTATACCAGTACATAACATTTTAAGGTAATAAATGAAATGCATCATTCATGGAGACGGTAAGTCGTATGTACGCATAAATGCTACATTCATTTCTATTTCGCATTTAATGGAATGGAAAAATTATGATAGAAAGGTATATTATAATTACATTATAATATAATATATACTATCATCAACTACATCCTTTATACATCCCATATATTGCATTAACGATTCAAATCACTTTGAGGGGCGGTTGTCCGCACTTCCTAAAATGAAATTATCAGGCATACCCATTATGGAAACAATAAAGGTATGGAATAAATGAAAAATACAGAATAATAAGGAAAAAATAAACATAATATATACCATATTTAAATATAGTGACAACTTAATGGCCACCATGAGAAGCGGTACGAGATAATTGAATAATCATCGTTTCGTGAGGCAAGAGTTCGCCACCCACAGAAACAGTATGTTCTTCACCCATTAGATGGATGTGCCTATAAGTTTAGCAATAATCCATCTCATAAAAACATCCTAGTATATTTATGATACTGGTGTTGTTAAAAAATAAAGGAATAAAAAGTTTTTACGGGGTTGGAGAAGAAAAATAAAACAAAAGAACATAAGAGAAGACACTACCTCTAAATTGGGTAACTCTTTTTTATTTGAGCCAAAGGCTTCCCTGGAAAGACTTATGCCCAAAGTGAGGCTTCTAGGAGTAAGAGAGGGATTTGCAGAGACAATATGAGCAGAGGTTGGATGAGACAAGGGCTTTAGAGGTGTGGGTAAGTGGGTAGAGGTGGAGGCCTTTTACAAAAAGGAGGAGGGTCACTTTTGGAATGCCTTGAAATGATACTTTATTATAAAATGGTTTTAGAATTTTAAAGGTCCCACAATGAAATATTTAGAGGATAAGGTGATAATGTTTAGAAATACACCCATAAAATATGTTTTCAATAGGTGTATGATTTAGATTTTACCTTACCATTATCATTTTATTTAAATCGTTCATTAACGAGGTAATCACTACATCATCATGTGTGTCATAAATAAATGTATTTATTTAATGACTAAAAATTATATAAAAAAATATCATGATTTAGGAAGACTTTTTAGATTTACAACGACTATTTATAGTCTAAGAGATCATTTATTTAAACAAAACTAAAATTTCTTTACTTAGGTGTTAGATAGTTTGGTTATATTTTTCTTTCCTTAAAAATATTATGATAAAAGTCACTATCACACAAAAGTGATTCCATGGGGTCACTAAGTTGGAAAAAGGCATCCCATGGTCAGAAATGACACAAACAAGATGATTTGGACACATGTTGGGGTCAGTTTATATTATTATTATATTTTTTATTACCCTTAACTTCCTGATTACTAATTAATCTTGATAATTAAAGAAAATTGCCGACATTACTATTCATATTGTCCAAAAACAAAAGACTCTTAATTACATAATTTGGACCTTCTGATTCAAAATATGTAATCCATTTTAGCAAATTCCAAACACAAAAATTTCAGTAATTAATTTAAAAATAATTCCCGTTGTCAAAATGAAAGACAGGTTTTTAAGAAGTAAACTTTATCAAAAGATTGATGTGTTTTTACATCCAATTGAAATGTGAAATTACTTCCAATGAACAAAATTGTATTAAGTGATAAAAAATAATTCAATTACACTTTAAAACCAATTAAAAGGACTATATAACTATTTAATTAAATTATATGAAAAAGAATTTTTGAAGTAAAATGCATTATTTTTCACTATTCATTAAAAATGAACATTTGTCCAAAAAATACCAAAAATTTACCCAAGTTAAATTTGATAATCCAAATTAAAAAATGATTCCCATTTTACCAAATTTAAAAAATAGATGTTTCAATAATTAATTATGTAATTAATTCCCGCAGTCAAAACAAAGAGCGTGTTATTAAGAAACAATATCTATCAAAAGATTGACACTTGTTTATGTCTAATTTCAAAGAGAAATTAATTCTAATGACCACCATTGAATTAAGTTGTAAAATTATATTCTAATTACAATTTAAAACCAATTAAAAATATTATATAACCATATAAATAATTTACATTAAAAAGAGGTTTTGAATTAAAATACAACAACTTTCACTATTCATAAAAAATGAACTTTATCAGAAAAATAACAAAGATTTACCCAAAGTACATTTTTATGTCCCAATTATAAAAAAGTATTTTATTTTTTATAACATATAAAATTGAAAAAATGTATTTTTAAAAAAGGATCACCATCAAAATGATGTTAATCGACAGTTTAATGAATATTAGATTATTTATTCTTAAAATTGGATTTTTTATCAGTTTAAGCCTCTATCATTTATTGGGTAATTGTTAAAATATTTAACAAACATATATAATAATTTTATAGTTAGTTCTGTTCATTCCTTCAATTACAACGTCTAGGCATTAATTACTATTTAAAAAAATATTAATATATTAGTAGTGTGCAATATAATATTTCAATGAAACTCATTGTTGCGTATTTGGTAATCCATCGAACATAGCATTCCCTTTAAAGTAATATTAACATTTTATTCAAAAATATTAATAAATATGAAAATTTCATATTATTTATTTACCTGGGATGTTACATCCTTCCCCCCTTTTGGGAATTGCATCCTCTCAATTTTAAAATTGGGCTTGGAAAATTCATTGAAAGTCCCACATTGGAAAAAGAGTCAGTAAAACTATCACTTTAAAAGAAAGAAAGAGAAGTAAAAAGGTCACCGGAGTTAACTCATACTAGGATTTCATGTAGGAAAACATGGATATGGAAGAGAAAACAAAGGGTCAACTTCTGATGGAGAGTGATAGAAAACATGATTAGGAGAAAGTTAACCACAAGAAAATCAAAAACTTGTGATGGGTTTAATGGTATTTGATTCCCTAGTAGGAATAGTTAAGAGACAACATTTTTGATTTAAGTTACTTTTCATTGAGGATTTTATTTATGAGATTCACTAAATCTTAAGGAAATATACTTACTTGTCATGCAAACTTTCATCTCTTACTAGATTTCTTACACAAACTCATATTTTCTCCAGAATATGAGTATTTAGGATGAATTGTTCACATTAAGAGTGTTATAATCAACTTTTTGAGAATCTCCAAATCCACAAAAGATGAACTATATATTTTCCATGTCTTTAGACCTCAACCAAAACCAAAATTTTTAGTGCAAGATCAAATAATCCCCAAAAGGATAATCCTTTATAAAAATAAATACTACTCTTAATCTCCAAAATTCAACAAAAAGAAACCAAGGTTCAAGAATGAACTTTCAATAAACATCTATCCATAAAATTCGTAAAGGTTATCCAAACTATGATTGAAACCCAAATCATTGAAGGATTTAATCACATAGTCTTCCAAGTTAAATCTTAACATTTATCTCCAAATAACATCAGTTACTCCTAAATTATCATACTGAAAAGTAATTAACCTAATCACATATCCTTCATGATAGGTTAATCATTTACATAGATAACCCAAAACCATCTTATTCTTTATTCATAAAATCATATAAATAAAAAGAATAAGTCATACTAACTAGGTAGTTCATGTAGTCCAGTGGTAGGCAATAAATACCAGTCGCACTTTGGTTGTGGGTTCGATTCCCGCAGCTTCATCCGACGCAATAGGTTGCCACATGGTTTGCGTGTTTTCCCTTTTAAAAAACTACATAATTTTATAAAATTTCCTAAAAAGAGATAAATTCATCAAAAATAACCATATCATAGTTTAACCACAATGGTTATCTAATAACTTTCGTTTTTCATCCCAAAATGTATTAACCGATAATTTCCTCAAATTCAAGGATCATATAAACCCAAATGGTTCTTTATAACTATATCCACAAAAGAAAAGATAATTATTCCTTGAATAAAATTTTCATATATCAAACATCAGTGTTACACATACTATAAAAAGTCTTCTAATGTAATCCCATCATCAAAAGAGCGTTAATAATTTTTTCACCATCCTAAAATCTACCATAACTCTTGAATACCATATATGTTGACTTCTTACTCATTCAACATTATTCATGTTTCATTAAACATTCCATTCCAACTTATTCTGAAATAGATCTTTCCTACAAACAAAATCATGAATCATATCCTAAGATTTAATAATAGGAAAACATATGTTAAGAAATAATACATCCCTTTCATTGGTCATTGTCAGTTTCTTCATCATCAATCGGAATGGAATTAGGTATTGGTAAATGAATATTTTTATGATCTTGGTGATCCCAATCCCAAAACATCTTCATAGGACTTGTGTTTGCATAATGACCATGCAAACCACATTTAAAACATTCAATTGATCCTTCGGAAAGAATTTATTTCCCTTTCCTAAAGTCAACTAGATGCTTCCTTTTTACATGGAAGGTTATTTTTTATGACCTTAATTTCCACATATATAGAATCTTTCTTTCCCTTTGAAACATTTTCCTAGGTGTTTCTTTCCACATCATTGACACATAGGTTTTTGAACACACTTAACTTTATTATTATTACCTGAACATTCATAGGGATTTCTTTCTCGCATATATGATTCCTTATAAAAATGACTAAGGTTCATGTGGTCAGTCAAGAATCTAGATAGTTGGTTGAGAATAACCACAAGAGTTATTATTGCAACTCCCATATCATTCATTTGATTGTTCGAAAAACCGTCGCAGTTTTCTTCACATCCACTTTTACTTTGGTTCCTTCTAGATCCAACCATTTACTAAAACCAAAAAGGTGAATGTGAGTATATCAGTAATATAATCATATAATAATATGATATAATTATTCATGTTATCTTAAACTCATTCTTATTGTCAATAAAAACTATGAATATTTCTGAAATCCAAACCATTATGGTAATGTCACTTAAGCTTAATGAATACCCTAAACTATAAAGTTATATAAACCTCCCTCTGATAGAAAATATAAGGAACCGACCTTAAAACATTACATAATCATGAATTAAATGAATAATCCACATTGAGGATATTTTTAGGTTTAGAGTTTTAGAGAATTAGGACATAACTATTACATCACAAAGATTACAAAGTAGACACATCTACTCGGTTTCAATTTTTTTCACAGATTAAAAACTCTTGAATAAAAGAGTCATGTCTAGTTCCATGTTTTAGAAAACATGAAATTTCCTTGGTCCCATCCTTGACTCTATTCTAAATTATGTCCTGTGAAAAACATATCAAAAACTTCGGATGAGCATAAAAAGATCAGTAAGGGATACACAAAAAAAAAACATTAGATCATCAATATATACATAAAATAAGCTTTTTAACATACCTCATGAAATCATATGATTTATGAATAACTCAAAGAAATCATAAGACATAAAAGTAACTTGAGGCATACATAACATACATACATTGTAGCTATCATAGCTACATAGGGAGTCACATTTTGAATAACCATCACTGTATATTAACTAAATCTCTTTGAAGAAACATTTGCGTTTACCTCCTTCGCGTTACCCAATGCATTAGAGAGCTATTGTAATGCCCCGACCATAGGTACCAGAGTCGATGCACTATTACATAATATTGGTATGATCAAAAAAGATCTATTCTTGAAAGACCGATTAGTTTAGTATCCTTGGAATAACTAGATATATTCATAAAGTTTACATTATATCATAAAGTGAAAACTACAACAACAAAAACTTGTCTACATATCCCCTCATACTATCCCTGCAGGTCATTCAAAAATTAATTCTTCACATCCTGGAAAAAACAAGACATTTAAAGGGGTGAGCTCAAATGCCCAGTAAGGATAACAATATAGTGTAAACTTTCATAAATAAGCACAATCATTTTAGGAAATGTATAACTAAAACAAAAGCCTTTTAAACATTAAATTCAGCATAATATGGAAAAGATAAAATGAAATAATTCCATTTAATTATTCACATGGATATTCTACTAGTCGAATAATCACATGAAATATCAATAACCACTTCCATAATGATGGAATGCATAACGCCAGACTATCATAACCACATAGCCAAGGCCTTTTTCCATGACTACAAATAAGAATTTGTCAAGGCCTTGTTCCAAGACACTAGTTTGTCTCATTAGACATACTGATGCATCTAGAAGCTATATCAGGCTCCACCCGTCACTTATTAAGTCCAATGCATTCCTCATATAAAGAAGTTTAACCATAACATAATCATTCATATTAAAACTAGCATACAAAATGTAAATACCTTCTTTATAAACCATGAATGGTAAAAAAATAACACATCCACAGTTAGAAATATCAAAAAACCTTCAATAAAACATGGATGTTTTGTATCATAATATATAAACATCAAATAAGCTTAAAATCCATCAAAGGATGTCGACATAGATGAAATCAAAACTATTTGAGAGAAATATATCTTTTTTTAAATCATTTTAAAGTCACATAATTATAAAATAAAACATTTACTTTGAAAATTTCCTTAAAAACTTGTAAGGGAAGCTTCAGAAATTTTATAATGGCAGAAAATAGCCGCACCTGCTGTATAAGTTAAAAAAAGACATTCATACCTTAATTCTGTCGAAAAGGATAAAAAGGACCTTGTTTGGAAAAAGATGGAGATATTCCTTTATAAACTTCTTATAAAAAGTCAAACAAGGGTATAAATGACTTTAACCCATATTCTGTAAAATAGTAAGAATGATTTGAAATACATTTTTAAGAAACATGGATGTGGATAATAAAGAGGTCCCAGTAGATAATTGCGTATAAACAACCTCTAATAATGAAGAGATTTTGAAATAAACCCTTAACTTGTACTTTTCCTTGGATGAGGGTAGCTTAACCTCCTTTATAATTGTCAAATAATTGTTATTAAATTATACCAAAATCATATACATTAATATGATATCATATATGATCTTAAAACATTGATTATTAATAATATATTAGTATTATCATCGTTTCAGGTGTTAACAAATTCATTTTCCATTATATTATTTATTATTTGAGCCGTATTTGTTATGGATGGGATGCATATTATTCATATCCAGAATGATATCATGTCTCAAAAAATTATTTTTAATCATCAAATGAAATTTAGTCTTGAATGGATTCGATGGGGGAATGAATCTCATCGCGTTCATGGAGACGGTAATCCGTACGTATGCACGAGCAACAATATCATTATTTTGATATTAAAATAATATATAATTGGATGGTATATCGTATATAAAGAATCATTATCATGTTATATTTATTATTTACATGAATTAAACATCATTATTATACCCATCAAAATATTAATTGTTTTAATAACAAATACACCACGACGTGGAGATGGTAAGCCATACGTACGCACGTATGGCGAAATGTCATTCAAAGGATGGATAGAATAATGAATATGGTTGTAACATATTTATAATAAAATAAAACTATATAGAAGAAACTGGAGTTATTAATTTATAATGAGGATAACAAAGAAAGAAGAAGTTGAAGAAGAAAGGAACTTGGAAGAGGGTGGTGAAAACATTACCTCTTAATCATGTTCTTCTTTTTGATTTGATAAAAAGGGATCCTTAGGTTGGCTTTATGATCAAACTAATGCCTCTATGTATATTTTAGGGAAGTTGAGAGAATATTTGGGCTGAGTGTTGCCGAGAAAAAAGTCTTTGAAGGTGTAAAATTGAGAGAAGGGGGAGTTCCCTTTTATAAGAGGGGTGAGGGACTCCTTTGGAAAAGCTAGAAATATTACATTATAAATAATCCATATTCGGTTTCTAATGGCTCCAAAGTATATTATTTAAAGTTTAAGGTGGGTATGGGTCGAAAAACACTCATCCAATAGATTTTAGACCGGTTTGGGTAACTATATTAACCTTATCTTTTAGTTTTAACTCATAGTTAATTAGTTTGATATTTACCATGTCACTTTGTATTTTTATATTATATAGTTAATAAACATAATATAAACTTCCAAGATACCCCCAAGTGGTCAATTACTGACACACCTATCATGATAAAAGTATTTTGTCCGACCCTTAGATTTTTATGAATATAATATCAATTAATAATATAATATTAGTTTTAAAAACTATTTTATGTCAATTTTGACACTATTTGGAATTTGATTATTGTGACAGACATAACAGCATGATTACATCGAAAAAATATAATTAAATAAATCCTAACTTGTCATGTTATCCTATAAAATTAGTTTATTTCATAAGAAGTCTCAGATTACATTTATTTGGATATTGATAATATCAATTATTTTAATATTTCATTAATTCAGTAATTACTACATCACGATTTTTTCATAAATAAATAAATTTATTTAATTTCTAAAAATTATAAATAAAATACCATTATGTATGAAATATTTTTATATTTCTAATGAATATTTACAATCGAATAAATATTATGTTTAATCCAATATTAAAAATGATTTAGTTAATAAACTTTGATTTTAAATATTTTAACACTTCTTTGAATTAAATAATAATTAATGTCCTCATTTAATCCAGGTGGACCAAAATGATAATATTTTATTCTTAAGGTTGTTTTTGGTCGAGATACACTTTTACAATAGAATTAGGACATGTTTTAGGGTAATATTAATTTCATTTTAACCCTTAATTTCCCTATTTACTTTTAACCGTGGTAAATAAAACTAAAAAGTTACTATTCACCAAAAATTATTTTTATCTTATTGAACCACATTTTACTCACTGATATTAACTGTGTCTCTCGGATTTTCGAAATTAAACTCACAAAAGTGGTAAAATTATGTTTTCTGTGAATTTCTAAATTCCCCTATGAGGTGGGTAAAAGACGGTGAAAAGTTCAATAAAATTTATATATATCTAAAATGAATAAAAACTAACTGCAATGAATTACATTGAACTTATATAGGTTTTATGTATCTATTTTGACCTTAATTAAATTTAAATAAAATAAATAATTATTTAAATAAAAATTTTGTTTTAAACTATAACTCAGTTTTTTTCACTATTCATCAAAAAATGAAAGTTTTTAGAATAATACCAAAATTTCACCCTAGGATAATTTCGATATTCCGAATCCAAAAATTGAATCCATTTTGAATGGTAAAATATATAAAATTTAAAAAAGTGTGTATTACTATTCCTAACGGCTAGTTTGATTGGTTGTGTTGTGTGTTATAACTCGAAGTTGCGTACAACACAGGCTACTGTATTATACAAAGAGAAGCATACCATTGAAGCTTGGGGTGTTACATTCACTCCTACTTCAAATAATTTCGTCCTCAGAATTTCTAGAATACTACTGCATGAAAAGACTCGAGTGATTCTTCATCATAAGTTCCTCGGGTTCCCACGTTGCCTCTTCCATTTTATGGTTTCTCCATAGAACTTTTACCAGACGAGTCATCCGGTTTCTCAGCACAGGTTCTATTGTATCAAAAATCCTGATGGGTTCTTCGCAATAAGACAGATCAGGTTCCAGTTCTAATTCTTTATAGGTGAGTACATGCATTGGGTTAGGCATGTATTTTCTCAATAGTAATACATGGAACACATCATGAACTTTAGAGATATTTGGCGGCATTGCCAAATGGTAAGCTACAACACCAATTCGTTCTAGAATTTTGAAAGGTCTGATGTACCTTGGACTAAATTTACCCTTCTTACCAAAATGAATAACTCCCTTCCATAGAGAAACCTTCAAGAAAACATGATCTCCCACCTGAAATTCCAAATCCTCCCTTTGGTTATTGCTATAGCTCTTTTTCCTACTTTGAGCTTCTTTGATGTGGTTTTGGATTACCTTCACCTTTTCCACCGTTTCCTCCACCAGTTCTGGACATACGAGTTTTCTTTCACCAACGTCATCCCAATAGGTTGGTGTGTGACATCTCTTTCCATATAACCCTTCATATGGTGCCATATGAATACTTGAATGGAAGCTATTGTTATAGGAAAATTCAACCAGAGGTAAATATTGATCCCACATTCCCTGAAAGTCAAGTGAGAAAGATCTCAACATGTATTCTAAGGTTTTAATAGTCTGTTATGATTGTCCATCTGTTTGAGGGTGGTAGGCAGTGCTCCAACGATGCTCATTATTCAAGTCTTTTCGAAGACTTTTCCAAAATCTTGAAGTAAAACGTGGATCACGATCAGAAACAATTGATAGGTGTACTCCATGAAGTCACATAACTTCATTAATATATAGCCTTGCTAGACGTTCAAGTGGTAGATCTTCTCTTATAGTAATAAAATGTGCTGACTGGGTAAGATGATCAACAATGACCCATATTGCATCATTCCTTCTAGGAGTCATTGGTAGTCCAATGACAAATTCCATAGTGATATTATCCCATTTCCACTCAGGTATGGGAAGAGGATGCATGACTCATGCAGGTTGTTTCCTTCTAACCTTCACTTATTGACAAACCACACATCTTAACACAAAATCAAAAATCTCCCTCTTCATATTGTCCCACCAAAAATGTCCCTTCAAATCCCTATACATTTTGGTGCACCCAGGGTGTATAGAGAAATTGGAACTATGGGCATCATATAACAATTCAATTTTTAGATCAGGTATATAGGGAACACAAAGTCTCTTCCCAAATTTCAAAATTCCTTCTTAATACACAAAGTCTCTCAATCTCCCATCATTAACATCTTTAATCTTCCTTTTAAATTTTTCATCATAGGTCTGAGAACTCTTAATCCTTTCTATTAAATATGGTTTGACAACCATTTGAAAAAGCATTGATGTTTCACCTTCCATGGTAATTCCAATATCCATCTTCACTAGATCCATGAAAATAGGATCACTTTCAATTCAAATAATTTTCAAAACTCCATGATATTTTCTACTCAAACCATCTGCCACCTTATTTTACTTCCCCGGGTGGTAGTGTATCGTGCAATCATAATTTTTTAGTAGTTCAAGACATCATCTTTTCCTTATGTTGAGTTCTTTCTATGAGAGAATATACTTCAAATTATTGTGATCAGAATAAATCTCGCATTTTTCTCCATAGAGATAATATCTCCATATCTTCAAAGAAAATATTACAGTAGCTAACTCAATATCATGATTAGGATAGTTTTTCTCATAAATTTTTAGCTGTCGTGATGCATAGGCAATAACCCTATCATTCTGCATAAGGACACATCCAAGTCCTTTCTTTGATACATCACTATAAATAATGAATCCATCATTCCCTGGTGGTATAGTCAATATAGGATCATTGTCTAATCATCTCTTCAGTTCTTAAAAAAATTCTTCACACTCTTTTTTTCAAAGAAATTTATCCCCTTTACGCGTGAGCTTCGTTAATGGGTTAGCCAATCAGGAAACATTCTGGATGAAATGCCTATAATAACCTACTAAAACAATAAAACTACATACCTCAGTTATACTCATTGGTGCTGGCCATTATTGGATTGCTCTTGTCTTAGAAGGATCAACAAAGATTCCATCTTTGGAGACAATATGTCCATGAAAAGAAATCTCCTAAATCCATAATTCACACTTTCTGAACTTACCATATAATTTTTGTCTTCTAAGAGTCTTTAGGATAATGAGCAAGTGATTTTCATGATCTTTGTAACTTTTGGAGTATAACAAGATATCATCAATAAATACCACCAAAAAATCATTGAGATATTCCTTCAAAACACTATTCATTAGATCCATGAATACAGAGGGTGCATTAGTCAATCCAAAAGGCATTACTGTAAACTCATAATGCTCGTACCTTGTTCGAAATGTTGTCTTCAGAATGTATTCCTTCTTCACACACAACTGATGGTATCCAGATCGAAGGTAGATCTTTGAAAAGTATTCAGTTCCATGATTTTGTTCAAATAAATCCTCAATTCAAGGTAGATGATACTTGTTGTTTATTGTTATAGCATTGATTTCCCTATAGTCGATACATATCCTCATGGATCCATCTTTCTTCTTAACAAAAAGGGAAGGGGATCCCCCTGGAGAAACACTAGGGGAGAATAAATCCCTTATTAGTCAATTCCTCTAGTTGATTCTTTAGTTAAACTAATTCTGCAGTGGCCATTCTATAAGTGGTCTTCGATATGGGCCTTGAACTAGGAATTAAATCAATGGAAAAATCAATTTATCATTCTGGAGGATGTCCAGGTAAATCTTCCAGAAACACATCTACATATTCTTTCACAATTTGTATATCCTCTATTTGAACAGTCCTTTCCTCACTCGCAGTTAATTCATTCTCTTACTCTTCAATAATTTAATTTTGCTGAGCTACTAGAGGTGGATCTAGAAAAGAATTAGGTGGTGATGATTCTACTCTAAAGATAAGGTGTTTTTTATCATCATCATCAAAAATTGTAACCTCCTTCTTCTTACAAAAAATCTTCGCATCATGTTTGGAAATCCAATCCATACCAAGGATTATATCAAACTAAATCATAGGTATGATGATGATATCAGCAGATAAAGAACATTTATGTGCTCTAATGGGGACAGATCCACAGAACTTTGTTGCAATGATACTTCCATTAGGAGTTTTAACTGACAACTCCCTTGTCAAATCAAATTGGAAATATCTAATTTTCATATCAAACTCAGAAGATATGAAACAATGTGATGATCCAGAATCAAATAATGCATTTGCTAAACTTGAGGAAACCATTAAATTGCCTGCCACCATGTCTTTCAGTGCTTCTACCTCAGCAGTAGTGGTATAATAAGCTTGGCCTTGATCCCTATTCCTTTTCTGAGGTAAGTTCCCCAGACACAAAGGACATTCATTTCCTTAATGTCTCATCTCCCTGCAGTTGTATCATTGATCATCGTTTTCTTCTTTATTCCCTTAGAAATCACGAGCTTGGTGGCCTTTCTCACCAAACTTGAAAAAGACTCCCATTCCATTTAAGAAAGTACCTGAGTGTTTCTTCCCCCATTTACTATAGGATGGATATTCAACTTTTCCCTTATTCCCCTTATTTCCATTTCCAGATTGATCAGAAGATCTCTTCTTCTCTGGCTTTGCTTTAAATTCATAAGACTTAGAGAATTCCTTTTCATTCTTGATAGCACATGAGAAAATGTCTTCGTATGACGAGAAGGATTGTGATAATAATGATCGATGATGAAATGGTTTTAACCCATAAAATAAACGATCAATATTACTTCTTGGGTTACATATATAATCTCCATCATACCTTTATAACCTTGTAATGTTATCCTCATAGTTTGCAGCATTCTCATCCTCCTTTTTCCACAGACTCATAAATTGCCTTTCCATATCTGCTCGATGGTCACGAGGAATGTATTTCTCTAATAAAATCTCTTGGAACTCCCTCCATTCCATATTTTATACTTCATAATCTTCCTTTGTGTTTTGAATCAATGACCACCATTGATCAACATCTCCAGTGAGACGATAAACTACCATGATAACTTTTTTCTCTTTCACTACTCCCCAAAGACTGAAATATTTTCTCTAGGAAACTTATCCATTGCTCAGCTACAAAGAGATTTGTACTCTCATTGAATGTTGGTTGTTGTTGCCTCATGAAGAGATCTAACATTGATCCTCTATGTTGTTGATCTGTGTGCTCCATACGGGTAAGGTTATTATTCACAACCTGAGTGAGTTGTCCCAGTATTGTGATTAGCTGATCAACACCAGTTATATCTCCATCTCCACGATAATTATCTTGAGTAGGATGGAAATACATTCCTGGAGTGCGTCCATTGATACAGTTTCCATTTCTTACACTAGGCACAGTTTCTAAAGAATGGCATAAACAAGATCGGTTTATGAATCAAAATACATAATTCCATACGTATGAAACACTTAACATAAATTGAACTATTTATGGATATAATCCATAATCATAAAAATGTTTTCATTGAGAAATTATATACTCATAAACCCTCCATAATTATTTTTAAAGAATATGAGAGTTATCCTAAGCATATCCCCTGGGAGTTTCGTAACCAAGAGTGTTGCAAGGCCTGTTGTCGTGCACTAGTTCCTATTCAAGGCTAGCTCAAAGCGGTGTTTTCAGGTTTTACCCCTAGGTACATATGTGCCAGAGCCGCCTCTACCTGCTCATATCCATACAGGGATGTATTGCTCAGAAAACTCAAAAAATATCTACAATACCAAAATTCTAGGAAGTTCTTCTATACTAATCCTCAATGTCCATCTTAGGGCTATGTGCTCTAATCGGAGTTGATCTAAATCTAGCTTCCAAGGTTTGTACTAAACTTCCTTTGATACCAACATTAATGCCCCGACCCCAGTTACCTAGAGTCGGTGCATTATTACATAATATTGGCATGATCACAAAAGATCAAGTCTCGAAAAACCGATTAGTTTAGTAGTCGTGGGATAACTAGATACATTCTTAAAGATTACATTACATAATAAAGTGAAAACTAGTACAACAACATATTGTCTTCATATCTCCTCATACTATCCCTGCAGGTCATTTATAAATTACTTTTTCACATCCTGGGAAAAAAAAAACATTGAAAGGGATGAGCTCAAATGCCCAGTAAGGATTACAATACAGAGAAAACTTTCATAAATAAGCACAAACATTTAAGGAAATGTATAACTAAAACAAAAGCCTTTTAAACTTGAACTTCAGCATAATATGGCATATATAAAATGAAATAATTCCATTTACTTATTCACATGGATATTCTACTATTCAAATAATCACATGCAATATAAATAACCACTTACATAATGATGGAATGCATAATGCCAGACTATCATAACCACATAGTCAAGGCCTTGTGCCAAGAATACAAATAAGAATTTGTCAATGCCTTGTGCCAAGACACTAGTTTGTCTCATGAGACCTACCTATTCATAGAGGAGCTATAGAAGGCTCCACCCGTCACTTATTAAGTCCAATGCATTCCTCATATGAATAGGTTTAAACATAACATAAACATTCATATTAAAACTAGTATATGAAATGTCAATACTTTATCTATAAACCATGAATGGTAAAAAAATAACACATCCACAATAAAAAATATCACAAAACCTTCAATACAATATTGTAGTTTTGTATCATAAAAAATAAACGTCAAATAAGCTTAAAATCCATCAAAGGATGTCGACCTAGATGAAATCAAAACTATTTGAGAAAAATATAACTTTTTGGAAATAATTTAAAGATAGATAATTATAAAATAAAACATTTACATTGAAAATATCCTTAAAATATTGTAAGGAAAGCTTCTAAAATTTTATAATGGTGGAAAATAGCCGCACCAGTCATATAAGTTAAAAAAATACATTCTCACCTTAATTCTGTCAAAAAGGTTAAAAAGGACCTTGTTTGGAAAACGACAGAGTGATTCCTTTGTAAAATTATTATAAAAAGTTAAACAAGGGTATAAATGATATTAACCCATATTTTGTAAAATAGTAAGAATTATTTGAAATACATTTTTAAGAAACATGGATGTGGATGATAAGGAGGTCCCAGTAGATAAATACGCATAAACAACCTCGAATAATGAAGAGATTGTGAAATAAACCCTTACCTTGTACTTTTTCTTATTTGAGGGTAGGTTAACCTCTTGTATAATGGTGAAATATTTGTTTTTAAAATATAAAAGAATCATATACATTAATATGATATCATATATGATCTTTAAACGTTGATTGTTAATTATATCTTAGTATTATCATCGTTTCGGGTGTTAACAGACTCATTTTCCTTTATATTCATTGTTATTTGAGCCATATTTTTTACGGATGGGATGTATATTATTCATATACATAATGATATCATGTCTATAAAAATTTTATTTATTCATCAAATGATATTTAATCTTGATTGGATTCGATGGGGAATGAATCTAATTGCGTTCGTGGAGACGATAATCCGTACGTATGCACGAGTGACAATATCATTCTTTTGATATTAAAATAATATATAATTGGATGGAATATCATATATACAGAATCATTCTCATGTTATATTTATTATTTATATGAATTACACATCATTATTATACCCATCCAAATAATAATGTTTCAAATAACAATTACACCACGACGTGGAGACGGTAAGCCATACGTACGCACGTATGGTGACATGTCATTCAAAGGATGGATAGAATATGGAGAATGGTTGTACCATATTTATTATAACATCAAAGTATACAGAATATACTAGAGTTATTATTTTATAATTGGGATAACAATGAATGAAGAAGTTGAAGAAGAAAGGAATTTGAAAGAGGGTGGTGAAAACATTACCTCCTAATCGGGTTCTTCCTCTTTTTTGATCAAAAGGGCTCCATATGTTGGATTTCTGATTAATCTAGGGCCTCTTGGTCGATTTTAGAGAAGTTTAGAGAATATTCGAGCAGGGTTTGGCCGATCCAAAAGGATTTAAAGGTGTAAAATTGAGAGAAGGCGGAGTTCCATTTTATAAGAGGGGTGAGGGGCTTCTTTGGAAAATCTAGAAATATTATTTTATAATAAATCCATATTCGGTTTCTAAAGCCTCCAAAGTGTATTATTTAATGTTTATGGTGGGTATGGGTAGAAATACACTAAACCAATAGGTTTTAGACAGGTTTGGGTCACTATATTAACCTTATCTATTAGTTTTAACTCTTAGTTAATTAGTTTGACATTTACCATGTCACTTTGTATTTTTATATTATATAGTTAAGAAACATACTATAAACTTACAAGAAACCCCAAAGTGGTCAATTAATGATATAACTATCATTATACAAGTCCTTTTTTCAAACCTTATATTTTTAGGAATATAATATGAATTAATAATATAATATTCATTTTAAAAACTCCTATATGTCAATTTTGACACTATTTGGAATTTTATTTTTGTGAAAAACATAACAGCATGATTACTTTGAACAAAGTTAATTAAATCAATCCTAACATGTAATATTATCCTAGAAAATTAGTTTAATTTATAAAATCCTAAAATTACATTTATTTGGATATTTATAATATCAATTATTTTAATATTTCATTAATTCAGTAATTACTGCATCACCATTGTGTCATAAATAAATTAAATTATTTAACATCTAAAAATTATAAATAGAATACCATTATGTTGGAAATATTTTTAAAACTATAATGAATATTTACAATCAAATTTATTTTATTTATAAACCTATATTAAAATTTTTTTAATTAATAAACATTGATTTTAACTCTTTTAACTCTTCTTTGAATTAAATAATAATAAATGTCCTAATCTAATCCAAGTGCACCTAAATGATAATATTTTATTCCTAAGGTTGTTTTTGGTCGAGATAAACTTGTCCAATAGAATTAAGACATGTGTTAGGGTAATATTAATATCATTTTTACCCTTAATTACCCTATTTACTTTTAACCGTGGTAAATAAAAGTTAAAAGTTACTATTCACAAAAAAAATTATTTTTATCTTATTGAACAACATTTTACTGCTTGATATAAACAGTTTCTCTTTAATTTTCGAAATTACACTCACATAAGCGGTAAAAGTATGTTTTATGTGAATTTCAAAATTCTCTTAGGAGATGGGTAAAAGATGGTGAAAAGTTCAATAAAATATTTATATATATATAATTATTCTAAACTAACTCCAATGAATTAAATTGATCATATATAGGTATTATCTCTATATTTTGACCTTAATTAAATTTAAATAAAATAAATATTTATCTAAATAAAAATTCGGTTTTAAACTATAACTCAGTGTTTTTCATAATTCATCAAAAATTGAAAATTTTAGAAAAATACCAAAATTTCACAGTATGCTAATTTAGATATTCCAAATCCAAAAATGAAGTCCATTTTGAATGATAAAAATTATAAAATTTTAAAAAGTGGGTATTACTATTCATAACAGCAAGATTGATTGGTTGTGGTGTGTGTTAGAACTCGAAGTTGCGTGCAACACGCGCTACTGTATTATTCAAAGAGAAGAGTACTGTGGAAGCTTGGGGTGTTATAGATATCTCGCGATCACCCGACCTAGTTAGATTACAGAACCACCAGTATACATAACAATGGCCAAGAACAATAAAATTATCTTGACACATACCTGAAGCATAAAGGAAAGATATCATTCCCACATTGAAATAACAATATAACATTTTAAGATATTGAAATAATGAATCAATTCTAAAAACCATTTTCAATAACCGAAATATTTTAAAAGGGTATATGGTATTTATTTTCCTTTTAAAAACATTACGTCTTGTTAAGGAAGCCAAATATCAAATAATACTCACGACAGTGGAAAAAGGTCATTGTCACCGCTTACGTAAAAAAAAGAAACATTCATTTTTTTCGTTTAGTAAAACGCTTCGTAGAGAAAAGATTCCCATTGAATGAAATGAAAAGTCAAAAGGGTTTTATACACCGTATAAAATGAAGTCATGTATAAATCAAAGGACACCTCAATGAAAGGATATTGAGGTGAAGTCCCTTATAAAATCGGTATCCTTAGATTAAGGATAAATCAATGACATAATTATGTGTGAAAAAAATAAATAAAACCAAACAAATGTATATTAAGTGTAAAACAATAATATGTCATTCAAACATGTTCATTGCACGACATAATCAATAAGTAGAGGTTTAACCCAAAGAATTGAAATTGGATTAAGAAGTTCCCTTACAGAAATTCGACAGACTAATGACATCACTTTAAATTTAAGAAAATGAGTTTATGAGAGATAAAAAGAGTATCTCATCACTTGGACATAAAAGTTACCACAATACGGATATATAAGAACTTATCCAAACATTAGAATATGTAAATTAAAAGACCTAACAAAAATAAGTCTTTCAAAAAGAGGAGGGTGAAAGGTTCCCTTACCGATTTGGGTAAATTTCGAAATGTACACCCCATGAAAGAAGGACTATACAATGTTGATGTAAATACCTGTGAATAAAATTATATTACACAAATATTAGAATAATGGGAAGTACATACACCACTCAAAGGAGATAGTGACAAATATAGCATGAATCTCATGGGAATAAATAGTGAGATAAAAACACCTTACCTCCTTGTAATAAATCAAGTCGTATGACCAAAAGATAATAAGAAACAAATGAATCACAAAATTACATGAATATAAAGAGAATCATGATAATATATATCAAATGGGAGTACAAAATAAACCACATTCAATAAATAATTGTCGAAAAATGGAAATCTCCTGGAATTAAAAGTGAGATAAGAAATCCCCTTACCATATGTCTGACTTGACTGACTTGTATGTTCCTTGTTCTTCCTAAATGATAAAATTACATTAATTTATACTTTCAAAAGAACCTTTTTAAATTTTTTTATATCTTTTATATCACTTATTACCATGTTATAAACATTATGTAATCATTTAAGTTAACAACGGTCGTTTTGTCGATATTTGGTACTTGAGTCAAAAGTGAACTTCTTATATTTAAAAGTTGTTCATGTAGTAAAATATCCATTATCTATAGAATTATATTCATGATGTAGATATAATATATATAATATATATCCAATATATATGTGTATTTATACTAGTACATAATATTTTATGGTAAGAAATGAAATGCACCGTTCATAGAGACGGTAAGCAGTACATACACATGAACGCTACTTTCATTTCTATTTCACATTTAATTGAATTAAAACCTTATGATATAATGGTATATTATAATTCCAGTATAATATCTTATATAATAACATTAAATACATCCTTTATACATCCCACATATGGCATTAACGATTCAATTCACTTTGAGGGGGGGGGGGTTGTATGCACTTCCTAAAATAAAATTATCACGTTTACCTATTATGGAAACCATAAAGGTATGGAATAAATGAAAAATACAGAATCATAAGGGAAAAATAAAAATAATATATATAATATATAAATCCAGTGATATCTTAATGGCCACCATGAGAGGTGGTAGGAGATAATTGAACAATCATCGTTTGGTGAGGCAGTAGTTCACCGTCCACAAAAGCAGTATGTTCTTCACCTATTAGATAATGGTGTGTATTAGTTTAGCTATAATAATTCTCATAAAAACATAATATTAAATTGAATATACTGTTGTTGTTACAAAATAATGGAATAAAAAGTGTTTAATGGGTTGGAGAAGCAAAATAAAACAAAAGAACATAAGAGAAGACATTACCTCTAAATCGGGTAACTCTTTTTGATTTGAGCCAAAGGCTTCCTTGGAAGGTCTTATGCCCAATGTGAGGCTTCTAGGAGTATGAGAGGGATGTGGAGAGACAATATGAGCAGATGTTGGATGAGACAAGGGATTTATAGGTGTGGGTAAGGGGGTAGAGGTGGGGTCCTTTTATAAGAGGGAGGAGGGTCACTTTTGGAATGTCTTGAAATGTTACTTTGTTATAAAATGGTTTTAGTATTTTAAAGGTCACACAATGATATATTTATAGGATAAGGTGATAAGGGTTAGAAATAAACCCATCCAATAGGTTTTCAACAATTGTATATTTTATTTTTTACCTTATCTTTTCATTTTAATTATATCGTTCATTAATGAGGTAATCACTGCATCATCATGGTGTCATAAATAAATTTATTTATTTAATGTCTAAAAATTAGAAAAAAATATCATGATGTATAAAAATTTATTATCTTTAAAATTACTATTTATAGTCTAAGAGATCATTTATGTAAACAAAATTATATTTTTTTACTTAGGTGTTACATAGTTTGGTTATATTTTATGTTCTTTAAAAATAATATGATAAAAGGTCACTATCACACAAAAGTGTTTCCATGGGGTCCCTATGTTTGAACAAGGAATCCCATGGTCTTTCATGACAGAACCGAAAGGATTGGGACACCTGTTGGGGGTCATTTTATATTATTTTTTTATTATTTTATTACCATTAACTACCCGATTACTAATTAATCATGATAAATAAAGATAATTGCCATCGTCACTATTCATAATATCCCAAAATAAAAGATTCTTAATTACATAATTTTGGAATTATGATTCAAAATATGGAATCCATTTTACCAAATTACAAACATAGAAATTGCAGTAATTAATTTAAAAATAATTCCCATTGCCAAAGCCAAAGACGGGTTTTTAAGAAGTAAAATTTATAAAAAGATTGACTTGTTTTTACATCCAATTGAAAAGTGAAATTATTTCAATTGAAAAAAATTTCAATAAGTGATAAAAAAATAATTCAATTACACTTTAAAAACAATTAAAAGGACAATATAACTATATAATTAATTTAGATGAAAAAGATGTTTTGAAGTAAAATGCAGTATTTTCCACTATTCGTTAAAAATGAACAGTTGTCGGAAAAATAAAAAAAAATTATCCAAAGTAAATTTTATTTTCCAAATTCAAAAATGATGTACATTTTAACAAATTAAAAACATATAATTTTTATTAATTAATTATATAATTAATTCCCGTTGTCAAAACAAATAGCGTGTTTTTAAGAAACAATATCTATCAAAAGATTGACACTTGTTAATGTCCAATTTCAAAGTGAAATTAATTCCAATGACCACCATTGAATTAAATGGTAAAAATACATTCTAATTACACTTTAAATCCATTTAAAAAGATAATCTAACCATATTAATAAATTACATTAAAATGAGGTTTCAAATTAAAATACAGTATTTTTCACTATTCATAAAAAATGAACTTTATCGGAAAAATAAAAACAATTTACACAAAGTACATTTTGATATCCCAATTCTAATGAAGGATTTTATTTTTTATAATAGATAAAATTGACAAAAAGTAGTTTTAAAAGGGATATCTATCAAAAGATGGTTAATCTACCTTTTAAATAATATTAGAATATTTATTCTTAAAATTGGATTTATTTTCATTTTAAGCCTTTATAATTTATTGGGTAATTGTTAAAATATTTAGAAAACATATATAATCATTTTTTAGTTAGTTATGTTCATTCCCACCATTACATCGGCTAGGCATTAACTACCAATAAAAATAATATTATTATATTATTAGTGTGCAATGTAAGATTTCAAAGAAACTCATTGTTACGTATTGGGTACCCCATAGAACATAGCATTCCCTTTAAAGTAATATTAAAATTATATTTAAAAATATTAATAAATATGAAAATGTCATATTCTTTATTTACCTGGGATGTTACACCCATGGTGACCGCAGAATCCCAAGATCTCCTCCCCTTAGTGTGCTTCGCCACCCCTCAACACGGCTTCCCACCCATTAACGCCGACCCCCTGAAGACCTAGCCCGACTCCCCGCTAAGGGTCCTGAACTGTGCTACCGCTCGATGCTTCTCGCTGCCTAACAGTATCATCGTTATTCTTCTTACTCCAATCTCTAATTATATGTGATTGTTATAATTAAATCTCCATGTGATTGTTATACTCAAATTTATTCATGTTTTAATCTTATTCCAAACATGGAATAAATGGTGTGTCATGGTTTTTTTTCAAAAAAAGTTCATGTTCCAAGTATACATAAAAAGGTTTAAATGTATTTTTTAAATGAATTTAGTGTTTCAAGGGGATTTCACCCTACATGGGTCCTGAATTCTATAATGTTTTTATGGAAATTTCTCAAAGGAAATGAAGTTTTGGGTTATTTAATGGTTTTAAATAAAAGGTTTTAATGTTTAAAAATATTATGAATTGGATTTTATGTTGTTATTTTTATTGAATTATTTGAAATGGGATTTAAAATGTGATTAGTGTGATTTAGAATTATTATTATTTTAATATGCCTCATTTGTAACTTTCATAATGAACTACTTATAATGCATGTAATACCCTCAATGATCCCCGCTTCTCTTTAGATGAATTTTATGAAATGGATGATATTTTTTGTTTTTTTGAAAGGGTGTTTGAGGTGAGGTTAGATTTATATTATTTTGTTTCATGAATCATGTAACTTGTTTGATTACTCGTCCCCTATCATTTCTATCATGGGTACACTAGGTACTGTGTGAGAGGTCTATATTTATGTTACACTAGATAGTCACAAACTATTGGTGTCCCCTAGTTGTGTTGTATACCATGGCTAGTGGGGAGTTCCCCCTATGATTTTCTATACAGGATACACACGTGACTTGTGTTGTTTTGATGAAATATATGTCAGTTGTAGGTATCATGTATTGGTAAGGTCTAGGACTATCATACCTTATGACCTATTTTTCCCCATGATACTATATGGATCCCCCATTTGGGGACACTAATTCCTTATGTAGCCTTGTTTGATTAATATGTTGGGAACCATGGATTTTTCTCCTTGTTTACTAATATCTCATTTTTGATGTGGTGACTTGGTGTTTTATTTTCACTGTTTATGAGAATGGTTCTGTTTCATTCAATTATTTTTGAAGTGTTTTCAAAAGGGTGTTTCTATTTTATTTTTAAAATTGAAACTGTAATGGGTAGTTTTAGAGAATGTAAGGGGTTTTAAACTGATATTTTTAAAATGCTTAGTTTAATTTGAAGAAGAAGAAAATATAAGTTTATAAAATGGATTTTAAGGTGATATTTGGTTTTTTAATGTGATTATCAAAAAAAATATTTTGAAATTATATTTAAAACTATCATAAATGACGTGTGTTTTTAAAAGACATTCAAAAAACTCTTCATGAGATCCTATTGGGAATAGTTTTTCTCAAACCATACATACATCCTTCAATATTTAAAAATATTTTGGTTTTCTTTTTTAGGTTTCCTAGACTTTTTTTGTTTCATAGAATTTTAAAAAACACATGGATAAATTAATAAATTAACCCACCTTTTTTATTTGGAATGTTATACATTTATATTTTCTTCAATCATATTATGAAGTTGAATAATAAAGAAGAAATAAACATAAAAATATAGTTAAAAATTATAATTCCTTATTGAATGTTTTGTTAAGAAAAAATAAATGTATTGTATAAAATAAATAGGCTCTAAATCATTAAACTACAGTAAAACATTAATAGATAATATTGCTATCATATAATTGAATGTAAATAAAATAATTAATTTTTATTAATTATCTCAGATTTCAAATGAGTTTTGGAACATGGGTTTAATAGGTTATAGGATAATATGAGAATAATTATTAGGATCATCAGAAAAATGATTTTGTGGTTTGGGAATCATGAATATTCTAATGCGCGACATTTAACTCTCACTTCAAGAGTTAAAAATGATAATTCATTATCCCATAATATTCCTTCATCAAAAACCAGGAATCATGGAACATCTCCAATCACTCTACTAGATTTAATTTTAGAAAATTTTGAATAGTATTAGAATACTGAACATGTTTTGACATCTTATAATTAATCTAGTCAAACAAAAACTAATATGTAGGCTCTATAGAGTTTAGCCTCTCAACCAACACTTTTTGATTTTCAATCAAAGTATCTAGGGCACATTATCACAATATAAACTCTAAATTTTTTTCTCCTTGTACAATGATCTTCTAGAAATAATATAATTCATCACAGGATATCTACAAAACCCATTACCCTTAAATTAGAAACTCTTTCATGACTAGAAATAGATTTTATAGACTCAAACTTATTAGAAAAAACATTTTTATATTATCAAAATATTCTTTCGAAAACATTTCACTTCTGGTACTTCCAACCAAAACATATCTCTCTCTCATAAAAGCATCAAAATAATTTTTTAACGTAAGAGTTTGTTTCCATTTCATATTCTTAACTTATATTCAAATATTATAATATTTATCAAGCCCTTAACATAGTGATATCAAAGTTATGACATCATCATTTTGTCCATCTTTTTTGGGGTTGCACGACACAAAAAAACTACAGGGATGGAGTACTTGTTCTCATCTTCTTTTGTAGATCTTTTTAATTTGCATTCTTTTGTTTTCTAGTGAGTGGGTTCGTTATTCACTGTATTTATTTATATAATAAAACCTTAATTAACATATTTATATATATTTTGAACTAGTATATATGAATATCTTTCCCAATTATTCAATAGTTATGTTTTTTAATTTTTTATAATATTGTGTAGGAACATTGTTATATACATGGATAAAATTTGGATCACAATACCGAGGAACATACCTCATTATGTTAAGGGTTTGGGGGATTTTTTAGATTTCCCAATTTTTAATTGATATGTTGAAGGGAGAATAAGATGTCCATGTCTTAATTGTAAATTTATAAGATGGTTTAAGAGAGATTAAGTTTATGAATATTTAATATTGAAGAAATTCCCTGGTCAATATTAGTGTTTGATTTTGCATGGAGAATTGAATGTTATAGAAAGGTTGAGCATTGATGTCAATCCATCGAATGAGCTCCCAAATTCTTCGACAATGGAAAATGTAATGCAGAATCATATAAATGATGAATAAGGAACTGAAATACACCACGATCAACATCCAATCATATCAGAACATCCAGATGAGGGTTCTATAAATAGCAACGTGACAAGTTATCTTTTTGTGATTGTAGGAAAAATGGATCATGATTGTAACATATCAGTGGATCCTCTTCTTGATTATCTAGAGAATAATGTAAGAGAAAACTTAATTGAAGAAAATATGTTTCATGATTTAGTAGATGATGGAAATAAAGAGTTGTATAGTCGATGTTTCAAATATTCAAAACATTATTTTGAGTTGAATTTATACCATATCAAATGCCTATGTGGAATTAAAAATAAGGCAATGTCCATGATATTAGAATTTTTGTGTAGTGCATTTCCTAAAGATGACATCCCTGAGTCTTTCATGATATGAAAAACGTTGTTAACATGCTTTGTTTGAATTAGAAAAAAATACATGTGTGTCCCAATGATTGTATGCTTTATTGGTGAGATAATTCATGTAGAAATGATTTCAAAAAATGTTCTTCTTATAGATGTCAGTCAATGGGTGACGTTTGAAGTCTGAATCGACAAACTACAATGTAGAAGAAGAAAAGGAACACACCAAAAATGGGTTTTCAATACTTTCCTTTATATCCTCAATTGTAAAGATTATTCATGTCATCAAAAACCGCTGAACACATGTAGTTTCATTATGTAGATAATAATAATAATGGGTTAATGTGAAATCCATGTGATTCACAATCTGAGAAGACATTTGATTAATTAAATCTAAATTTCTTATTTGATCTTAGGAATGTTCAATTGGGATTGACTTTCTATGGATTCAACCCATTTGGGACATTGTGTACCAGTTATAGCATTTTATAGTATTTTTATCCCTTACAATCTTCCTCTGTGGATGTTTATGAAAAAAATTAATTTTATCATTTAGATTATTATTCCTAGAAAAAAATTCCTTGAAACGATATTGATGTATACTTGCAGTCTTTAATTGAAGAAGTATAGGAGTTATGGAGAAATGGTGTTGAGACACATGATGGTTTTTCTAAAATAATGTTCCAATTGCATGCTGCGTTAATGTGAACCATTAGTGACTTCCCTGGTCTTGATAATTTATCTAGTTGTAACACATACACAGGTTTGGATTTTCCTATTGGTAAATTTTATTTTTATCCTAAATAGATACCTCATAGTAAAAATGGTACATCTGGATCCGTAAAATATTTCTTGATGTATCTCATAGATTTTGGCTGAATAGATCAAAATTTAACGGTTTCATTGATCGTAGACCAACTCCAAAGTTGTTAACAGTTTCTAAAATTTTGAAACAACACAGAAATGTTGAAACATAATTTGGGAAGGGTCTTTATTTGAATGATAGCGGGAAATTGGTTCAAATTGCATCTTCACGTGAAATTGGAACACAACAATGGAATAAAAAAGCATATTATTTATGCTTCCGTTTTTGGAATTTCATTTGTTGTGGAATAATCATGATGTGTTGCATATTAAGAAGAATGTCTATGATAATCTGAACTTCAAATTTCATAATGAGAATGTAAAGTCGAAGGATCATCTCAATTCTTGGAATCATATACAAGTAATGAAGAAAAAACATGATCTTTGTCCAGATGAGAATGGAATGTATGCTCCGACAATTTTTGCAATGAAAATTAGGGATAAAGATACATTCCTTTGAATTTTAATGCATGTGAAATTATCTGATGGGTATTCGAGTAACATCTCGAGGTGTGTTGACTTAATGAATCCTAAGTTATCTGAATTGAAAAGTAACGATTCATATATTTTGTTTCAGTAGTTACTTCCATTGTCATTGTGTACTTTATTACCAGAAAAAGATACTATGATTGTAATCTAATTATATAATTTTTTCAGACAACTATGTGATAAATATCTACATCAATTTGAGCCTTAAAAACTTCATGAACGGTTTGTATTTACACTTTTTCAATGGATATGATCTTTCCTCCGTCGATTTTTTTGTCATGATGCATTTAATTAGACATTTGGTTGATGAAGCTAAATTAGGATGCCCTGTTCATTATCGATGGATGTATCCAATTAAGTGGTACTTTATTTATAAGTTTTTATATTAAGTAAGCAATTTTTTGAACTTAAATTAAATTCATAATTATGTTTGTTTATTTTATTTCCCAGATATCTTGGGCATTTGAAATCATACGTGACAAATAAATCTCAACCAGAAGGCTCTGTTGGTGAAGGCTATTTGGAATAAAAGTGTCTTAACTTTTGTTCTATATAATTGGATGATATTGAGACATGATTTAATCAAGTTTGATGTGTTGAAGAAACATCAATGTAATCTCAAATACATGGGAAATCAAAAATATTTCCTACTGTTATCCGATCAGTTGGGTGGATATCAAATGTTACACTAACAGAAATGGAATCATAATAGGCACATAGATATGTGATGTTGAATAGTGAAATTACAGATCTATTTATCAAAGTTTTGAAGATACAAAACAAGATAAAAATGATAGTCGAAACACAAAATGAGAAATATATAACAAAATATATAAATAATGATCTTGTAGAATGGTTTCCATGACATGTAAGTTCATAAATATGGTAATAAATACAAATATAAGGTTGATAGATAAAATTTTCAATTCAAATAAATTATATTTTTTTATATCATGAATACTGATCCTCGATAAAAGTTGTCAGATGATTTGAAGATTCTTACTTGAGGTCCTCTAAAACAAGTTAGAAAGTATGATGATTACAATGTGATTGGATTTAAATTTTGTAAAGTCGATCGTGAAGAGGGTTTGAAAACACAGAATAGAGGTATATTTACATTATTTGAAGTGGAATACTATGGAAAGTTGACCGATATTATTGAATTATACTACCACAGGTATTTTTTAGTTTTTTTATTCAAATGAAATTTGGTCGATATTATAAGAGGTTTTAAAATAGATTCCATGCAATTTACTTCTATGAAATTCTATCACTTGATAGATATTGGTGATCATGAAAAACATGATCTATATATCATATCATCACAATAAAAAAGGTATATTATGTGAATGATGTTGTGGATGAAGGGTGTGGTGTATTTTATCACGTAAAATAAAGAGATTTTTATGATATGGGTGATGAAGTGGAATATTTGACCTCTGACATTGAATCGCATCAACATCAAGAATTAGAATTATTTTTCTATCATGGTATTGAAAATATTAGTCTAGAAAGGAATAATTTAGTGGATTAAGTAATGGATCATGAAACAGAAATGATTGAAAGATAACATTATTGTATGTAATGTTATGAATTCGTTTAGCAACTAATTATTTTAATTGTGAAATCATTCATTATCATTGTTATGTATATTTTTTTCATTAGTACATTGGATCTATTAACAATTTTTTTTATCTGCAAATAGTTTTTTTTGAAATACATGTTCTGAACATGATTTTATATGATTAAATGACTATAATTACATGGAGGAAGCAATATACTATTTCATTGACCACTAAGACTGATGATGATCCATATGTCTCCCCCCTATGACATTTGAGCCACCATCCTCTTTCCCCTACACCATCTCTCCTTGCACCATCTCTCACAACCTCTGTGAACGTCCCTTAAGTAGCTCAGTCCTCACCTCCAACTTCAGGAGCCTCATCGATTGGGGAGTTGTGCACCACTTCTAGTTGTTCTTGGGGATACTGGAGGGTGACTATTATAGGTAAAAATTTTAATATGACTAAATTTATTTCACTTTTTTTATACTAACTATTTTTTTATTGAATATGGAAAAAATTAAAGTGTTGAGAAAAATATAAATGTTCAGATGTATGGAATATGACCGGAGAGAATATATTTGTCCCATTTGATTCATATGGGGTACCTATGGATGATGCTGTAGGATTACTTGGCCATATTTTGTGCTAGCTGGTCGTGGAGCCCGTTTCCCATCTTATTTCATATGATTATTGGAGGCATATGAATTCATGTTTGAAAAATGATAATTTTATTCCCAAATAATGGTAATTCTAATACATTATGTTGTAATTTAATTTCATGTTGTTAATATTATCAAAATGATTTTTTGTGTAAAAATATTTTCCCACTTTACGGTTGCTAATTTGAAAGCACGAAAGTGGACATTAAAAAATCATTGAAAAAATCAAAAGACTTTAATTGGATATTTTGGGGCGATGTCAATGACACTTCATTGACCATCCAACATACGTATGACAATATACTCGATGGGGGTACCCAAAGATTAATGGATCGTTTTTTGGTGACATACATTATGATGAGAAGTAGATCGTTTTAAATATATATTACTATATTAATCCCATTTTACATTTATACTTGTATATGAAGATTATATGACATTGAATACATTACTTTTAAATATCAATTTCTTTATTTCAGGATCTATCAAGAAAAATGCATCAAGCCGGGCTAAGCAAGTCATCTTTCACACTGCTGGGTCAAAGGGTTTTTCTAGAAGACGAACTGTTGAGGTATTTTTTTTATTAGTTTAAATATTTAAAAAAAATATTATTTGTTTAATATATTAATTTTTTAATTTAGGTTTCTTTAATGCAGTCACACAGTTTAGCGCACGTAGCATCCCAAAAAGAATTGTGGTTGAATGTTGACCAAAAATTTGATAGAAGTTTTGTGAATGATTCTACCAAATAATTTTGGGTATAAAATCATTTTTCATTATAATAAATTATTATCAGTTGTTACTATATTAATATATATTGCTTCTAATATGACAACTATTTGATTTATAGGTAAAAAATAAAGAACTGTGGGATGCCAATCCTGTAACAACCCCGAGATTTTATGAAAAATATTCTTTTTAATTTCATTATTGTCTAGTGTTGTACGCTACACCAAAAGAAGCTTTCACAACACACATCCCTAACTTGGCTTTCATTACACGTAATTGTGACCTTCCATGATAGCGTTTGTTGTACGCAATACCGAGTTTCGCTAAACAACGATATGTTATATAAACTATCCGTTATGAATAATAATACCCACTTTTTGAAATTATATAAATTTTAGCTTTTGAAATGGACTTCATTTTTGGATTCATAATATCGAAATTATCCTAGGGTGAATTTTTGGTATTTTTCTGAAAACATTCAATTTTTGATGAATAGTGAAAACACTGGGTTACTATTCAAAAACCGACATTTTATTTAAATAAATATTTATTTAAATTTATTTTATGTCAAAATTGATACATAATTCTTATATATGTTCAATGTAATTCATTGGAGTCATTTTATAATTATTTTAGATATATAAAAATATTATTGAACATTTCACCGTCTTTTACCCACCTCCTAGGTGAATTTGGAAATTCACATAAAACATAATTTTACCGCTTTTATGAGTGGAATTTCAAAAATCCAAGAGACAATATTAATATAAAGGACTAAAATGTGGTTCAATGAGATGAAAATACTTTCTGGTAAATAGTAACTTTTTACTCTTATATACCACGGTTAAAAGTAAATAGGTTAATTAAGGGTAAAAATGATATTATTATTACCCTAACACATGTCCTAATTCTATTGTATAAGTGTAATTCGACCAAAAACAACCTTAGGAATAAAATATGACCATTTAGGTCCACATGGATTAGATTGGTACATTTATTATTAATTTATTTAAAGAAGGGTTAAAATAGTTAAAATCAATGTTTAATAACTAAATAATTTTTAATATAGGTTTATACATAAGATAAATTAGACTATAAATATTCATTTAAAATATAAAGATATTTCCTACATAATTTCATTTTATTTATAATTTTTAGACATTAAATAATTTAATTTATTTATGACACAATGATGATGCACTAATTATCTTATTAATGAAATATTAACATAATTGATGTTATAAATACCCAAATAAATGTAATTTGAGACTTTTTATGAATTAAAATAATTTTCTAGGTTAATATGACATGTTAGTATTGATTTAATTAACTTTTTTTGAACTAATGATGCTGTTATGATTTTCATAAAAATCAATTACCAAATAGTGTCTAAATTGACATAAAATAGTTTTTAAAATAAATATTATATTATTAAATGTTATTATATTCCTAAAAATATAAGGTTCGGACAAGATACTAATAACATGATAGGTGTATCATTAATGGACCACCTGGGGGTCTCTTGGATGTATATGGTAAGTTTAATAACTATATAATATAAAAGTACAAGATGACATGGTAAATGTCAATCTAGTTAACTAAGAGTTAAAACTAATGACAAGGTTAATATATTGACCCAAACCTCTGTAAAATATATTGGTTGAGAGGATTTAGACCCATCCCCTCTATATCTTTGAAATAAATCAATTTTTAGCTATTAATAACTGAATATGACTTTATTATAATTTTTTTTATGTTTTTCCAAAGGTGCCCCTCTCATCCCTTATAAAAAGGGAACCCCTTCCCTCTTCTCTTCACACCCTTTTGAGCCTTTAAGCTCGGCCAACCACTTCCCATTTCTCTTACCACTTCCCTATAAAATTCTGGAGGTTCTTGTCTTCTCAAAAGACCAACTCTACTTCCTTAAGAGGAAGCTTAAAGGAGGTGTGTCGAAGAAGATGTAATCTCTTCTAACGATTCATTCAAGTTTCTTTCCTCTTCAAATTCTTCTTATTTAGTTGTTTAATTATAAAGTAATAACATCATTATCTCTAATATACTGATATGTTATTATGAATATGAAACAACCCAATTTCACCTTCTATCCATCCTACAGAAAACAAAATCAACGTGCTTGCGTACGTATGGAATACCGTCTCCACGCCGTGGTGTAATCTGTTTTTCCACCACCACCTTACTTGGATGGGTATAATGGTGTAATGAATAAATATATATGATTATTATAAAATAATATATATTCTAGGATATTATATCATTTCCTCTAATTACATTCAATAAATATGTGAACGATATCATCACTCGTGCGTACGTACGGATTACCGTCTCCACGACGCGGTGAGATTCATTTTCCATGTTAACAATTCAAGAATGATGATAAAGTATATATAATAAGTTATCATAAAAAATATGACATAATAATTCTACTGGATTTATGTATATATATATGAATTTCATCTACTTAATTCAATAAGGAAACAAAAAACAACGTTCATGCGTATGTACAGCCTACCGTCTCCAGGAACGGTGTATTTCATTTCATTTATCTATCTATTATATATATATATATATATATGTACAGAATATATATATTATATATAAATCATGATTTACATTCTGTAAGTAAGTAAATCAATATATAAGTAATAATAATATCAAAAACAAAAATTCCAAACACGTAGGATAAATAAAATGATTTTACCCAAAACGCTGCTTTAACATGGAATTTACAAAATAACGGGTAATATAAAGTCATAAGTGAACCATATATGATATCATAAAAATGAATATTATTCTGTAATAAGTCAATGGAAATATTTATATCATTATACAGGTGGTTCAGATACGTATGAAGCATATCAGACATAAGGTAAGGGATAACTTTTCCAATCTCGTTTTTATCCGAGATTGTTTATTCGTAAGTATTTACTGGGGTTATATTTATTATCTGTGTACCTATTTTCTAAAAATGGTTTCATGTATGTTTAAAGTATTTTTTACCGATTTTTTACTTTTACTACATGGTATGTAAGGAATGTTTCTTTTGATTACCATACGAGGTATTTTTTGACTTTTCTGATAAAAGTACTGGAAGAATGTTATTTTTAAATTATACGACGTGAATGGATTTTTATGGTTTCATAACAACTTATTTAAATGAAGATTCCTCTACAAAATTTAATGAATATTTTCAACAAAATTATTTTCTTTTACGATTTCTTGGCATTTTGTGAATAAAAACTAATTTTGAAGAAGAAAGGATATTTTCCTCTAGAATTAATTTCAAGTGTTTTATCAAAACTATTTTTCATCTAAGATTAAATGATTTAGTATGTTTATGTTTAAAGTAAAATTTCTCTATGATTTACATGGTTTCACTTCTCTTATGATGAAATGATATCCATTTGTTTTGTATGGATTATGTTATGATGGGATGATTTTTATGAAACCCATTCTATTACATGGGTTATGATGAATGATGTATGATTTATGATTTTGTGGCACACATAAGAATGGTTTCATTATGAGATGGGTGGGACCTATATCTCCCTCCAATGTGTTGGGTAATGAATTATATCTCATGAGATAGACATGGATGGAATGGTAAGTTAATCTGGTTCAGTGTTACAGGACTAAAATGAGGAGTGAACTTGATTCAGAAAAGGACTTTGTCCACTAAGATGGTCTTGGCAGCAATGCCTTGGCTACTATGGAAATCATAACATGTGCTTAATGGTTGCCACAATTCCATGATTTATTCCCATGATATTTTATCATGATTGATGTTCCTTTATGATATATGCCTTACGTTCTTCCAAGATTTATGTCCTTGCTCAAGATTTTGATGATTAGATTTTATGTTCAAGCTTTTGCATTCACATGTTTATGGATTGTTTTATGTTCACTATGATTACCCTTACTGAGCATTTGAGCTCAAGATTTTTATGTTTTCTTTTCCCCAGGATATATAGAATGGTTTTAGGTAAGAAAACAAAAGGGGAAGATCTTTTTGGGAGAAGTTATAGATCTTTCACCATGAGTAGAAGATTAAATTCCGTTTTTCTAAAGACACTAAACTATTACGGTCCTTGTGTGTCTATGTTTGTTATGTATCAAGTATTCTGCAAACGTAATGTAATGTCCATGTACATCAAGCTTTGGGCCTTTACATTTGGTATCATAGGAAAGGATTAGTTAACCTTTTGGAATCTAGGATTCAAAAACTTTAGCAAGATCCCTCAAGATATTTCTAAGGTATGTCTAGAGATGTCCCTAAGGTTAAGTATACGTATAGGTTATAGTACTAGAATTACCGAAACGATATTAGAATTAAACCTAATATGTTAGATATTGAAGGTACTCCCCATTTATTATGTTGTTTTACCTATCATGATTTTTGCCTCTCACACTATTTTTTTTGGGTTTTAGACGATGGATGGAACTCGAAAGAACCGTGTTGATCAATGTAATGGACAATGCAATGATTTTCCTCTTGAACAAGCCAATGTTATGGGAGATGGAGTGAAAAATCTTATTCCTATACTTACACAAGATATGAATAATTATGGACTTTCAAATGAGCAGAGAAGGGAACAATATTCTATTGAGTACTTCATGAGGAAACCCCCACCTTCTTTAAGTGGGTCTTCTGATCCACTGGTTGCTGAACAATGGATCAGTAGAACTGAAAATATATTTTCAGTTCATCAATGTTCTGAACATGATAAAGTAATCTTAGCAGTATATAATTTGTATGGTGAAGCTGATCAATGGTGGAATCTTATCAAGAATACGAGTCCAAGAGATGGAATTGAGTCCATGGAATGGGATGAGTTTGAGAACTTATTTTTCAATAAGTACATTCCTCGTATTCTTAGAAAAAAGATGGATAAGGAGTTTCTTGAACTAAAGAAAAAGGATGATGAATCTGTTGGTATATACGAAGTGAATTTTACAAGGCTTGCAAGGTATGCATCTGGATTTTTCATCCAACCTAAAAGTAAAGTTGACAGATTCTTCAATGGCATAAAACCAAGCCTTTGAATGGCAGTAGCGATAATATAATTTAGTATCTATGAAGAAATTGTGCATTGTGATATCAAGGTAGAAATGGAAGTTGGTGTTACATATCCATCTCATGGTTTTGACAAGAAATGAAAGATGGAGTTCAAGGAGAAATCTCAAAATAATGGTGAAAAGAAGATGAATGTTTTCTTATGCTCAAAGTGACGAATGAAGCATGGTGGAGATTGTCTTAAAGGGACTATAAAATGTTTTAAGTGTGGAAATGAAGGTCATCGAGGAGAAGAGTGTCGAAGTAATGGAAAAAGGGTTGCTAATGATGTGAATAAAGAAAAGACTATAGAGAACAAACCAACAACACTTCAATGCTTCAAGTGCAATGAAATGGGGTATTATGCTAATCAATGCCCTAATCCAAGGGATAATGATGATCGAAATGAGCAAACATTTAAGGAAAAGGGAAAAGGGAAGTCACATGCGATCACAATTGGTGATGTTGAATATGAAAACGATGTGGTGGAATGATTAAGTTTTTATGTAATGGGATTCCAAAATAATGTTGTGTATAGTATCGTCGAGTATTGGAATATTTATGTATTGGTGTATTGTGGTTTTAAATAATTTTATGGTACCAGTAACCATGGAAAGTGACTGAGATATTTTTGGAAAGAAGATGATATGCAGATAATCAAGGGATAAGGAGAAAATGAAATGTTTGACAGTATTCATGAGCTCATGACTGATATAAGGAAATAGTTATATCATGGTTAGAGTATATAGAATTTTGGGGTTTTGGTATGTGGAAAGAGTTAAATTTTGACATCACTCATGTTTTCAATAAGGTTCAATGGGTGTTCATTTTTCAAGAGAATACATGATTAAGGCCTTCGAATGTTTGGAATGTGACCAACAAGACATATCTTATGATATATGGGGATCAATGATGGTATTAACATGCTTGTTATATGAACTCTCTGGTAATCATTTTCATAATAATATTAGAATGGACAATAGTATTTTGGACAATACTAATGATTGGAATGGATTATGTTGGACATAAGTTAGTATAGATTAAGGCTAGAATTTTTTCAATATTATTGATGGAATGTTATAATATTGTATTTTTAGAAAAAAAGGACAACCTGCAGGACGGGCGACAACCCGTCATGTCGGACAAGGCTGTGGGAATCGAACCCACAACCGAAGTGTGACATTCCTTTTTTTCCAACCACAGGCCTACAAGAAGTCCCAGGTTAGTAGAAACTAGTTTTATTTTATTATACAGGATGATAGATGAAGTATAAGTCCATTTTGGAACCATACATGATTAATCTCACCATATATGGAATTTTTTATATAACTTTTCCTAACTTATGTTTGAGACAGATGGAATGACCTATCATTCTATCACATGATCGGGATAAAACTTCAAGAAAGACAAATTCAAATTCATTTCTTAAAGAGATAAAGTGGAAATTGTTCAAGGCACGAACAATGGTGAGATTATACCAAAATAAAGTATGTATTTCTTCTAATTCAAATTCTTCAACTGTAGGGAAATGATCTTGAAAACCAAAAATGTTGTCCTAGTGCCCTTATATCCGATGAATCAGATTGTACCCTAGATCATCACAAATTTGTGGCTTTGTGATTGTTGGATTTTTCATAGCCACGTTCTCTACCACTCTCTATAAGAACACGACGACTAGATTTCTCTTCCATATCCATATTTTAACCTATGTTCTCCTATGTGGAAACCCAATTATTAGTAAATTTGGGTAACCGTTACGTTTCATACATTAATTTTTAAAGTCATGTTTTGGTATTCCTTTTTACGATGTGGGTTTATATTAAAGAAACTTTCGAGTAGTAAACCATTTATAACCCCCAACGAATTTTGAGGGTGAAATTCATTTTAATGGGGGTAGAATGTAACACCCTGAGATTTTATGAAAAATATTCTTTTTAATTTCATTAATGTCTTGTGTTTACGCTACACCAAAAGGAGCTTTCACAACACACATCCCTAACTTGGCATGAATTACACACAATCGTGAACTTCCACGATAGCGTGTGTTGTATGCAAAACCGAGTTTTGCTAAACAACGATATGTTATATAAACTAGCGGTTATGAAACGAAATACACACTTTTTGAAATTTAATAAATTTTATCATTCTAAATGGAATTCATTTTTGGATTCGGAATATCGAAATTAACCTAGGGTGAATTTTTGGTATTTTTCTGAAAACTTTAAATTTTTGATGAATAGTGAAAACACTGGGTTACTATTCAAAAACTGACTTTTTATTTAAATAATTATTTATTTTAATTTATTTTAGGTCAAAATTTATACATAATACCTATATAAGTTCAATTTAATTCATTGGAGTCATTTTATAATAATTTTAGATATATAAAAATTTTATTGATCTTTTCACCGTCTTTTACCCACCTCCAAAGAGAATTTGAAATTTACATAAAACTGAATTTTAACACTTCTATTAGTGGAATCTCGCAAATCCAAGAGACACGGTTAATATCAAGGACTAAAATCTGGTTCAATGAGATGAAAATAATTTTTGGCGAATAGTAACTTTTTACTTTTATTTATCATGGTTAAAAGTAAATAGGGTAATTAAGGGTAAAAATGATATTATTATTACCCTAAAACATGTCATAATTCTATTGGATAAGTGTAATTCGACCAAAAACAACCTTAGGAATAAACTATGACCATTTAGGTCCACTTGAATTAGATTATGACATTTATTATTAATTTATTTAAAGAAGGGTTAAAATAGTTAAAATCAAGGTTTAATAGCTAAATCATTTTTAATATAGGTATATACATAAGATAAATTAGACTATAAATATTCATTAGAAATATAAAACTATTTTATACATAATGGTATTTTATTTTTAATTTTTAGACATTATATAATTTAATTTATTTATGACACAATGATGATGCAGTACTAATCATATTAATAAAATATTAACATAATTGATGTTATAAATACCCAAATAAATGTAATTTGAGACTTTTTATGAATTAAACTAATATTATAGGTTAATATGACATGTTATTATTGATTTAATTAACTTTGTTCGAACTAATCATGCTATTATGATTTTCATAAAAATCAATTACCAAATAGTGTCTAAATTGACAAAAAATAGTTTTTAAAACAAATAATATATTATTAATTGTTATTATATTTTTAAAAATATAAGAATCCACCAATATACTTATATTATGATAGGTGTATTATTAATGGACCACTTGGGGGTCGATTGGATGTATATGGTACGTTTATTAACTATATAATATAAAAATACAAAGTGACATGGTAAATGTCAATCTAATTAACTAAGAGTTAAAACTAAAAGATAAGGTTAATATAATGACTCAAACCTGTCTAAAATCTATTGGATGAGAATATTTAGACACATATCCACCTTATATTGGAAGTAAATCAATTTGGAGCTATTAAAAACTGATGATGACTTTATTATAAAATAATATTTTATGTTTTTCCAAAGGTTCCCCTCTCCTCCCTTATAAAAAGGGCACCACTTACCTCTTCTATTCACACCCTTTTGAGCCTTGAATATCGTCCAAACCCTAACCATTTATTTTCTCCACTTCCAAAGAAATATTTTGGAGGTTCTTCTCTTCTCAAAAGACCAACTCTACTTCCTTAAGCGGAATCTTAAAGGAGGTGCGTCGAAGAAGAGGTAATCTCTTGTAACGATTCATTCAAATTTCTTTCTTCTTAAACTTATTCTTATTTAGTTGTTTCATTATAAAGTAATAACATCAGTATCTATAATATAATTGTATGTTATTATAAATATGAAATAACCCTATTTTAATTTCTATCCATCCTACAGAAAACGAAATCACCGCGCGTGCATACGTACGGAATACCGTCTCCACGCCATGGTGTAATCTGTTTTTTCCGCCACCACCTTACTTAGATGGGTATAATGGTGTAAATAATAACTATATATTATTATTATAACATCATACTGATTCTGAGATATTATATCATCCCCTCTAATTCCATTCAATAAATATGCGAATGATATCATTGCTCGTGCGTACGTACGGATTACCGTCTCCACGACGCGATGAGATTCATTTTCCAGGTTAACAATTAAAGAATGATTATAATGTATATATAATAAGTAAAAATGAAATATATGACATAATAATACTACTGTATTTATGTATATATATATATATATATATGTTTTTCATCTACTTAATTCAATAAGGAAACAAAAAACAGCATTCATGCGTACGTACGGCCTACCGTCTCCATGAACGGTGTATTTCATTTCATTTATCTATCTACTATATATATATATATGTACTGAATATATATATGATATATAAATCATGATTTACATTCTGGAAGTAATTAATTCAAGATATATGTACTAATAATATTACGAACAAAAAGTCCAAACATGTACGATAAATAAAACGATTTTACCCAAAACGCTGCTTTAACATGGAATTTTCAAAAGAACGGGTAATATAAAGTCCTAAGTGAACCATATATGATATCATAACAATGAATATGATTCTATAATAAGTCAATGACATTGTTTAAATCATTATACAGGAGGTTTAGATACATATGAAGCATATCGAACCTAAGGTAAGGGATATCTTTTCCAATCACGTTTTTATCCGAGATTGTTTATTCATAAGTATTTACTGGGGTTATATTTATTATCCTTGTACCTGTTTTCTAAAAATGGTTTCATGTATGTTTAAAGACATTTTTTACACATTTTTGACTTTTACTACATGGTATGCACGGAATCATTCCTTTGATTACCATACACGGTTCTTTTTTACTTTTCCGACACAAGTACGAGAAGAAAGTTATTTTTAAATTACACGGCGTGAATGGATTTTTACTATTTCATAACGAATTATTTAAATGAAGTTTCCTCTACAAAATTTTATTAATATTTTCAAAAAATACTTTTCTTTTAATATTTCATGGTATTTTGTGAAAAGAAAATGATTTTGAAGAAGAAAGGATATTTTCCTCAAAAATTCATTTCAAGTGATTTATCAAAACTGTTTTCCATATAAGAAGACATTATTTAGTATGTTTATGTTTCAAGTATAATGTCTCTAGGATTAACATGGTTTCACTTCTATTATGATTAAATGATATCCATTTTTTTATATGGATTATGTTATGATGGGATGATTTTTATGAAACTCATTCTATTAAATCGGTTATGATGAATGATGTATGATATATGATTTTGTGGCACACATAAGAATGGTTTAATTATGAAATGGGTGGGACCTATATCTCCCTCCAATTCATTGGGTAAAGATTTATATCTCATGAGATAGAAATGGTTGGAATGGTATGTTAATCTGGTTCACTGTTACAGGACTGAAACGAAGAGTGAACTCGATTCAGAAAGGGACCTTGTCCACTAAGATGGTCTTGGCAGCAATGCCTTTTCTACTATGGAAATCATAACATGTGCTTAATGGTTTCCACAATTACATGATTTATTCCCATGCTATTTTATCAATGTTGATGTTCCTTTATGATATATTCCTTATGTACTTGCTAGATTTATGTCCTTGCTCAAGATTTTGATATTTAGATTTTATGTTCAAGCTTTTGCATTCAAATATTTATGGATTATTTTATGTTCTCTATGCTTACCCTTACTGGGAATTTGATCTCACCCTTTTTATGTTGTCTTTTACCCATGATATAAAGAAAGGTTTTAGGTAATAAAAAAAGGGGAAGATCCTTATGGGAGAATTTGAAGATCTTTCACCATGATTAGAAGATTGTATTCCGAGTTTCCAAAGAAAATAAAATATTACGGTCCTTGTGTGTCTGTGTTTGTTATGAATTAAGTATTCCAAAAATTTAATGTAATGTCCATGTACATCATGTTTTGGGCCTTTAAAAATCTTGCACAGTCCTACTTAGTCTCCTAGGATAACCGGATTGCTAATGTCATTGGGATGGAGAGTTCGGGTAGAGTGTGTAGGATGGGTTTGGGAGTAGTTCTATTTGAGCTCTTTGGAAGGACACCAGGGATTGTAGCTGCATCTACTTCTAGTTTTAGTTAGTCCATACCCTGAGATAATCAGAGAGATATTTTTTCTCTACGAAACAGAGTTGAAGAATAGGGGGCTCATGCATTCTCTTTGCACAAAGCGTTGATTGATTTATATCAGAAGACAACTAGATCTACCCCCGTGGGTATTTCCCCAACTAGTGGTGAGCAGTTAAACCACAAATATTCAAAATAATTTAGTTTTAAAACATTTATTGGATTTAAGTTTAAATATAAATATAAAACAGTATTTAATTTTGAATATAATGTTCATATAGGTTGTAGCAGGATATAGTGATGGAAGTGGAGAGGGTGACAAGCTCTGTTCATCATTAGACTGTGATTAGTTGTATTATAGATATGTTGGAAAATTATGGTAAGAGTAGGTTTTTATATGTATCATGTGTGGGGAATATTGTCCACCAAACATTTTCATGACCTATCGTTTTCTTTATTTCTCAAGTTTCCTTTTATATATATTAATGATTTATGATGCTTAATTTTTTGTATTGATTTCCCAAGTGTGGTATGTAACATATATGTTAATTATTTACTATCATGAATCATTTTTTGTGATAGAGTTTTCTTAAATTTCTTAAATTTTTTCCCAAGGATGAACGAGCAACCTTATTATTTATTTTCTTGGGAATATCCATTTTTGTTACTCCCATTAACTTGTTTTTAGTGGATATCCCCTCTTTCGTTAAATTTAATAGTATTATCCTCTCATGTTTTAGAGTTGGCATGTGATCACTCTTACTTATGATTTCCTATTATTAAAAATTGTTTTGATAATAATTTAAAAATATATGATGAACACTTGGGTGTCTTTATCCGGTTAAGGTAGAGGGACTATCCACTACATTAATAATATAATTTACAGATATTTGTTGAACGATTGAGTGTATTACACTACCAGGATTTGTATCTCACCAAAAGATGAATCTTGTGCAAAAAATATGTAATACAATCTTGAAGAATGTATTATTTGTTTTGGATCATCCTTCCTAACTGATTATCGATCTAAGGATAACATTTTATACAAAACATCAACTATCAACTCATATAATTCTATTATAATTACCCAAAATATGGGGTAAAATAGGTTGGCCCTGGGTGAACATCCCACTTCTACTATCAACTTTGACACTCGGTGATAATATTTGGACATATCAGTCAATGGGAAACAAAGACATCATTGTATCTTACTATAGAGGGCCACTAGAACATCCGCTATTCAATATTATAAATCATGGTTGGACCTAGGTGAACATCCCACTTCAATGCATTATAGGATCTCATAAACTCATCTCTCATGGAATATGTGACCATTACTATGGTATGAACTATAAACACTCCATGTATATCAAAACTAAATCCTAAAATAGATTCACATACTTCCAACCTATCAAACATCGTGATACATTCCAGAAAAATATTCTAACTCGTCATTACTTGTTTAACCAATAAAGACATTATCTCTATAGATACCCACATTTCTTCCCCTAAACCCTCAATGCATGGACCACAAATACAAAGTAAAATAAAGGATTAGTGTTTTTCCTCTTGTGGGTTAAAAGCTTTTAAAAACCAAAGTGACTAATTAATCACTCTACAACATAACATTTCCTTATCCAAAACTAGATTCATCACATTTCACTACATGTCCAACGTTAGGCTCAAGAATGCTTAGTATCAGAGATGAAAACAACCACTTCATCAACACTATGGAAACTTCCTCACACTAGTATGTAAAATCAAACATAAATCCATTATTGGTAACTATGGTCATTGACAATGATAGGTGAGATATCTCCAAAATGATCGTCCTTTAATTCCCATACAATCCAATAAAACATAAAATATCGATTACATTCCTCAGTTATGATAGATACACAAATACATCAACATACTCGAGATCAACTAATATCCCTAAATGTGAAACCACTCAATCCAAAAGTGACACTTCATGTTCTTAGGGTAAGTTTTATGTACCCAAATCATACAAAAACTATTGTTCAAGTATCTATAATTGGATTCTTATGAAAATTTAGGACTTTTGGTATTATTTTTGATGTGGGATGCATGTGAAAGTGAAATTGGAATTTTTATTTTTTAGGGAAATGGTACAAGGTCGAAAAAATCAGATGCTTTTTTTAAATATAGCTTTAGTGATGTTTTTAACTTCCATGAAATAAATTTATAATATTTAGCAAATATTTTAACCACCGAAAAAATTTCAGTATTTTGATATCTTTGGCGGTTAAACCTTTCGCTAAAACTATAAAAACCCGCTGTTAAATTAATAAATTATAACGGTTACCATAAACCTCCACTAAATTGATGAAACTACCACATATTATATTGTGACACAAAATACTGTGGCTGTTTTTTTAAACCACAATAGAAGCATTTGGAGGCAGTTTAAACCACTTCGATATCCAAAAAAACACCGTGAAATGGACATTTTACTATAGTGAAGCTTGGTGTGGAGCTTTGGATGGAGTCCTAGTTATGTTGGAGTCTTGTTGTAGTATTTATCTTGTCACATTTATTTTCTCTTGGTTGTATTTTTCATGTGGTATTTTTATGGATTAGTAGGTTATCTTTTTGTAATTTATGGGTTTGGTTGTTTTTTCAACATGCATCATGTTGTTTGTTGATGGTGGATCATTTGTTTGGTTGGTGGAATCTCAAAAGAAAATCGCTCCCCAATTTATTCTCAAATCCCTCTTCATTGATTTGCAGCCTTTGGCGCATTGGGAACATCAATTATGACCATGTAGCATTCCCCCTCCATCTCAAGCCAATGATATGGGGGAAAGATGTTACAAATATTCTTCATGAAGCATAATGATCATGATAATTTCTATAACATTTTGACCATTAAATTTATTATAGTTTCATGAGAGAATCTTATTTCGTAGACTAAAAGATCTATGTGCTCCAATTTTGTTGTTTTATGGATTAAATGATTACGGGTCTATCATCGAGGGAGGATGATAGAGGAGGTGACATGTCACTGGTCGGTATGCTTGTTAAGGATAAAACCAATGTTGGGAGGAGAGGAAGAAGATGGACGTGGGGTTACTAGGGATAAGTGGGAGGTTGAGGATGAACACTTGGGTGATTGGATGACTATCATTGATTGAATAGAATGGTCGAGACGTAAACATAAATCGTTAAAAGGATTTATAGTGATGTGTGTTCCCAATTTCACATCAGTGCTCATATTGGTTGAGATCCCACTTCAAAATCATCTAATATAATTACATTGATGTGCTATGTTCATGGGGGATGAACAACCACATATACTCACAGATCACCCAGAATCATGAGTTGCGCTGACCGAAACTACCCATTCCCATATGATCCTGAGCACACACAGTGTGGTGCTACACATGCCTAATGACACACTATGTCGGATTATTTCCTCCACCCTTCCATGAAGCATCTAGATAGGGTTGGACTCTCCTATAGGGTTGACCCTTCATGTCCCACATGTGTGGTTCAGGTGTCCCTTGCTCGATTATGAGGTTGGAAATTTTTTTATTATATTAATATTTTATATTATTTACATAAAATAATTCTAAAATGTGGAAGTATATTATTTAAACAATTTTATATATTTATTTTAATCTGTTCATTGTTTTACTATGTTTCTCATGTATTTTTTATAAAATTATAAAAAAACTATATTTATTGTATTACTTATGTCACTATTTATTACAATGAAAAATGTTTCTAAAGTATTTTAAATCCTTCAAAAGAAACATTTGGTTATTTTGATCCCACCTCAAGTGATATTTAATGAATTTATATTCTTAAAATTTAGAAATTATTCAACAATCAGTGTCATATAAGTTTAGGAAAATCCAAGATCTTTTCCTAGAATTTGACATTTTAATGCATATTTTTAGCATTAATATCCACAAAACACACAAATTATAGTTTTGGGAAGACCACATGTTTGATTTATTTGAGTTATATACAAGAATTTCATGAATTAATATAGGTTATTAACCTTGTATTTCATAATAATCCAAGTCATTTTTCAAGGTTTTTACACTTTTAAACAGGTTTTTAAAGACTTAAATCTAATAAAACAAGATTTTTTTGTCATTTAAACCATATCACATTTCGTATTTAAACACAATATATTATTATATGTCACATATTTATTTTCAATCTATATAATATGATTTCATTACAATATAATGTTGTTTTATAGCTATAACGACTTGTTAAAGTTTTTGGACTTAAATCAAATATATTTTCGGTCATTCGAAGAAACCAAAGTAGAATTGATGTGATTAATATTAATAAATTTCAGAAAATAAATGGTTATTGTATTCAAATTATATCACAAAAACAAGGGATTAATTTTTTATTGTTTTTACTTTTTAATGCTTTTAAATATAATATAACCACTTTTCCTATCATTTTTATTAGATCAAAAGTTATATAGACATAAGGTTAATTAAAAAATTTTATAAATTAATAAAAGATAATTATATAATTATTTCACCCCAATAAGAAGTTTATAACTTGTTTTTGACCATTTAAAACACATTTTTTAACTATTAAATCCGTAAAAACCCATTTTTGGTCATTTAATGCAAACCATACATTGAATGGAAATGTGATCAGTTTCAGTATGTGAAAGATTTAGAAAATATTTTTAATATGTTTTTAACATTTTACACACATTTTTAATGAATTTTAAACAATAAAATAAGTTTTTGTTCATTTTGGATTCCCCACATATTGAGATAACATATAAAGAGTTTATAAATGTCAAAAATTAATTAACAATCACTAGATGAAATTTTTTCTCTTTTAGATCAATAAAATTTCACTATTGATCATTCTAATTAAACTGCATGTTAGGATGACATGGATTCTATTTCTACATTTAAAAAACTAAATTGCATTCATTGTCACGATATTTCATTAAAATATGAAATTTTCTTCATTTTTATCATTAGAAATATGTCTCTTGTTTATGAATAGTTTTCATGTGTTTTGAATTTTAAATCCATAAATGGAACGAATGATCATTATCATTAAACTACATATGGGAAAGATCCAAATACTAATATAACATGTCAAAAATTACATTGATATTTTAGTCCAATGATTTCATGAAAATTTGATGTTTTTTAGTTTTTTATTCTTTAACACACTCTTTTAAAGGATAAAATTCATTAAAACTATTTTTATGGTCATTTCTACCACATCATAAATTGAATTTATGGGATATCAATTCACACATCCCAAAAAATAATTTATAATTATTTTGATACTATTTCATGAAAATTTTAAGTCATTTGAATTTTTATTTACCATTTTACTTATATTTAAAATGTATTAAATCGAACAAAACTATTTTATTTTTTATAATTTTGATCGTGCCATACGTCAGACTGATGGGACCTATTTATTTACTATAAAAGCTCTAGACTCACACTCCTAGATCCAATTATAAAAAATATTTAATTGTTTTTGAAAATTTTATATGATAAAATATTGTACATTACATTTCATAGTATATTTTCTATCTATGTTTTAGAGGATTTGGAAAAACATTACAATATATCATAGTTTTATAAAATTTTATAAACAACTATCCAACATCACTTAAGCTAGATCCCTAATTAAAACAAAAAAACATTATAACTACTAATGATCCTATGAAAATTATTATAAAATATAGGGTGAGTATAACATTACCCTGTAAAGGGTTTTAAAATTAGGGTCAAACCCGATTATAAGTATGATAAAAACTATTTTAAAACTACTTATGAAATAAAATATTTCCTAAAGTAAATAATTTTTCAAAATATAGCTATAGAGTCTTCAAAAATAGAACATAAGAAATACTTTTAAAACCATTAATAATACCTATCACTTTAAAAACCCACTTAATTTAAAAATATAATAACCATTAAAAATACCAGTGTTTATCCTTTGAAACATTTAAAATATTATCAATTAAAATATAAATTTTATTTTAGACAAAATGATATATGAAATACCTTAATAAATATGTGAAACCATTAGAAATATAACATTTATGTCAGTGTCCCCTTGTAGTCATGGGTTCACTCTCCATTCTTCATCATCACATTTGACACCAAAGTTCCAAATGTTTTAATAATTTTTTTTTCAAAGTCATCCCCTCTCATTATAATACCATTAAAACACCCATTCAAAACAACATAAATTATTTTGAAGAGGAAAATATTTTTATATCACATATTGTTTTGTAAAAATATTATTTAATGAAATTCCATTCTTTCATAAAAATTTGGAGGAATCCATAATTTTATAAACAACACTTTGAAAATAATACTTGTAATGGAATAATTTAACTTATAAATATGCTTGTACAATCATTCCTAAATTGTAATGATTTATAATAGTGTATGAACACACCTATGATCATGTATAACATTCATAAAGTTTATATAGAATTTTATATATAGTGTGATGACTTAAAAACCCACTTGAAAATTTTAATTATAATAGCTTTTCAAAAATTGATTTGAATATAATATAGATACATGATAAAAATAAAAAATAAAAAATTGAAATTAAATCTTTTTTATAATAATGGTTTTAATAAAACAAGAAATAATGGTTTGATGAATATTAATTCCCTTATATAATGTTTTTTGAAAAATAAATAGGAATTTGAAAACAAATTCCCCTACATGAGGGTTTTTCGAAATAAAATATTCAACTTTAAAATTAATTTCTATAAAAATATATGAGAATTGAAAAAATCATCCCCTAACATTAATTTTTCATAGATCCTTGTTTTTAAAGGTATGTGTACATTCTCCCTCAATCTCACATTCTTCCTATACACCCTACTGGAAGTTACAACTTGTTTTATAAGTGGAAATATGTGAAAATATCAATGGAAGATTCCATTATATTATCAAATACATACTCTTTAGTTATAAATATATCAATAGAAAATGATTATTGTGAGTTTATGTTGACACTTATATATATGTGTATATATATATCACCTATTAATAATCTATCTGTATAAAACCTCTTTAATAATCGAGGAAGATTTTGATTTTTTGGATAACTCAAAATAGTAGCTTTCTGAGAAAGGTTTACAATAAATGGATACAGAAATAAAACAATAATTTATATTATTTATATATTTATTTCATTAATTGAAACTGGTATTAGTGGAGGAAATAAGGAAACCTTAATTGAGCTATCAAGATCTTCCTATTATCCTGAGAATATAAATAAATACACACAGACACATAATTTGATGTTTCTAGAGGTTAAAACATGAACAGAAAGGATGCACTTAGGAATATCTAGAAATAACAGTGGGTGATCCATGTTTTAATTAAGATTTTTATATTTAGTTATATATATTTACTTAACTCATTTTAATCAGTTTTGACAATATTCCTCTTGAAGCGTTCCAATCATGAAAATTCCGTCACATTTTTTTTATTGCAATAAATTTTAGTGGCGTGATATCCTCATGCATATAGGGCCAATTTTTGTTTTTTTGGTGGTTTTATAGTTTATGCATCTATTATTAAGGTATGGTGATGGTGAATTTGACCTCTCATTGGGCCGTAATCTGGTTAGGGATGGAACTAGTGTCGGGAGGAGAGGAAAAAGATGATGTTGGGGCTACTACGGTTTAGTGGAATATTGAAAAAGAACACTAAAGAAATTGGATGACTATCATTGATAAAATTGAACAACCGAGATATAAACATAAATATTTTTTTGAAGCTACATTGATGTGTGTTCCTGATCCCACATTCATGTTCTACTTGGTTGAGTGCTTTCTTTAATATCAATTTCTATCATTACAACAACATGCTAAGGAGATGAGGGATCAACACGCACATATAATCACACACCATAAAAACTCAAAGGCCTTATCAACCCACACTACCTGTGACTATGTGGTCTAGAGAGCACACCTTGCGAGCGGTATACATGCTATATGAAAAACTGTGCGGGTACAATGAACATCCAATGAAACACTGTGTGGCCACTATACATCCGCTACACTTCCAAGTGGCTAGCCAAGGTTGAACTTTCCCATATGGTTTACCCATTTGGTCCCACATGTGTGGTTGAGGGGTCTCTTGGTCAGCTGTGAGGATAGCCATATTTTTAATATAATTTTAAAATAATATACTTAAAATAATTTTCATATGTGATAGCATTCTATTTCAATATAGATATATATTAATTTTAATATATTACTAGTTTTATGAAGTTTCCTATATATTTTTTAATAAAATATTGTTACTATCTATAATAATTTTCATACTTATTTCATTGTTTATTACAATTGTAAAATATTATCACAAAAAATTAAATAAATATTATAAAAATTTTAAATTAAAAAATATATTTTTCTAAAGTAATGATATTATAAACACCTAAATTGAAAATAATATTTTCAATACTATAATTTTTATTATCAAAATAAAATTAGTTTAATGTAATCAATAATCAGTGGTATATTTTATCAAATACTTATATTATGAAATAAGTTTCAAAAGGACATAATAAATAATATTATTTAAAAATACTAAATTTAAATATACTTTAAGTTGTTTAAATTATTTAATTTTTTTTAAATATATATATATATATATATGAAAAATCTAATATATTTACATTAAAACTGAATTTATATTTTTTAATCAAAATATTATACATTAAAAATAATACAGAAGTAATAGTTGTATTGTTTTAATATTAATTTAAAAAAATAAATATTTTGATTAAAGAGAATAATTTATTTTCATAAAACTTATCTATATCAAAACATATATTAGTTTATTTTATTTATAAACAATTCATTTATTAATCTTTATTTTAAAAGAAAAATATGCTTAGATTGAAAGGTTGTTATAGTCTCCCCCAATGGTATTTCAACCTCACACTTCTTTTTTTCTTACATAAGAGAATTTTATGTCGTACTTATCATAATTTAGGAAAAATAGGAATTTAAAAATTTCATAAGATTATGATTAATCTATAATTTAATTTTCCATGAGCCTCAAATAAAACGTCTAATTATTAAATAATCTATAAGAAAAAACATCATAATATCCAATGTTGTATAAAACGTTAAATTGATTTCAAATGTGGTTGTCTGAGACCCAAAATCCTTGATCTAATAATATAAACATAAAATATATTTTTCTTGCTAAAAATAGCTGAAAAATATTGAGTCCTCCATATACATGAGGATGCTTTCGATAGAGGTTTTTCAGAAATAGGAAACACTTTACAATATATCAGAGTTTCAAAAAATATTTATAAACAACAGTCTAGCTTCACTCTAGGAAGATAATTAATCGAAACCAAACACCTTTGAATCTTATAATGATTTTATTTAAATAATTTTAAAATATATATTGAACAATCAATTTCCCAGTAAGGGGTTTGAAAACAAGGGTTAAAACATTTTATAAATATTAGAAAAAAAACTATTTGAACGCATTTTATAAAATAAAACATTTGATAATGTAAATTAGTTTCCAAAATATATCATTAGGGTTTTCAAAACATATCATAGTAAATACTATTAAATACATTTAAAAAACATATCACTTTGAAAATAAATTTAATTTGAAAATTTAATAAACATTAAAATTCATGGATTTCTTCTTGAAATATTTTAATATTTATAAATTAAAATTAATAATTTTATTATAGAATATAATTATACATGAAAACCATATTAAATCCATGAGGAAACTCATATTATAAACCTTTAGGAAAATATACCCATGAGGACATAGGTTCACTCCCCATTACTCATCATCAAATTCAATAACAATGTTTAAAATTTTAAAACAAAAAATGTTTTCATAGCCCACATTTTTCATTATAATTCTAAAAAAACAGACATTCACATCAAAATATGTTATTTCCAAAAGGAAATAAATTTCTTATATCAGACACTTTTTCAAAAACTATCTTTAAGGAACATAATTCTTTCATAAATATTTGGAGAAATCCCTGATTTTATAAACAATAAAGTGGACGGACCAAAACATGTGGTTGCACCTGCACCCCAGGTGAACTAGAATCTAGTGTAGAGTATAGTGTAAGACATCCAATATGTGGAATGTGGGAATAAAGTGGATGGACCAAAACATGTGGATCATGCGGTTCAATTTAAAAGGTATAATCCATCCATGTTCAAGGGTGATTTGGTTCCAGAAATGGATGAATCATTGATGAAAGATATGAATAGCATATTTGAAATCTTGGGAACTTTGGAAGAGGTAAAAGTGAAACTAGACACGAATATGTTGCAAGATATTTCACTTTAGTGGTGGGATCTGGTAGTCCAATCCGGGACAGACCAAATTGTGACATGGGAGGGTTTTGTGGAATTTTATAATAAAAAATTCTACCCTCATACGTTCCTAATTCAATGCACAATGGATTTAACTAGATTGATGAATGGGAACTTATCATTAACAAAATATGTGGAAAAGGGTATGAACTTAGTGTTTTTTTTTTACCTGAGGTGGCAGGAAGTTCATCATTGAAGGCACAAATTTTTGATGATGGGTTGAGGTAGGGAATTCATTCCAAGATAGTGAAGCTTTGTATAAATGATTACATAGAAATGATGAATTGAGATACAGTGGATGAGTGAGACCTTTCAGGGGTTAAGGGTGGGGGATGTATGTTGGTACCCATGGGAAACAGTGGGAACATGAATTTTGGGTTCAAGAAGAAGAGGGAATCTTATTTCTATTGTAGGAGTATGTCTTAGAATCCGTCGACCAGATCTGTGAATCTTCCTCCAAAGCCTCAGATTATGAAAGGATATTTTCATTGTGATTCTACGAGGCACATCAAGCGGTATTGTACGGAAAAACATCAAGAAAGTCATAATTATAATGATATGGTGCATCTACAGTTTTATTGTTGAATGATCCAAGGTCGGATGTTTGTGACACTCGTCAGGGGTCATAGGGGTCTTATGACTCGATGAGATGGGGGAAACATCATACCCCATGAAAGTAGAGTAAAGTTATTCATGGGGATTTGAGGAACACCATGACTCATCAGCAAGGTATTAAAGAGCATATCATGGTATGTAAGTAGTTGTTTGGAGCTGATAATTCTTTGATGGATGATCAATCGAGACCATACATGGTGCAAGGTATGATTATTTTAAATTCCACATTGAAGAAAGATTTGTTTGATATAGGTACTTCACATTATTTTACTCCTTCTCGCATCATTTATTGTTTGGGATTAATAGTGGAAATGATTCATTCTATTTTGAAACTACAAACTCCTCTAGGAAAAAAAGAGTGTCGAGCCTTCTTATTTCCATCATGTTGTTCAGGTGTGGATGTCATTGAATTGATGTGGGATTTATAAGTGCTTGAGATGGATTCTTATGAAATAATAATGGGAATGGAGTGGTTAGAGATGTTTAAGGCCCACATTCATTTTTATGCACGATTTGTGAGTTTGTGATGGAGGATGGGATTGAACATATCTTTAGAGGGGATAAATATGAAATGATAGGTGCAAAATATTTGTTAGAACCAGCTATTGGAACAAAGTATCAATAGTTAGAGGGTTTTTTGTTTGCATCACTGGAAGGTGTTAAGAACAATGTTCTTCCAGCTATTGTGGATCATTTCGTAGACGTATTTCTTGAAGGATTCTCAGGGTTTCCACTTATGAGAGAAGTGGAGTTTACGATTGATCTTCTTCAAGGGACCATTTCTATATCACATCCATCTTACCAAATGGAACCAACAAAATTGTGGGAATTAAATGGTTAGATGTAAGTGTTAGAAAATAAAGTGTTCATCTGGCGTAGAACTTCTTCATGGGTAGCACTAGTTTGGTTTGTTAAAAATGTGAATGGAAACCTGGATCTCTATGGTGATTATAGTAGACTTAGTTAGGTTATGATAAAGAACATATATCCACTCCCACACTTGACTATTTTTTGGTCTAGTTGAGGGGAGCTCAATGCTTCATCAAGATTGGATTGAGGTCAGGTTATCATCACTTGCAGCTGAGTAAGAAGGATATTCTGAAAAAAGATTTCAAACGTAGATATGGACACTACGGGTATGTGGTTATGCCCTTTGGTCAAACGAATACACCAATGGTTTTCATAGAATCAATGAATCAGATGTTTGAGAGATATCTGGATTCTTTTGTTGTGGTTTTTTCATAGGATATACGGGTGTATTCGAGGACAAGTGTAGAGCATGAGCATCACTTAGTGATAGTGTTGGGGATCTTGAGGGACCATCGATTATATTCCAAATTGTCAAAGTTTGACTTATTGATAATTGAGGTTCATTTCATAGGCCATGTTACTTATTGAAAGGTGTTTTAGTAGATTTGGAAACGATTGAGGGTGTTATTTCATGGAAACCTCCATAGAACTATTTCGAGATACAAATATTCCTTGATCTAGATGGGAATTATCAACATTTTGTTCGTGATTTCTCACGATTGGAATTACCGATGGAAATGTTGACAAGGAATAATATCCCACCTCAGTGGGATGAGAAATGATAGAAATTCATTGATGAGATAAAGGGTCGCCTTACCTCAACACCAATCATGGTTTGTCCTGAACCAAGGAATGGGTAGGTGGTGCCTTGGGACACATCTGGGTTAGGGTTGGGTGTGTTCTCATGCAGGGGGGTCATGTGGTTTTATATGGATCACAACAGTTGAGGATGAATGAGAATAACTACCCAACTCATGATTTGGAGTCGGTGACAATTGTTCATGCTTGATAGATGTGGCATTATTATCTCTTTGGTGAGAAATTCATGGTGGTTACCAATTATAAGAGCATAAATCATTTCGTATCACAAAGGTATATGAACTTGAGGCAAAGGAGATTTATGGATTATATCTAGATGTCTGATTAATACATAATGTACACACCTTGTAAATTAAATAAGGCTGAAGATGCTTCAAGTAGGAAATCATATGCTCAGATAGTGAAACATACATAAGATTAGTCACAGTTTATGTCAGTCGTAGCCTATTTGTGGTCGGAATGTGATGACCGAGGTGAAAGAGTGGTCTTCTTACCATTTTAATTTGTTCCTTACATGGATGGTTTTGTTAAAGAGGCACAAACACTTGATTCCAAATGTGTGTAAATGAGCTCGAAACTCAATAGTGAAGAGACCATTGAGGGATGGGAACTAAATGGAAATTCAATCTTATATTTTTTGAATCATGGGGTGGTACTAGTGGCTTATCAGGAGGAACATCCCCAGACATATCATCATTCTAGGTGGGCTATCCATCAAGAGATTCAGAAAAAGTACAAGGTGTTGAAAGCACAATTATTGTGGGTTGGTATGAATAGGGATGTGGCCGAGTTTGTCTCGAGATGCATGACTTGTCAACAATTCAAGGTAGTTCATTAGTGGATATTAGGATTTTTGTAATCATTATCATCCCTAGTGTGTAAATGTGAAAAGATAGTAATGTATTTTTTGATAGGTCTTCCAAGAATGATCAGGAAACACTATTCCATATGGGTGATTGTGGATCAGCTCACAAAGTCGGCCCATTTCTTCCCAATTTTTGAATCTCGTATGGTGGAGGATTTATCCGAAATAAACATCTAGAAGGTGGTAAATTAGCATAGTGTTCCATTTTTATTGTATTAGATTGAGATCTGTGGTTCACATATATTTTTTGGAAATCATTACAGCAAGCCCTTGGGACACTCTGGACTATGAGCATGGAGTATCATCCACATATGGATGGCCAATTAGAGAAGATGATACAAAACATTGAGGATATTTTAAGGGATTGTGTGATGGATTTTGGTGTTTCATGGGATGAGAACATAAAATTGGTTGAGTTATCCTATAATAACAGTTCTCAAGCTTCAATACATCTGGCTCTGTTTGAGGCATTGTATGGGTATTCATGTCATTCTCTACTATGTTGGGTGGAAATTGAAAAGACATTGATTATCAGACCAACCCATGTTTAATAGAGTAAAAAATGAAAATAAAGTTTATTAGGAAGTGAATGAAGACAGATCAATGTCATCAGAAATCATATGTGGACCATCATTGTTGACATTTTTCCTTTAAGGTGGGTGATCATGTGTTTTTTGGAATCTCTCCTAGGTTGGAAATTGATAGTTTGTGAAGTAGGGTAAATTATATCTGAGGTGTATTGGGCATTTTGAGATAAATGAGGGAATTTTAGAGGTTTCTTATCGTTTGGTTTTTCCAGCACAGTTTAGTGCGATGCACAATCTGTTTCATGTGTCCCAATTGAAAAAATATCTTCCAGATAATGACCATGTGATTTTCTAGGACCATGTAGAGTTACAACTGGATGCTTCAATAGTGCATGAGCTAGTGTGGATATTGGATAAGGAATAGAACGTCTTTCATGGTAAAAGAATCTGTTTAGTTCTGGTTTTGTGTTAGCATAGTGATATTTAAGAGTAGGCATGGGAGGAGGAGAAAGACATGGCCGAGAAATGGTCTGATCTCTTTTGATAATGAGATGGTTCTCCACTTTATGAGGATGGAAAGTCTAATGGTGGGGAGAATTTATCCCCCCAGTTTGAGGTATACATCCTTTTATTCCATTTTATTTGTCTAAAGTGATTGGGAAGAGTTGTGAAGAGGTTGTGAGAGTTTTGAATGGTTTTGAATAATTTTTAATACTTTTCTAAGGTTTCACAATTTGAGAACGGTTTAGGGAATACCATGAGGGTCCTCAAAAAAACATTGCAGGGGGGAGAGTGGGCTTCACAAGGCCTGCGTACTATTTTCCAAAACTTTTGAGACAACCGTGAGGGACCCCTTCTCCTGAGGCAATGGTGTGGGCATGGTTAGCACACGATTTTTCAAACCATGAAGTCTAACCTTACAACAACTTAAAGAAGGGATTTTTATGACTGGGTTCACTCAAACATGACCTATTTCACTCAAAACTTCCTCCCAATCGAGCCTCAGGTAGGATTTTCAATTCTCAAGGGGTTGAGGGGATCTCCCAGTCATTATGGAACTGATTCGAAGGGGTTTTAAGGTGGTTCATCTTAGTTAAGTCTCTCCTCTTGGTTTATATATGGTTTCATCTAGATCTACTCTTCCCTCTCTCTTGTTTTTAGATATACATCTATTACATGTAGATCTAGGGTTTTTTTTACCTCGGATTTTGATATTAAGTCATGTGGATGATAAATAAGCAAAACTAGAGTAGTGTCAGTGGTTCTTTTTCCAGATTGGGGTGCGGTTGTGTGTGGGACGAATTCACCAGAACCTTAAAGGAAGGTGTCTTCTCTATCAAATCCACTTGTTTATAATTAGTGGAATTAGTTTAAATTAACGTTTTTCCTCGAAATAAATTGTGAAATGGATGTATGGATCTTTTTGGAACCCCTTTTGGTGGTGATTTGAGAATTTTGAAAAAAATGTGATATTTTTTCAAAAAGGGGATTTGGTTTGTGATTTTAAAAATGTTGATTTTAAAATCAACAATTTCTTATTATGAATTTTTTTTGTGAACTATGGTTTTCAATAAAAAATTTGTATATTGAAATGTGTTTGGGAAAGGAAAATTGGTTAAAAGTTATTTTTATTAAATGGGTGATTTATTGAAGTGAATTGGAATGTGTTGGGAATGATGGTGTGTTTTTGTGTGTCCTTGGTGCTTTCTACTTGTGGGTTGATTGTTTGTTATGTATTGTTTTGGTTGTGCGGATGTGAGTAGGAATTATCACTATAAAAGTTGATGGATTTTGGTAAGAAGAACCACCCTTATGGATAGTGGTTGGGAAGTACTGTAACATCCCAGGTAAATAATGAATATATCTTTTTCATATTTATTACTATTTGTGAATTAAATATGAATTTTAGTTTAAAGTGGATTCTATGTCTGATGGAATACCCGATACACAACAATGGGTTTCTTTGAAATCGTATGTTTCAAACAACATTGGGTCATATTGAAAAATAATAATATAATATTATTTTCAATGGTAGTTAACGCCTAGTGGTTGTATTGGTAGGAGTGAATATAACTAACCAAATTATTATTAAACATATTTCTTAAATGTTTTTACATTTATCCAATAAAATTTAGAGGATTAAATTGTGAATGAATCTAATTTTAAGCATAAATACACTAATATTATTTAATAGGTTGATTTACCAACTTTTGATGGTAAAACCATTTTAAAAATAGTATTGGTCAATTTTATATGTTCTATTTGACAAAATAAATTTCTTTTTTAATATCGGGACAATTATCTTTACTTTTGGTAAATTTTTGGTATTTAAAAAAAATTCATTTTTGAATGAATAGTGACCAATACTGTATTTTAATTCAAAACATCATTTTAATCTAATTTGATTATATGGATTGATTATCTTTTTAATTTATTTTTAAGTCTAATTAGATTATATTTTTACCATTTAATCCAATGTTGGTCGCTTGATGTAATTTCACTATGTAATTAGAAATAAAAAAGTGTAAATCTTTTGATAAGTATTATTTCATAAAAAAGCTTATTGTTTTGACAACGAGAATTAATTTTATATTAATTATAAAACTTATTTGTTTCAAATTTATTAAAATATAAATCATTTTTAATTCATAATATAAAATTTAGCTTTGGATTAATTTTTTGTATTTTTTTTTTAAACCGTCAATTTTTATGAATAGTGAAAACACAATGTGGTAGTTAGAAGAACGAATTTGTCATTTAAATGAAATTTTACCGCTTATGTGACTTGGATTTGGAAAATACAACATGAATTATTGTTATTAGTAACTAAAATTTTGTTTATCAAGATGAAAATAATTTTTGGTGAATAACTGCTTTTGACTTTTATTTACCACTGTTAAAGGTAAATAGGGTCATTCGAGGTAAAAAATATATTATAATAATATAAAATTATATTAAAACTTGTCTTAACCATATTGGATGAGTCAAGGCCGACCAATAAAATACTTGGGTCGATTTTGGGACCCCATGGAGCCACATAATAATGATAATGATAGTTTATATTAAATAATTTACTATAAGGGAAAAAATGACATAAACATATATCTTTTAGAAAATAAATTTTTTACATGGGGTTATATAAGTTATATCTTCGACTATAAATATTTATTTTATATCTAAAAATATGTCATACATCATGGTATTTTGTTTTATAATTTTTATAAATCAAATAGATAAAATTATTTATGACACAATAATGATGTCGTGTTTACCTCATTAATTAATGATTTAAAAAAATAAGATTATAATGATTATAATAATATTCAAAACCTATCCAATTATTATTTGACAATTTTATTTCAAACATTAGTAACCTTAAATTCTACTTTAATGAGTTTTGGACCTTTATAAACTATGAATCATTAAATAATAAAATAATATTTTCCATCTTTCCTAAAGAGCCCCTCCTCCACCTTATAAAATGTCATCACATATAACCCATTACTCACACCTATAAAGCCCTATATCTCATAAAAACTCTACCCAAATAGGCTCCCTAAATCACTCACTTAATCTTAGAAGCCTTAAACTAGGCATAAGGCACTTCAAGTTAATCTTTTGTTTCAAACCAACGAAAGATACCCAATTTAAAAGTAACGTCTTCTATAAAGTTCATTTATTTTATTTTACTTCTACAAGCCCCTGAGCTCTATTTATTACTTTATTTTATAACAAAACCATTATAAAACATAAAATAGGTTGTTTTTATTATAATTATTTGAAGTAAAATTACACACACCTCCATATAATGGGTAAAGAACATACTGTTTTTATGGACTGTGAACTACTGCCTCACAAAACAATGATTGTTCAATATTCTTCTACCACAACTTATGGTGTCCATTATGATGGAACTATATTTATATGTGATATATATTATATTTATATTGACTCTGTACTTCTTTATTTTTCATTTATAGCATTCTGTTATGGTTTCATTAATGGGTAAATGTGATAATTTCATTTGAGGAAGTGCAGACTATCGACCCCTCAAAGTGTTATGACTCGTTCATTCCATACGTGGAATGTATAAAGGATGGAGTTACTAAAATAATATATGATAATATAATTGAATTATAATATACCTATGTATAACTAATTTCTCATTGCTTGAAATATTAAATATAAATGAATGTAGTGTTCATGCGTACAGACGACTTACCATCTCCATGAACGATGCATTTCATTTCATATCTCCAAATGTCATGTACTAATTATATATATATATAATAGATATATATGAAATTTAAATCATAAAAATGATTCTGTAGATAATATAATTTTTCCCACATGTACAATATGTAATTATAACAAGTACATTTTTAACTCAAGTACCAAATATCGACTAAACGACCTTTATTAACTTAAATGATTGCATAATGATTATAACATGGTAATAAGTGATATAAAAGGGAAAAATAAACTTTAAAAATGTTATTAAGAATTTATTAAATAACTTTAGTGTATTATTCATTAGATTAACGAACGAACGGGTCAAGTCAGACACGAGGTAAAGGGTTTAGTATATCACTTATAATTTTGTGAGATTTCCATTGTTCACCACTTATCTATTGCATGTAGTGTATTGTGTACTACAATTTGAAATATATTATCATGATTCTATTTATATTCATGGTATTATTTTATTCATTTGGTTTTTATTAACTTTTGGTCTTATAGATCGATTGAATACAACATGTTAAGGGGTTTTCATCTCAATTTATATTCCTGTGAGATTCATGCTATATTTTCCACTATTTCCTTTTCGGTGGCGTATATACTACCCATGATTTTATTCTTTATGTAATATAATATAATTTATTTTTATTTAAATCCTCATTATATGATCCGTCTTTCCTAGGGTTTATGTTTTATACAGTACCAAATTGGTAAGGGAACCTTTCCACATTCTCTATTAGTGAAAGACTAATTTTATGTAATGTATTTTAAATTTCCATTTTATTATGTTTGGATATTTTATTATATATCCTAATTACTGTAAATTCTATGTACATGTGATGAGAGAAATTTTTTTCTCTCATCAACTCAATTTATTAATTTTAAAGTGATGACGTTAGGCAGTCGAATTTCTATAAGAGAACTTCATAACCCAATTTCAATTATTTGGGTTAAACTCCTACTTCTTGATTATGCCATGCTATGAATATGTATGAATGAACTCTGATTGTTTTACACTTAATTTAAACTTATATTGGGTGTATTATTATTTTTCCCACATAATTATGTCATTGATTTTTCCTTAAGCTAAAGATATGATCTTTTCAAGGGACTTTATATCAATTTACATTCCATTGATACTTATTTTTTATTATACAAAAATTCACATTTATATGGTGTATATAATGCCCTTTGACATGTTATATCCTGAATCTCCTTATTTTCATTATATTATAGGATTTGATTAATGTTGTTCCTAATATATTTGTACTCAATCATCTCTCATTTGGTTTGGAACTCTTTAAATAAAACATTATATTAAATGTTTTAATGATTTATTGTTTTAAATATTTCTCATTAATGTCCATGTTTTAATTTTTTTAAGGAATTATTTAAATGGACATGAATGTTTTTAAATTAAATTATCATTCAAAATCTTCAAAGTGGTATGGGACACTATGATTCTAAAACATCTTTATTAAATCTTTTAAATGGTTTTGAAAATGTTTTGATAAAGCATTGACTATGTCAATATTTGAAATGATATATTGTGATTGTAATATGGAAATTTTATGTTTCCATTATGATTGTTTTATGTGTTATAAATATTTTATGGTAATTGGGCATTGTTTACACATATTTTTGGTTTCGTGACAAACCAATGGTTGGTGATCCCGAGATAGCTCTCCAATGCGTTGGGTAACATGACAGAGGTAAATATTAATGTTTATCTTAAGAGATTTAGGGATTATAATGTGATGGGTATTACAAAATAACTCCATACGTAGATATAGTAGCTACAATGTATTTTTGATATATATTCCATAGGTTACCTTTATAATTTATTATATCTATGTCTTATTCATAAATAATATGATTTCATTAGGTATGTTCTGATTGAAAAGTATGGTTTCATTTATTTGTATTTATTTATGGGTTAATGTTTCATTTCCTTATTTTATAACCCTTACTGATCTTTTTATACTCACAATATGTTTTGAAATGTTTTTTACATGAAATAAATATGATTATGGTTAAGGATGGGATCATGGAAAAGTCATTCTACCTAAAACATGAAACTAAACATGTTTTTTATTGTTTTTATTTTATGAAAAAATGGATACTGAGTAGAAGTGTCTACTCTGTAATTTTTCAAATGTAATGTAATTGATATTGCCTAATTCTCTAATACTATAAACCTGAAAAGATCCTCAACGTTAATTCCAGACTTAACTCATATTTATGTAACGTTTAAGGTCAGGTCCTTATTGATGATATCAGAGGTCGGTCTAGACAACTTTAGGGATTAGAATTTTTTATTAGACACATGCTTAGTCTCTATGACTATTCCTTAAGTTAAATCCTAATTTTCTAACTTTTTCAGATCAAGGAATGTCTGTTAAAAATGGAAGGTGGAGGATCTGAAACTAAATTTATGTCTCTTACTGATGACTTTCTTGCAATAATTATTGCTAAGTCATGTCCAGATGACTCTGAAAAATTTTCTAACATACAACTCACTTGAATGCAATTGTTTGAGATATCAAACACCTCCTCTATTCCTCGATACCATTTTGGTTCACAGGTTTTATTTAATCAAATATTTTTTTCTCAATATTCTGATATTTTCAAGAAAGGTAAATTTTATTAAGGAATTTTAAAATATTTTACCTTATCACAAGATTTTGAAGCGTATTATGATTTTGAAAAAGGTACTAAAGAAGGAGACCCTTGCACAACCTATTTATATTTTATTTCAAATTATAGTCTTTAAACACATAATTTTTGTATTTTAAAAGGACCAATGACTGAATGATTCAACTCTATCTCGGTCTGACCATTTTATAATAAGAATGTTTTATCAGATATTTTGAAATTATATGTCATCATGATTTGTTTTTCCAAAAAAATTTCGGTGATCACCCATATGGCCTAATTTTTATGAGGTGTATTTGGATAAATGGAGAATATTATTTTAAAGGATATCTATATAATTGTTGCAATGCATGGCCAATCAATATATGTGAATAAGATAACGATGAAACCAAGTGGACATAATGATAAAGGTACAATGTTATTTCTTTTGGAATAGTTTTATTTTATAGAGGTAATTTTTTTCAATATATATAACATTGTATGAATTATGATATTGAGTTCATTATGTAACACCACAAACCTAGTTACCTAGAGTCGGTGCATTATTTTAATACATTGGCATAATTACAAGGAATCATGTCCCGAAGGACCGATCGGTTTAGCAGTGTTGGAAAACAGATTACATACATTAACTTTACATTACGATTTCAAACATGAAACATAGAATAGATAGTTAATTGAGAATGATATTATTTCCTTCATCTAAACCCAACACATCAATCATAATACACTTCTTGGAATCCTAGGAAAATAAATCATAATAAAGGGGTGAGCATAAATGCCCAGTAATGGTAAATAATTTAGTGGAAGCTATAAACTTTCAAGGAAAGATGTGTGATAAAAAAACATCCCTTTTAAAAATATAATTGAACATAATATTAAAAAATTAAACAAACATGACTATATAAATATGCGCATGGATATTCAACTAGTCGAATAATCACATGTAATAACTAATTTAATAATGAGGGTATGCCTAACGCCGTAAATCAATACCACATAGTCAATGCCTTGTGCCAAGAATACAAATAAAATTTTTGTCAATGCCTTGTTCCCAGACACTAGTGTATCTCATGAGACCTACCGATGCATCGATGAGTTATAGCAGGCTCCACCCATCACTTACTATGTCCACTACATTCCTCATATGAAAAAGTTGCAACATAACATAAAAATTTGAATTAAAACTAGCATACGAAATGTCAATACATTAACCATAAAACATGAATGGTATAGAAATAGAACATCCAAAGTCAAACATATAATAACTCATTCAATACAATATGGAGAATTATATTATAATAAATCAACCTTAATCAAATATAATATCCAGTAAATGATGCAGACATTGTTGAAAATGATGAGTAAATTTTTTTGAGAGAAATATCTTTTTTCTGAAATAATTTAAATGTCACACAATTATAAAGGATTTAATTTAAAAGATATATTTGAATCAATGTGGTCCCTACAACTTCGAAACTTTTTAAATGAATTATCATTTCAAAACATTCATGTCCATATAAATAAATCATTAAAATAATTTTGAATACATGGACATTAATTAATAATATTTAGAAAGATAAATCATTAAAACATTTAAAATTATGATATTAATAAAGCGTACCATTAAAAAATCCTTAAAATATTCATTTTGAAATCATTTTTATGAAAAATGTACATGAATCATAAAAATTTCCCAGTAAATATTTACACATAAACAATATTGGATAATAATGAGATTGATGAATTAACCCTCACCTTGCACTTTCCTTTAGTCAAGGGTATGTTAACCTCATGTATGAAGATCAAAGTATGTTATTAAATTATACCAGAACCATATTAATATTTTTGATATCATACATGATTCATTTATGACTTTATACTTCCCATTTAATAATTATTTCCATTTTAAATTAACATTTCGGGTAATAATGGATTTCTTTATCGTACATGTTTTAAGTTGTTACTCTTGATTGTATCACATAGATAAAGATTTTATTACTTTGAGAATATAAAACATGAATTATATATCATATATATTTAGAATATAAATATGTATAATAAAAATATATATGAAATGAACAACACCATTTGTGGAGACACTAGTCTGTACGTACGCATAAACGCTGTTTCCGTTTTCATATCATATTGAATGGAACTAAGTGAATAAGATTTATGTTATTAAATATATATATATATATATATATATATATATATATATCTAGTAGCATTATTATGACATATATTACATACTTATTAGTAAGATATATTTTTATAATCATCGATGAATGTTGAACATGGAATTGAATCTCATCGCATAGTGGAGACGGTAATCCGTACGTATGCAAGATCGACAATATCATTTACTTAAAGGTGTATAATTGGATGGTATATTAATTTAATAGAGGAATTTTCATGTTATTTTCATTATTTATATAAATATTACTCGTCATTATATACTTCCAAATAACATAGTGTTGAATAACAAATTACACTACGACGTGGAGACGATAAGCCGTACATACGCACACACGCATGGTGACATTATCATTCATAAGATGGATAGAATAATGAATATAGTTATGCCATATTTATAATAACATCACAATATATAGAATATACTGGAGTTATTATTTTAGAATTTAAACAACAAAGAAAAAGTAAGTGGAAGAATATGAGAACATGAAAGTGGGTGGTGAAATCATTTCCCCTTCTTCGGGTTCTTCCTTGTGATTTGATCAAAAGGGCTTCTTAGGTTGGATTTATGACCAAAGGAAGGCCTCTAGGATTAAGGTAGGATAGTTGGGAGGATATTTGGGTAGAGGTTGTCCGATCCAAATGGCTTTGAAGGTGTGAATTTGAGATAAGGGGAAGTTCCCTTTTATAAGAGGGGTGAGGGGCAGCTTTGGGAAAACATAAAATATTATTTTATAATAAATTCATTTTCGGTTTCTATTGGACCCAAAAAGAATTATTTAAATTTTAAGGTGGGGATGAGTCTAAAAACAGTAAAAAAATGGATTTATACAGTTTTAGGTCACCATACTAATCTTAACTTATAGATTTAAATCATTGTTATATAGTTTGACATTTACCCTATATCTTTGTATTTTTATATTATATGGTTAATAAACATTTTATGAAATGCCAATAGAACCCCAATTGGTTCATTAATGTCATAAATATTATTATATAAGTCTTTTGAATAAACCTTAGCTTTTTAGGTCTATTATATCAATTAATAATATAATATTTGTTTCAAAAACTATTTTATGTCAATTTTGACACTATTTGGTATTTATTTTTTTTAAAATAATAACATCATGATTAATACCTAAAAATACATTGAATCAATCCTATCATGTCATATTCACCTCAAAAATTAGTTTCTGTCATAAAAACATGGAAATTATATTTATTTTAATATTTATAGTACCATTTATTTGATTCTTGTATAAATAAGTTAATTAATGCATCATCACTATGTCATTAATAAATTTAATTATTTAATATCTAAAAATTATAAATAAAATAACATTATGTAGGATATATTTTTTTATTTATAATTATTATTTATAGTAAAATTTATCTAATGAATAACCATATATTAAAAATGGTTTAGTTATTAAATTTTATTTTTACTCTTTTAACTCTTCTCTAAATAAAATAATAATAATTGTCATTATATAGTCCATCTGGACCTAAAGGGTAATATTTAATTATAATGTTGGTTTTGGTCGAATTAAACTTATCCAATATAATTATAACATGTGCTAGTGTAATAATAATATCATTTTACCCTTAATTACCCTATTTACTTATAATCGTGGTAAATAAAAGTAAAAAGTTACAATTCACCAAAAAAAAATTTATATTTTTGAACCCCATATTACTAATTTATATTTAATGTGTCTCTGAGATTTTTTAAATTCAACTCATAGAAGAGGTAAAATTATGTTTTCTACGAATTTGCAAATTCATCTAGGAGGTGGGTAATAGACTGTAAAAAGTTCAATAAAATTTTAATATATCTAAACTTATTATAAAATAACTCCAATGAATTATATTAAAATTATATAAATATTATTGATCTATTTTGAACTAAAATCAATTTAAATAAAATAAATAATTATTTAAATAAAAAGTTGGTTTTAAACAGTAACTCAGTGTTTTTCACTATTCATCAAAAATGGAATGTTTTCAGAAAAATACCAAAAATTTACAGTAAGATAATTTTGATATTCAAAATTAAAAAATGAAGCCTATTTTACCAAATTCAAGACATATAATCTGCATTTATTAATTTAAAATAAATTCCTATTTTCCAAACCAAAAGGCATATATTTAAGAAACAATAACTATCAAAAAAATTTCACTTGTTTATTTCCAATCTCAAAGTGAAATTACTTAAAATGACCAACATTAGATTAAATGGTAAAAATATAATATAATTATACTTCCAAACCATTAAAATGTATAATTAAATAATACAATTTATTTTTTTTAAAAAATTTCAGATAAAATATATTATTTTTTCACTATTCACCAATATATGAAAGTTATGTGAAAAAACCAAAAATTTATTGAAACTTAATTATTATTTCCCAATTCTAAAGAAGAAGTTTTTTTTAAATTGAATATATAAAATTTTTAAATATTGGATTTAAAAAGGGTTCCCCATTAAAAGGTGGTAAAATTGCATTTTTCGAAAAATACTTCTTTTATCTGAAAAAATTTATTTGTTCTTACATTATGTCTAAGAAACTCATAATATGGATTCTAAAATTATAAGTATTATATAAAGATCAAAATTCAGTTAATACTATTCATAACCTCTTTTGAACGACTATTTTGGTAAGTCATGGTGTGCTTGAACTCGATTTTGCATGTAGTGCAAGTTATTGACTTACTTTGAAGAAATAATATACTATGAAATCATGGGGTGTTACATTCTTCCCTCATTCAATAAAATCGTACTTTTCACTCCAAATGATTTCAAAAAAAAATTTCTATTTATCCTGATCATATAGGGTTCCAAAAATAATGAAATTATAATTCATTTTTAAGAAAATTTATAAAAAACAAAATTATACAAACCATTACATCATGTAGTCCAGTCATAGGCGATTCCCCATTATCGCTCTTCGATTTCGGGTTCAGGTCTTGTGCCCTTGCTGGACGTGACTAGTTATCGCCCTACCTCTAGGTTGTCCTTTTTATAACAATCCCAAAATAAAATTAACAATAGTATCTGATTTCAAACTTAATCCATTCCAACCTTTACAATTATCCAAAATACTTTGATCCAAACTCTCAGTCCAAAATTTATAAAGAAGTTAAACAGAATGAAGATCATTTTTGCCATGTAATAACATGTGAATGCCTTTATCATTTATTCTTTTAAAACACTGAAACATCTTGAATTATCATAAAACCTTGTTGATTACATTAATGCTCCCTTATTCCTTATAGAATACAAGATATACTCCTTTTATCCAAAAATTTCGTAAAATAAAATAATTATGGAATATACAAATCAATAATCAGTTTCAAGGTAGTCAAGAATATCCAATATACTTTATCAAAATCAACTATATCTTATTCCAAAATCACTACCATATTATCAAGACCATATTAAGGATTACCTTTCCTTAAACCATGTATTTTACAAAGAGTGCATCTTCTTATTAAGTCACTTTTCTTAGAACCATATAATCATAAATCCTGAAAAAATATTACTGCAGTATCATCCTTACTTATCTCTATAAATCATATAACAAGTATATTGTTGATACAACACTCAAATGAAATAATTCTATAATAACAACAACATAAGAACACTAGTCATTCCTATTCATCCAAGGTAGTATCAAAACATGATTATTATCCAATAACATCATTTGCGGTATACTCTTATGATTGAGACATTGATTCACGTAGTGTCTCAACACCATGTATATGAAGCATTTTGCATTTGAAAACTTCTTCTTACCCTTGAAATTACGTACTTGGTGTCCTTTTTCTCCACACTTATACAAAACTTCCATTTTCTTCAAACATTTACCAAGGTGATTATTTCCACATTTATGACATATGGGAAAATCCTTCTTTCCCTTCTTCCCTTTATCCATCTTTCCCTATAATATATTTTTCTTCTCTTTACTTCCCTTGAATGCCATAGGACTCAGAGAAATATCTACTTATCTTACAAAAACATGATATTATTTCTCCAAATTTTTAGAATACATAAGAGACTATTTATGTTCTAAATGTTTTCTTAATATGATGAATAATAATACCCTTCCTACTCTTTGGATTATACGTATTTCTAGAGTTCTCATTCCTTCTACTGGGGGCCATTTCTAAATAATGGCATACACTAGGAGATTTTATGAATCAAAATTAATAATTCCAAACATGTAAAATACCTAACGTAAATTTAATATTTGATGGATATAATCCATAATCATAAAAATGTTTTCTTTGAGGAGGTATATACTCATAATCCCATCATATTGGTTTGTAAGGAAAACTAGAATTGTCCTAAGCATATCCCCGGGAGTGTCGTAACCAAGAGTGATGAAAGTCCTGTTGTCGTGCACCAGTTCCCGTTCGAGTCTATCTCAAAGTCGTTTTTTCGGGTTTTACCACTTGGTACATTTGTGTAAGAGCAACCCTTACCTGCTCGTATCTAGGTAAAGATGTATTTTCTTGGAAAACTCACAAAATCTCTACATTACCAAAATCATAGGAAGTTATTCTATACTAATCCTCAAAGTATATCTTAGGGTAATTTTCTACAATCAGAGATTATATAAATATAGTTTCCAAGGTTATTTCTAAACTTCCTCAGATAACAACTGTAATGCCCCGACCCTAGTTACCCAGATCCGGTGCATTATTTTTAATACATTGGATTGATTTCAAGGAATCACGTCCCTATGGACAGATCAGTTTAGAAATCTTAGAAAATAGATTACATACATTAAATGTACAATCCAATTTAAAACATAAATCACAGCATAGGTATTTCTATGGGAACTCCATTATTACCTTTAGTTAAACCCTTCATATCAATCATAATACACTTCTTGGAATCCTGGGAAAATAAAACACAAGAAAGGGGTGAGCTTAGACGCCCAGTAAGGTTAAATTATTTAGCGGAAGCTATAAACATTCAAGGCAAGATGTGTGATAAAAACAATATCCCATTTAAACATAAACATGAACATAATATGAAAAAAACCAATAAATATTTACCATATAGACATGAACATGGATATTCTACTACTTGAATAATCACATGTAATAACTAATTTCATAATGAGGGAATTCCAAACACCGAACATCATTACCACATAGTCAAGGCCTTGTTCCAAGAATACAGATAAAATTTTTGTAAAGGACTTATGACCAGGAACTAGTTTGTATCATGATACCTACAGAAGAATTGAGGAGCTATAGGGGGATTCACTCATCACTTACATAGTCCACTACATTCCTCATATGAAAAAGTTGAAACATAACATAAACATTAGTATTAAATCTTACATACGAAATGTCAATACATTAACCATAAAACATTAATGGAATAAAAATAAAATATCCACAGTCAAAAATATCATAAATCATTAAATAAAATATGGAATATTGAATTATAATAAATCAAACTCAATCAAAGATAACATCTAGTAAAGGATGATGACATAGTTGAAAATGATTAGTAAAACTTTTTTAGATAAATATCCTTTTTTTAAATCATTTAAAAGTCTCAAATTTAGAAAGGATGTGATTTAAAATATATTTTTGAATCAAAGTGTCCCATACCACTTTTAAACTTTTGAAAGGAATTATCATTTCAAAACATTCATGTCCATAAAAATAAATTCTTAAAATCATTTTTAAAACATGGACATTAATTAAAAATATTTAGAAAGATAAATAATTAAAACATTTAAATTTATGAACTTGATAATGGGTAACTTTCAAAAATACTTAAAATATCATATTTTAAATCAATTTTATGAATAATGGACTTGGATGATAAAAATGTTCCAGTAAATACTTACATATAAACAATCTTTCATAATAATGTGATTGAGGAATTAACCCTTAACTTGCAATTTCCATTAGTCGAGGGTAAGTTTAACCACATGTATGATGATTGTAGTATGTTATTAAATTATACCATAACCATATTAATATTTATGATATAGTACATGATTCATTTTTGACTTTATACTACCCATTTAATAATAATATCCATGTTAAATTAACATTTTGGGTAATAATCGCTTTCATTATCATACGTGTTTAAACTTGTTACTCTTGATTGTATCACATAGATCAAGATTTAAATAATTCCAAAATATAAAACATTATTTATATATAATATATATTTAGAATATAAATATGTATAATAGACATATATATTAATGAAAAACCCCATTTATGGAGACGGTAGTCCGTACGTACGCCTAAACGATGTTTCTGTTTTCATGTCGTATTGAACAGAACTAAGTGAATAAGATATATGTTAGTACACACACACACACACATATATATATATATATATATATTCCAGAAGCATTATTATGTCATATATTACATACTTATTAGTAATATATATATTTTATAATCGTCGATGAATGTTGAACGTGGAAATGAATCTCATCCCGTCTTGGAGACGGTAATGTGTACGTATGTACGAGTGACAATATAATTTCCATAAAGGTGTTGAATTGGATGGTATATTAATTTAACAGAGACATTAGAATGTTATTTTTATTATTTATATACATATTACTCATCATTATATCATTCCAAATAACATAGCGTTGAATAACAAATTACACCACAATGTGGAGACTGTAAGCTGTACATACACACGGATGGTGACATTATCATTCATAAGATGGATAGAATAATGAATATAGTTGTGGAATATTTAAAATAACATCAAAGTATATATAAGGTAATGGATTAATTATTTTATAGTTGAAACAATAATGAAAGAGTAAGTGGAAGAATAAGAGAACTTGAAAGAGGGTGTTGAAATCATCACCTCTTCTTCGTGTTCTTCCTTGTGATTTGATCATAAGGGATTCTTAGGATAGCTTTCTGATCCAAGGAAGGACTCTAGGATGAAAGAATGATAGTTTAAAGGATATTTGTGTAGAGTTTGTCCAAGAAAAATGGATTTGGAGGTGTGAATTTGAGAGAAGGGGATGTTCCCTTTTATAAGAGTGGTGAGGGGAACCATTGGAAAAACATAAAATATTATTTTATAATAAATTAATTTTCTGTTTATAATGGCTCAAAAATGAATTATTTAAAGGATAAGGTGGGGATGGGTCAAAAAACACTCAAAACATGTGTTTTATACAGGTTTAGGTCACCATACGAACACTAAATTTTAGATTTAACTCTTTGTTAAATAGTTTTACATTTACCATGTCTCTTTGTATTTTTATTTTATATGGTTAACAAACAAACTATAAAATGACAATAGAACCCCAATTGGTCCATTAATGTCATATATATTATTATTTAAGTCATTTTGACGATCTTTATATTTTTAGGACTATTATATCAATTAATAATATAATAGTTTTTTTAAAAACTATTTTATGTCAATTTTGACACTATTTGGTATTTATTTTTTAATAAAATAATAAATGCATGATTAATTAAAATAAAATACATTTAATCAATCCTAACATGTCATATTCCCCTAGAAAATTATTTTATGTCATATAGACATTGAAATTATATTTATTTTAATTTTTATAATACCATTTATTTGATTCTTTCATTAATAAGGTAATTACACCATCATCATTGTGTCATTAATAAATTTAATAATTTAATCTCTTAATATTATAAATAAAATACCATTATGTAGGAAATATTTCTAAATTTTTAATGAATATTTAGAGTCAAATTTATCTTATATATAACCCTATATTAAAAATAGGTAGTTATTAAACATTGATTTTAACTATTTTAACTCTTCTTTGAATAAAATAATAATAAATGTCTTAATCTAATCCAAGTGGACCTAAAGGGTCATATTTTATTCCAAAGGATCTTTTTGATCTAATTTAACTTATCCAATAGAATTAGAACATGTGTTAGGGTAATAATAATATCATTTTTTACCCTTAATTACCCTATTTAATTTTAACCGTGTTAAATAAAAATAAAAAAGTTACTATTCATCTAAAATTATTTTTATCCTATTAAACAGCTTTTACTCCTTTATATTAATCGTATCTCTCTTAAATTTGAAATTTCACTCACATAAGCGGTAAAATTATGTTTTTTGTGAATTTGTAAATTATCCTAGGAGGTGGGTAAAAGACGGTAAAAAGTTCAATAAAATTTTTGTATATCTAAAAATATTATAAAATGACTCCAATAAATTATATTGAAATTATATATTTATTAGGTATCTATTTTTCCCTAAAATAAATTTAAATAAAATAAAAAATTATTTAAATAAAATGTCGGTTTTAAACAACTTAGTGTTATTCACTATTCATCAAAATTGAATGTTTTCTGAAAAATATATAAAATTTACCCTATGATAATTTAGATATTCCGAATTAAAAATTAAAGTCTATTTTACCAAATTTGAAACATATAAGCTACATTTATAAATTTAAAATTAACACCTGTTGTCAAAACCTAAAGGCGCATTTTTAAGAAAGAATCACTATCAAAAGATTGACACTTGTTTATTTCCAATCTCAAAGTGAAATTATTTAAAGTGACTAGCATTGTATTAAATGGTAAAAATATAATCTAATTTTACTTCAAAACCATTAAATTTTATAATTAAATACTATAAATTATTATGATTAAAAAATTTGTTTTTAGCTAAAATATAATATTTTTTCACTATTCACCCAAATATGAATGTTATCAGAAAAAAAAATTATTGAAACTAAATTATTATGTCCTGATTATAAAGAAAAAGTTTATATTGTCAAATTTAATATATAAAAGTTTAAAATATTGGATTTAAATTGGGTACTCCATTAAAAGGCGGTAAAATTTCATTTTTTGAAAAATACTTCTTTTATCTAAAAAAATTATCTTTTCTTAAATTATGTCTAAGAAACTCATAATATGGATTCTAAAATTATAAGGATTAGATAATGTTTAAAATTAAGTTAACACAATTCATAACCTCTTTTGAACGACTAGTTTGGTAAGTCATGGTGTGCTCGAACTCGGTGTTGCGTGTAGTGAAAGTTATTGAATTATATTGAAGAAATAATGTACTATGAAATCGTGGTGTGTTACATTCTTCCCTCCATAAATAAATTGAAGCCTCCCAATTTGAAATAGTTCTTTGTAAATAAAATGTTGAAAATAGAAAATACCTTTGTGGGAAACCCCACATTATAAATTGTGTCAATAAAATTTAGTCTTAATAAGAGTTAAAATATTATATATATATATATATACATGACAAGTAGAGTTTCATTCTTCAACTAATTCCTACCACAAAATCATCTTTCACTCCAAAATATTTCCAATGATATATTCTATTTATCCTGATCATATAGGGTTCCAAAAATAATGAGTTTATAATTCATCAGTCTGAACATTTAAAAAAACTAAATTTTACAAACCAGTACATAACGTAGTCCAGTTGTAGGTGATGCATCCTTGTAGTTCTTCAGTAGCAGGTTCAAGTCTCGCGCCCTTGGCAGGCGTGACTAGTTGTCGCCCAACCTCTAGGTTGTCCTTTTTATAACAATCCAAAAATAACCTTAACAATAGTATCCGAATTCAAACAAAATCAATTCCAACCTTTAGACTCATCCAAAATACTTCTATCCAAACACTCTGTCCAAAATTTATAAGGAACTTTAACACAATGATGATCCTTTTTTCCAGGTAATAACATGTGAACGCCTTCATTGTGTATTCTTTTAAAACACTATAATATCTTGAATTACCATAAAACCTTGTTGATTACATTCATGCTCCCTTATTCCTTATAGAATACTGGAGGTACTCCTTCTATTGAAAAAATTTGAAAAATCCAACAATTATGGAATTTACAAATCATTAATCTGTTTCAAAGTAGTCAAGAATGTCTAATATAATTTATACAAATAAGACATCTCTTATTCCAAAACCACTACCTTATTATTAGGACCATATTAAGGATTTCCTTTACTTCAACCATGTATATTCAAAAAATTGTATCTTACTATTAATTCAATTTTCCTAGAACCATATAATCTCAAATCATCAATAAAATAGTGCTGCAGTACAATCCTTACTTATCTCCATAATTCATATTACTATTATACTGTTGATACAACACTTAAATGAAATAATTATATAATAACAACAAAATAACACTAGTAATTTATATTCATTTGAGGTAGTATCATAACTTGATTAGTATCCAATAACATATTTTGTAGTATAATATTATAACTGAGACATTTATTCACGTAGTGTCTCAACACCTTCCAGATGAAGCATTTCACATTTGAAAATTTTTTCTTAACCTAGAAATTATATACTATGTGTTCGTTTTCTCCACAGTTATAAGAAACTCCCATTCCCTTAAATAATTTACCAATGTGATTATTTCCACATTTATCACATATGGGAAAATCCTTATTTCCCCACTTCCCTTTATCCATCTTTCTCTCTACCATCCTTTTCTCCTCTTGCTTCCCTTCAAAGCCACATGAATCAGAGAACTCATTACTTATCTTACTAACACGTGATATTATTTCTTCATATGTTGAGAATACATGGGAGAATATTTCCCTTCTAAATTTTGGCTTAAGATGATGACTGATATGAACCTTCCTAATATTTTGATCATACATATTACTAGAGTTCTCATTCGTTCTACTGGGTGCCATTTCTAAACAATGGCATACAGTAGGCTAGTATATGAATCACAATTCATAATTCCAAACATGTAAAATACCTAATGTAAATTGAATAGTTTGTGGATATTATCCATAATCAAGAAATTTTTTCCTTTGAGGACTTATATACTCATAAACCCTTCATAGTAGTTTGAAAAGAAAATGATAATTATCCTAAGCATATCCCCCAAGAGTGTTGTAACCAAGAGTGATGCAAGGCCCATTGTCATGCACCAGTTCCCACTCGATTCTAGCTCAAGTGGTTTTTTTCGGGGTTTACCCCTAGGTACATCTATGCGAAAGCTTCCTCTACCTACTCGTATCCAGACAGGGATGTATTTGCTTGGAAAACTCACAAAATCACCACATTACCAAAATCTTAGAAATTTTTTACATACTAATCCTCAAAGTCTATCTTTGGGTAATGTGCTATAATAAGAGTTTATCTAAATCTAGTTTCCAAGGTTATTTCTAAACTTCCTCTGATACCAACTGTAATTCCCCGACCCCAGTTTCCCAGAGTAGGTGCATTATTTTTATACATTGGCCTGATTACAAGGAATCAAGTCCCGATGGATGGATCAGTTTAGAAGTCTTAGAAAATAGATTACATATATCAACATTACATTAAAATTTCAAACATAAAACACAACTTATACAGTTCATTGATAATTCTATTATTCCCTTTATCTAAAACCTTCATATCAATCATAATACACTTCTTGGAATCCTGGGAAAATAAAACATAAGAAAGGGGTGAGATGAGATTCCCAGTAAGGCTAAATAAATTAGCGGAAGCAATAAACATTCAAGAAAAGATGTGTGATAAAAAAAAATCCCTTTTAAACATAATCTTTAATGTAATATGAAAAAATATAAATCAAACATTACTATATAACCAAGAACATGGATAATCTACTAGTCGAATAATCACATGTAATAACTAATTTCAGAATGAGGGAATTCCTAATGCCAGACATCATTTCCACATAGTCAAGCCCTTATTCCAAGACTACACATAATTTTTTTTCAAGGCCTTGTGCCAAGACACTAGTTTGTCTCATGATACCTACCGATGCATCGAGGATCTATAGCAGGCTCCAGTCGTCACTTACTAAGCCCACTACATTCCTCATATGAAAAAGTTGAAACATAACATAAACATTCGTATTAAAACTAACATATGAAATGTCAATACATTAACTATACACCATGAATGTTGTAAAAATAGAACATCCAAAGTCAGACATATCATAACTCATTCAATACAAAATGTAATATTGTATTATTATAAATCAAACTCAATCAAATATAATATCCAGTAAAGGATGCTGACATAGTTGAAAATGATGAGTAATACTTTTTGAGAGAAATATCCTTTTTGAAAAATCATTTAAAAGTCAGAGATTTATAAAGGATTTAATTTAAAAGAGAGTTTTGAATAAAAGTGTCCCATACCACATTGAAACATTTTAAAAGAATTATCATTTCAAAACATTCATGTCTATATAAATAAATCCTAAAAATCATTTTGAAAACATGGACATTAATTAAAAAGATTTAAAAATATAAATAATTAAAACATTTAAAATTATGATCTTGATAAAGGGTACCTTTCACAAATCCATAAAATATTCATTTTGAAATCATTTTTATGAAAAATTTACATGGATGATAAAAATTTCCTAGTAAATATTTACACATAAACAATCTCGGATAATAATGATATTGAGTAATTAACCCTTACGTTGCTCTTTCCTTTAGTAGAGGGTATGTTTAACCTCCTATATGAAGATAATATATTGTTATTAAACTATTCTAGAACCATATAAATATTTATGATATCATACATGATTCATTTATGACTTTATACTACCCATTTAATAATAATTTCCATGTTAAATTCACATTTTGGGTAATAATCGCTTTCTTTATCGTATGTGTTTTAACTTGTTACAATTGATTGTATCAGATAGATCAAGAATTAAATACTTCCAGAATATAAAACATGATTTATATATCATATATATTTAGAATATAAATATTAATAATAGACATATATATGAAATTAAAAACACCATTTATGGATATGGTAGTCCATACGTACGCATAAACACTATTTTTGTTTTCATATCGTATTGAACAGAACTAAGTGAATAATATATATGTTAGTACATATATATATATAAATATATACCTGCAGTATAATTATTATGTCATATATTACATACTTATTAGTAATATATATTTTTATAATCGTCGATGAATGGTGAATGTGGAAATGAATCTCATCGCGTCGTGGACACGGTAATCCGTACGTATGCACGAGCGACAATATCATTTCCTTAAAGGTGTGGAATTTGATGGTATATTAATTTAAAAAAGACATTATAATGTTAGTATCATTATTTATATACATATTACTCATCATTATATCATTCCAAATAACATATTGTTGAGTAAAAAATTACACCACGATGTGGAGACGATAAGCCGTATGTACGCAGGCATGGTGCCATTATCATTCATAAGATGGATAGAATAACGAATATAGTTGTCCCATATTTATAATAACATCAAATTATATAGAAGATTCCTGATTTATTATTTTATAATTTAAACAACAATGAATGAGTATGTGGAAGAATAAGAGAACTTGGAAGATGGTGGTGAAATCATTACCTCTTCTTCAGGTTTTTCCTTGTGATTTGATCAATAGGGATTCGTAGGTTGGCTTTATAACCAAAGGAAGGACTCTAGGATGAAGGTAGGATAGTTGGGAGTATATTTGGGAAGAGTTTGGCCGAGTCAAATCGCTTTGGAAGTGTGAATTTGAGATAATGGGAAGTTCCCTTTTATAAGAGGGGTGAGGGGCACCTTTGGAAAAACATTAAATATTATTTTATAATAAATTAACATTCGGTTTCTAATGTCTCCAAAATGATTTATTTAAAGGATAAGGTGGGTATGGGTCGTAAAACACTCAACCAATTGGTTTTATACAAGTTTAGGTCACCATACTAACCTTATCCTTTAGATTTAACTTTTTGTTAAATAGTTTGACATTTACCATGTATCTCTGTATTTTTATATTATATGGTTAATTAAGTTACTATAAAATGCCAATAGAATCCCAATTGGTTTATTAATTTCATATATATTATTATATAAGTATTTTTTCCTAAATATTGATCTTTATGACTATTATATCAATTAATAACATAATATTTTTTTAAAAACTATTCTATTTCAATTTTAACACTATTGGGTATTTGTTTTTTCATTAAATAATAACAGCATTATTACGTCAAATAAAATACATTGAATAAATACTAACATGTCATATTCACCTCTAAAATTCGTGTATGTCATGAAAACATTGAAATTATATTTACTTTAATATTTATAATAGCATTTATTTGATTTATTCATTAATAAGGAAATTATTGCATCATCCTTGTGTCGTAAATAAATTTAATTATTTAATATGTAAAAATTATAAATAAAATACCATTCTGTAGGAAATATTTTTATATTTCTAATAAATATTTATAGTCGTATTTATCTTATGTATAAACCTATATTAAAAATTGATTATTTATTAAACTTGGATTTTAACTCGTTTAACTCTTCTTGAAATTAAATAATAATAAATGTCTTAATCTAATAAACGTTGACCTAAAGGGTCATATTTTCATCATAAGGTTGTTTTTGGTCGAATTTAAATTATCCAATATAATTATAACATGTTTTAGGATAATAATAATATCAGTTTTTATCCTTAATTACCCTATTTACTTTTAACCTTGATAAATAAAAGTAAAAAGTTATTATTCAACAAAATTATTGTTATCTTATTGAACCAAATTTTAATCCATTATATTAACCGTGTCTCTCATATTTTTAAAATTTAACTCATAGAAGTGGTAAAATTACGTTTTATGCGAATTTTCAAATTCTCCTAGGAGGTTGGTAAAATACGGTAAAAAGTTCAATAAAATTTTTATATATCTAAACTTATTATAAAATGACTCCAATTAAGTATATTGAAATTATATAGGTACAATGTATATATTTTGGGCTAAAATAAATATAAGTAAATTAAATAATTATTTAAATAATAAGTGGGTTTCAAACAATAACTCAGTGTTTTTCACTATTAATCAAAAATTGAATGTTTTCAGAAAAATACTAAAAATTTACCCTAAGCTAGTTCTGATATTCCGAATTAAAAAATGAAGTATATTTTTTCAAATTCAAAACATTGAAGCTGAATTTATTAATTTAAAATTTATTCCTCATGTCAGATCAAAAAGGCGTATTTTTAAGAAACAATAATTTTCACAAGATTGACATTTGTTTATTTACAATCTCAATGTGAAATTACATACAATGACCAGAATTGGATTAAATGGTACAGATATAATATAATTATACTTCAAAACCATTAAAATGTATAATTAAACACTATAAATTATTTTTATTAAAAAAGTTGTTTTCAGTTAAAATATAATATTTTATCAAATGGATATCTTTAGTATAGGAAAATAATTTAGGTATTAGGTGATAAAGGTTACTTTGGAATATGTTTTCTCTTTTTGGGAAACTATTTTCCTAAGGGAAATAGAATAATTTGGTATTTCAATTGAGGTGTAATGGTGTAATTATAATTTGGAATAATATATGTTTTTATTGTGGACATATGGTGATTTGTGTTATTTAAGGAAATGATTAACCTATCATAGAGAATATGTTATTAGGTTAATTACACTTTAGTATGAGACTTTATGAGTAGTTGATGTTTTTGGAGATAAATGTTAATATTTATTGTGGAAGACTATGTGATTAAATCCTTCTGTTTTTTGTGTTTCAATGTTAGTTTAAATTATTTGGAAGAATTTTAAGGACAATTGTGTATTGAATAGTCTTTCTAGAACATTAGGTTCCTTTTGTTGAATTTTGGGGATTACGAGTAGTATTTATTTTTATAAAGGGTTATCCTTTGGGGATTATATGATCTTGTACTAACCAATTTTTGTTTTGGTTGGTGTCTAAATATAAGGGAAATATATAGTTCATCCTTTTTAGATTATGTGATACTCTATAAGTTCATTCTAGCACTTCATCTATGACCAAGTCATCTTGAATACTTACCATTTGGAGAAAAGATGAGTTTGTGGTAGAATTTTATTAATGTATGACACTCTACATGACAAGTAAGTATATTAACAAACAATATTAGTCTAGTTATTAGAAAATTTCATCAACTATTTTAAAAGGATCTTGATGCAAAAATGATATAATCTCTCTTTTATCATCATACTCTTACCCAACCACAAATTTATGGTATTGTGGTGGTTAACATTCAATGATCAGGTTCTCTGTCACTCTATATTAATCTATGAGAGTTATTTTCTCTTTCATATCCATGTTTTCATGGAATCCTAATATCTGTTGTCTCAAGTGACCTTTTTACATCTCTTAATTTATTTTAAAGTGATATTTTTATTGAATATTTTTCGGATGTGGGACTTTTAATGAAGTTTCCAACCCCAATTTTAAATTTGCAAGGATGTAATTTAAAAAAGGAGGGAAGGACATAACATCCCAGGAAAATAAAGAATATAAAATTTTCGTATTTATTAATATTTGTGAATTTAATATGAATATTACTTTAAAGGGGATTCTATGTTCGATGGCGTACCCAATACACAACAATGAGTTTCTTTGAAAGTGTTCGTTGGAAAAAACCTTGGGTCATATTGAAAAATAATAATATAATATAATTTTAAATGGTATTTAAAGCCTAGATTTTTTATTGGAAGGAATGAACATAACCAACAAAATTATTATTAAACTTGTTTTTTAAATGTTTTTACATTTATCCAATAAATGTTTGAGGTCTAAAATGTGAAGGAATCTAATTTTATGCATAAATACTCTAATATTATTTAAAAGGCCGACTTACCTCATTTTGATGGAGAACCATATTTAAATCTAATTTTGGTCACTTTTATATGATTTATTTGACTAAATAAAATTCTTATTTAGAATCTAGAAATCAAAAATTACTTTGGGAAATTTGTTTTTATTTTTCTGATAATGTTTTTAATTGAATAGTGAAAAATACTATATTTTAATTCCAAATTGCCTTTTAATATAATTTATTTATATGGATATATTATCATTAATTAGTTTTAAAGTGTAATTAGATTATATTTTTGCCATTTAATCCAATATTGGTCAATGTAAGTAATTTCACTATGAAATTGGATCCAAACAAATGTCAATCTTTTGATAGTTATTATTTCTTAAAAACACGCTTATTGTTTTGACAACGGGAATTAATTTAAAATTAATTAATGAAACTTCTATGTTTTGAATATAGTTAAATAGACATAATTTATGAATTCATAATATCAAATATATCATAGGTGGATTTTTTTTATTTTTATGAAAACCATCATTTTTTATGAATAATGAAGACAATGAGTGTTAGTTAAAAAACCAAATTTTTAATTTAAATGAAATTTTACGACTTCTAAGAATTGAATTTTGAAGATCTGACATACACGGTTGATATTAGTAAATAAAATAAGGTTCAATAATATGAAAATAATTTATGGTGAATAATAACTTTTGCCTTTTATTTATCGCGGTTAAAGGTAAATAAGGTAATTCAAGGTAAAAAAAATATTATAATAATATAAAATTTTCTTAACACTTATCCTAACCTTATTTTATCAGTCATGGATGACCAATAAAATACTTGGGTAGATTTTGGGACACCATGGAGCCACTTATGAGTGATAATGACACTTTATATTAATTAATTTAAAGTAAAGACAAAAATAACATAAACAATTATCTTTAGTAAATCAATTTTTACATAGGGTTATATAAGTTATAAATTCTACTATAAAGATTAATTTTAAAGATAATAATATTTCCAAAATCATGGTAATTTTTTATAATTTTTAGAAATCAAATAAATAATGTTATTTATGAGTCAATAATGATGCAGTGTTTACCTCATTAATGAATGATTTAAATAAATAAGATTATACAAATTAAAATAATATTTAAAATCTTTCTAATTATTATAGGATGATTTTATTTCAAACAAGAGGCATCTTATCTTCTACTTTAATTAGTTTTGGACTTTTATAAACCGAGAATAATTATATAATAAAATAATAATTTCAAACTTTCCTAAAGAACCCCTTATCCCCCTTATAAAAATCCATCACCAATAACCCATTACTCACACCTCTCAAGCCCTTTGGCACATAAAAACTCTTCCAAATTAAGATCCATACATCCCTATATTAATTCTATAAACCTTACCTTAGGAATAAGGCACTTCAAGTAAACCTTTTGGTTCAAACCAACGGGAGATACCCAATTTAAAGGTAACATCATATCTTAAGTTATTTTCTTTTATTTTACTTCTCTAACCCCCTAAACTCCATTTTTTACATTATTTTATAACAAAAACACTATCATAAATATAATTGGATGTTTTATGAGAATTATTGAAACTAAAATTATACACACCACCATCTAATGGATAAAGAACATACTATTTCTATAGATGGCGAACTACTACCTCACGAAACGATGATTGTTCAATATTTCCCTACCAACTATTATGGTGTACATTATGATGATGAATTATTTATGTGAGATATATATTATATTTATATTTTTTATAAACTTCTGTATTTTTCATTTATATCATACCTTTGTGGTTTCCATAATGGGTAAACGTGAAAATTTCATTTGAGGAAATGCGAACTACCGCCCCCTCAAAGTGATATAAATCATTCATTCCACACATGGAACATATAAAGGAAGGAGTTACTTAAATTATATATGATATTTTACTAGATTTATAATATACCTACATATCATTAATTTCTCATTCCATTAAATATTAAATAGAAATGAAAGTAGAGTTCATGCGCTCGTACGACTTACCGTGTCCATGAATGATTAATTACATTTCCTATCTCCAAATGTAATTTACTAATTATAAAAATCACATATATATATACTGGATATATATGATATTTAAATCATGCATATTTTTCTTTAAATAATAGAATCTTGACCACGAGGACAAATTTTAATTATAACAAGTTCATTTTTGACTCAATTACCAAATATCGAAAAAACGACAATTATTACCTTAAATGATTTAATATTGTCTATAACATGGTAATAAGTGATATAAAAGGAAAAAAATGAAAAATGTTCTTATGAAATTATAAATTAACTTTTTTTTATTATTCCGTATATTAAAGAATGAACGGGTCAAGTTGGACACGAGGTAAGGGGTTTATTATCTAACTTTAAATTCTGGGAGATTTCAATTGTTCATCACTTATATATTGCTTGTAGTGTATTGTGTACATCCATTTGATATATATTATCCTGATTCTCTTTATATTTATGGTATTCTTTGATTCATTTTGTGGTTATTAACTTCCGGTCTTATGACTGGATTGATTACAACATGGTAAGGGGTTTTCATCTCACTTTTTATTCTCGTGAGATTCATGCTATATTTTCCACTATTTCCATTTTTGTGGTGTATATACTACCCATGATTTCATTTTTTTAACATAATATAATTTATTGGTATTTACATCTCCATTATTTGATCCTTCTTTCACGGGGTGTATGTTTCGTACGTTACCAAATCGGTAAGGGAACCTTTCACTGTACTCTTTTAGTCAATGACATATTTTATGTAATGGATTTTAAAATTCCATTTTATTATGTATGGATATTATATTATATATCATTTTTGATTTAAATTTTATTTCCATTTGATGAGATAACCTGTTCTCTCTCATCAACTCAATTTTTGAATTTTAAAGTGATTCCTTTAGGCTGTCGAATTTATGTAAGAGTACTTTTTAACCCAATTTCTATTATTTGGGTTAAACTCATACTTGTTGATTATGTCATGAAATGAATATGTGTGAATGTACTATAGATTTTTACACATAATTTCCACTTTTGTTTGGAATATTCTTATTTGTCACACATAATTATGTCATTTATTTTTCCTTAATCTTAGGATATGATCTTTTCGAAGGACTTTATCTGAAAATACATTACATTGTGAATTATTTGTTGTTATACACCAATTAAGTTATATATAGTATATATACTTCCCTTTGACATATTATATCATGAATATCCTTATTCTCTTGATATTATAAGTTTTTATTAATTTTATTCCTCAAATATTTAAATTCAAGCGTCTCTTATTTTGATAGAAACTCTTAAACTAAAATATATATTTAAATGGTTTATAGAATTATTATACTAAATCTTTCTCATTTATGTCCATGATTTAAAAATAATTTAATGGATTTATTTATATGGACATGAATTTTTTGAAATTATAATTTCATTCGAAATCTTTAAATTGGTATGCGATACTTTGATTCAAAAATCATTATATTAAATCTTTTAAATAGTTTGGAAAATGTTTTGAAAAAACATTGATTACATCGATATCTTGGAATGATATATTGTGATTGCAATGTGGAAATTTTATATTTCGTTTATTCTTGTTTTATGTGTTATGAATATGTTATTTTTATTGGGCATTATTTACGCATACGGGTGGTTCCATGATAAACCTAGTGCTGGTGAGCCTGAGATAGCTCTCCAATGAATTGGTTAATGTGACGGAGGTAAAAATTAATGTTTATCGTAAGTGATTTAGGGAATATACTTTGATTTGAATTCCAACATAACTCTATACGTATCTATGATAACTAAAATGTATGGTTGATATGGATTTTACAAGTTACCTTTATCACTTATGATTTCTATGTGTTACTCACAAATCATATGATTTCATGAGGTATTTTATGATTGAAAAGTACGATTTTATTGATTTGTATTTGTTGAAGGGTTAATGTTTCCTTTCCTTATTTTATTACCCTTACTATGATTTTTATGGTAACCCCATGTTTTGAAATATTTTTTTAACAGGACTTAAAGATGAATAGGGTTAAGTATGCGATCACGGAAAATTTATGCTATCTAAAATAGAGAACATGACATGTTTTTTAGACTTTTTATTTTATGAAAAAATTGATACTAAGTAGAAGTGTCTACTTGGAAATTTTTGAAATGTAATATAATATATTTTCCTTAATTCTCTAAAATTTAAACATGAAAAGATCCTCAATGTGAATTCTTGAATTAAGTAATGTTTATGTAATTTTTAAGGCCGATTCCTTATAAGAACCACTAGTTGGAAATGTAGTGAAGGGGTTGGAGGGAAGCTCCACTATTTTGGTTTCGTTGTTGTGTTTTTCATTAAAAGATGGAATGTTTTTATAATGTGAATCAATGAAATGGATTATGGAATGGTTTTTTGGGATTTTCCTTGGGTTGGATGGTTTGAGGAAATGTTTCTTGGTAACGGTGTGTTTGGATTATTGGTAATTATTGAATAGTGTAATGTTTTATATAAAATGTTTTATATAAATGTGCTAGTAGATTTATCATAGTGGAATGCGTAGGGATGTAATTTGGGGAAATCGTACTTAGTATTATTACTCACCCCTACTCTGGAACATGGGTTCTTTTGAAAATATTGTGTGTCCGGACACATGTAAGAGTAAAGCTTCTCATTTTTCTAGAGTTTCGTCAGGATGCTTTGGTGATGTTGTGGTGCTTGGAGCATGGAGCTTGGTGAGGAGATATCGATGGTGTCCTAGTTCTGTGGGAGTATTTTTTTAGTATTCCTCTTAGTACTTTGATTTTTTCTTGGTTGTATTTGTTATGTGGGATTGTAATGGATTAGTTTGTTGTTTTTTGGAAATTAATGGGTTGGGTTGTTTTGTCAACCTGCATCATGTAGTCTATTTATGGTGGATTTTTTGGTTGGTTGGTTGGTTGAATCTCTAGGGTAAATTATTCCCCAATTTATTCTTAGAACCCTCTTCATTTATTTCCATCCTTTGGCACCCTAGGAATGTTGCGTAAGGCCATGTTGTATTCCCCCCCATTCAACAAAACGAGATTGGGGCAGGATGTTACAAAGCTTCTTCGTGAAGCATCCTAATAATGATAATTTCGATGACATTTTTTCCCTTTAATTTTATTATAGTGGAATGAGAGAATCTTATTTCATAGACTGAGAGATCTATAGGGTCCAATTTTGTTGTTTTATGGAAAATAGTATTATAGGATTATCATTGACTGAGGATGATAGTGGATGGAACATCTCAAAGGTTAGTAAGCATGTAAGGGATAAAACCAATGTCAGGAGGAGAAAATATAGATGGATTTGGGGTTACAATGGTTGAGTGGGAGGCTAAATATGAACACTTAGGTGATTAGAAGACTGTCATTGATGGAATTGAATTTTTAGAATAGAAATGTAACTCTTTAAAAGGATTTATAATGGTGGATGTTCTCGATCCCACATCGAATCTCATATTGGATGGGAGCCTAGTAAAATATCAACTAATAAAATTACATTGATGTTCCAAGGTGGTGGGGGATCAACACCCTCATATACTCACACACCACCCAGACTCATGAGTTGTGCTGACCCACACTACCCATGCCTGTATGATCCTGAGCGCGCACAGTGCAGTGCTATACATCATAATGACACACTATGTGGGATTCATTCCTCCAACCATCAATAATGTAGCCAGATAGGGTTGGGGTCATCCACATGGCAAACCCTTCAGGTCCAAAGTGTATGGTTTATGGGTCCCTTGGTTGGCAATAAGGTTGGCTAATTTTTTATTATAAGAATGTTTAATATTATTTACTAAAAATAATTATAAAATGTTGTATTATATTATTTAAATAAATTACTATATTTATTTTAATCTATTCATAGTTTTAAAATGTTTCTTATATGTTTTTTTATAAAATACTAATACAAACTATATTAATTTTTCTACTTAAGTAACTATTTATTACAATTGTAAAATATTATCACTACACAATTAACTGATCATTTTAAATTTTTTAAAATAAAAAAAATATTCTTTTGAATGGTAATGTTATTAGAAACATTCTAAATTGAAAATAAAATTTTGATAACTATAAATTTACATATCAAATAAAAAGTAAATTTAAATAAGTAATAGTAATTATTATTATTTTATCAAAGACATATATATTATGAAATAAGTTTCAAAATGACATAATAAATCATATCATATCAAAATAATATGTCATAATATATTTTATCTTGTTTAAATTATGATATTTATTTTAAAGGTGTAAATATATTAAAAGTTTAATATATTATTATTAAAATAGATTTTATATTTTTCAATAAAAATATTATCATTTGAAAATAATAAAAAATTAATATTTATATTATTTAAATATTAATTTATAAAAAACACTTAATTTTATTATATAAAATCATTTAGTTTTATAAAAAATCATTATATAAAAAATATCTATATTTATTTAAATTTTAATGCATCCATTTAACAATATTTATTTTTAAAGAAAAATATGCTAAAATTCACAGGGTGTTTCATCACATGTTTTGATTTATAAGAATAATGTGTGGTATATTCCTACATGTCAGAAAAAAAAAATTGACAATCATTGACTTATGATTTTATGAAAATCCGATTTCATTTCTATGTTTTGATATTTTGATGATTTTTAACTTTTATATTAATAAAACCACATTTTTGGTCATTATGATAAATCTGTATGTCTGGTCTACATGTTATCTATTCATATATATAATATATTAAATGATAGTCATTTTATTATGGTTTAATAAAATCCTATGACCATTTTTATGGTTTTGACGGTTAGAGAAGTTTTTAATCACCATTATGTATAATAAAACTGATCTCTCCATCATTACGATCTTACCACATTGTGGATTGATGAATGGTCTATTTATAAATGACAATAAATAATCAATGACCATTTTATTATGATTTCATTATAATATGAGATTGTTTTTTGAGTTTTCACCCTTTTATGCATTTTGTTTTACTATTAAATCAATAAGAATGTGATTTTGATTATTTTGAGAAAACTATAAGTCAATATTGACAGAGATGTATTCCTACATGTTAAAATTTTAGTGATGTACATTGTTTCATTATTTTATAATAACTGAAATTAGTTTTCAAGGTCTTGATTGAATAACCTATTTTGGTCATTTTTACTATTAAAACATTTTTTGATCATTCTTATCATTCAATACATAAGAATGATGTGTGTTGTATTCTTACAAGTCACAGATTAAATGTTGGTTGTTTTTGTACGATTTCATGATAACACTATGGGATTTTCTATGTCTTGACACATTAGAGCTTGTTTTTAAAGGTTTAAATGCCCGGAATTATTCAAAAAAATTTATATGATTTGACTATAACCAAAAGTTGTTTTAGGTTCTGACCATTTGAGGCGCATTTTTTAAATTATATATCCATAACAAAACTTCTGATCATTCCAAAAAAACATTTTAGATTGATGTTTGATCTCATTGAACATGAAAAAATTAAATGTAGGTCATTATCATGTCATTTCTTGAAAATCCACGATCATTTTCTATTTTTGAATGAGTTTAATTTTATTTTATAATTGATTTAATCTAATAAAATGGTTTTTTAGTTATTTTGACCACCAAACATGTTGGATTAACATGAATCAAATTTTTAGATCTCAAAAATTGATCATTAATCATTGTATTGTGATTTTATAAAATTTAAATTCCATTTTCTAAGTTTTGATTGTTTCATGCATGGAGTATGACTTGTTTCTACTTATCATAAATTAAAAGGTTGTAGTGTTGCAATTATTTAACTATAATAAGAGGATGTTTTGATGGTTTTGACCCTTTGATGCATGTTTTTAATAACTTTTAAATATAATAAAACTGGTTTATCAATAATTATAAGAACTTCATTGTTCTATTTTATCATTAAAATATAAGGTTGATTGAAAGGATTTGATCACTTAACTTGTGTTTTTAAATTTTTATTAAAAAAACATACTTTTGACTATTTCAAGAAAACCACATGTCGGACTGACATGTGATCTATCTCTACATTTTACTAATTCAATGGAAATTTATTTCCTATGGTTTCATGACAATATAACATCATTTTAGAGGTTATGTTTTTTTGAAACATGTTTTTAAAGACTATTTAATATAATAAAACTATATTTTTGTTCCTTTTGACCACAACACATTATAGATTGAAATGGGTTCTATCTATACATGTCCTTAATTAATCAATGACCATATTCCTATTATTTTATGAAAATTCATGATATTTTCTATGGTTTTGGTCCTTTAACGCATATTTGTAAATTTATTTAAACATATTTTTTAGACATTTCGACCACAATAGACATCAGATTGACATGTGGTGTATTCATACATTTCAAAAATTAATCCATAATCCTTGTACTATGATTTCATCACTATATGAGGTCCTTTTCTAGGTTTTAACTTTTTGACAGATGTTATTGAATTTTAAATCAATAAATATATAAATTTTTTTATTATGATCAAACCACGAGACAAATTGAAATGTGGTATATTTCTATATGGAAGAAAATAATTTTTTTTTAAATTTTATTAGATTTTACAACAATCAAAGATAGTTTTTTGGATTTTAAAACTTTGAGGCATGTTTTTAATGACTTCTAAAAAAATAATACTATTTTTTGGCCATTCTTACAACACCACTTTTCATATTGACATGAGGATTATTTATACATGTGATAGATTAATTTATAATTGTCCTCTTATACATTCCCTCCATTTTGAGGCTGATATATAGGTTTTGAAATTTTGATACATATTTTTCTAATTTTAAATTATTATAAATTTACTTTTTGGCATACTAAGAAAAACACAATTCAGATTAGCTTTTAGGTCATTCCCATTTTCCATAATTAAATATAGGTCATTATCCTTTCATTTCATGATAATATGAGGTTATTTTCAGGGTTTTTACCCTATGCCGCCTGTTTTTATAGTGTTAAATTTCAAAAATATTTTTTTTTATTTTCGGCTACCACAAATGTTTGATTGTCATGTGGTATATTTTTAGAAGTTATAAATTATTAAATGATAATTACCTTATAATTACAAAAATAATCTAAGAGAATTTGTTTATTTTTGAACTTTTGATATTTTTTAATTTTTAAGTAATAAAAATACTATATTTGTCATTCTAAAAATAATAAAAAACTGGTTGTTGTGTGGATTTTTCCTATAAGTGAAAAATTAATCAATGATCATTTTCCTATTATTTCAGGGGAATCCAAAGCTTTTTCCTTGGTTTTGACCCTTTGATGCACAATTTTAAATACATAAATTTAATAAAACGTCTTTTCTAGTCATTTTGATCACAAAAAAAATTTAATTGTCATATGAGCCATTAATACAAGTCAAATTTTAATAAACGACATTTTTCCTATGATTTCATTACAATGTGAGGTTGTTTTCTATAAATTAACCAATTGATGCAGATTTTTAACTTTTAAATCAATAAGATCACATTTATATTCATTTCGAGCCTACCATATATTTTATTGATTTAGGGTCTATTTAAATATGTTAAAAATTAATCAATGTTCATTTAAATATGTTTTTCATGTATTAAAATAGTATAAAAATATTCCTTATTGTGAAGATTAGAATATTAAATGGTATCCTATATTCTATCCTAATATTGTGATGATGGGAGAACTTTCTGAATTATTACTTCTACAGCAATAGTCTTTGAATAATAAGAACTTTTTTATTTATTGTGAGTAACTATGTTAGATTTAGGATTGGTATTTTTTTATCCATCTGAAACCACTTATTTATCCATCATTAACATGACTTAGGCCCAAAAACATACATAGTATCAACTTTCAGAATTTAATGACCCCATTTTTCATGAATTATACTATATTGAGATTCATTAATTGTTTAAAATTTGTTTCATGTACAATTATTTGTTCAACAATGAGTGGGAAAATCCATGTAGTATCAGAAATGGTTGATTTTGATGAATTTTTTGTCATTACATAGACATCAAGGATGGATCTGAATTTTTTGGATTCCAGATAAGTATGAATGAAAACTACAAGGTCGTGGTTTCCACTTATGAAGGGATACATGAGAATGGAATTAAGGACAATAATTTTGTGTTAGGAATGATTGAAATTTACTAAATAATATTCGTAAGTTTAATCAAAATCTGTTTTTTCTGCATATTGTTTTTGAAATAATATGTTCCTTATAAAAATATGATTTAACCATAAATATTTTTATTTTATTGTTAGGGGAGGGTGTAGACAAAGAGTTCAATACGAGTTTAAATGTTTCAGTGTTGTTTGGTCCTATAAAATCTATAATAGAGAAATACATCATACACTCAATCCAAGCTGTAAAATTACCCAATTATGAATACATGAAATTAATTTTCTCATGATTTAAAGACCCTTTAACAAACTCTTTGTTCTCTTTTCCTATCCCAAATCAAAATATTGTTTCTTTAATAAACTCACTAGATTCTTTTTGGAAACTAGAAATTCCTCTTAAGGTTATTGAGGGGGAACTAAATATACATAGGGTTAATCACAAGTTTCAATTCCTAGTAGTTAAAGTCTCTAGGTTGAAACATAAGCATTAATTTTATCCATTTCTTCACACAATTTTTCAAAAAGTTATTAGCGATTTGGCTCGATAAGAGGTCGTACATCTTGGAATTCCCTATGATTGATCTATATGACCATCCTTGAGAGGGTGAGAAATTGATCATGAAAAAACTCTTCATCCTAATGATTTTACATCTCACCAGATGTGGGGTAATCATTAATGGTTTGATCAAATATATTTCCTGATTTAGGTTCTTCCAAATTTTGAGTTACCATTGGATTAAATAATTGGTTTATGATATGGTAATGTTGATAATACTCCATCAGAGTATGTGAAAAATTGTATTTGAGATTATTTGGAAACACAAAAACAAAAAGGGGAAATGATAAGAGATATGGGGGTGATAATAGAGAATTTTTGGTTAGAAAAGGTTGTTAGTTTCTAAGAAAACTAACTTGGGTCCACAGCAACGACCCCAAAATTTAGTGACACTAAAATTTAATCAACTGGTAGAAGTCATATTTGAAGTAAAAGTAGGGATCGAATCCATATAAACATAAGAATAAACCTAAAGACATTTTAATTTTGAGGATTAGATCTAAAGTGGACAACATTAGTGTTTATTACAATTGTGATAGAAGAATAAAAAAGTACCTAAGAGAATGTATTTAATTTTATAATTAAACACATAATTATATTAATGGAAAGAATTAATGGATATGTGTTGAATCTAGGTAATAGTTAGGGATATAATGGATGTAATTTTTTCTATATTATATCATGAATCACTTGTTCAAGAAGTATACAACCAATAAGATAATTGCAAAACATAATTAGTAATTTAATAAATAAAAAATTTGAAGGCTAATCACCAATTCAGATAGAGTATCACTTTAATGATAACTCCAGTGAATTATATCTTACTATAACTCTAAATGTGTAGTTATTAAAGTTGGAGAAGTCGATGAAGAAAATTACTCTATTAAAGGAACTCTAAAACCATAAAACATATTTAATAATTTAGAACCATAAAATAAAATCCAATCTATCCCCATGAAACTCCCCATAATCAAATCCCAATAATGTTACCATTCCGCTGATGTAAATTTCACAATGCACGGGGAGATTTGACTAAATGAAGAAGGATTGATGAAGTGAATACAACGAAATAAGAAATAATCCACCGTCGTGTCAGGAATTTCACAGTTGTTGGTGTGAAAAAATTCATACCCCTATTCAAAGGTATCAACATGATAAAAAAAATTGTAGAAAATTTGAATAATCAGAATATGATGATCTTTTATTAATAAACTAATGTGATTGAAATAACATATATGATAAAAAATTCACATTCGATTAAAAATTAGAGCATAACATTACAATTGAATTAATAAATAAAATAAATAAATACCATCACCAAAAATATCTTAAATAATAAATTTTTAGTCCAAGGTTATAGCCCCTAACAATAAATTCCTTCCCTATAAATTATGATAGTCAAAAAGAGGTTGAGAAAAAAAGGAAATTAGACTCTTTTAGTGTTTACTAGAAATTTTTTTCACATGCATTCTCTGTTTTGGTTATCAAATATGGAACTAAATATGGGAGACTAATTTATTCTCAGAGAAAAGAAATATCATTTTCAAGGTTTTCTCTAATATTTTTCAAAATTTTATTCTAATGGTATAATCCATTCTGATTTTATGGTCAAAATGGTGGGACGATTTTCTGTGCCCTGAAATATGGCCCATATTTTAATCTCCTTCATTTACCACATAGATCACTGTGAAAAAATAAAAAATTTCACATTCCACATTTTAATAAAATAATACCTATAATTTTGTATATATAATGTTAAAATTTCATCTTAATTGGCCTAGAATTTTGGTCTCCACTTTTATTTGATGAGTCTAAATCCCATTATGCTTGGTCGAGAACTTTTTTCATCCATAGAATAAAATTTCTATATTCCCTTTTGATTCATCCATTGATCCCAAAAAAACCCTTTAAACACAAAGTGATAAATTATATAACAATATATTAAATTCAAATAAAAAATAATTAATTCCACAAGATGAGGTTTAATTGGGCCTAAATTGACACACTTTAGACATTAATTGAACAATGATGGGAAAGAAAGTTCAATTTATAAAATTATCTAAAATATGTGTTTATGGGAACTGAAAAACATAAATATTAAAATTTAAATAGTTAATATTAGCCTCTTCCAATGGATAATCAGGTTATTTATGACCATTGAATATCTTCTATATTACCTTTTATATTTTAATGCCTAAATGTAGGTTGAATATTTTCATTCACCAAATTTTTCTTCATCAATTTCATATTCCATTCCTCTATAGATACTCCCAATGAAAACACAAAATTATAGGATTATATGTGTTTATTTGAGTAAAAAGGATTAAACATAGAAAACTATATTAATAGTGGTATAATAATACATTATGGAAGGTTACGAAAGAAAAACAATAAAAATATGAAGAAGAGGAAGAAGAAGAAGAAGAGGAAGCCACATTGAGATTCTAGTTCCTATGGACAAAGTCAAAGTCTCTTATTAAAAAATCCAAAGAAAAAAATAATATTTTTATACCCCAATGCTATAAGTATATTTGAAATTTGGTGACCCCAAATAACTTATAATAACCCCAACCCACTAAAACCATCCCAACATTAATAATATCCGACTTGGGGTTTTCTTAGAATACCTAAAAATATGTTTTTATTGATTTAAATTTTAAAAAATGTGCATCAAGGTTTTTAAAATCAATTAAATGATCTAAAATTAGTTTGAAATTTATGGAAAATGATAATTTATTATTTCATGACATGTATGAATATACCACACATCAATCAATCTTATAAAGTGATCACAATGAAAAAAAATAGTTTTATTAGCATTATATGTTTATAAAAACATGAGTAAAATATTTAAAACCTAGAAAAAACCTCATATTATCATGAAATTGTCATAAAAGACCTCTGTTTAATTTATAGTGTATATAAAAATATTGTAGTTCAGTCCAATTTTCAGTTTTATCAAAATAAAAAAATGTCCACATTTATTGATATAAAATTCAGAATAATGGCATTAGAGGGTCAAAAACTACCGAACTACCTCATATTACTATTAAATAATTTAAAAATAACACAATTTAATTTTAGAAATATAGTAATAGGATTTATTTCATTCTGATATATTTCGTGGTCATATCACATCTTGGATTGTCGTGAAATAGCAAGATGACCATCAATTAATTATTGATGTACCCTTTGTTCCTACATGACACAAATTATTAAAAATAGGTTTCCAATGATTTCATTATTATATGATTTAATTACATTTTTAACCATTTTATAATTGTTTTTTACTTATATATCCATAAAAAAATGTTTTGATCCTTAAATTGCTCAAAACATTGAAAACAACCTAAAATTTCCAATCTAACATATAGTCTTATTAGAATGATCAGTAGTACATTTTTATGGATTTAAATTTTGAGAAACCTGTCTAAGAGAGTCAAAAAAATTCAATTTACCTCATATTTTTGTGGAATCAAAGGAAAAAAATTCAAATAATTTTTTACTTATAGAGACAAACTTCTCATTAATATGATGTGTGGAGAGTTTGAAATAATGAAAAGTGTTTTTCAAATGTTTTCACAATGGGTCAAAACCGAGAAAACGATATCAAATTATTTTGAACTCATAGGAAAATGAAAAATATTTAATTTTATACATTTAGGAATATATATTATGTCAATCCAATGTACTATATTGTCATAATTATTGGAAAATAACATTTAATGTTGAAAAGGGATTAAAAAGGATATATGGTCATTACATAGTTAAAAATCGTGGATTATAATAAAATTCGAAAAATATGACCACCATTTAATTTTTTTAAATTAATAAGATACTCTATGTTAATCAGAATTTTGTTTTCATTGGAATGACCAAAAGTATATCTTTATTGAATTGAGAGTTTACAAATGTATGCCAAAGTGTTAAAACCTGAAAAATAACCTCAAATTTTCATGAAATCCTAGATTTTTTTCATTCATTGTTTCTTAACAAGTATGAATAGAACCCACATTAATCCATAAAATATATTTGATTAAATTATTAAAAAATATTTTTATTAGATATAATAATCGTTAAAATCATTCGTCAAATAATCCAAACCTGGACAATAAACTCGGATTATCATTAAATCAGCCAAAAACAACCCTTATTTAATTTCTGATATGTATAAATATTTCCAACCACAATATGAATTGCAGTTTTATTAGAATGACCAAAAAATTCTAATTTATCAATTTAAATGTAAAAAATGAACATCATAGGGTGAAAACATATCAATAAACCGAAGACTGTCATGAAATCAAAAAAATGATAATTGATTCATTATTGAAATTTAGGGACATATTATATGTCAATTAGATGTGTGGTGTGATCATAATTACTAAAAACATTGTTTTATATTTACAATTATTTTAAAATGCCCATTAAAGGGTCAATGCTTAGAAATCGACATCATATTATGGTGGAATTGTAAGAAAATGTTTCTAAAATAATTTGTGACTTGTATTAATAGACGTATCATTAATCCAACATGGTTTGACCTCATAATTACTAAAAAATCATTTTTAAAGATTAGAATATCTACGATCATAATTCAAATTATAGAAAGTCAGAAAATTGACCATGGTTATTGTTGAATTATAGAAAAATAATCACTATTTAATTTTTCATATAAAGGAATATACATCATATCATATTGATATATTGTTCTGATTGACCACACCTCAAATTTACGTGGAATTATAGGATGACCCCAAATTAATTTTTGATGGTTTGTTTGTTCCTAGATGTCAATAATTATTCAAAAAAAAAATTCCTTTGATTTCATGATAATTCGAGATCGATTTCTAGGTTTTAACCTTGTAAAAAAAATTAGACTTATAAATCCATAAAAAACATTTTATCATTCAAAGGGTTAAAACATAAAAAATGACCTAATATTGTTTTGAAATTATATTTCAAAAACTATCATTTAGTTGGTGACATGTTGAATCATACAACACATTAATTTGACAAAATATTTGTCAAAATGGCCAAAAAAGCATTTTTACTATTTAAAAGTCATAAAATGTTCGTCAAAGGATTAAAAACAAGAAAATGATATAAGATTATTGTGAAATCATAAAATAATGGTAATCAATTAATTTTTGAGGCATGTGAATAAACCACACATCAATAGATAATTTGATATGGATGGGATGATTGAAAAAGTTGTTTTATTAGATTTAACAATTTTTAAAGTTGAGTTCCATGTGGTAAAAACTAGAAACTTTTTATGAATTTTTATGAATTATTTAGAAAACACCTCTCATTTATTTGGAATGTGAAAATATAGACCACACATCAGTATGAATTGATAATTTATTAGAATGAAGGAAAGAGAAATTTTCTTGATTTGAAACTCAAGAAATGAGCATCAAATGGATAAAACCTAAGAAAAAACATCATATTATCATGAAATAATAGAAAAATGACCCCTTAGTGCTCCCCTACAAGCCGTCCTTGCCAACCAAAATAGAAAATATTCCACCACTCCTGTACAGTACCCTGATCCCGATTTTATAACCACTTTCCATTTCCCTCCACCTTCCCATGATCCCCATGGAATATTTCTCCACATATTACCCTATAAACTCTCTTACAACCACTACACTGACTCTCAATTACCCTTTATCCCTTCCTTTAATGATCTTTTCCAAGCGCTACAGTTGGTATCATTAAATGAACTAGAAAATAAATTCGAATTGTCCTAAAATAATAGGACAATAACTACCATTTTATTTTAGACTTATAGGAATATAACACACTTTAAGCTAACATGTAGTTTTCTCAATGTAAGGCCGCACCTATACACGCCTTGAATGTTAAACACTTTTCCGGTGTTGAATGGGTGAGTTGGTTCAAGGTAGTGGAATTCTATCATTGAGGTTATGGGTTCGAGTCCTTGCAAAGGCAACGTGCACAATACACCAGCGATCCTCTCATCCCCTCGACTTCATGGGAACTAGCCCAAGCCCAAGGTTGGCCACCTTGGGCCTACCTGGGGACGTGCGATAGGGTGTGGGGTATTTCTTCTTCAATACCCTCTAAACCGATAAAAATATTTCAAGGCGGTGGTATCCCGTCGTCGAGGTTCCGGGTTCATGTCCTCGCAAAGGAAACATGCACCATTTTCCAGCGATCCTCTAATCCCCTAGACCCTTTGGGAACTTGAACAAGCCTAAGGGTTGTACACCTTGGGCCTAGCAGGGGAGGTGTGGCGCACGGGTGGTGTAAGGCTCCACCTATAAACTTGTTAACTATTAAACACTTTTCTTGCCTCTAGGTCTAGGGTTTTCCTCAACGTCGATTGGGAGGGGGAGTATTCTGTGCGTCTTCTCTAGTAACTCCCCTCCTCCTCCCTCATTTCCTCTCATTTCCATATCTCCTTTCCCATTTTTCTTCTATGGTCTTTCTTTCTTGCCGGTGCTCCGCATTTCGACTTTTGATGATCTCTTCTCACATAATTGAGGGTAGTGGTCCCATATAAGTTTGTGCAGTCGAAGGCCTTGGCCGCCCAATCCACAGCTCTGACCCCTCGTTCCTCTGTGACTCTCCAGGTTGGATCTGAAGAGGCAGTTTCAAAGAGGTTTTGGGTGATGAGGTTCAGATGTTGATGGACTTCCAGGAACTCATGTGTTGGATTCAGCTTTCTCCTATGGTGTCAGGTTCATGTATGACAGATTTCTTGTGATTTCTTCCTAAATCCATGTTGAATGTTAGGTGTTTTTTTCCGTGACTGATCGAAATAGGGGTTGGTGGATGTCGATCTATGTTTCTGGTTATTGGTGTAGTTCAATTTTGGATGTTTTGGCAGCCGTCGGCTTTGGGAGGCCATGGCGACAAGATCACTTCCAAGGCCGTACTATGTTCCACACTTTGCTCTGGCTCAAAGACTCCACCACTCTTCTCCTAGTTGGAAATGAGTTGTGGTTTTATAGTGTTTTGGGATGTCAGTTTGGGCGGTCGATGGCATTCCAGGAGGTGTCTCTTGTGATGGTTTAATCTTCATCTTTGGGTTCAGTCGTGGTGATCTATTTAGTGGGTTTTTTTGGCTTCTCTGTGATGGTGGTTTGTTTGTTTTTTAGGTGGCTATGTTGTACTCCAGTGGATGTTTCAGCTCACCAGAAGGTGGTGGATATGGCGATGAAATTTGGTGTCTAAAGTGATGACGTGATTTCCAGTGGTGTTATGATGATGAAGGTCTATGATGGTGTCTATCATGGAATTTTAGTGGCACTGAGGTGGTGCTCTACGGCGACGATGATGGTGATATCAGTGACGATGGGGTCTGCGGAGGAGAAAACTCTTTAATGGGTGTCATTGTGTGCGTCTCGATGTGATGGTAGAGGCATGATGTTGAATTATTTTTGATTTTCAAATTTTGAAATGGTATTTTCAGTGGCGGCATTGCGGAGTCAAGGCAATGGTGGGCTGCAGCTTTTTGAATTTGGAAAATTGTAGTTCTAGTTTGATGGTGAGTTTAGTAAGAAGGTAGAGGTGGGGTTTTTACTGATGGTTTTATCTAGTTGGAACATTTTTAAGGATCACACTTCTCCTTTGAAAGTGTAATTGGAAAATGAAAAAATATGGATTATGGGTGTATTTTTTATTAATTTTAAAAAACATTAATATAAGCATCAATGCCTAGAAAAAAATCATAGGTTATTGTGAAATCATAGTAAAATTATAATTGATGGTTTTTGACATTGATGAAAAGTCTATATATCTGTATGATGTTCGGTTTGTTTTTAATGACCAAAAAGATGTTTTATTAGATTTAAAATAAATTCAAATGAGTGTTATAGTGTGAAAAAATAAAATTATTATTGATTATCATTATGTCAATGGAACATAATTATTATTCAATTTGTGATTATTATGTATAAAATATCAACCGTTTTGAATCTCATATTTCTCTAATTTCCTTGAAATTCGTTTTTATTTATTTATGTCTGAAACATGAATGAAATGGTATAAACCTAGTAAATAATTTCATTATATCATGAAATGATATGGAAACAATTTTGATTAATTTGGGACATTTATGAATAAATTTCGCAACAACATAGCATGTGGTTCTTTTGGAATGACCTATAAAGTAGTTTTATTATATTGAGGTCTTAAAATATTTGATTCAATGTGAAAAAAATTGAGTAAATGGTCTCATATTTTTGTGAGATCATAGGATAATGAGATCCATTTAGTTTTTGGCGCGTTGGAATAGAACACACATCAATATGACAGTAATGTTTCCTTGAATGGTCACAAGTGTCTTTTTATGGTCTTAATGAAAAAAACATTCACTAATGGGTCGATACCTAAAAAAATCTTGGATTATCTTGAATTCATTAGAAAACTATTGATGAATATTTTGTTACATGTTAGAACATGGACCATGTAAATTGAACTTATAGTTTTTTAGAATTATTAAAAGTTTTTTTGTTGATTTAATTATAAAAACATGCGTCAAATGGTCAAAAACTAGAAAACAATCTCTGATTGACAGGAAATCATATGAAAATTATCAATGATCAATCTGTAACTTGTATGAATGGACTTCATGTTTATTTTACATGTATTGTTCTCATCTTGGAATAATGAAAAGTGTGTATTTAAATATTTAAATTTTATTAATAGTGTACTTCAAAGGATTAAAATCTATAAATGAATTCAGATTTTTGTAAAATCACAAGATAGCCTCTATTTCATATCAAAATACACTAAATCTCATTCCAAATAAATTTTCCATGTTTTGATCATTTAACCCTTATTTGTTGACATTTAAACCCATAAAATTTTTTGATCTTTCAAATGGACAAAACAAAATAAAATACATTGGATTTTTGTGAAAGCATTGGATGACCAACATATAATTTGTGACATATAGGAATAGTCCCCACATTAATCCATCATTAGGTTTTATTGGAATAAATAAAATAAAATATTGTTATTTTAATTATTAAATTTTTTTCTTAGGGGAATAAAACCAAGATAATTATATATGGTATCATAAAACCATAGAAAAATGATCATTGATTAATTTCTGATATGCATAAATAGGCCGCAAGAAAATTGGTAATGATGTGTGGTCAAAATGGCTGAAAAAAAGAAAATTTATTATATTTAACCATTTTTAAAAATATGCACATATTGGTCGAAAACTACCAAAGGACCTCATATTATCACAAAATATTTGTAAAATGGAATCTCTTTATCTTGTGATATATAGAGATGGATTTCATTTCAATCCAACATCCAGTTCACCTGATAGTAAAAAATACAAACTATTATTGATTTAAATTTTATAAAATGAAAAAATGGAAACAACTATCAATGAAACATTGATTTTTATGAAATAATTGGAGAATTACCAATATATAACTTGTGACATGTAGGAATTGACCTTGCATCATTCTGATGTATTGTGTCATTAAACCTTACCTCATATTACCATTAGATTACAGGATAACCCCTTATTATTTTTCTGATGAGTTGTTTGTTCATTGATGTCACAAATTATTCAAAAATCATTTTCCTATTATATCATGGTAATCCAATATTTATTTTAAGTTTTTTCCATTTAACACATGTTTTTTAAATTTTAAATATATATAATTTTTAACATTCAAAAGTATAACACATAGAAAATGTCTTTAGATTATTTTTAAATATTAGGAATATGATAGTATTTTAATTTGTGACATGTTGGATCATTCCACAAATTAATTTGACATGTGTTTTGGTTAGAATGACCAGAAAACCATTTTTACTGTTTTAAAAGTCAAAAAATGTGTTCCTAAGGATTAAAAACTAGAAAATGATCTTATATTGTTGTGAAATCAATGGAAAATGACCATTGATTGTTTTTGACATACATTAATATGCCAAATATTAGTCTTATGTGTGATGTGGTCAGAATGACCAAAAGAGTTTTTTTATTTGTCATAAAAGTTAGTAAAAATGGTTATCAATGTACCAAAACCAGGAAAATGGTTTTCACTTACCATCAATTCATAGGAACACAATCACTGTTTTATTTTGGATATGTGTGAACATATCGCATTATATTTAAATTTTCATCCCAACTTGATCGAAAGTTTTTTTTGTTGATTTAATTCTAAAAACTTGTTTCAAATTTGGAAAACATGGAGAATGACCTCAGACTATCATGAAATAACAGTACATTTATCTGTGATCAATTTTTTACACGTATGAATTTACTACACATCAATATGAGGTGGTGTGATAGATATTGACTTTTTAATGTATGTTTTTATTAACATTTGAATCTAAAAAACTATTTTTTTCCATTATGATCACACCGTATATCAGATTTTAGTTTATTCAATGTTATATGACACACATTAATCAAATAAAATTCTTGTAATATATTCAGATTATCAGAGTTCGATTGATATGTTTTCCTCTATTAAAATGTGTTTTTTGACTTTTAATTCAATAAAAATGCACTTTTAGTCATTCTGGTCAAATCAAATGTGGGATTAACATGAATTATATTGATATAGGTAACAAATTAAATGGAATTTATAATGTTATTTAATTAATAAATGATGTTTTTTTCTATGTTTTTACCCCTTTCTTTCACATGATTTTATAGACGTATAAATCAAAAAAAACATTATAACCATTTCAGCTACACCACATGTCTGATTGACATGTGGTCTAATCTTAAATGATAAAAATTGATAAACAATATCTATATTTTGATTTGATGAAAATTGGATATAGTTTTCTAGGTTTTGACCATTTGAAACTCATTTTTTATGTTAAAATTAAAAATTGAACTATTAGTCATTTAGAATTAATTCAGGTCAGATTGATTTTCAATTAATTATTACATGTGGAAATTAATTAGCGGAGATTATCCTAAAATTTCATGATAATATGTGGTTTATTTCATTGTTTTAACCATTTAACATTGTTTTTAATGACTTTTAAATCTAATTGATCCAGTCAATCATTCATTATTATCACAAAACATGTTTGATTGATGAAAATAATTGATGATAATTAGTGTTTGATTTCATGAAAATCCAATGTTATTTACTAACTATATTTTTACAATTTGACATACTATTTTAATATTTTAAATTTAATAAAAAAAAATTTTCTAACTACACAACACTTTAGATTGATAATTAAATTTTTTCCAAAAAAAATTATTTGAATTTTTTTCCCATTGTTTTCAAAGTAATTTATGGGCATTTGGAAGGTTTCATCCATTTAATTCATGTTTTTTTACTTTAAAATCCCTAAAAAACAATTTTGGTCAATCTAGGTAAATTGTGTCAAATTTATATATAGTATATTCCTTTATATCACAACTTTAATTGATGTAACAACACTAAATCCACACACATATATTTGGTGCTAAAATATAATCATCAAATTTCTATCTTTGAAACTAATAAATGTGAACCAATTTTATCCATAAAAACAGAAAACATCATAAATAATTATTGGATCCCATATATACACAAGGAACTCCTTGGATAAAAAATTTAGAGAATTCAGAAAAAATCCTAACAGATCAGATTCATAAACGACTAATTAATAACGATCAACATCATATACTAATATACATATCTTTTAATATTCCTTATTATGTATTCAATATTAATCAATGTTTTCATGAAATGTTAATCCTTTCTATAATAAAATAATTTAACATAATTCCTCATAACATGGTAAAATAAAACATAATATTTGTGAGATCAAATTCATAGTATGATAAAACATAATAATTGATTATATAATTCCATCAGAGATAATAAGATGAGTATATTGGTATGATGACACATTCAACGTGCATGATCATAACATAAGAGAATTAATACCTATCATAACCGGGATAATTAATCATGAAACATGAGATAAATATTTAACAATGGAAATAGTCATATGAATCATTAGTCAAGATTCATGTGATGTCAATATTAATTAATGGAATAATTTGAAGCCAATATTTTTTCACCCATAATAAGCAGAAAAAACATTTCTTTAAACATCAACTCATTATCTAACTATTATAAATCTTATGATTTTTGTAAAATCCCATAGAAACAATATATAAATCATTAAGGAACTTGGGGAATAATTTTAATATCACTCTTGAAAATGGGAAAGTCATGACATGTAAAATTAGAATAATCATCATGGTTACACATAAAATAAAAATCACAATCATTTCAGGAATAACCATCATAGTGTATTTCCATAATCTATTAGCAGAAACCTAATCGGTTAAATCCTTCCCTTTACCAAATTCATTGGATATGTATAACGTTCTCACTGGACCATGGTTTATATTGGAACCACCCATCATCATAAAAAATTCCCAATAACCATATCAAAAATAATGTATATAGAGCCAACATTTTATTATAAAACTCTAATAAAAATCTATTATTCCTTTCATAAATTTATTTTATCAAGGAAAAGAAACATGTTCCATTAAAATATATTTGATAAAATCATAATCCATATAGATAAACAATTAGTATGGTATATATATACCTAATATCCATATTGAAGCATATAGATCAAAATTATTATTGACGTTGATGAATGAAAATACCATTAAAATTCAATTAATAACATATTTGAGGAAAATAACATTATCACATTGGAAATATGTTTATAAACAAAAAAATTATAAAATATTTTAAAAAAATTATTTTAAATTAACCATGTAAACATATAAATTATTATTAATTTTTTTTTGTCATGATGGTGGGAAAATCTATTCATGTTGTAAATGTTAAAAATAATTATTTTTCATTATTTTTTTGTATGAGTATTCAAGAGTGAACCATTTTGTTAATTTTGTGAAATTTATTTATTAAAACATTTAAAGGAGGGTGAGATACCTTGTTAAATATATTTATAAAATCATTTAAGTTAAAAATTTATATTTTTTATAACATATTATAAGACATGGTTTTGTAGAGAGAGATGCCTAATAGAAAAAAGGTACAAGATCATTATCACATACAAATGAGTTAATTGATATATTTTTTAGTAATTATATAGTAAACTGAAATTAAACATGTAAATCACATTCATAACTATATTATAATAAATGATAAATGGTTCAATGAAATGGGATCATATGATTTACTTGAAAATAACCTTTAACGTAAATAATCTCAGAAAGAAAGAATATTATTACATAAATTATTTTTCACATTGGTAACTTTTCAATCATAAGACCCACGAGTCAATAAAATTAAATAATACATTGAATATCATGAAAATAAGCATATTAATAATATAAAAATTCAAAGGGGAAGTATATACCACACATAAAATAAGATAGATACATGTTATAAATGTTTGTCCCAATGAAAGAGAATTTGAGATGAATTACCCTTAAAAAGATCATGTCATTGAATTGAGGATTAATAAATGGATAGATTATTGGTAAATAATTTAAATAGACACAAAAATTTGTGTAAATACATAATGAAATAATTCACAAATCAATTCTGGCATAATCACGGAATGACAATGTCAATGAAGAAGAGTTATAACCCAACAAAATGAAATTATGTTAAAATCATTTTCCTACTAGGTAACATTCATGTGAAATCCCCTTGGATGATATAATTCATGATTCAATATAAAATACCATGAAATATTAAGGATTCATGATATAATAGGTAAAATGGATAGTAAATAAATATCATAAAAAACTAGGTACATAATAAAAAAATATGTCTCAATGAAAGGAAATTTATAAGTAATCCCTTACCCCATGTTTAAACATTTAATTTATTCCATTTAACACCAATCTAATAAAAATAAATAGCTAATTTTCATTATTGATACTATTTTACAAGTTTAATCCACTATCCTTATACTATATATTTCATTTCCTTTAACGGAATAATTAATTACTTAATCAATTAAGTCCATATTAGGTACTATGAGGACATTCAATTATCAATTTCAGAACCACATAGGCATTTTGACCATGGTAAAAATATTCATTGTTAAATCATTTAAAAAATAATCAAAATTACATAATTACCTTTTCAATAAATTAAATTTTCCATAAAAAATAAGAATGAAATATGGTTATGAGAAATGAACTATGTTGCAATTATAGAGACATTATGTTGTACTTAAACATGAGTAACATTTACACAATTCAATGATTGATATGGAATGATGGTAAGTATTATTTTATATTAAAACCCATTAATATAATAAATACAGTATTATTTCTTTATGTATACCTATATATCTAATCCATGTGATGTGGTGATGAAAAACTAATAACATCGCTTCATGGAGGTGGTAGTCCACATGTAATGATGAACAACATTATCATTTTTTAGTGAATGAAGAGGTAAGAAAATAGATGTTATATTATCTTTCCATAATTAGAAATATTCCATGATTATAATATATATACATTAAATCCATCATTATAACTAGCCTGGAGAGGTAGATACAGAAAAATAATTAAATCGATCCGTGAGATGGTAGTTCTCCATACACACAAATAATGGATTCATTTCTTATTTTATAGAGAATAGGGATGAATATAGGTCATTAAATAAACATAATATAATCTCATTGTATGTTATATACTTATTTTATTATATGATCATGGTTGAATAATATTTTATGTAGGTGGAATAAGAAATAAAACGAAAAAATATCATTAAAGACTGGACACCATCTTTGAAAAATAACCGTTTTAACTTCTTTAGATCTCTATGATTCTTATTCATCCAAAAATAATACCTATAGATCGTGTTTAGTGATTTTATTAATGGATTTGGGTATATATTTTCTAGTGAAAATAGGTTTGGAAGTGTGAATAATTGAGAATAAGTTGTTCCCTTTTATAATAGATTATGATTGCAAAATAGATAAAAACTGATAATATTAAAATAAAAGATTATGATTGTTATAAATAATCCCATCCAATAAAATTTGGATTCATTTAGACGAAAAATTTACCAATATTTGTTTTTTAACACAAATTAACTATTTTTAAACTTAACATGGTAACAATGTTTTTACTCATAGAGGGTCATGATAGATACCATAAATGGAAATCAGACCATAATTGGAATATGGATGATATTATAAAATATATAAAAATAAATTGGAAAAATATATAATTTTAATAATTTTATAAAATTTGATGTAATATTATTTATTATCAAGTATGATTAATTTAAATTTTAGAACAATTTATTATTTAAATTTCAATAACATCATAAAAAATGAATTTGGAAGAAAAAGTTTTAATAAATATCTAACATGATATATTAATATATATAATGCATGTATCCCATTAATTTTTAAAAATAAATTACTTTTAATATTATAAATATTATTTCTTTTATTTTCCAATTAATTGAATAATTACTAGATCAACGTTGTGTCAGAATTTTAGGTATATATCACATCAAGAAAAATTATAATTAAATTTCGATGTTGAAGATAAATCATTAATATTTAAAATTAAAACTTATATCTGAACATATGCTACGTTTTTTCCCATGTTGAAAATTTTATATTTATTAAAATCAATAGTGTGACATTTTTTATTTTTCTTTACATGAATCATTATAAATGTCATAATCATTTCCAAATGGAAAAAGATCATATAAACAAATTTTGGAGGAGTATGGAGGCATTGGACTCATAAAATAAAATTAATGAATTTTTTTGTGGGATTTGTTTGTCCTTATAATTTTATAATTAACATTAATTACTTGATTTACACTTTAATATTATAATAATAATTAGTATGATTTTTATTAATGTTGAGAAAAAATAAAAGGGATAGATTTATAAAATTTGGACCCCATGATAAAAAAAATAGAATCCATTTTTAAAAATTCAAAACAATGAAGTGGAAAATTTTTATTTAAAATTAATCCCATAAAAAATGACAAAATATGATTTTCCAGAAAAATTCCCTTTTAAATATAAAATGTTTTTATGCTAAATGAAATTATATAATTCATTTAAAAAAATTATTATTTTATGTTAAAACTAACTAATGAAATTTTAAAACTAATCTAAAATTAAATTTTACTTAGTATGTAGTGTAATATAAAAAATGTATTCGATCAATATTTTCACTATTCATTGAAGAATCATACTTTTCATTAAAATCTCAAAATATCAATAGAGAATAATTATGATATAATTATTTCATGAAGGATTTTCATTTTATCAAATTAGATTTATAAATGTTCTATAAATTAATTATATTTTTTTCTCACAAAAATAAATCAAAACCCATTTTTGATGAAAACATAATTTTGAAGAATAGAGTTGTTTTACTAAAACATGAGTTCTTATTTTATAATAATTAAGAAATAAATTTTTATTGATTACAGTATTTAAATATATTTGAAAAATTATTTAATCCAATAAAATAGATGGGTTATAATTGTCATATAATAATATTTTATAGTTTTTGTGAGCTTGGTGTGGTGTATCGTACATGTTGTCGAACATAATGTAATTCCTTTAAAATATCTGCATATTGAATTATATCCCCCTAGTAAATATAATCCTTGAAATTTTAAATTATTCTTGCAAAATAAGTATTTTACATTTCAAAATACCTTTCTTAAAATGTCACATCATAAGAATTGTCAATAAAACTTCCCCATGAAAAGAGTTAAAAGGAATGCATGATAGTATTCTTGAATAAAACACAACTAGGTTTCCATGAATGAAAACTTTGGGGTGAAGTGAAAAAATGGGAATAGAAGAAATAACTAACACATAAGGATTAAGAGAGATTTATAGAAAACATGGTCATGATAAAGTAAACCATCAAAAAACATTAATCTGTGATGGCTTACACTTCTAGAAAATAGGATTTTAACTACATTTGACGTTATCAGCGCTAGAAAAAGGTGCTGATAATGGATCCCTTAATTAGTGCAAAAAAAGGGTTGATAAAGGGTCCCTTTTATCAGGATTTTTTAGCAAAGATAATTTGTACCTTTAACAAAACATTATTTTTAGCACTGATAAAGAGTACCCTTTATCAGCGGTTTATTTTTTGAGCCCATAACAGTTACCCATTATCGGTGAGTTATTTTTAGCACCCATAAATGAATCCTTTTTCACCAAATTTGTAGTTCCCAATAAATTTTTAATAAAAAGAAATAAATAAAAACTAAAAAATAAAGAATATTTTTTAAAAAAAATATTTACAATTTTATTAATTAAATAATTATTCATAAAAAAGAATAAATTTAATGTAGTTTTATTTTTTATTTAACATATATCAGACATGTGTTTTATTGATTTTGCAAATACGTAAATAATACTTTTTTTATATACAATGCTTGCACTAACAGAAATATTTTTTTTAATTTAATAAATTTTTATTAGTAAATATATATATATATATATATTTGGTTTTTTCAATATTTTAAATTTTTATTCATCATTATTTCAATATATATCCAATTTTTTTTATATTTAATTAATTGAACTTATCAATTTTTTCAATATTTTTAATGTTTACTCATTTTTTAATTATTCAATTCCATTCTTTTTTAACACACAGGCACTTAAGATTAAATATTCAATCATAATGCTAAAAATATATATGAAAAAAATATGAATAATTATATTTATAAATTTATATTTAATATATTTAAAAATGTTTACATTTAAAATTATAAATAAACAAATATTATTTAAAAACATTATTCCTATAATTATAAATAAATTATTATATATATTTCAATAAATATAAAATGTTAATAAATTTATTTAAATATTTAATATAGTTACTATATTTATATATATATACATATATTAAATATATATAAATATAATTATATAAATATATATATATGATATAAATATTATTTTTTAAAAAGTATTTATATAATTATAAATAAATAATTAAAACATTATAATTAATATATTTAAATAAAGATTATATTTACTATATTTATATTTATATGTATTTATTAATTATATATATATATATATATATTTGCAAAAAATTATTTATAATTCTAATTATAAATCCTTTATCAGTACCAAAAAAAGGGTGACAATTTTTCCTTTTCTCGGAGCCAATTAACAGATTGATGATAAAAGGAATCTTTATCTACTCTTTTTTGGAATCATAGATAATCATGTGAAAATCTATTTAAATAACCATAACCATACATTTAGTAATTGCGATTCCAAAACTTTCTGAAGAAGCCACTCTCTATCGACACTCCTCATGGGTGAATCGATGCTCAAATCAAGATTCAAATGCAAGGCTTAATCAATTTCAAGGATCAATTCAAGACTCAAATGATTCAAGGTTCAAATGAATCCATGGATCAAATGTTTTCTAGGTTTTCAATATCTCTACATTCTCTTGGACAATTCGAAGTTTCAATTCCCGGTATTTTATTTTCTCCTCATCCTCCTCACACGTAGATTTCATGTCTGTAGAGACCTACATCCATATTTTTATTGATTCTTTATTTACCATTGACATATCCCTATGGAAGACATTGAGTTAAAGAATATAAAACTAAGTATCATAGATGTTTTTGACTCTTCTTCATTTTACTTCTCTTCTATATGATATTATGAACCCACTTCTGATTCATGATTCCACCTTAATCATGTTTTTTAGAGCAACACTCTAGGTTTCAGGAATGCAATTTTTAGTTTCATTTTCATGATGATGGAGTGGATGTCGCCCCTCTTTCTTTTTATCCATTTAAACATACCCAACAATTCTTACCTGATAATTTGGGATCTCAAGTTGGGGATTTCTAGATTCATTTTGATGTTCATGGATGGATCCCTCCTCTGGGGTGATGTGAATGTTCTTATTATACTATTATTTATTCTATTATAATGTGGATCACTTTGAGGGAGATCATCGATAAACATAAAAATGCCTCCTTATCCATTTTATTGGGTATAAACCCTCAGAATCCTTTCTCCCAATAGAGGTAGTTTCTCCAACTATAAGGATGATTCCTAAATTGAGAAGTCATTTTATTCATATTTCACACATCAGGGATCACAATACATTTATAAATATGTTAAATATTTATATATTTATATGTATAAATTTAAAAATTCTAAAACATATATAAAAATATAGATATATATTCATATTATATATTATGTATTTATATATTATACATATATACACACACACACATGTGTGTTTTAAAAATAATATATATATATATATATAATAGATATATATTATACAAATACATAATGAAGATATATATATATTCATTTCTTATAAAAATAGAAATATATATTATACTATAAAAATATATATTATAAAAATATATTATACCAATATATTATTAAAATTTAATATATAAAAATATAAAACAATTATATTTAAAAAAATATTTGTTATACAAATATATTAAAACATTTATATGTACAAAATCAACAAATACTAATTTTTATGAAGCTTTTCCCACTTTTAAACTATTTTTGTAAGAGTGGGTAATATCCCATTTATCATTATAGATCTACATATTCGATAATTACTATTATTTATTTCATTAAGACTAAAATTTTATACTATGTTCCCAAAATTACCATAAAACCCATAATGGTAATAAAAATGAAATTTAAATATATATCCGACTATTTTTCTACTTGAAAATAATTTTATTTCAACCTATCTAGATATAATTATTGAATTAATTTATCAACTACGAATTTTGAGGTGCTTAAAACCACTATCGTTATTAGGTTTATTACTTTCCGAAAATTATTTTTTATATTCCTTATCAATTTTTATTGAAATTATAAATTTTATATGTTTTAAAACATTTGATATACCGTTAATATTAATTGTAATGATTCCTTAGTTTGTTACATTAGTTATTCCAAAAAATTTGAATTTGGGTTATCACTGCTATAATTATATGATATACCAATGGTTTTAAATCGTTGGTATAAGTTGGATAACCGATTGTATAATATATAACAAAAGTTTCCCAAACTGTTGGCTACTAAGATGTGGGGGTAGAAATATCCAAATGGTTATTCATAAACCATTGGGGTATGTAATTTTTCTGCATAATATATGAATATTTTTCTATAAACATTGGTATAACTTTTTACCAGTGGCTGTACACAATTATAATATAAGTCACATTATAATTATACCAATGGTTTTACGAACAGTTGGTATAGAATTTCACCAACAATTTGATGGATCAATTCGTATAGATTAAATTTTCACATTTATACCAGCGGGTTTGGAACCATTGGAACAGAGTTGTTGCAACTACAACAGTAGGTAGTACCAGCCTCCTCCCCTTGTCCAGTTACCTACAATAATAAAAAACCTATACAGAATTCAGAATTAAATACCTCCAATTACTTGTGCCATTACCAACAATTGCAATACTCTATATATAATTCAAAAAATACCAATGAAAATATTATCCAAATAGTATTCCATCAAAATAACACTAATGCAATTGCATTAGACTATAAAGAATTCATAATAACACCAATACACAAAAAAAATACACAAATCAAAATAAAACAAATACACCCAACAAAATACACCACTGGAAAGAAAAAGACTTGAAAAACATAACATCTCCATAAACACAAAACATGCAAATTTGATTTAAGGGGGTGGGGGTGAGTAGGGGGTGGGAGGGTGGGGGGTTCATGGGGTGTCCGGGGGGAGGGGTGTAAAAGGGGGAGTTGGTGTTGGGGGGGGGGGGGGCGATGACTCTGGGGGTGGGGGTGGGGGTGTCTTGGAGGTGGGGATGTCCAAGGGGTGGGGCTATTAAAGGGGTGATGGTATATGGGGTTTTTGGGATGTCAAAGGGGTTAGGGGTGCCTAGGCATGGGGGTTTTCTATGTGGGGAATGTCTAGGGGTTGGGGTGTCAAGGGGGTGGGGCTGTCTAGGTGGGTAGGGACTATCTGGGCTGATGGGGGACGGGTGTCCAAGCGGTCAAGGGGTGTCTGGGGGTGTGTCCATGGGGTGGGTGGGGTGGGTGGGGGGGGGGGTTGTCCAGGGTTTAGGGGTGTCCAGGGGATTTGGGGGCTCTCCAGGCGGTGTGGGTGCTCAGGTGGTGGTGGGATGTCCATGTTGTGGGGTCTGTCCATATAAAGACCCAAACATTTTCATGTAATTTTTTAATTATATGGAATTATTACAAGTCTGCAAAAATTGATGGAAAGGGATTCCGAGGCCCAGTGTGCCTGGAATGAATTTATGATCTTTTTTATGGTACGTTCAATAAAAACGTGAGTGGCGTTTTGAAAATTTTGAACCGGTGCATGGAATTGAAATATGAGGACACCGTTGAACTTTCAAGGTTGATATTCGCTTAAGGAGACCTTCACCTCAACATTAGTAGTCCGAGGGTGGAAGTTAGTTTTCCAGATTTTTGAGGAAGAGATAAAAGAATAAAAATAAAATAAGAAAACAACATTTTTTTTGAACCCTCCTTTTTTAATTTAGTGGTGGGGACCACCCGACCTTGAAACCTCGCATTTGAATTTAGTGTGGGTGACCACCCGAACCATTAAATCTATCTTTAATGTGAGTAAACCCATGAATTTCCCCCAATTAAACGTGACAACATTAATTGGTTTAATTATCTTAAGTTAATTAATATTGGCTCCTTATTTCTTATTGGCGAATCTTTGGAAAAGGGATAACTTGGGGAGAGATTTGGAGAAACATTATCCAACAAAGGAGATCCTCTAAATTAATAACCTCTTCAACGAAGAATGTCCTCATGATCAAGAATGAGGATGACACATGAGCTTGGATATGGGGCATGGTGCAGGAGCAACAAAATTTGACGTTATTTTTTCCTTCCTCGTGACCTCTCCAACGAACATCAATGTATGGATTTTTTTCATATTTCTTTAAGGGTTTTACATCGATTTAAATAACTTTAATCACCCTCTATGAGTTTAACTTGAAGGGTGAAGGAGAAAAAAACACAGACTAGTCCCTCTATAGTCCTCCTTATTTGACGCGTTCTTCGCGGGTCACGATGAATGTGGCGGCACAACCGCATCGCTGAAGGAATTTTTAGTCCTTCGACCATGGGGATGGGCGGGTGGTGGCCAACACACTGGGCTAGCTGCTTGGAATTGGGGCGGTGTGCGTCCATGTTGCAGGAAGTGAAGGAGGACGTGGCTCGTCAGCCGCTGTGGGGGGAGGATGGAAGCCCGAACGCCAGTCGGCCGTGTGGAGGTGGGGTGAAGCACGTCCACACTGCCGGTAGAGGAGAAGTATACGGCCCATAGGCCATGGTAGCTCACCAAGGCAGCTGACAACTAGTAGGACACGGGAGGATCGGCGTGCATCTGCGCCACTGGAAGGAGGGCTAACCATTCCGGATGTCCACGTTAGCCGAGCGGGACTACTCTGGAGGGTCCCGCGTGCCAGCTGATCAGTCTACAGACCATTCAGAAAATAGAGGGGGCCTCCCCAGGGTGTCATCTAGGGCAGAACCTTCCATGATGGACCACCCAGCCCAGCGGGCCGCGCCCAGCGGGCCGTCCCACAGTGGGTCGCACTCAGTGGGTCATGCCCTTTGGGTCAGGTCGCGTGCTATGGGGGTCGTGCTGGACCATGACCTAGTGTGCCGCACCTACCAATTCCCAGGTCAATAGGGCCAGTCCCGGAACGAGATGGGTTAACCCGAACCGGGTCGGGTCGGCCAAGGATAGGTCGACCAGGTCGGTCTGAACGGGTCAGACCGAACACGAGCCCATCTGGACCCAGATACGCCTTTTGACCATATCTTGAGAACCAGATGTCCGTTTGAAGAAGCATACATGCTGTAGAAATCCTTGGATTGAGATGGTCATTTTTGTATACACCACTTGAGTTTTGGATAATGTTGTAGTATGACTTGGTTGGATCGAACCCGAATCCAACCGGGCCCTCGGAATGGAAACACAAATAACATACAAACCAGACATCTTAGTGACGGGTCGTCAGTCACGTTGGGTCACTTTTGACATGATGGACCTTTGGGATACTTATTCGTGAGACTTCATGGATGTTTAAATATCTAATAATGTATTTATAAGAGGAACCTCATGGAATCAAGCATTCATAGTGCGGGAACCTAGTGCCTGGCTGGAATGTGAAGGAAGAACATCGATCCTATGTGGGTCAGCACTCAGAGATCCTGTGTGTGATAGCTCATACTAATCCTGTGTGGGGTCAATTCTCAAGGATCCTTTGTGAGTTAGTGCATACCGATCTTGTGTGGGTCAGATCATGTGTGGTTCAGCAAGGGTTAGTTACATATCGTTCCTGTGTGGGTCAGTGGGGGTTAGTTACCTTTCTATCCTCTGTGGGTCATAAGTTGTGCTACTTAACAGATTAAGATGATCTAGCCTTCAAAAAATCATCTATAATTCTATACATAAGTTATACCTGATGTGAGCTAAGGTTTTTACATTCATGGTGTTATCTTCGTGGTGTTACCTGTGTGGTACTTCTACCTTCTTGGTGTTACCTTTGTGGTACTTTTACCTTCGTGGTTTTACCTAAATGGTACTTCTACCTTTGCGGTGTTACCTTTGTGGTATTCTTCCCTCTTGTGTGGGATGATTATATCGTGATAACTTAGGTATATTTATGGGAATATTCTTAAGTGGAGTTGATTTCTATTTCATTGTGCTTTGTGGTTTATCTTTTGTAGATTCTCATGGACCGTAGGGGTTCTCGGGGTCCCCACTGAGTATCGTTATACTCACCCCTGCACGGGCTACACCCACACCTTGATTGTCTTGTGCAAAAGACTGGAAACGTTGATCGTGGATGAGGTTACCAGGTCTGGAGACTATTCAGAGGTTTACCTTAGGCGAGGGGTATCGCAGAGACGAACGTTAGAGAGTTTTACCCGCCCTATAAGTAGGATTCTTGGCAGGTGTTCGTAGGAGCTGTTTTCAGTTTTTTTGTCCTTTCTAGTTGGGTATGTATCCTCGCCCCTTTATCTACTATACAAACACTGGTTACTATATAGTTTACTTTGTACTTGTATCTTGATGTGTTCTTGGTTTATGTGAGTTTACAGGTTTATAGTCAATGACTTCACAGTTTTAGGGACATTCCATTCCAGTGCTAGTCGCCTACCACAGGCCTATGGAAGGAGGGCTTGGGGTAGTCACTACACGGGCCCCGAGGGACGGGTCGTGACAAATTGGTATCATAGGAGTTCGGTTCTACCAAAGAACTGGTACTCTGATCAGTTCTATGTGGAAATAGTGTTTTTTTATGAGTTTGGTTTTCAGTTTAAATAATCCAGTGTTGGTTCGGTGGCCAAAGTATTCATACACCAGGACCATGAGTTATGATTTTGGACTCAGCACATGAAAACACTGACCACATGTGTTTTGAAAAGTCTTTCTTGTGTTTTCATGAGTCATCTCACTATGTATAAATTAATTAATTTTGACAACCTGTTTCTTTCAGGATTTTTCCATGCAGATCATGAGCTGGGGTTCTAGGTAGAGTACGCGATGAAAAACCACCGAGCGATGAGACTTTGTTGCAGGTCCCCCTTACAGCAGTTATACCATCGAGTGGTGTACTAGTAGCACCACTACCCATTGGTAAACCGATGCCACCAAACCCAGTATCAGATGATGTATGCCACTTGAGCACGTTGCACGAGTTCCAGTACTAGAGGCCCTCGAGGTTCTAGGGGCGAGATGGATCCAGATGCAGCTGATGACTGGGTGGAGGATGTGGATAGAGTTTTCTGAATTGTAGGGGAACGAGCTGATCTCATGGTGATCGTTGATGCCAGTATTCTTCAGGTAGCAGCAGGAAGATGGTGGAGCTTGATGCTCCAGGTTCATGACATGGTGAATCTCATCTGTGCGGACTTCGAGAGCCTTTTCAGGGTATAGTTAGTCCCAACGACATTACACTTAGTGCATATACATGATATTCTCCACATGGGGCAGGGAATCATGACCATGACTTAGTATTTTTCGAGGTTCACTGACCTCTCACACTACTCCATTAAAATGGTCCAAGACCCTTTATTCAAGGCCAAAAACATCTAGCAGCGGCACCGACGGGAGATTAGATCTTTGATGATTTCTCTCATCATATCGAAGAATGAGGGTGTGGTAGAGAGAGCACTCTTAGTGGAGATATTACTTTCTGAGCAATCACTGGTAGTGAGACACACCACTGGATGACATATTGTAGAGTCATCGACAGTAGGAAGAAGAACGATGATGCAGAGGTCCATGAGGACCAGACCTACAAGTGGATGAAAACAGGATACAAGGTTGGTGGTGCGGGGATCTCGAGACAGAGCAGGAAAGGTGAGGATCTGGCAATGTTACTCATCTGGTGGGTAGGGTCACATGGCTCATGACTGGCCAACACCCCATATAGAAAAACAACATACGGTCAAAGGACCACCTACGTAGAGGCGAAGATTCGATCGAGGAGGTCTGCATGCTGGAGGCGTACGTGGAAGAGGAGCAGGCCGTGCAACAAGCGGTGGGTGGTGATTCAAGGTTCTAATGCCACCACCACCTGGTGGTCCACCCCGACCACATGGAGTAGGTGGACATGAATGAGCTCACCTCTAGGTAGATGAGTAATACGACCACAGTGCTCCAGAGATTATATGAGGTATGATATGTGTCCAATCCACCCTACCTACAGTACTTATAGAAATAGGTTCTAGTCACTCATTTATTCCACAACCACCGTTCGGAGCTTGGAGATTCCAATAGAGCTGTTGGCCCGATCCTTGCATCTAGAGACTCCTACGGGAGCGGATTTGACAATTACACACTGGTGATGGCAGTGTGAGCTTACTCTAAGAGACGAGAGCTTTAGGTGGGATCATCTAGTAGAATCTTCGAGGCCTTACGACATCATCTTATGTATGGATTTGTTATACACAATCCTTCACAAGATCAACTGTATTAGGCGCAATGTGTGGTGTGTCTGCATGGATGGGAATAGGTTTTCCTTCACTCGCAAGAAGGGAACCATTGCAGCACAGGATGGACTTACCCAGAGGAGGGTGCCGCTGATCACACATTAGTTGGATAATCATACCCTCAAAGTGGCTGATGTTGAGATTCTGAGCTATCCTATAGTGGTGGACCGATACACTGATGTTTTCCTTGATGATGTTTTGGGTTTAACTCCCCGTAGATAGGTGGAATTTTCATTGACATATACCACGAGATGGAATCGATATCTACACCTGCATATCAGATGGATTCCGCAGAGCTATAAGAGCTACGAGTACAGTTGGAGGACTTTCAGAGAAATGAGTTCATTATGCCCAGTGTTTCTCCTTTGGGAGACCCGATTTTGTTCTCCATGAAGAAATATGGGAGATTGAGGCTCTATGTGGAATATAGGTGCCTGAACCAAGTGACCATGAAGAACAAGTACCCACTCCCATGGATCGACAATCTCTTTGATTAGATGAAGGGAGAACACTGGTTTTCAAAGATAGACCTCAGATCAGGCTATCCCCAGCATAGTGTATGAGATGAGTATGTGAAGAAGATGGCCTTCGGATGTTGGTATGTCCATTATGAGTTCTTTTTTATTCTATTCATCATAACCAAATCCCCAGTAGTGTTCATGGGACTCAAGGACATGATCTTCCAACCATACCTTAATCTCTTTGTGGTAGTATTTATCGATGACATCCTGATATATTCAGCGAAGAAGGAGGAGCATGATTATCATCTGTAGGCTGTTCTGGACACATTCTGAGAGAACCATCTTTATGGTAAGCTCTCTAAGAATCAGTTCTGGATTCGAGCGGTATACTTTTGGGGACATGTCATCTCAGAGGCTCGAGTTGTGGTGCATCCAGGGAATATTGAGGTCGTGTTTTCTTGGGATCCACCCTAGAGTGTGATGGATGTGTGGAGTTTTCTGTGTTTGTCCCGTTACTATTGGAGGTTTGTACTTGACCTTTCCAGAGTTACATCACCCTTATCACCATTTCTAATGAAGGGGAAACCCTTTGTGTGGTAGGACAAATTCCACCAGAGTTTATAGGATATGAGGCAGAGACTGAAAAGTTCCCCTATCTTGAGGATACGAGAGGAAGGAATTGTATATGTAGTCTAATGTGACGCATCAAGTACTAGAAATGGATGTTTCCTGATGCAGGAAAGAGAAATGATAATGCATGGTTCTTGATAGCTAATGCAGAATGAGAAGAACTATGCTACCCATGGACTGGAGTTAGCAGGAGTGGTCTCCTTCTTGAATATGTGGAGACATTACATGATGGAAGAACATTCTATAGTCTACTATGATCACAAGAGTCTTAAGTATATCTTCTCTCAGCAGGACAAGAACCTAATACAACAACATTGGCTGATTTCCTCAAGGAATCTAACTTCGAGATAGTCTATACTCCTAGGAAGGGGAATGTAGTTGTAGATGCACTCAGCAGAAGATCTGTTATGTAGTTTCTGAGTGAGGCAACTGAGAAGCTATTCTCTTAATGGATATGCTACATGGATCGAGATGGATAAGTTTTTCTTCAGTCTCTAACAGTCACTCCCCCACTCATTCAGCGAGTCAAGGAGGCGCAGCTTGGGGATACCAACTGCGAGTGTCAACATGCTCTGATATCCATAGGATAGGCAGCTGATGAGATTTTTGAAGGTGGGGAGCACCTCATATTCTTTAGAGCACATACAATAGAACTAGTGATTCTACAATGGGATGTTTTGAGGGAGTTCCATACATCCCCTCTAGCGGTACATCCAGGAGTGTCGAAAACTTACCAGGACCTTCCGCGTCAGCACTGGTGGTTGGTAATGAAGAATGCAGTGGCATAGTTTTTCTCATAGTTCCACAATTTTTAGGAAGCGAAGGAAGAGCACCAGGTTCGAGTGGGCTTAGTTCAGCCATTAGAGGTGACATAGTGTAAGTGATATGGAATTTACAAGGAAATTGTGACAGGACATCCACACATAACCAGGGATCATGATTCTATCTGGGTGATCGTTGACCAACTCACCAAGTCGGCCAACTTCCTACCTATCAGAGAACAGAATTTAGTAAAGGTCTTGGGATGCCTCTACCTGCAAGATATTGTGAGCATTCTTGGGGCGAAATCTGTGTTTTTCTCCGATCATGATGCACATTTTACTTCACATCTATTTAAGGGGTTTCAGGAGGCATTTGGGACACAACTTCGATTGAGAACCACCTTCCATCCTCAGACAGATGGTTAGATAGAGTGGTCCATTCATACCCTCGAGGACATGCTACGTGCTTGAATCCTTGATTTTTGGATTCATCTATGAGGATCACTTTCCCTTAGTGAAGTTTTCATATAATAATATTTATCACTCCACTATCGGTATGGAACCATTCGAGGCGTTGTACGACCAACCTTGCAGATCACCTATGTTCTGGACTGACCCAGGGGAGTCAGCACCAATGGGACCAAAGATGTTATGGGCTACCATGGAGAAGGTACAGATCATCCAGGAGTGGATGGTGACAACACATAGTAGGTATAAGTCTTATGATGACAGGATAGAGAGACCTATGGAGTTTGAGGATGGTGACCATGTCTTTCTACGGGTCTCACCTCGACGAGGTTTGCAGAGATTTGGCTGGGGTGGAAAGTTATCTCCGAGGTTTATCGGACCATTTTAGGACCTCAATAGAGTTTTCAAGGTGGATTAACACTTAGATCTTCCACCTCAGTTGCACTGGGTTCACGATGTTTTGCACGTATCCTAGCTGAGGAGATATGTACATGATCGTTTGCACATCATTGACTAGGGTAGCTAGACATCGACAATGGGGTGACCTTTTCAAAGATACATTGGATATTGAGGATCGATAGGATAGAGTCCTAAGTGGGCAATCGATACCTCTGGTGCACATACGTTGGTAGCATGGGAACCTCCAGATGAGCACATGGGAGCGGAAGTATTAGATTCGTACACAGTACCCCCACTTGTTTCCCTAGTCTGTGTTGTGGATTTCGAGGACTCAAAGACCTGAGATGGGGAGAATGTAAAGACCCATATTTTTCCATTTAATTTTCTTAATTATATGATATTATAACAAGTCCACAAAAATTGAAGGCACATGATTCTGAGGCCCAGTGTTCCTGTATTGAATTTCTTAAAATTTTTAAGGTGCGTTCAGTAATTGCATGGGAAACATTTTGTATCTTTAGAATCGGTGATCGTAATTGAAATCTGAGGATACCATTTAACTCACAATGTCAATATTACCTTAAAGAGACCTTCATATCGGCAGCCGTATATCGAGGGTGGAAGTTAGTTTTTTGGATTTTCATGGGAGAGTTAAAATAATAAAAATAAAATAATACAACAACATTTTATTTATCTTTGTGAAACCTTTATTTTGATTTTAGTTGCTGGGACCACCCAAGCATGATACCTTCTATTTGAATTTTGTGGTGGGGACCACCCGATCCTTGAACTCCATCTTTAATGTGAGTTAACCCTTGGAATTACCCCCAATTAAATGTGCCAACATTAATTTTTTTAATTAACTTAACTTAATTCATATTTTCTCCTCATTTCTTATTGGGGAATCATTGGAAAGGGAGAAATTGGGGAGACCTTTGGAGAAAAATTCTATAACAAAGAAGATCCTCCAAACGAAGAACCATTTCAACGAAGAATGTCCTCCAGATCAAGAACGGGGATGACACATGAACTCGGATTGGGAGCATGGTGCGGGAGCAATAAACATCAATGATTTTTTCTCCTCCCTCACGACCTCTCCAATGAACATCTTGGTAGGAATTTGTTTATATTTTTTCATAGTTTTTACGTCGATTTAAATCATATTATCCTCCTTCTATTCGTCTAACATGGAGGTTGCAGGATAAACAAACGCGGCCCGATCCCTCAACAATCCTCCTTATTTGACGCGTTCATCGCGGGTCATGATGTTGGAGGTGACATAACCGCGCTTCCAATGGAGTCCTCGGTCCGTCAACCACTATGAAGGAAGGTGGAAGCCGACACACCAGGCCGACTGCTTGGAACTGGGGCGGCATGCTTCTGCGCTGCCAGAAGCAAAGGAGGCCACGACGTTGGGAGGACAGTGGCCAACACGAAAGCCGACCACATGGAGGTGAGGCGGCGCACATCTGCGCTACGGGTAGGGGAGAAGACCGTAGCCCGTCGGCCGCAGAAGAGCACCAATGTGGCCAGCCATGGGAGGAGTGGCGCGCATCCGCACAACTGGACGTAGGACCAGCCTTTCTGGCCAGCCGCATCAGATGTGCAGGACCGCTCCGGCGAGTCATGCGCACCAGCCGAACGGTCCACGAACCATTTGGAAAACCAAGGGGCGCCTCCCCCCATGTGTCAGCTAGGGCAGACCCCGCCACAACAGACCACCCATCCCAGCAAGACACACTATAGTGGGTCGGCCCAGACCACAGCCCAGCAGGTCGGGCCGGCCAAGGTCCAGGTCAAACAGGCCGGACTTGGACCCATACGGACCCATATATTACTTTAGAGACCATAATTTTGGTATATTTATATTGGGTTTTGTATAAAATTGGAGTAATGTCAGGTTGGAACGAACCCAAATCCAACCAGGACCTTAGATTGGAAACACTAATAACTTAAATACCGGAGTCTAATTGACACACCGTAAGTTGGGTGGGGTCCCATTTTATGTCATAGAACTTTGGGATGCTTCTTCATGGGACATCGTTCAAATTGAAGTATCGACTAATGGCTTGAGGAGCAGAACCTTTCAGAATCAAGCATTCTTAGTGAGGGAACCCAGTGGTTGGCTGTAATGTGAAGTAAGTACATCAATCCTGTGTGGGTCAACGCTCAAAGATCCTATGGGGTTCAGTGCATACCGATCCTATGTGGGTCAGATCCTATGTGGGTCAGCTCTCAGCGATCCTGTGTGGGTCAGCACATAACAATCCTATGTGGGTCAGATCTAGTGTGAGTCAATTCTCTACAATCCTATGTGGGTCAGCACATGCCGATCCTGTGTGGGTCAGATCATGTGTGGGTCAGTGTGGGTTAGTTACCTATCGATCATGTGTGGGTTAGAAGTCATTATATATAACAGAATAAGATGATCTAGCATTTGACTAATCATTTGTACTTCTGTACTTAAGTTATAACAGGTGTGAGATGAGTCTGCTAACTTCGTGGTGTTATCTTCATGGTGTTACATGTGTGGTACTTCTACCTTCGTGATGTTACTTGTGTGGTACTTCTACCTTCGTGGTGTTACCTTTGTGGTATTATTCCCTCTTCTGTGATATGAGTATATCTGGAGAACTTATGTATTTTTATGGGCATATACCTAAGTGAAGTTTATGTCTATTACTTTGTGCTTTTTGGTTTATACTTTGTGGATTCTAAGAGACATTAGTGGGTATCGGGGTCCCTACTGAGTATTGTTATACTCACCTCTGCATGGGCTGCGCCCACTCCATGATGTGTCTTGTGCAGACGATAGACAACGTTGATCGAGGACGAGGGTACCAGGTTTAGAATATATTCAAAGGTGGACCTTAGACGAGGCGTACCGTACAGAAGACTGTTCGATATCTGTACCTACCCTATAAGTAGGATCCTTGGCGGGTGTTCATAGGATCTATTTTTCATTTTTACATGTACATCCGAGTTGGGCTTTTATTCTATCCCCTTTAATTTCTGTACAAACCCTGGTTACTATATAGTTTACTTTGTAGTTGTATCTTGTCGTGTGATTGATTTGTGTGAGTTTACAGTTTTATAGAAAATGCCTTCCTGGTTTTAGGGATATGCCTTTCCAGTGCTAGTCTCCAGCCCTTGCCCTATAGAAGGCAGTCTTGGGGTAGTAATTGAATGAGTCCTGAGGGATGGGTTGTGACAGTCTAGGGGTGGGGGAGGGATGTCCATGGGGGGGGGGGGGATTGGGTTGGTTCCATGGGGGTGGTGTTGACTAGGGGGTGGGGGTGTCCGGGGGGCGGGGGTGTCAAGGGGGATGTGCAGGATATCGAAGGGGTGGGGGTGTACGGGGGTGGGGCTATCCAAGGGGGTGGGGCGGGGGTCTGTCCAAGGGTGTGGGGGTGTCTATGGATTGTCCTGTGGGAGTGGTGTCAATCCATGCGGGTGGGGGTGTCCAGAGGGGGAAGAGTCTATCCAAGTGTGTGTGGGGGGGGGGGGTGTCCAAGGGGTGGGGGATGTCCAGGGGGTGGGGTGTTCAGTGGGTGGGGGTTTTGCAAGGGGGTGGGGGTGTCCAGGGGGTGGGGTCCAGGGGTGGGGGTGTCTAGCGGAGAGGGAGCTCTCCAAGGAAGTGGGGGTGTCTAGGGGGTGTGGGCTGTCCAGTGGTGGGGTGTTGTCCATGGGTGTGGGGGTTTCTAGTGGGTTGGGGGTGTCTAGGGGGTGGTGGTGTATTGGGGGTCGGGTTGTCCAAGGGGGTGGGTATGTCTAGAGGTGGGGTGTTGTTTAGGGGGTTGGGGGTGTCCAAGGGGTGTGGTGGTATCCGGGGGGTCCAGGGGGTCATGGTGTGAGGGATATCCATAGGGGGGATGTCCAGTGAGTGTGGGTGTCCAGGGGGTGGGGGTTTCCAGGGGTGGGGGCTATCCAGGTGTGGGGGGTTTCCATGGGGTGTGGGTGTCTAGGGGGTGGGGCTGTCCCGGGGGGTAGGGGAGGGAGCTATCCAAGGAAGTGGGGGTGTCTAGGGGGTGGTGGCTGTCTAGGGGTGGGGTGATGTCCATGTGGGTGGGGGTGTCCAGTGGGTTGGGGTGTCCAGGGGGGTGGGTGTGTCCAGAGGTGGGGTGTTGTCCAGGGGGTTGGGGGGTGTCCAAGGGGGGTGGTGGTATCCTGGTGGAGGGGGTGTCCAGCGGGGTCAGGGTGGGAGGGATATCCATAGGGGGGATGTCTAGTGGGTGGGTGTGTCCAGGGGTTGGGGACTATCCAGGGGGTGTCCAAGGGGGTAGAGGTTGTCCACGTGGGAGGGGGTGTCTAGGTGTGGGGGCTATCCAGGGGTGGGGGACTGCATGGGGTGTGGATGTCCTGGGGGTGGGGCTGTCAATTGGGTTAGGGGGAGGGGTTTTCCATGGGGGTCGGGGTGTCCAGGGGTGGGGGTGGGGGTGGGGGGGGGGGTTGTCCATGGGGGTGGGGTTTTCTGGGGGGGACGCTCTCCAAGGGGTGGGGGTGTCCAGGGGGTGGGGGCTAACTAAGGGGTGAGGGAGTCTAGGGGTTGGGGAGTCCAAGGGGGTTGGTGTGTCTATGGGGGTTGCCTATGGGGGGACTGTCCTGGGGTGGGGGGGGGGGGGGGGGGTCCAACGGTGGTGGTGTCTAGTGTGTGGGGGATTTCCAGGTGTTTGGGGGATATCCAAGGGGGTAGGGGTGTCTATTAGGTCGTGGGGGGGGGGGGGGGGTCCATGGGGGGTGTCTAGATGGTGGGGTGTGTCCATGTGGTGGGGTATCCAGGGGTTCGGCGGGCTTTCTTGTTGGGTGGGGGATGTCCAAGGTGGTGGGCATTTCTAGGGGTGGGGAGGGCTATCCATGGGGGGTTGTGGGGCTTTCCATGTGGGTGGGGTGTCAAAGGGGGGGGGGGGTGTCCAGCGGTGGGGGTGTCCACGATAGTGGGGGCTGTCCAAGTGTGTGGGGTTGTCCAGGGGATGGGGGGTGTCAAGGGGATGGGTGGATTTCCATGGGGTGAGCATGTACAGAGGCATGGGGGTGTCTAGGGGGTGGGGTTTGTACAAGGTGGTGGGGGTGGGGGTGTCCATTGGTGGGAGGGGGGTATTCAAGGGGGTGGGGGTGTCTAGGGAGTGTCATGGGGGGTGTACTGGCTCTCCCAGGGAGTGTGGGTGTCCATGGGGGTTGGGGGCTATCCAAGGGGGTGGGGGTATCTAGGGGTGGAAGGCTATTTAGGGGTGGGGAGTTTCTTGGGGGGTGTCTGTTGATGTGGGTGGGGGCGTCCAGGGGGTGGCGGGATGTCCATAGGGGGGGGGGGGGGGTCTAGGGGGGGGCTATCCAAGGGGGCTATTTAGGTGGTGTGGGGAGGGTCTAGGTGGTGGGGGTGTCTTGGGGGGAGGGGGTTGTCCAATGTAGTGGGGGTGTCTAGGGGGTGGGGTGTTGTTCAATGGGGTGGGGTGTCCAGGGGGTGTGGTGGCTATCTAGGGGGTGGGGGTGTGTGGGGTTGGGGGATGTCTGAGGGGTTATGGGGTGTATGGGGGTGTCCAGGAGGTGGTGGGTGTATAGAGGGTGGTGGTGTCCAGGGGGATGGGTGCGAGAGGGGTGTCCATGGGGGTGGGGTTGTCCAGTGGTTGGGGGTGTCCACGGGGGTGGGGTGTCTAGGTGGTGGGGGTTTCCATATGTGGGGCTGTACAGGGGTGTCTAAGGGGTTAGAGTGTGTCCAGGGGGTGGTGGGGGTGTCCATGGGGGTGAGCTTTCTAGGGGATGGGGGTGTCCAGGGAGTGGGGGTGTCTTGGGGTGGGGGTGTTCGGGGGGTGGGGGATGTCTAGGGGTTGTCCAAGGGGTGGGTGTTTCTAGGGGTGGGTTCTATATAGGGGGTATGGGGTTTCTAGTGGGTTGGGGTGTCTAGGGGGTTTGGGGGGTGTCCAAGGAAGGAGGGGGGTCCGGGGTTTGTGTGTGTGTGGTGGGGAGGGCTATCCAAGGCAAGAGGGGAGGCCCAGTGTGTGTGTGGGGGGGGAGGGGGGGTTGTCCAGGGGCGGGGGTGTATAAGGGGGTGGGGGTGACTAAGTGGGTTGGGGATGTCGAAGTGATTGGGGGTATCCATGTAGGTACAATGTTTCCATGGGGGTGGGGGTGGATGTCCATGGGGCGGGGGAGCTGTCCAGAGGGTGGGGGTGTCTAAGTGGGTGGGGGCAGTCCATGGGGGGAGGGGTGTCTAGGGGGTAGGGGTGTCCCATGGGGTGGGGAGGGCTTTCCATTGAGGGGGGTGTCAATGTGGGTGGGGTGGTCCATGGGGTGGGGCTGTCTCGGGGGGTATCTAAGGGGATGGTGGTGTCTAGGGGGGGGGGGGTTAATCAGTCACACATATATTCAGTCATATAAAAAAATCATGTCGAGTATTATTATTTATAAATAAATAAATAATGATAATATGACCTACCATGTTACACATAAATTTAGTCACAACAAGTCATTAAACATCAAATTTCAGTAATATTAGTTAAAAATGCAATGGATCAATCTATCCCTCATCACCATAAATATCATCACTCTCATCATCAGCCTCATCCCCATCCTCATCTTCATCCCATAATCATCCATGCCCTCTCCCTCACCCTCATACTCTGCCTTGACATCCTCCTCAGCCTCATCCTCACATTCCTTTTCTTCCTTGGGGTGTTGGGGGCTCTCCAAGGAGGTGGGGGTGTATCTGGGGGGGGGGGGGGTGGAGGAGGGCTATCCATGGGGAATGGGGGAGGGGGGGGGGGCTTTTAGAGTGGGCGGAGGTGTCCAGGGGGGCTGTCCAGGGGGTGGGGGCTGTCCAAGTGGGTGGGGGTGTTGAATTGGGGTGTCCAGGGGGTGTGGGGCTCTCCATGGTGGTGGGGGTGTCCAGGAGGTGGGGGTGTCCAGGGGGTGTTCAAGGGTGTGGGGCATGTCCAGTTGGTTTTGGGTGTCAATGGGTGGGGGATTTCTATGGGGGTGGGGTGGCGATGTCCAGGGGGTGGGGCCTGTCCAAGAGTGTGTGGATGCTCAGGGACTGTCCTGGGGGTGTGGTGACTGTCCATGGGGGTGGGAGTGTTCGGGGGGTGGGAGGATTTCAAGGGGGGTGGGCGTGTCCAGGGAGTTTCTTTGGGGTGGTGGGGTGTGGTGACTCTCCATGGGGGTTGGGGTTGGGGGTTTATAGGGGGTGCAGGAGTCTAAAGGGGGTGGAGGAGTTTCCATGGGGGGTGGGGGGAGGAGCAAATCAGGGGGGCTTCAGGTGGTGGGGATGGTCCTATTGGTTCGGGGTGTCTAGGGGGGAAGGGATTGGTCCAAGGTAGTGGGGTGTCCAGGGGGGTGGGAGTTGTCTAGGGGGTGGGGGCTGTCCAATGGGGTGGGGGTGTCCAAGTGGGTGGGGGTCTTAGTGGGTGGGGGTGTCAAGGGGGTGGGGGTGTACATGGGTGTGGTTATGTCCAGGGGTGGGGGATTTCTAGGGGTTGGTGGGTGTCTAAGGGGGGTTGGGTGTCCAGGGTGGTGGGGGTGGGAGGGTTGTCCTGGGGGGGGGGGGGGTCCAAGGGGGTAGAGGGTGTCCATGGGGGTGGGTGTGGGAGGTCTTTCCATGGGGGTTGGGCTATCTAGGGGTGGGGGTGTCTAGGGGGTGGGGGTGTGATGGGGGTGGGGGATGTCCAGGTGTGAGGGGGGTATCCAGGGGTGGTGGTCTATCTCGGGGGTGGGAGTTTCTAGGGGGTGGGCGATGTCCAGGTGGGTGGGGATTGTCTAGGGGGATGGGGGTGTCCAAGGGGGTAGGGGGTGTCCATGGGGTGTGCGTGGGGGGGGGGGGTGTACAGGGTCGTCGATGGTATCCAGGGGGTTGTGGACTATCTAGGGGTTTGGGGGTGTCCAACGGTATAGGGGGTGCCCATGGGGGTTGAGGGGGATGTCCATGTGGTGGGGGGCTGTCCAGGGGGTGGGGGTGTCCAGGGGTTGGGGGTTTTCCATGGGGTGTGGGGTTTCCTTTTTTGTGGGGGTGTCCTGGGGGTGGGGGAAGAGATTTCCATGGGTGGGCGGGGCTATCCAAGTGGCTGAGGGTGTCCATGGGGTGGGGGTGTCAAGGGGGTGGGGGATGTACAAGGGGATGGGGGTGTCCATGAGAGGGGTGAATCAGTCACACATATATTCATTCATAAAAAATCATCAGGTCAGGTTTTATTGTTTATAGATAATGAAATAAAGATAATATGACCTACCTTATGACACAAATATTTAGGCACAACATGTCATAAAAAATCAAATGTCTATAATATAAATCGAAAATTTAGCAGGTCAATCTATCTCCAATCACCATCAATATCATCAGCCTCATCATCTACCTCATCCCTATCCTCTTGTCGTCCACATCATCATCCCCTACCTCCTCAATGCCCTCCTCCCATCCCTTGTACTCTACCTCAACCTCCTCTTTAGCCTCCTCCTTGCCCTTCTCCTCTGCCTCTGACTCCTCCTCACCCTCCTCCTCCTCCTCGAACTTCTCCTCTATTTCTTCATCCACCTCGACCTCCTCCTCACCCTCATCTCAACCAGCACTAGAAATTATGCCTGGTGAACCATATGTAGAACTCATCAACAACATATATTAATAAAAATATGCGTTGGACTCTCGTGGAAGTATTGGATGGAAAACATCCATCAGTTTCCTAAATTTAGGGTTTTCCGTATTAGACTATTCTCCCTTCTCTTTAGCCCATTTATCAACCTCTTCTTCTAATTCCTCAACCTGCTAGAACCTGGTGGCACTACAACTCATAACATAGGAGGGACAATACATCTTCGGGTCTATAGTATTCCCAGGTTGGTAGAGTACTATGTAGGGGTTCTCATCTCCCAACACCTGATGCAAGTGATCATTTTTCCCAAAATTGTTAGGTTTATAGGCACCATGAACCTCTAAAGAAGCCTCTTAAAAATATAAATATATTATTATGTTACTAAATAGATATTAAAATTTATAATCATGAATGTAAAACATATAATATGCTGCTAAGTCAGTTCTTTGATCACACTTCCATCTTTCTTCCTTCTACTTGAGAAAAACAGTTTTGATCGAGGAACTCGTCCTTCAATATTCAATGTATACCACCACATTTACAATGAATATTGGAAACCATAATTAAAAATAGTTTACCTATAAGAAATTTTATAAAAAAATTATATTAAATCATTTGAAATCAAATAAATTATAAAGGAAACAATAGAATGTGCAAGTCGTAAAGAAAAATTATAAAAAAATTGTCATACCTGCTATATCTCATGATCTGAAATAGTAGTACGTCCCAATCAGTGGAGGTATTTTTTAGCATCAATTTTATTTTATTTCTTAAAAATTATTACTAAATAAAATTAAATAATACAAAAGATAATATTAATGAAAAACATAAAAATTTTCATTTTAACACCTCAAATGTGATTAATACTTTAAATTCGATTGTCATCTAATGAGTAATCATTTACTAATATTGTTCTATAAATTAATCACCCACGATAGGTACCACATCTAACTCGGTTCCAACTCTATAATGCTAGCCGATATACAAATCACTCTTATAGGCTCTCCAAATATCACCTAAATCATTTAGACATGATGGTCGTGAACTCTAACCATCGGGGAAATTAAACCAAAGATGAAACCAAAATATTAATTCTTATAAATAAAAAAATAATAAATTTAATTAAATACAACAAATTTTTTACCCATATCTCTAAACAAGTATTATCGTTGACATCATTTGGAAACTGCCTCCATGAGAGCGGGCTGATAGGAATGATGTCAGAGTATTTGGAAAGCGTCGTTAAAAAACTCCGACATTGCTACCCTATTTTTCAATCATTTAACTATCTTCGGTGTAGTCCACCATCAACTGTGTGCAATAGTTCCACACCGAAAACATTCCTATACGCCCCCATCATCCACATCCTATCAGTTCATGTATTTTTTATGAATGAAAAACAGATATTTTATCAATACATGTTATAATGAAAATAAATACTGGTATAATTTTTTTAGGGTTCTATAAATATATGTGCAATTGTTTGATCAATGGGAATCACTAGATCTACATAAATTGATGGAACACCCCATACAGGTGGAGTGGGTCCCAATGTATGCTCTACAGAGACAAAAAATGGCTGAGGAGACAAATAATATGTAATATAGAAGCTTGAAGATAAGGAAGTATATGTAAAAGAAGATGGGATGGATGGCACACCGATTGTTGGATTGGTAGTGGGAATCAACATCGAATATGGTAAAGAGGAGTGATGAGAATCATATGTAAAGTGTGGTGAAAAAATGGGAGGCCTAAATATCCCTTGTGTCCTTAACGACACACCAGGATCAGAATATGGGATAAGTGTTCTGTCAGTGGGTGGGGAAGGGTCTAATTGGGTACGCCGACCAGATCTTTAAGCTCCCGTACCACCCCCCTCATACAAACACCCTAAGTACTGGGACCACTACTGCGCTTCTCATCAAATAATTTTCACCTAAGTGGTGGATCCTACAAAAATGTTTAAAAAAATTAATCATATGGAATTATATATTATTTAAATATATATATTTGAAATAAAATAATCACTAGAGGAACTAGTGGTGGAACTCCCATCTTAGCCACGTGACGATTGTTGTCCGTCATATTTTTTTTTCGCCTCTCTTCAATTGGTTTCATTTCCTGCATTTGAAAACAAAAATGTATGTAATTATAAAGGGATAACTTATGTGTAACCCAAAAACAATATATTTTAGAGAGAATTGAGAAATTCATGGATAATTTAACTATCCATTATTTTGGGTGATCAGGAATGGATATATGATGAATTCAATAAATAGCACAAGTTGAAATAAATAATTTTAATTTTGAGTAGGATGGTTATTTAATAATTATCTTCATTATATTAAAAGTAGGGAACATTGATTCTAAGGCATTATTTTAGTCAACAACCAAGAGAGATAGCATCCTGAATTATGCCTCTAGAAATATCAATAAGTTATATATCATGAATTATTAAAACCTTAATATAGTTGGAAATGATGATATAAACATATGAACAAGGAAAATATATCTACTAGATTCATAATGGGAAAAATCATGTGTTGAATTTAAGGAAAAATTTATTTTATTTAGACCATGTAGAAGATGCAGGTTTCTATAAATGTTTTTCAGAAGAAGAAAAACCATCATTTTCATTATCTTGTGAAATGTTAAATGGAGGTCTTAGAGTTATAATAATTTTATACATGGCCTATAAAACATTGAAATGTTCACCATGTTAATTTTTTCTGTCTCATAGGTTTTAATATATTTCAATTCCAAATTATAAAATTCAATTAAAATAAAATTGAAACCAATAAACATTGAAAATTTATATAATGGTCAATTCATATACAACATATTTGTAATCATTATTAAATCAAATATGGGGAATCTGCCAAAAAATTTTTGCAAGAAAAACCTATGAATATTATTAGAAAAAATATATCTAAACAAATTGTACAAACAAATAACAACCACCATTACATTACTGGAAAAAAGATGACAGATTTCTATTGGAACCAATCATGCAGAAAGATGTGATAATTAGGAGTCTTCAATGATTTTAGCTTCAACTCTCTTCTGCTGATCTGTATAGATAAGTTTCATTAACAGTCATCTGGAACATTAATCCTCTCATGTACTTCCAGAAATTTATTTTTTTCTGTTGTTTTCACCACATAAAAAGAACATTGAAAATTCCATTTATTTTCAATGATACACATAGGAAGTAATTATGGTCTGATGGCCTAGTCCACAATGTCACGTCAAGACTGTAAATCATCCTTTATTCCTTTAACATTTATAATAATTGAAAGATACATTTCATATATATTTTTTCAATGTGCATTATATCTATGAAATGACATAACAACTTCATTGACCAACAAAGAAAATCAAAGAAGATACCCCTCTTCTTATAATAGTAATAGGTTTTAATGGATACATTCTTTCACTTTCCAGATTTCATTTGACCCTTCCTGAATGAAAAAATGATATCATTCAATTCATTAAGAACATTAGTTCCATACATACGCTAAGGTGGATCATCAGTCTCCATGGTATCGTCAAAGTTTCGACGATTATTGCTTTATGGATGGTCCATTAGCATAAATCATCGATGTCCAATAAAACTAAAACTACAACAATGTTTTAATCTTCTGGATGGGTATTCTTCATAAAAACCAGACATGATAGTTATCCCTTTTAGCATCATCCATACATCATTCCATAAATAGTAAAATCATTGATCGTCCACATAAGTGCAGTGCACATCTAAAATGTGTCTTTCGAACATGAATCGTATGTGCATACATCCACATATCAAAGAAGTTTCATCTGTTTTATTAAAGGTTTCATGTAAATGTCTATATCATTGTTGGTAACAGAAGGGACAGATATGAGTATACTCATGAAAGTGAAAGGTTATTTCATACAAAACCATGGGGTTGTTTATAAATGTGTATAAAAAACAGCAATGTGTTATACAAAGTAAGAATCTACCCAAATCGAATAAAACTTTCTCATTAGAGATCCATCCTCACATTATGCACATAAGTGAAAAATTAGGATATCGAGCATCAAATATCATCCTTGAAAATCCATATACATGGTGAACCAACTCATCATTAGTCTTCTTTCTCTCGATATTATTCCGTCACATTTTTTTGTTATTTCATCAGAAATAAAAATATTCTAGAGTTTGGGGGTCAATGAAAAGTGTCAAATTACTTTCTTTGGCACATATGATTGTGTTCCATTATCTTTTGGAATCCTTTGGGATGTCCCAAATTTTATAAAATCATTTCATTCAGCAGTTTCCTCCTAGAATAAACTGAAATATTTCAGAAAATAATTAATTTTTTTTCTTTAAAGTCCATGTTCCTCAACTAAATTCCATTCCAAATAGCTGTTTGATAGAATATCTACATCATCTGGAAGCAAGTAATTAAAGATGGTAAGAATGTAATAGATGGAGGTATTAGAATTACCAAACATAGTTTTTCCATTAAACTATCATAATCAAAATTATAACTTTTTAATTTTACCACATTGTCGATATACCAGAGTCATGACAGCTTCATTCAAATTTTTCACCCTGACAACATAATCATTTTCATTAGACACATCATGTGTTATCATAATGAAGTCTTCTTAGGTTTGACTAATTTGTTTTTCATGATTAATAAGAAACATAAATCAGTTATAAACAAATTATCCAATCCAGTACTCTAATTTGGATGATCAGCAATTTAATATTTCATTTTCTCCCCATTGTGATATCACATATAGTATTTTTCATGAAACCCATATTTGGTTATGTGAAAGATGACTTATTCAAAACGCAACCAAGGTCTTCCAACATAATTGTAACATGGGAAGTGTATGAGACCACTATCTAAATCATTGTGGAATAAAATATCTAAAAATATCTCTGAATTTTTCTGACAATCGCTTGATATTAGTTCGGTTTCATACATCCAACTTACATTTATTTTATAAAAAAAATTTTAAGTAATTTATTCTTAATCAATTCAATAAGATTTAAGTTTAATTGAAAATATTTTTAAGTAAATGAGAATTTTTCACATTATATAAATCCATAACTGAAACACTACTCTCAATGATAATAAAAATATAAAAGACAAAAAAAATACTAGTTTTAAAACAAAATACTATAAATTAATATAATTACATGATATCGAATTAAATTAAAATAAAATACTATAATAGAAGTGGATATTTATAGAACTTAACCAGTCTATTGGAGAATTTTGAGAGTCCTACACATCTGGTGTCAAAGAGAAGGAGAGATTTCAAATCCTAGAACCTTTTATGGAGAATAATTATATTATTCTCAAGTATTAATTGAACTAAGTAGTAACATGATCACGTGAGATCATGAGATTATTTTGAGATCCAAAAAATGCTCATGGATGTTTTTGAATATCTTTTAAGAACTATTATTTAGTTTACAAGATCAGGTAAAATTGTGGAGGAGAAGTATTTAAGAGTTCATTAAAATTTAGGTCGATGAAATTTTATATTTTAGTAGATTATTTGAGTGATATTCATTTTATATTTTTGAATAAATGGGAAATATAATAGGAAAATGATAGTAAAAAGTTCCTCAGGGATTGAAACATCATGGTCATACATTTTAATCATGATCCAAGAAATAATAAATGGAATTAAGAGGAGTTTGATGTCATAAGATGAAGGTTCCATGGGGAAATGAAGCATGATTCCTTTTACCAGGATATTTCAAATGATGTTATTGAAATTTATTTTCCAAATGGGATAACATATACCCATTTTAGATATTCATAAATAAGGGGTTTCTAGTGATGTAGTGAACTATTCTTGGGTTGAAACCTTATTATTAAAACAATGTGAAGATATACTAATTTCATCATGTGTGTCTAAATTTGAGGTGAAAGGTGTTTTGTAATTTTTTCATTTATGAAGTAAAAGATGTCTTCTTGGACTTGATTGAACATTATTCATGATATTAAATAGTGAATTGTTTTCATCAAAGATGTAAAATGTGTAAATAAAGTATTTTATATATGTTATTGATGATAAAATGAAAATATTTCGAAAAGTTAGGAGATTTCAAAGCATCCAAAACCAAATGTCAAAGTATTCATTTTGTGGGGGTGTCTAGGGGTGGGTGGCTGTCTATTGGGATGGGGGATGTCCATGGGTGGGGTTTCTATGGGGTGGGGGTGTCCAGGGGGTGTCTAGAGGGGTGTCTAAAGGGTGGGATGTCCATGTGGTGGGGTGGTGTCAAGGGGGGATGTCTGTGGGGTGTGGGGGCGTATAGGGGGTGGGGGGATGTCCATGGGGTGGGGGTGTCCCGGTGGTGGGGGTGTCTAGGGGGTGGGGGTGTCTAGGGGGTGGGGGTGTCTTGAGGGTTGGGGTGTCTAGGGGTGGGGTGGTGTCCAGGGGGGATGTCCAAGGGGGTGGGGGTGTCCATGGGGTGGGGGTTTCTATTGGGGGAGGGGTGTCTAGGGGGAGTTGGGGGGGGGGGTTCCAAGGAGGTGTGGGCGTTTAGGGGTGGGGTGGTGTCTATAGGGGCTATCCAGGGGGTTGGGGGTTGTCCAACGGTGTGGAGGTGTCCAAAGGGGTGAGGGTGTCTATCTACTGGGTTGATGTCCGGGGGGGTGTGCTGTCTAGGGGTGGGGGCTATCCTTGGGGGGTTCCTATAGGTGTGTGGGGTGTCTTGGGATGTGGGTGTCCAGGGGTGGGGGGGGGGGCTATCCAAGGTTGTGGGGGTGTATGGTGGTGGGGTAGTATCTAGGGGGGTGGGTTTTACAAGAGGATGGGGTTTTCCAGGTGGTGGGCGGTGTCTAGGGGGTGTCGGTGTATGAGGGGTGGGGGGGTGGGGGGGAGTGGGGCTGTCCATGAGAGGTGAGGGGATGGGGTGAGGTTGTGTCTAGGGATGTTGTCAAAGGGGGTTGGGGTATGCTGGGGGTGGGGGTGTCTAGGGGGTGGGGGTGTCCATTGGGGGTGAGGGATGTCCAAGAGGTGGGGGTGTCTATGGTGAGAGAGTGGTGTTTAGTGGGGGTTATCCTAATGGGTGGGGTGTCCAGGGGTGGGGCTATGCAGGGGGTGGGTTTTTGTCCAATGGGGGTGTCTAGGGTGGTGGGGGCTGTTCAGGGGGTGGGGGAGTCCAGGGGGTTGGGGTGGGGGGTGTTCAGGTGAGGCAATATCCATAAAATATCATGAAAATTACCTTAACCCAATCCGACCAACATCACACTTATAATACATCACCCAACCAACAACCAATTCTTCCATAATATCATTAGCCTTCCCATTATTCCTTGAACAAAAACTATAAATACAAAATCCAAATCTAATTTTTGACTAAACTATAGTTCATATAAACTACCATATCACCCCACTAAAAAATGGAAATCCACCTACACCACTACACCAATCCCCCCCAATCCCTTCACATGGACCATCCTAACTTACATTACCCACCTCAAGACTATAGGACTAGAAAAACCATATACCAATATTGAGTGGGGATACATCTATCTAGCACCTCCTTTAGTTCATATGGTTCACAAACTCTACAAAAAATGAGTGGCTTGAAGACATAAAATAAATGTTATTCACAAAATCATGACACATGAAGTGTAGAACAAAAATAGAAAACAAATCAATGTGTTTGGTATACCATGCCATAGACCTCACATACCTCTTGTTTAAGAAAAATTAAAAATGAGAAAAAAAGAATAATATATACAAAACAGTTAAACTGAGGTATCACATACTAATTTGAAGTGTAGAACAAAAAAAATTCATTATTGAAAAAGGTTTTATTAAGTGGAAGGAGTTTCGCAGCCCAGGGTAATGAGAGATATTCATGAGAGATTAGATTTAGGGATCAAATTTCATGGATGAGGGAGCTGGATCTTCCATGTATTTGGGGGAAAAAATTCCCAAAGACTATTAAAAATCATTGGGAAAACTATTATTTACCCATGGTTTTAGAAAACTACTGGTATAAAATATAAAAATTTATTATTTCCATAATTTTTAAGTAAACCATTGGTAAATATTCATTCTAAAGGATGTATACCAACAGTTTCAACAATACATTGGGAATGGTTGCTATAAAAATAGTTTACCAACTACTTGTTCAAAACATTAGAATAAAATATTTGGGAAAAACTACCTTTCAACTACTGTATTAGATTCTGTATATGTTGGAATAATTATTTTAAATTATTTTTCTGGTAATCATCATTTTAAGTCCATATTTATTGCTTCTACCATTAGGAATATCTATATTATGATCCATATATTTAAACAAAATATTTATTTATTATATTTTTTTATAACATAATAGAATAATTAAGCACCCAAAATATCACATTCAATATGCCATAAGTTAATAACTAGTGCTAATGGAGTAATTCTGACAAATGGGAGACACTACCACTTTTAGAAAAATAAAATTATATACCATTTTAATCCTCATTGGCTTCATCTACCGAATCATTATTATTACATTTTTTTTCTTGGGACTCATTCCCAATATCTTTTAGTCTTTTTGTACTACTCTCAGCATTAGTCATTCCATTGATGACTATAGATTATGGTATTTCAAGAAACATATGTACAAATCAATAAGGGATGGAGGATGTGTTTCAAACAAAAAAATTCAATGACACATTTTTGGGAGATAAGACGATAAAGATGAATATCAAATACACATAATAAATAGTTTATAATATGGCACTTTCATTGGGAGACCACAGTCAGTTCATGCCATTCCCAACATAGGCAATGAATTTTATGTTATATGGGAAAACAAAGAGGGGATTTTGATTCTCATTAGAGGAATAAATTCCATAAATCCTTAAAAAAATAAATAGTGTTCAATGGGAAGGAAAAAGTTTATTTAAGATACTATGTTTTTACACATATTATTATAAGTCCTTTAATACATTAACATAATATAAATCAAATGTTTTATGACTCATGAATACAATGTACTCAACACATGATGATGTTACCAATACCTCATAATAATAAACTATAATATAGAAAAAATATTGGGAAGATGTAATGTAATTTTTATGACATACAAACTTAACATTACTAAAAAACATATAAAAAACAAAGATTTAATTTTCATTTTTTATTGCTGAGGGAATTTAATTTAGAAGATTTTTGGATATCAATCATGACTTTATGTACCGAAAATCACACATAATTCTTGTCCCTCAAAACATTATTATCCCTAAAGTGATGTAATTTATTACTTTCATTCCAGTTCCATCCATTCTTAATCATAGAGGTTATATTGATGTCTGCATAGTAAAATAACTGTCCATAGAATTAATATATTATTTATAAATTATTATTAATTTATTAATTTTTAATATTGTTCACATTTTTTTTTCATATATCAGTGGATTATTTTGTTCATGTTAGGATGGTGTGTCCATCTTTCATGCCATTTTGTACCACAAATTCCACAGAATTCTTATTCCTCAAAGCCTTTTCACTGCTGCCATGTGGTAATTGCTAACTTTGTTTCAAGTCCCCTCCACTGCTCAATTATAGAGGTAATATTTATGTTTTTATAGTAAAATAATCATCAATTGACTTAATATATTGTTTCATAATTATGACTTATTTATTTATTTTTAATAATATTGACATAAGAACAATTTTCATATATAGGTGTATTTTTTTAAATTTGGGACGGTTTATCCATCTCTCATGACTTTCTTCACCGAAACACCCATAGACTTCTTCTCCCTCAAAACCTTTTATCCCCTACAGTTTTGGAATTTATCAATTTCCATCAAGTTTCATGTACTGCGCAATCATAGAGGTAATATTTATGTTTTGACGGTAAAATTATTATCTATAGAATTAATTTATTTTTTCATATTTATGTTTAAATTATTTATTTTTGTTATTACTCATATACTTATAATTTTCCTATACATGTGGATTCGTTTTTTCGAATTGGGGAGTTTTTTTCAAAGCTGTACATGCTCATGATGTATTAAAATTCTAACCTACAAATAAGATAATGACAATAAAGAAATGCGTTAATAATGAAAACAAACATAATGAAAAAGTGAATTTTTATTAATAGTTAATTAATATTTTCATAATTTAATCCACTATTTTTATGTAATTTTTTTATAATTTCTATCTAATACTTAATTTGTTTTTTTCACAGATCTTTTGGGAAGTAAATTTTTATTTCATCTTCCTATAACAATGCACAAAAGAAATAAAATGTTTATTTATGCCAATTTTACCATTATTTCCATTTCAATTTCATTTATTTTTTTGACTTCCAAAATTTCATATTGATTCGATGTTCATATCGAAATAACCAATCTTATTATTGAGATCTAGAATAGTAGAGGTCAGATGAGGTTTCCAAGGACATCTATCATTGAACAAAGAGAACTTTGTTTTCGGCTAAGAACATCGAGTTAATATGTTTTTCGGGTAGCTCGAAAAATAAATATAATGTAAATTAGAAAAACATTTGTAATTAGGAGTTTTTTGATACTTTGGGGTTAGTAGGAATCAGTCATACCTCAATCTGATAGACGGTGTGACTGATATGACTCTAATTGATTTTTTTAATTTAAAATTGACATTAATTTTAGTAAAAAGAAAAATGAAATATTCAAAATAGATAAATCATATTCCAATTGTTTTTATACATTAAGAATAAAATCCAGAAGTCATTTGTGACATAAAAGAACCAGCCACACTATAATATGATACATGAAATTCTTGGTATGACTCAAAGTATCTATCATCCTTTTAAAGGTTCCATTTTTTGTTTAAAAGTATTAAATCATTGAAAACTGAGATAGAAAGCTGAAATTTTATTAATAATTTAGTATATTGATTCATAAATCACATTTTATGGGTCAGAATTAGTCTCATATTAAATCGATAAATGATGTCATCTATATGAGCCAATGTGTGTGTTTCTATTTTTATATGATAGTTTAGAAAAAAAGAAAAGTGACATACACAAAACCAATAATACACGTTTGGGTTGTTTTTATTCTTTGTTAAAAATATACGTATGTCGGTTGAGATGTGTATGAATTAGCCGCACCTCAATCTGACTAATGGTGTCACTAATATGACTCCAAGTGCTTATTTTTATTTCAAATTTACATATTTCTTTGTAAGAATGACAACTGACATACTCAAAACTGAGCAAGAATGTTCTAATTGTATTGGTACTTTTAGAAAATGATCCATAAATCATCTGGTATATTTTTCAATCATCCACACCTCAATATTAAGCATGATGTGATTGGTATGACTCAAAGTGAACCTCATTATATAAACTTGAAATCAATATTAGTAAAAATGAAAATTATCCTACACAAAAAAAAAAACAATATTATTGTTTTTATTATTTACGTAAATTTTTCAAAAGTATTTTTTATGTGTATTAATCATCCTTACCTCAATCTGAAACATGATTATCGTGGTTTGACTAGTTTAAAATTTCCATTTTGTTCTTAATGTTTCACTCACTGACAGGTGATAAAAAACACCTAGATTATTTTTATAACTTAGTAAAAATATTCATAAGTCATTTTTGATTTCTAGGAATCCCTATCACATCAAATCGACACATGATGTTATTTTTATGGGTCAAGTGTGGGTTTTCAGTCTAAAATGAAAATTTTTTAAACCAGACATGTGACATAATACAAATTGAGGAAACACATCAATATTGTTTTCATACACTCGGGAAATGATCCATATGTTATTTGAGATTTTTTGGAATCATCCTCATCTAAATTTGATGCATTCTTTCCCTAGTATTATTATAATGTGTATTTCTTTTAAAATTGAAATCAATTTTAGTAAAAAGGAAAAATGGAATAATCAAATATGAGAAAACACAATTTGATTGTTTTGATACTTTAGGAAGATGACACATACGTCATTTTTGGTGTTTATTAATCATCCAAAAATCATTATGATACATTATGTGACTAGTATGACTCAATGTTAACATTATCATTTTAAAATCGAAATTCTAAATCAAAACATGTCACTCAATGGAAACCTATAAAACACACACATATTGTTTTGATAATATAGTAAAAGTATTCATAAGTCATTTGTGACATGTTGGAGTTAGTATCATTTTAAACAGGCACACAATGTGACCTTTAGGAGTCAAAGTGCTTGTTTCCAATTTAAAATGACATTTTAGTAAAAATGATAAGATACGTACTTAAAAATGAGAAAAAACATTAGGATTGTTTTTATACATTTGAAAAATGATCCATAATTCATTTGATACATATAAGAATTAGTTAAACCTTAATCTAAGGAATGGTGTGACCAGTATGACATCATGTAAATCCATTCAATATATATTATTCATTTTAGTTTAAAATTCACATCACATCACCAGAATCGAGACACAAGCCTAGATTGAATTCACAACATTCTATTTTCTACTACATAATTATTTTCCTTATAATTTGTATCTTATAATTATTTATTTAATTTTCACATATATAATGGTTGCATATGAAAAAAAATGGTGTCACATGAAAAAATCAACCACAACTCAATATGATACATAATGTTCTTCGTATGACTCAATGTATAGTTTAAGATTAATATTTTCTATTAATTAATTTATTTATATTATTACAATGATAAGCAATGTCTTCTTATACATGCATGTTTTGTTGATCGATTAGGGGTAAGGATCCAAATAAAAATAAAAAATGATGTTTTTGAATGTATGTAATAACTTTTACATAGGTAATTATATAAACCAATGTTTGAAATGTGTATAATATAATATTTTTCTTGTATTTCTGTTGAAAATTTTATTTCTTTTAAATTGTATATTGGTAGTTAAATTTTCTAATTTCATAGTGTTATTAGGGGTATAGTATGCTATTACAGCAATAGACAGCATGACCCATTATCATAACTTTTATAGGGGTAGATAAAGGTAACCCTTATCGATGCATTGAGAAGCACTGCTAAATGGTGATTTTATTAGTGCTTCAGGATGTGTTGATAAAGGATTCGTTTATCTGCACTTCTTAAAGTGCTGATAAAGGAACCAATTGTCAGTGTATTTTTAGAATTGATAAAAAACTAGGACTCTTAATCTCGCACTAGTATTCAACGCTTCTCTAGTGCTGATAATTTTTTTTTGCGCTGTTAAAAGCCTATTTTGTAGTAGTTCTAAACGAAAAATTATTTCTTAGTAAAAAAGTAACCATATATAATTTATTATCAAGATACTTTTAATAGAGTTGAGGAATTACAATACCATACAGAGTATTATCATAAGAAAATATACATATATGATATGTTTAATTTCACCCCTAATCAATTTCCTACATAATTACATCTTTTTTTCTACACAATGAGAATTCAAGATGAATTTCTCATTGAAAAATTACTATAATCAACTTCCATCAGATCATATACATCCAAAAAAAGGATACAAATATATTTATCCAATCTTTATACATTATCATAAACAAAAATGGTAACAATAATGCATATAAATTACCAAAATCAATAAACCATCATCTGAAGAAATGATACATTAATAAAAAAAATTAAAAAACAATACACAAAGATAAAAATAAATCATTTCATAAAAAATTTCTTTAATTTTTTTTGAAATATTATCGAACATGATTAAAAAATGTTATAAGGATTTGATTAAAAAATATTCCAAAATAAATATAACATTTATGTCCAAATAAAATTAGTCATTTATAAATTCATATACCAAAATACAATATTACATATTTATATAGTCTCCATGATTTTATAATCATTTATCTAAATAACCTAAATCAATATGAATCCACATTAATATCATATATTCTTCTAAAAGATAATCCAATATTGAATGATAAAATAATAATTTATATTAATCCTGATGGTTACATATAACTCAATCCAATAAAATTTCTCCCAAAATACCTCTATTCACCTTGAAATGTTTTCACATAAAACCTAAAAATGGGGTTTAAAAACATTGAAATTAAGATCAACCTCAAAAATATAAACCCATGTTGTCATCCACAACACTTTAGATAAACTTACATGGAAACATCATTATATAAAATGATATCTAAACACTGCTATGATACCAACTATAACAACCCTGAATCTGCACACCTAGATCCGATTCTAAAACATAAATATTAAATTTAAAGAATTGTTATAGGTAAATGTGTCATATTTTATTATATCCCAAACTTACAACATGAAATAGGAATATTTAGTCACTTACATAAACTGAGACCCTCTATGTTAAGTGTATTAGTGAGTTAGGACAAACTCTTGACAACTTGGATTCATTAATAATGATTTCACAATGTTCAACATCATCTCCCACTATACCCAAATTTTAATTAAAAAACTCCAAAAAATTTCTTCACATATGAAACCTTTCTAGAATGAAATAATTTAAAATCATTCATCATAACATTAGGAAAATGAAACATATGAAGGGAGGGATAAAATTCTTAGTAAGGGTAAAAATAATAATTAAAAATTATATGTAATTAGTGATAATAATATGATCACAAGGGTATGATGAAATATTAAAGGTGAATGACCATAAAATATGAGAATTAATACTAATCAATACCTAAATCCTCAATCATGAAACATGGAACAAATATTTAACAAATAAAATATTCATGCTAATCAATAATGCTAGGCCGTGTGATGTTAATCTTGATCCAAGGAATCACTGAAAACCAATATATTTTAACTCCTAAGATGTATAAAATTCATTTAATTAAAGATACACTCATTAGCTTACGTTATGGAATCATAAGATTTCGGTAAAAACGCAATGCATGAATGGATAATTCCTATATGATGATGAGATTTTATTTTCATATCACTCTTAAAAATCAGATAACCTTCAAGATTATACTTAGACTGAACTTCATAGTTTAACATAGAACAAAAATAACAATTAGTGTTGGAAAAAACATTTCAGTGTATTCCCATAATTTATTAGGAGAAACCTAATATGTAAACTCCACCCATTTACCCAATACATTATAGATATATAATTAACTAACTCTACATTGTTTTATAATGGATATAATTACAATCATAAACAATTCCTAAGAAAAATAACATAAATAAATTACATAGATATTTAATTTCATCATAAAACTCTTAGTAACATCCATTATTCCTTTTATAAATTGATTAACTCATAGAAAAGAACTGGGTTACATGGAAATCTACATGAAACAGTCATAACCCATTCATATAATGAAAAAAGAAGACATAAATAAAAAATATCCCTAGTAAATAATATTTACCATCAAGGGTTATTGATGTTGTTGAATATAAATACTATTAAAATTAATTAAAAATATTAATGAGGAAAATAACATTCTCACTTTGTAAATTTCTTATAAAAACTAAAATTTTATAAAATATTATGAAAATAATTTTCTTTGAAAGAAACCTTTTGGAATTATAATGGAATCTTTACAAAAATTATTGGTTATGATGGTGGGATAATTAGTTCATGTTGTAAATGTTAAAAATAAACATTCTTTTCAAAAAAAGGTAAAATAGTATTGAGTGATCCATTTGGAAAACATTGAGAAATTAACTATTTAAAACCTTGTTGAAGAAGGTAAATTATCTTAAAAATAGATCTATGAAATCATTTCATTTTAGAAAATAAAAATTTTAAAATTATTTTTTATAAACCAGGATATGATGAGAAAGATTCCCTGTCTAAAAGAATATACCCAATTGCTATCACATAAAACATAATTTATTGATGTTTATTTAATAAATAAGGGAGTAAATGGGAATTAAACATATAAAAAAATTATTACTTGGATGATAATAAAATAAATTTGTTTTATGAAAGTAAGAGCATATGATTTACTTCAAAATAACCTTCAATATAAACAATCTTGGAAAAAAAGGTGATTGTAACAGAAATAATTCTCTATATTTGAATCTTTTAAATCATCATCCCCATTTTGAATAAAACAAAATGAAACATTAAATAACATGAACATAAGGATGTTCATTATATAACAAGTAAAAGGTGAAGTATATAACCCTTATAAAAAGATACATACATATCATAAAAGTATTCCCCAGTGAAAGATAATGTGATACGAATTACCCTTACAAAGATCATATAATTGAATGATAATTAAAAAATTGAGAAATTATGTGTAAAAAATTTAAATAAAAAAAATAGGAAATACACCATAAAACAATTTATAGATAAATTCTAACATAATCATGGAATAAAAATGTAAATGAAGAAGAGTTATAACCCAACGAAAAGAAATTGAGTTAAGAATCCATTTTCCACTTGGAAAATTTCAATCTAAATACCAAGAAATATTAATGATTCATGATATAAATTGTAAAATAGATAGTATATACAACATATAAATTATATTAGATCAATAAAAAAATATTCCTCAATGAATTAAAAGTGAGATAAAATCCCTTACCTCGAGTCCAGACAATCTATGTATGCACATTAACACATATATAAATACATACATCAATAATTATTTTATTATGAACATTTTAAAAGTTAAATACCTTTCCCATAAACCATTTATTTCATTTATCATTATGATATATTTAATTACTTAATCAATTAAATCCTTGTTGGGAATTTTGAGGATGTTTTGTTTTTAATTTCAAATTGAATTTCACCTGTTGATCGTGGTCAAAGGGGTCATTATTCCATGATCTCCAAAATAAAAATCATGATATAATTATCTTTTTTATAAATTAATTATAAATTAACAACCAATAATAAATTATGGTTATGAAAAATGAACTATGTTATATCCTTGGAGATGATAGGTTTTACGTACACATGAGTGACATTTCATCATTAAACGATTGTTATGGAAATAAGGTAAGAATTATTGTAATGAATCGACCCACTAGGAACATCCTGGCTAGTAGAAGACCAAGATCTCATAACCCCAAGCCTCCCTCTATTGGTTAGGGGTTGGTGACAGGTGCTGATATGGAGTGACTAAAATGGTGTGCCTTTTCTTAATGTACCTATAAGAACAAACCCAAACCCTCTCCATATAGAAGTATAGAATAATAATAATATAATTTTGTAAACTACTACAAAAATGAACTGTAATATTGTTGGCCATTATCACCACTAGTAAAAAGCACCCCTAAACGGTACCATTTATCATTACTTTATTTTTATCACTAATAATGGATACCCTTTATCACTAATTTATTTTTAGCTCCTATAAAAATATCCTTTATCATCTATTTTTTTGCACTGATAAATTTCTAAATAATGAAATAAATAAATAAATTGGATTACTAAAAATATATTAAAAATGTTATTATTTGAATTATTATCGTTAAAAATGAAAACACTTATTATAAAATATTTAAATTAGAAATACTAATAAGTATTATATATTAAATGTTTATATAAAATGAAAACTAAATGAAAAAAAAATTCACTTTATATCAAATAGAAATATGTTTATGGAACACTTGGTTATAATTAAAAAATAATATGAATAAAAAATCCTAACTAATTTCATTGAGTAATGTACATAATTGAATGTCGTTTCATTTTCAATTTAACGTAAATAAAAACCATGTTATGTTTATTTCACATAAATATATGTAATTAATGCATTTTTACATACAACACACACACGAAAACATTTACGCAATTAATGAAATCTTATATAGAAACAGATAAAACTCATATTTATATAATTTATTCAAGTTTTTGTATTCATTTTATAATTTCATTATAACTTGAAAATTATAATATATTATTTTTTTGAATCAAATTTTTTTTAATATTATTAATGTTAGGTATTATTTACTCATTTTAAATATGTTTTATTATTTATTATTTATTATTTTGGTAGTTTAATAAATTTATATTATTTATTTAATATATATATTTATATACAATGTTTTAATATTTTAAATATGTATTCATCTTTATATCAATATATATCCCTTTTTTTAATAATTCATATATAATTAATAAAACATAACCATTTTATCAATATTTTTAAAGTGTACTTATTTTAAATTATTCACTTTCACCCATTTTTGACATGAATTTATGTACTTAAGATTAAATATTCACTAAGAAGATGAATTTTTTTTTATAAAAAAGATATTTATAATTAAATATTTAATATATTTATACATTTATAATTTTAAATTGATTATTATTATTTTTTAAAAATAAATCATATAATTTAAAATAAATAAATATAAATTTAAGTAATCATAAAATAATAAAAAATTTATTTAAATAATGATTATATTAAATATAATAATATCTAAAAATAATTATTTAATATATATAAGTATATAAATAATTATTTTATTAAAAAGTAATAATATAATTATGATTGAATAAATATATATTTAATTAATTACAAAAATATAATAAATATATTTAATTAATGAATATATTAAATATAAATTTATAATTATCTATATATATTTAAAAGTTTTTTTATTTATAAATATATATATAAGTCTTTTATTAGAGGTTATGTAATGAGTGATGATAAAAGATATCATTATCATTATTTTTGGCATTGATGGAGATAGAGTTTCATCTGCACTAAAAAAGTGCTGATAAAAGAAATCATTATTAGTGATAAAACACTATCACTGATAACTATTGTTTTAATGAACACATTTCTTCTACTAATAATGATGTAGATTTATCAGCATGAAAAATGAACTGATCAAGATCCCTTTTAAAAATGATTATTAACATAGCACTGATAAAATGGATCTTTATCATCACTTTTTTTGGAAGTGCTAATAAAAGTGTCCCAATATAATTTAAGAACCCAAAAAATCGTGAACTGGTTCGCGATATTTGAAGCTATCTACAGAATCCACCTACAACAGACTCTCCTCTTTATCAAATGAAAGCTGGAATATAGTCTAGAATCAAGCCTCCAACTATTGCACTACTTGAATCCAAGGCTCGAACGGTTCAACGGTTGAACAAAACCAAGGCTCGAACAAAATGTAGGTTTTTGACATCTCTACATTCCATCATTTATCTACTAATCCTCTCTATATCACATCTGTGTATCCCAATAAGTCCAGTTTCACTATCCAATATTAAAATATCCCAAAATTCACTATTTTTAGATATATTGAAGTATCTTCTTCCCCAATATCATCTATATTTCCATGGTAAAACATTTGTACTGTGCAACATGAAATATATACTACACAATGTTCAATAATGTTGTTGTGAGGTATAATAGGCTCCCAATACCTATATTCGATGACATCTACCACTTTTAAATCGCCAAATTTTAAAAGAACCATCCCCACAGAATTTAGGGTTGTTATTGGTTTGGAATATTCCATTTAAAATCACATGGGAAGCCGTTTTTCATATTTTTATTGAGAAAATAATGTTCTATGTTTTCCTTGATTCACCTATAACCCCAATAAAAAGTTTTACTAAAAAAAGGAAAATATCTCAATGTCATACCTCATACAATCAGTAAAATATTGCATTATGCTTTGTCCAATCCTGAATAATTATGTCATCGAAATATATTTTTAACAAATCCTTTTATAATTCACTTTGATGATGTTGAGGTTGAGATCAACTCTACCTTTCTAGAAACAAATCTTTCTTAGGTATTGATCCAAACATAAATACCCGCCCCTTAGTGATTTCTTTATCTTATACAAATAATTCATTAACTATCAAACCTTTTCTCATTTTCATCCATAATAAATGCATGCAGTTTCTAAATGTATACTCCCCCTTAAGAAATCCATTTATGAACATATATTTTTCATCCATTTAGAATAATTTTAACTACATTTTCACTATAATAGACAAGAATATTCAAATAGATTATAACTACGATATGTGAGTAAATTTATCATAAATATAAATGAATTTGATCTATAAATTCCACTTACACACTATCGAATCTTTATTTTGATCCACTTTTTCCATTTTCTATAAATTTATTATAGAAAACCTTCTTGGTTTTGATAACATTTCTACATTTCAGCCTTGGAATGATTCCCCATGTCACATTGTTCTTATACGGATCAAGCTCATCATGGGTAATGTTGACCCAATTATCATCCTTGTGAGCCTCTCAAAATCATTTAGGCTCTAATTTGGGAAAATTATGTTTTCTTAGGATTATTACTCAATTTTTGCACCGAAACATTCACATCACCAATGAAATAAAAACCCACTCATTAATAATTCATAAAAACCACCTAATTTATTTCGTCACACATCTAATAGACACTATAACTGTTTTAAATTAAATAATCTAAAAAATCATTATTTAACATTACCTTTTGGTTCCACATTTAGGAGTATCTTTTTAGCATAAATGAAATTCTCCCAAATGGGAGTTATTACCCTTTTAGAGAACATAATAATGTACAACCATCATTCTCATCGAATTCATCTCTCAAACATTTTGTATTCCAATTTGATTCTTTGGGACTTACTCCAATATATTTTATGATGCTTATATTACTCTGAGAAGTATTCATTTTATATATGCCTACTTCTTAGAGTATTTTAAGAAATATAGTTGCATGTCCACAAGATATTTAGTACGAGTTACAAATAATAGAATACATTGATAATTGTTCAGAAGATGAGCTGATTAAGATGATATTTGTATATAACATTCACATGTTGATGAATTCATAGGATAACACATACCATAGTAGAGTAATTACTTTATTAATTTCAATTATCCCATTTCATTAAACTAAATTCTTTGATATAATCAAATTTTGGGTTTACCTAATTAGAATTATCTACAACTTTCACCATTAATAATGAATATCTTGTGTGTATTTATTTATTTATTATACAAAATGATTATTTTATGAACCCAAAAGGATGGATATGAATCATAAATTAATGCACTCTAATAATTTGATAAACATATAAGTTTAGAGAGTTAAATAGTTCATAAATTATGTAATATAGCATGTATATGACTCTTCTCCAATCCCATGTTTGTGTTCACATTGTTTTTATTCTAGAAAAATTAGTTTGAAAGAGTTTGAAGAATGTTTGATTTTTCCCAGAATATATGAGAGTTAAAAATTTTAGACTAAATAAATGGGATAAATGAATGTGCACACTGACTGAGATGACCGTATGGTTTATGAATTATTTGATACGAATACCATTGTAAATGATGATGAAAATCAAATGGGAGAAATGATAATGGAAATTGAATAGGACCTTCATGATTTTATAATGTAGTTTAAGATATTAAATAGAAGTTCTAAGACCATTTTTTATCAGTTTTACTAAATACACCATATTATTAGCTATATTGTTGTTATATAATTTAAAATACCGAAGCTCATGGAGTGAAATCATCTTTACAGAAATACTTGGCTTTCTGAAAGATATTCTACAGAAAAAAAATAAACAACCATTTCTAACATATTACTCTAAATGAATGCAACATCTAATGTTAATGATCACTAAAAAAGAAACACTTGTCAAATTTTTTGTATATTTATTCATAAGGACCATGAATTTCTAATAAATTTACTAATGTGTTGTGCAGATTGGAAGAAGAAAAATGATTCACGTCCTTTGAAATATGTAAGTTACATTCCTATCATTACATTATTTTGAAAAGTCTATGAATTTCGGGAAACCTGGAGAAAATTGACCTGGCATGAAGATACAAGAATTAAATAGGGAACATTAGTCATCCAAAATATTCTCTTAAGTGGATCAAAATTTATTATGATTTTCCTAAAGTTGTAAACAAGTTGATAAACTGTCATCTTTTTTTATCTACATATGGAATAAATAATTTTGGTGAAAAGACTAGTACTCAAAGGACATATCCCATCGTATTAGTAAATTATAACTTGTATCTATGGTTATGAATGAAGATAAAATACATTATGTTGACTCTACATTTATCTTGAAAAAAGGATGTAGAAAATGATAGTGATGTCTATTTGGCTTCGTTGATCGAAGATATGAAATGAATTTGCGATACATGTGTTACAATGTATGATTCTCATATAAGTGAAGAATTCACATCAAATTCCTTATTTTACGAGATGATAAATGACTTCCCATCTTATTAAATTTTATCAAGGTATAAATTTAATGGAATATAGGGATTTTCCTTATTTGAGAAATGAACATAGTTAGTTCAGTAGAAACATTCATCGAAGACTGTGTTTCTTGGAAAATGAAAAATTCTACATTGATGACATAAATACCATTCCTAGATTACCAGATTAAATGATAATATTTAACATTGTACAAAAACATCTTCAATAAAATGTCATAAAATATTCAATAATGTAAAATATATTGACACTATTTTTGGTAAAACATTTTCTGGAAAAACATATGAAATTAGGTTGGAAGAAGAGTTAAATTTTCTTCAAATTATAATATTGGGATTATTTTTATTTTTGTCACTTTATTGATGTCATCCATAGAGAAAAAATGTATTTAAATGTGTTATTAGAATGTTACTAAATGTTCTTGAAAAAAATGAAATTTGTAATCGTGGATTGGATGGACATGATTGATATGGTGATAAGGGGAGTGTTGGAACCAGTGATGGGTAAAGGGAAGAATTTTTTTATCTAGCAGCTTACACTCTATCCAGATTGAAAAAATTAGATTTTTTAATTTTACATAATAGTTTAAAATATTAGAAGGGGTATTCCTAAAATATTGAGAATGTTTTGTCAATGACTAAATTGATGTTACAAGGAATAAAATCACACATAGGTTTTTCTTTGATCTAATATTTGATGCATGTTTATTTGTATTTCATTCTACCTAAAAATGTATTCCATACATTAGAAAAACTCTTATTCTTTTTCAAATAAATATGACTTAATGTTATAGACCCGATGTTTTCAATCATGAATAAGGAGGTTGATGTCATATTTTATAAATTAGAGATGTTCTTACTGACATAATTATTTGATATGACGGTCCACCTAATGGTTCCCTTTGTTATATTGGTTCAACTATGTGGTACTATACATTAGAGATTCATATACCCCATTGAACAATATATTATTTTTTTTGAAAGGGTATGTCATGAATCAATGTAAGCTATAATGTTTTATTGAAAAATGATATATTTTAAAAAATATATATTGAATTAGAAACATATTACCTATCAGATGTTGACAACATCAGTCTCTAAAAGACTCACCACAATGGATGTCTTATGGGTTATGGGATTTTCGGAAGAGTTTTTGTTACAATTAACTTGTTAAAGAGGGAAAAACTGCACCTTCAATTTTACATAATTGTGAAGATGTTGACCCATTCATTGAATCCCATAAAAAATTCTTACATATTTGAACCCATAAATGACTTAGAGGGTGGATATCAAACAAGAATAATAAAAAGATTACATGAAGGTTCTACGATCATATTTATAAGGAGTTATCTAGAAATCCATGTTCTATTGATGAACAACATTATTGGCTAGCCAGAGGACCGATTGAAAATGTTATATGTTTCACTAGTTTTGTAATAAATGGTTATATGTGCTATATAAAAGAACAAGATGACAACAATACATCTCAAAAGAGTGGTGTTTCACTTATGAGGGATTAAAATATCTGGTTCCAAGGATTATAATCCAATTTCAAAAAATATGTCATATTTTGGCATTATCGAACAAATATAAAGGTTGGATTATACAAAATTTAATGTGATGATTTTATATTGAAAATGGGTTGACAATATCAATGGTGTGAAAGATGGTGAAATGGGCTTCATGGGGGAGAATTTAAGCGTGGAAGGGAAAAAATATGAGTAATGAATAAAGGAATCACCAGTAGTGAATGTATTTTATGTCTCAGATCCAGCAAACAAGAATTGGCCCAATTTACTGATAGTGACTAAAAAATGCCAGATTAGATGAAAATTAAATTGACCATGAACCTTTGATGTAGACAATGTCTTTTATGTTTGAGGGGACCACAAAGAGTGTATTTTGATTATTGATAGTGGAACCAAATCCCTAAAACATTTTAAAAAAATAAAGAGAGTTCAATGAGAAGGTAATATTTTTTTTAATATATTATGTTTTCACTAATAATATTATATGATCCCTATTTTATTAACATAATAAAAAATTAATGTTTTACTACACATGTAGAAAAATTCTTATTCACATGATGATGTTACCAGTTCCTCAGAAGAGCAAAATAAAATGAAGGAAACCATTTGGGAATATGTAAAGGTAATGTTACAATATAAATTATCTATTTTCCGAAAATATATACAATGACCTCATTAATAATTGTATTTTTCATTTATATTAGAAGATTTATATCCATATTTTAGGCCTTTCTAGACCAAAACATCAAATAAATTCTTCTCCCACAAAACAATTTCACACCTACATTCTTGGCATTTATCAATTTCCTTCAAGTTTCCTCCTCTAGATTTAAATATAGAAAGATAATTCTTGTTATTCTCAATAACATTGGTAATCTTGATGTTTTCATAGTAAAATAATTTCCCATATAATTAATCTATTATTTCATATATTTTTTTAATTTATTTATTTTTATTATTACTCATATAAGAATTGTTTTCTTATACAGGTGGATTATTTTGTTAGATTTGTGGTGGTATGTACATATTAGATGAGTTTATTAACCAAGACATCCATAGATTTTTTCTCCATCAAAACCTTTTCAACCCTATAGTGTTATTATCACTTTCCTTCATGATAATTCCACTTCTTAATCACATAGGTAATCTTGATATTTCCATTGTAAAATCATTGTCTTTAGAATTAATGTATTGTTTCATATATATGTTAAATTTATTTCATTTTAGTATTAGTAATAAAACAATTGTTTTTTTATATATGTGGATTATTTTATTTCAGTTGGCGTGGTTTGTTAAAAGATACTCATGCTCATGAGATATTGGAATTTCAGTCTACAATTTAGTTAATAAAAATAATGAAATATGTCATGAATTTATAAAACTATCATGAAAAGGTGAATTCCTACTACTTATTTAATAATTTTTTTTATTATTTTATAAACTATTCGTAAGTTAATTTACTTATAATTTTTATCTAATACTTTTTTTTCATAGATATTTTTGGAAGTCATATTTCTCTTTCAACTATTAGTAAAAAGAGACACAAGAGATAAAATGTTTCATTCATCTAATGATAGTATGATTTCCATCTCCTTTGTTTGTCGACATGCCAACAATTCATATTGAGTTAATTTTATTAGTTGAAAAACCATTCTTATTGAAAGTCAAAATAGTATAGTAATATCATGTTCCAATTGTGGTGAATTCACATGATATAATGGGAACTTGATCTTCCTCTAATCTTATGGATTGCAATAATGAGAATAGTTTTTTTGGATAGGAACATCTAGTTAATATGAATTTTTGGATGTTTGAAAATTAAATTCCATTTAAATAATAGTAAAATTGGTATTTAGTATTTTTTTCAGACTTTGTGATGTGTTTAAATCAGTAGCACCTCACTCCAACACACAGTGTGACCTGTATGACTCCATGTTCCTCTTTCTATTTACAATTGACATTTATTAGAGTAAAAAATAAAAATTTCCTACAAAAATTTGATCAATCACATTTATATTGTTTTGATACTTTATGAAAATGATACATATGTCATTTTGGATGTGTAGGAGTCATCCAAACCACACTCCCACCCACAAAATGTTCAGTATGACTCAAAGTGTATCTTTTTATTTAGAATTGACATTAATTTTAGAACAAAGGGTAACTGACCTACTCAATACTGACCACCCACATTCTTATTTGTTTGATACATTCTGTAAATTATCCATAAGTATTTTTTTGATATTTATTAATCACCCACCTGTCAATATGATACACGATGATACCGATATGAATCAATGTGTCTGTTTTCAGTTTTAAATAGAAATTTTAGTTAAAAAGTATTAGTAAATGAAAACAAAAAAAAACACAAATATTTTCATGATAATTTGTGAAATTGTTTCATAATTCATTTTCTACATGTAGGAATCAGTCTCACGTTAAATAGACACACAATGTGATCGATATGTTTCAAAGTGTGTGTTTCCAGTTTAAAATTACATTTTTGTAAAAAATAAAATTGACATACTCAAACTAAGATAAAAATTAGGATTTTATTGATAAAATATGAAAATGATGAGTATTTCATTTGGTATGTGGAGGAATTACCTACACCTCAATCTGATGCATGGTGTGACAAATATGACTCAAGGTGCATCTTTTTATTAATAATTGACAAACATTTTAGTAAAAAGGACAACAATAATACTCAAAACCCAGAAAAATAATTCTAATTATTTTGGTACCTTTGGTCAATGATCCATATGTCATTTTGGACGCATAAGAATCAAATGATTCTCAATCTGGTGCACGTTGTGACCGATATGACTCAAAATGACTCTTATTAGTTTAAAAATGACATTTTTGTTCAAAAAGATTCGCTTACTGAAAACTATGAACTAAATTTAATATTTTATTGATAATTCATGAAAATGATTAATAAATCATTTGTGATTTTTATAAATTAGTCTCACAAGAAACTGATACAATATGTGATTGGTATGAGTCAAAGTGTGTGTTTCTAGTTTAAAATGACATTTTTGTAAAAAATATTAGTAGTATACTCAATGATGAGAAACAATATCCAAATTGTTTTGATATATATTCTAATGACACATATGTCATTTGGGACATTAATGAATCATCCAATCATCAATCACATGCCCGGTGTGACTAGTATGACTCCAAGTGCAAATTTTTATTTATAATTTGCGTTAATTTTAGTAAAAAGAATAACTAAACCAATCAAATTTGAGAAAAAGAATTCATATTGTTTTGATAATTTATGAAAATAATCCACAAGTCTTTTAGAACATATTATAATCAACCAAATCTCAATATGATGCATGGTGTGACCAGTATTACATATTGTGTCTGTTATCAGTTTTAAATCATTATTTTAGTTTAAAAATTATCACTCATTGAAAATGAAGAATACATGATAATAATGTCCAAATAATTTTAGAAATAGATTCATAAGTCACGATTACATGCAGGAATTGGCCTCATGTACAACTGACACACAATTTGATTGATATGAGTCAATTTACTTGTTTCTAATTTAAAATGTCATTTAAGTAAAAAATAAAAGTGATGTACTAAATAGAGAGCATACACTTTCAAATTGTTTTGATAGTTTAGGAAAATGATCAATAAATTTTTTGAGACATACCAGAATCATAATAACCTAAATTTGACACATGATGTGTCAAATATGAATCCAAGTGAATCTTTAGAATAAAAATGTTTAATTTAAATTTAAAACACTCATCACATCGCCCAAACAAAGAAAGCAAGCCATGAGTGCTTTCTAATCATTCTTTCTGCTATCTCTTAATTAATTTCCTTATAATTTTTATATTTTACTTATTTAGATAATTTTCCTAGAGATAATGCTTTAAGGAAACAATTAATGGTGTGACATGTAAGAATTAACCAAAACACAATCTTATACACAATGTTTCTATTCAGACTCAATGATTAGTTTGAAAGTAACACTTTATGTTATATTTTTTATATTATTTATAAAATATTTTATTTCTTATGTACGTGTTATTTTTTCCCTGGGTAGGGGTTAGGATAAAAGGGGAAGGGAACGTTGATTTCATTGATATTATGTAATAATTTTAACTTATACAATTGTATAAACCAATGTTTAAAATGCATATAATATCTAGTTTTTTACATGTATTTTGGTTTTATAATATATTTCATTTAAATTATATATTATTACTTGATTTTTCTGATTTCATGGGGTTTTCTTTATTGTAGTGTGCAGAGACATCACAATAAAACAATCCCCTTTATCATTTATTTTAGAAGCACCAATAAAGGTAACCTTTATGAGAACTATTAGAATAACCAATAAAGGTATGATTTATTAGTTCTTCTAAATTCCCTTATAAAAGAACCCTTTATCATTGTTTTTTAATGCAGATATATGGCTAGGTATTTTAATATCACTATGATATTAAATGCTTTTGTAGCACTGATAAGGCCATTTTTAGAACTGTTAAAGGAATATATTGTAGTATTGCTAACATCTAGAGTAAAGACCAAAAATGTAATAACCTCTAGGGAATAAAGAAGATTGTGAAACTAAAATATGAAATGTTATAGAAAAATTCACAACCAACTAGAAAAGATGTTCCAATATGACAACAATTGGAAGGGAAGAAAGCTAAGAGATCATAACTCCTTATCTCTAACCATCAACCATCTTACAAAGTCTATAAAACCAAGCTTCCATAAGATTCACCAATTCCACTAGTGACCTGTGCATCAAATTCTTAAAACATGACACACATAGACAAATACAATTTAGAGGTGAGTATATAAATACATATTAGGATACCTTAAAAATTATGAGGGACAAATAATATGCATGATAAGAGTAGTTATCTCAACCTAATGAAATGGGGAATGGAAAACCCAACAACACATGGATATATAAATATGGTCATATAAGAAACCCAAATTATAGATGAAGATGATCTCCATCTCACATATTTTCCCAAGATAATGTGTCTTCTTGAAGCTGCAAAGGTACATTATTGATGACTCACATCATGAACAACCACAAAATAAAATATGGGGAGGAGATTTTGTAAAACCTCGTGACACCCTAAGAGTGGAGGGGTGAATTAGGGGTTAAATATTTCTTTTAAAACCAAGGATCTTGTTCCCAAGGTGGTAGGAACATGTTGAAACTATAAAAATTATGGTAAAAGAATGAAAAACCACCCCATGAAAAGAAACCACAGAACAATTTTACTTGGTTCACCATTAAGGGCTATGTCCAAGGAGCATACACTGATAGGTTTCCGAGCATACCTAATTCCACTAAACTTCACTAGATGTGGATTACAATGTTCCGGTACCTTCACTCTATCCTAGGAACAATTCATTTACAAAATTTTAGGGAAATATCAGAATATCCCTCGGGTCACTCCCTTTGACTCCCCTTGGCACACTGGCTTTGGTGAGGTCACACTCAGTTTATAGACATGAATTTCTCTCCAGTAGATTTGCATTGAAGTTTTTTCTAAGCATGAGACACTTCTTGCATAGAATTCCTAAAATGATGCACTTGAAAGCAATGATCCATTGAACTGAATATTCACAACATGAAAACAAGTTAGTCAAATGATTGTTCATAACACCTACCATTTCTATGCATGATCTCACTTTTGTGAACAATAATTTATTTTCGCTCAGAAAATATTTTGTGCAACAACCCCATTTACATGAAACCTTCACTTTTACACCCAACCTCAACTCTTACGCACAACTTCAACTTTTTCATGCAACATCAACTTTTATGCGTAGCATCTTCGTTTTCATGCAATGTAAACTTTTCCATGCATCTCCCTTTTCACGTAATATTTACAAGAATTATAACATGTATCTTCTATATATCTTTAACCATTTAGGGTGAAGGGGGTCACCTATTATTTATAGGTTTCACTGATCCCCGTGCACAATCCTCACCATGTCACACAAAACTATTATTCTACGCGCAATCCTTTTTCACACAGGAACTATTTTTCACGTACATTTCTGGTGTTTTCACACACCTCATTCCTTTTCAATATCTCAGCATTATAATCTCAAAAAACCTTTTTCACGAGAAAACAAACCTAGTTTAATATTTGAGTGAAAAACCAATTTAGTACAGAACCCATGTTTTTCGCACACCACTCCAATATTTCGCAGAGCTCATGCATTTTCAATTTTTCGGCGATCTGATCCCAAAACATACCTTGCTCAAAAGTTCCTTTTTGAAACACACATTTTCACATGTCCTATTTTTCAGGACGAAAAATTTGGCCAAAACTAGGAAATGACGCCACCTTCAATACTATCTTCTGCTTGAACTATATGAACACATTACTAATTAACATTCAGAAATTCCAACGAGGGTTGACAATAAACACAAACCATACTCCAATTATTGCATAGAATTTCCATGGATCCAATAGATTTCTCCCCACCACTGCTATGAACTACAGATGAGGGAACCATGATTATGAACCATGCATCTCATGTAACCACATCAGGAAAAGAGTTGAAGTTCCTGCACCCCTCAACTGTGCTCTGCAACCAAGGAAGCCAAAAATGCCATGGAGGACCATCATGATGATGAATCTAGAAGTGGAAGGAGTATAAATACATATGTAGAGAAACCAAACCCAACAGTATTAGGTAGTACTAACCCTACCAATGTGAAGAATGTGGAAACATTCACCATAGTGTGATATGGGAGTAGAGAACCTGATAGAAAATATTTAAAGGATATAGACAACCCACTTCCTTGTGTGACTTGGGTGTACTGACCCCCCGAAAACACACTGATCATCACACCGAATTTCCACCATCATCAAACATCACCTAATTTTTTTTTCTCAAAACATCTCACATAATATCTCAAAATTATATATCAATTCCACCATCGTGTTCTACATGGAAAAAAACTCACGATATATTCTCAAGGGAAAAAATCCATGTTTTGAAATAACATGACGAGGGCATGATGATTTTTATAAGTCCATTTGGTTAAAATTTCAATCCATAAATATTTTATCACAAGTGGAAATGAAATGAAAAAATTATCACATTATTGTGATCCTCGTTGAAAAACACTTAGAATATTCTATTTACATACACAAATCAAACACCAAGAGAAAAAATGAATTCTGATACATATCATAAATGACTTATGGATGAGTTTATAATGTATTTCAATAATCTAAATGTGTTTGACATGTTTTGAGTTGGTCATTTTACCTTTTTACTAAAATTGATGTCCATTTTAATTAAAAACATGCACATGGAATCATATCGGTCATACAATGCATCAAATTGAGGTGTAGTAGATTCCAGTATGTCTCAAATCACTCATGAGTCATTTACCTAAGGTAGTAAAAAATCTTAATGTTTTTTCTTGGTTTTGATTAATACACTTGTATTTTTTACTAAAATTTCATTTTAAAAATGAAACACACACTTTGACTCATCTGGATCACATTATTAATTGGGTTGACATTAGACTCATTCATACATCTCACAAATGAATTATGAATCGATGCCATAAAGTATCTAAAAAAATCGTAGATAATTTTCTATATTTTATGTTATTTAAACTTGTTTAATTCAAATGTGAATTTTAAACTAATAACAGACACAATGAGTCATTTTGGGAACATCGTGTACTGTCTTGAGGTGAGGCTAATTCTTACACATAAAAATTGACTTATGCACGATTTTCGTAATGTATAAAAACTACATGAATATGTTTTTTTTGTTTTGAGTACGTTAGTTGTATTTTTTTTTCTAAAATTAATGTCTATTTTAAATTGAAGGACGTTTTTGGAATCATACTGGTCACTTTATCTATCAGATTGAGGTGCGGCTGATTCCTACACATCCCAATGTAACAAAAAAAATCATAACTATCAGTTTCACCACAATTTCAATTGACATTTTGTATCGAACTACCAACACTACGTGAGAATATTTGATCAAAACACCTCAACTCGAAAAAAATACATGTATAAGAAAAAAATTATTCTGAGTATTACTAAAACTAAAAAATTTCAACATAAATATGAAATAATACATTAATTATATAGAAAATTATTTTACTATGAAAATATCACGATTACCTCTATGATTGACCAGTGGAGGGAACATGAAGGAATGTGTTAATTTTAAAAAATATAGGGGTAAATGTTTTTGAGGGGGAGGAAGTGTGTGAACGTTTTGGTGCATAAAGGCATGAAAGATGGAAAGATCACCTAATTTCAAACAAAAGAATCCACATTTACATGAAAATAATTATTATATGTGAAATACGAAAAAAGTAATAAATTAAACATAAATATGAAATAATAAATTAATTTTATGGAAAATTATTTTACTATAAAAACATCAATATTACCTTTATAATTGAGATGAGGTATCATCATTGCTCTTTCTAAATGTGAAGTGGATAAAAATCGATGGAAGGTGATAAATGAATCACTGAAGGGGTGAAAAAGTTTTGAGGGAGAAGACGTATGTGGATTTTTTGGTGATGAAAGGATTCTAATATGGACACACCACCCCAACTAAAATAAAAGAATGAACCTATATAAGAATAAAAATTATTATGTTACTAATACTAAAAAGAAATAAATTAATCTTAAATATGATACAATACATTAATTATATAGTTTTCTACTATTACCTCATCAAGATTACCTTGGTGATTGAGTAGAGAAAACATAATTTATCTTCTTGAAAAGGAAAGACACATGTACAGAAATCATCTAAAATAAATTAACTCCACAAGGAATAATGGAAATAAAACCAATGTTCCATTGTATATTTTATTATAACATTACCTTTACATATTTACAAAGGGATTCCTTCATTATTGATTATTCTAATGATGGGTTGGTAACACCATCATGGGTAGGAGACATTGTTTCCATGAGTAGTCAAACATTTAAGTTAGATTATATTAATACAGTATAGAATATATAGTATTATGAGGGAAAGCAAAATATATTTAAAATTAATATTATATTATCATTAAAATCTGTTTATTTTTTAAATGTTTAAAGGATTTGGTTCCCCTATCATGAAACCAAATCCCCTCTTTGTAGTCCCCTGTAATGTAATATACATTTTCAACATTGGGACAGACATGAATTGATTATGATGTCCCATTGAAAGGGTCAACCTCAACTTATTTTTAAATAGACTTGACATTTGTTTTAGTTTCCAACCAAAAAATCAACCAATTATTGTTTTTTGGGTTAGAGACATAAATTACATTCACTAATTATGGTTCCATTATGATCAAATGGTCTGTTTTCCCTTCCACAATCAAATTCAACACAAAAAATAACATTTCATCAACTATCAATTTATTGGTATTGTCAAATGATTTGTAATGGAAATGAGAAATGTGAAATGTTGCATAATATAACCTGTATATCTGTTTAATAATGTCAAAATATGCCATATTTTTATAAATTTGATTTCTATCCATGGATTAAGATATGTTCATCACATCATGCAGAAGTGTAACCCCACTATTTTTCATCATATTGAATTCATCTTGTTATTTTTTTATATAATGTATAACCAATTATTAAAAAACAAGTGTTAGATATAACATTTTCATTCAGTCCTCTAGTTATCCATTGAAGTCATTCGACAATTGGAATAATATTTATTTAAATCCTTATATATTTGATCTCACATCTTTCCTATAAACTAGTGATAATGTGTTTTTGATACTTATCCTTCTTCCCTTGATGGATTCAAATCTCTAATAATTTCTTTGTCAGCTTCAATTCTTGTATCAATATCCTCACTATTATGTAATATGTGAAGGTGAGATTGGTTATAAACTGTCAAGGTAATTGTAACAACATCTCTTCTTGAAATACCTTTTCCCAGAATATATTCACTGTAATGCGACATTGCGAGACTGATTATTGATCATATGATATGTAATATGTAAATAATTCAATAACATCTTCAACAATATGTCCTTCTAGAATAAAACCTTATATCCGAATTTGAGTATTGACATACTCTTTCAAAATCATAATATACCATTCAATGGGTTAAATCCATCTATAATAGATTAGACCATGTAGTTGAACCAATATGACCAATTGAACAATCAGGTGGACCATTATATCAATGAATTATTATGTATAGAACATCGTTAATTCACACAATATGACTCCAGTCTCCTTATTCATGATGGGAAAATTCATTGGGCCTAAAATGTTAGTAAATATGGCATTGAAAAACATTAGGAGTATTGTAAATGCATGTCATAAATTTTGAGGTAGAATGCAATGGAAAGAAACAATGATTAAATCATTTATCCAAACATGATAGTCGTTTTATTTTAGTCATTATGACATCAAATTAGTCATTTACATGAAATTATTGATATTTTTTGAATACCCCTATTGATCAATTATACCAGTATTGAAAAGGAATAATTGAATTTTTTTCTATCTGGATATATTGTAATATGTTGGAGGAATAAAATCCGACAATTTACCCTTCAATGCTTCCAATTCTTCCCTTTTCCCCATTTTAATCGTGTCCAACCAAATGTTGAATCCATATTTCATTTTACCATGATCATTTAGAAATGTTCCAACAACCCTATAAAATAATTTTTCTTTATACATGCATGACATGAAGAAATGGTTTGACATGAAAAAAATTTCAATAAGGTAATTCAAAGAATATTGATCACTTCAACAACCTTATTTTTTAAAAAAAATTCAAAAATGATTTACGAATAATAGTGTCAATATTGTTTACTTTATTTTAGAGTTGATCGACTACTACTAGAGACAATGTTTTACCTTTTTTGATATTCCCATTGAATGAAATCATCCAGAATCGATATTTATGTGATAGTGGTAAATATTTACCATGTACTAAAAGTGAAGACATTGAAGAATGTTTTAACCAAACTGAGTGTGTACGTTTTTCACAACTTGGACACCCCAATATTACATTAATGCTATCACCTGAGAAATTTCCCTAATAGGTGACATCATTTATCATTTTTTACAACATGTCTCTCAATGTGAATTTTTCACTTCTATGAGCATCGTACATTTTAACACTTTTATCAAACATCAATTCCAGATCTTAAATAAATGGAGTCAAATAAAAATCAATATCATTACTGTGTTTCTTTGGTCGAGATATAAGATGAGAAAAAATAATTTATTTTCACTATATTCTTAATGGTGGCAGCAAGTTTTTATTTACTAAAATGTCGGTCTATGTACTATAAGAACTAATATGTACACCAAATGAATTTATTCCATATGTTGATAATAAAAGGCACAAGTTTCTCAAATATTATTAAAATTTAGGAATCTCTGAATCAATCTTCTTCCACATAGGATAATCTACTAGATAATGTAGGATCCCATAATTAATTTTTATATCTGCATTCCATGTTAATTCTCTCATAATTTCTTGATATCCATATAGTCTTATAAATTTTGGAATTATAGGAACGTACAATAAGATTTTATGGAATTGATTAATTTATCTTATATCGATTTGTGCCACACTTAGGGAATTTTATGAGTTATTCATGGTCCTTGTGAAACAATATGAAATTATTTGTACAAGCCTATTTTTTTATAGAGATCATTCCCATTCAACATACCATTCATTTATGGAAATATGTTCAACAGTGTAGTTGATCGTCTTTAGGTAACATATCATTCTCGATACCAAGTAGTTACATAAAGCTATTGTCACTCCATCCACTACCAACATTCAAATTACATTACTTCGTTACATCTAATAATGTAGTTTATTTTGTACAATTGTTATATAATGGTTTCATGTAATAGTTATTTAAATCCAAAAAAATTGGACAATCATGGATGTCATATTCAATTTCCATTGTTATTTAGTCCATGCATTCTCAATATTCATTTACAAAGGTATTCATATCAAATGATTCATAAACTATAGTATCATCCCAATCAGTGTTCATATTCATTTTTCCCCATTTTTAGTCCAATATTTATAGTTCTAATCTATTTTGTGACAAATAAAATGTCATTAAAGTCTTTCGTAATAATTTTTATTTAATAAAAACAACAACAATATAAACACGAATATAGGATTTTTGATGGTTTGTCTCCATTCTCTCTTGCAATCTTGAGGAACTCCTTTCCTCCATCTTCAAAATCATTTGTCAAAAGATTAGTGTGTATCAATTTTCAATTCATATCCATCCTATTGGATTCATAAAAGATTAATTTTTACAATATATAAATAAATAAACACAATATCTTATTTATAAAAGATGATAATTTTAGAATATTATAATTAGGGAAACTCAACATTTGATTGTTTCATAGAAATTCAGTATATTGAAGAAAATGGGTACTTGAATTTAATAAAATAACTACTTTACTATTGAATGTTCTATCCTATGAGTTCATTCAACGGTTAATGTTATAGAAAACTATCATCGTCATTAAATCATCTCTTGAACATTTATCATAGAATTTTATTGTTTGACACATCCTTTATCTCTTGTGGACATGAACTTCTGTTTCTGGAAATAATATATGTGGCAGTCATCCATGGTATGACTAATTCTAACAGTAGTTAAAGAAACGTAAAGGAGATGGTAGATGAGTTTCAAGTGACAAATTACAATAATTATTGTTCGGTAGATGATGCTTATTAGGACGATATTTGTCTATAAAAGAGATGTGGGAAGAGTCTCAAGAAAAAATTTAAATAATAACTGTTATTAGACACCCATCAAATTCCTCTTTAATGCCCTAAAAAATGAAAATATAATATATGAAATTAATGAGTAATAATAATCCCAAATATGATAATCAAGAATCATAAACTCTTATTAAATAAACTGGAAGTTTTAAAAAGGTAGAGAAAACTTTCATCCTTATAAGCTCATATCTCGATCATTCATCATTACATTTTATTTTTTGAAAAACATCCACCATATATTATTGAAATTCACATATGATGCTTTAAATACTCTATAAATTAGTCATCCATGGGATGACTACTGCTCAGAGTAGTATAAGAAAAATAAAAGAGATGGGGTATGAGTCTTAATGAAACACAATGAAATAATAACTTTTTGGGAGATGAAGTACATGCTGATGAAAATTGTTTTTCATTAGGTTCTTTAATAGGGGAAATGCCTTCCATTTTTTATAATTATAGCATTTCCACTATTTATTAACCTGTGGCCTATTGGAGGTGATATTTGTGGGGAATAAACATTCTTTTATGTGATTCAAGGGGTCTTGATGTTGACATTTTATGATATATGAATATTTTTGGCCTCAATGAATTATATATTTATAAGAGAAATATAATTTTTAATACTTTTTACCCTCTAAATATGACTCATCCTACCACTATTAAAATGATTCAACAGGTCTTTCTGAAATCCTCTCGAAAAAATAAAATATAATATAGGAAATTAAAAAGTAATAAGAAACCCAAATATGATAAAGAAGAATAATAAAATCCCATTCAATGAACTAAATAATATAATAACATAATGATAAAAACCTTTTTTAAATAAAGATTTATTTCAAATACATGGATAGTAATCAGGTATTCCTAGGGGTAGAACTAATAAATGTAGACCTAAAATGATAAATAATTAAAAATAATTTCTAATATATATAATTTGATAGAGTCCATTAAATTTTTAGGGATAAGTGATGTCCAAACATTGGATTCTAGGTAGGCTATATAATATTCCTTTACCAATCCTTGAGATTATAGGGAGGCACATAAAGAGGTTGGCATAAACAAATAATACACATGAAAAAGATATTTCACCAACAAGGGAGAAAAACACACCAACCCTTGCTACATCTACCCCCAAAATAATTTAAATATATATATATACATATATATATATATCAATTAATTTATAATGTACATAATTTAAAAAAATCCACATTTAAACATAAATTTTAATGAAAATAAATATAATACCATTATAATTAGGAAATGTAAAACCATAATTTTTGAATAAATAATTACAAAATCACTGTTACATTATATGTTCTGAAAATTCATATAAGTAGATAGAATGATACATATTTAAATAAATATATATATATATATATAAAATAAACATGAATTGGTTGAAATATGTGTAACCCTTACAGTAGAATATCACAACCTAGTTAAATAAATAAAACCCCATAAAAATTTTAAAAAAATAGATCTATTGAAAATAAATAAATATGGTCTCCCCCTTACTATGATTTCTGTTAATATATAACAACACAATCTTGAGAAAACTATTTTTTTAAGGAGAAAACCTTAGACCATAATATTGAAATATAATTTATATAAATAAAATGACTTCCATTAATTTCATGAAATCAGCTTCTATTGCTTCTTTACAACATCACCATACTGAGAATATTTTTCAAAATCAATTTTCATGTTCGTTTAGGGATTTTATATCCAAACTTCCACTATTTATAAAATGGAATAAATATTTATTTAATTAGTTTATCTACATAATAGTGGTGATTCTCTAGGTTTTCAAAACAATGAAAAAATTATTCTTGTGGAGAAATTTGGGGTATAGATGTAGGCAGTGAAGTAAATCGATTCAAAAGAAAATTTAAAAAGACAAAAAAAAGATATCAAAAAAAGTAGTCAAGAAAAAAAAACATCATTAAAAAATGAAAAATAATATTGAACATCTGGAGAAAAAATAAAGAAAAAAAATCATATTCTACCAATGAAAATCAGAAACCCTCATATCAAGAACTTGAAACGACAAATACATAAAAAAATAAAAATCTACAAAGGAAAAAACAGGCTTACAACACTAGTTTGAAAAAAATATGAGACCCTCATATCCATATATAAATGTTTTCATTGGATATGCTAACTACAAGAGAATAACATATGATGGATGATGTTCAAGCAACTGGAGGTAGTGGGTTTATGTGATTCGAGTGGGATTGTATGATTCGAGGTTCGATTCACTGAGGTGGGGAACAAAAAAATTGGCTTCTTCCATAGAAAGCTTATGATATTATGGAAAGATCACAACATGGTATTTTTTTATAATTATATCATGGCATGTTTATCAGTGCTTTCAAAAAAGTACTGATAAACAGTCATTTTATCTTTGCACATTATTTATATTCTTATAAAAGTCATATTCATCAATGTTTTTATCACTGATAAAGCTTGGTATTTATCAGTGCTAAAAAATCACTAATAAAATCTATATTTATGAGTGATAATGTTTTAACATTGAAAAATAGCGATTTTATAATTTATTTTTTATCACTAATAAAGACACTTATTTATCAGTGCAAAAAAACCACTAATAAATAATTAATTTATCATTGCATATTACTTAAGCACTGATAAACGATTTATGATTATAATAATAAATAATTTTTTTTGTAAATACATATACTTAATATATATATAAAAATTTAAATATTGTAAATATATTCCTTATTTAAATATATATATTATAATTTTATAATTAATATAATATATAATTATTTATTTATAATAATATAAATATTTTAAAAAAACAAAATTTATATATTTATGTATATTTATATAATTAAATACATATTTATAATAAATAAATATAAATATAAATATAGTAAATATATTCATTATTTAAGTATATTTATTATAAATTTAATAATTATTTAAATATATAAAATTATTTATGTATAATTGAAAAAATAATTTAAAAAAATATTTATATATTTATAATTATAAAAATATAATTTTATAAATATAGTATATAAATTTTAAAATATATTTATTTATAAATATTTTTATAAACATTTTTTTACAAATTATTTTGTAGAAATATTTTTTCACATTATTCATGAATATCTAATTTCATACATGTTAAAAGTGAGTGAATTTGTATAAATTAAAAATCAGTACATTTTAATAATATTGAAAAATGGATAAGTATTGTGTGTGTGCATTGTATATAAAAATGCATTAATTACGTTGATGAGAAATCAATATAACACATTTTTTATCTATGTTAAATTGAGAAAACAAAAGAAATTTTATTTTATGTCCAATACATTATGAAATTAGTACGTATTTTTAATTCATATAATTTTTTAATTATAAACCATTATTCAAAAAAATATGACTATTTAATTTAGTGCGCATTAATATTTTTATATATATAAATCATGTTTATATAAAATAATAAATTTCAATATTATATATATATAATTTATTAACATTGATTATAAAAATTATGTAATTATTAAATTTTTTAATATTTTATAATTTATATTCATTTTTATCAATAATTATATAATTAATAAAACTTGTAAAATTTATTTCAGGAATTCTATATTTTTATTTTTTTGTTTAATTATTTCATTTTAATTATTCAGGTATTTATCAGTACTAAAAAAGTGCTGATAAAATATATCTTTATCAGTGCTTAAAATAAAATAATGATAAAGGGTACCATTTATCCGTGAAAAAAATAATGCACGGATAAAGGGTGTCCTTTTTCAGTGATAAAAACAAAGCACTGATAAAGGGAAACCTTTTCAGTGCTACAAATAATGTGTTGATAAAGGATTAAATTTATCATATCTTTATTTAGCACTGATAAATTTTCAATTTAATAGTGTTTTCTCCTAGCATTGATAAATATCAGTGCTGTTAAGCGGTTGTTTATTAGTAGTGGGGGATGATTTTGAATTACCCCAATCCAATAAATTTTTTTGAATCTCCACTTCTTATGGATAACAAGAACTAGACATACCGAGGGAACATCAATTATAGGAAAAATTATTCCTTCATCTAACATCTTGATGACCTACTCTCTAATTACCTCTTTCATGCTTGGAATTTATATTATTTATTCTTCAACTCCAGGATTGTGATCAGGTTCCATTGGTGTTTCATGAATCTATAATGATAGAAATGTAACATTGATAGCAACAATAGATCATCCAATAATAGATTTTAATTTCTTTATAAGATTTATTAACCATAATGGTTGATTATTCCCCCAAAAAAACATATTCCACTTGAACCAATAGAGTTTTGAGATCTAATTTGTGTGGGGGGGGGGGGGTACTTGGTTTGAAAGAAGACACTTAGGTATTGGGGGTATAATTTCCTCTTTCTACCACATGAAAAATGATATAAAAATACCACTTCATTGTCACACCTAATGTCAGGATAAAACTCTCCATAAGATGGTTCCTCAAGTGAGATCAAAATATGATCTTCATCAAATTCATCTAATTGAACTATGGAATCCCCATTAAAATCACCTAGGTAATCCTCATCCTTGGATGAACTAAATCCCATATAGTTTTATGCAGTAAAATCTTGAGTATCATTGATTTCATTAAGAATCCTTAAAAATACTTTCACCTAATCGTTTATGAATTCATGCACATTTAGAAAATCATTTCTGGGTATGACATGGGGTTTTTTTAGTTTTTTTAAAAAATAATTTCCTCACTATATCCAAAAAATTTGATAATAATTTATCAATTTCAAACATCTATGATATCCCCCTAGTGGTAATAAAATTTACTCAAAAAATACTAGGTGATAATGTATCATATTCTATATCTAGAATAAGAAATTTAAAAGACCAAAAGTGACCACCAATTCCAACAATGTAAGTCATCTAGCCTTCCAACTAGGTTTGTAATTTATCTATCCACAAGCTGCAAAACCACTATAGTGTTTTGGGGAAGTCTTAAACTCAATTTATGAAGAAAATACACTTTCATAATATTTATAATTTTTCCAATATCACACATTCATGTAAAATAATAAACATTATCCGAAAAATTTGAAGTAAGAATGAAATTACATGGATCTTTTCTTTTAGGTGGTATCTTTTTTTGGTAGGATTTGAGAACACTCTTTGGTGAGATTATAGGTAGAAAACTAATCCAATGTTTTCTTACATGAACATTTTTTATCAAGATATTTCATATAATATTTGACCTAAATAATAGCTTTAGGAAAAGTTATATCAAAATTAAACTTCTTTATGAACATAATCATCTTAAAAAAATTAAAAATATTTATTTGATTTATTTATTCATTGAGAGAGAGGATTGGTTGGTGTAAAATTCATCAATATTTAAGGAACCCTCTTTTCTTATTATAAAATTAGATCATTTCCATTAGTATTCTTAATTTTATGGTCATCCTACAATTACTTTTCAATAGGCTGAGTAGGCTATGAATGAATCTTATCTTGGATGTTCAAATTCTAGATTTGGAGGCATCCAAATTGTGTTCAGCTGATTCACCATAATATTCAGGAGAAACTATTTAAAGATCCATTTTGACTTCATTATGAGTTCGGTGTCCGCTCTATATGGTGACTACCATGGAATTATCTTTTGTATTTGACTCAATTGTACTATGGAATATCCCCTTGTATCTATATCCTTTGTTTACAACCCATTTTCTAATATGGAACTGTAGGTTTTTTAACCCATATTCTTATTGTTCTTTGAAAAAATAATTCTTTTTCTTATTCTCATCAAAACAACCTATCATCTATTGGACCAAAACTTTATCTACATCATGTGAATATGATGGCTAGTCCCTGGGATGATGTTAAAACATATTCCCATTTTCATGAAAAATATGGGGTACAATAAGTCATAACACTCCCTCTTACCTCCATGACATGTTGGGATGATTTATTTATACATTTTTATATTTATTTGAGAAATGATCATTTCGATGATGTATTCTAGGACCATATTCAATATAGTTATACTTTCTATGGACTTCGGATGATATATTAGTGTTTTGGAAACATGAATCTGAATGGCCAAACATCCCACATAGATGAAACTATTCCCAGAGAGCATGTTGATTATTTTCATTTTAAAAACCATCAGAAAACACTTCATTTTCATATTTGGGAGTAATTTCCTTCCTAATAATGGTTCTCCTTATAGAACAACTGTGCAGGGAATTCAATGCCAAATTTTTTTAATTCTTCTTGAGTAGTTCTATTGTTTTTTAGAGAAATATCCATAGATGACTGATTAAGAATGGTTTGATGATATGGTGTAATACTATTTTAGAATGTTTCTATGAGAAAATTTCTTGTACATTAATGATTGTGGAACTCTTGAATATTCCAATTAAAAATATCCCAGGATTCATGGAACAATTCGAATTCCAATTGTAAATACTCATAGATTTTATATTGAATCTCAAAAAGCATTCTCATTTATTAAAACATCGTGAATAAATAATTTTAAAGATGGTCCCCTATCTTAAAAATATTATCATTCAGTTGTTGGATGTAGACATTTTCATTTTCTTTTATACAAAATGAAATAACCCTCCTTTTCAATTCCTCATCACTTAGTCCACTAAGTTGAATATGTTGAACTGTTCTATATAAATCCATTAATAAATCTCGTAAATACTTATTTGTAGATTATTGGTAAGATGGAAGTATATATATAATAGATTGATTAATCTCAATGTTTCTAGATCTTGGGGTCTGCCTAAATAAATATGGTTTATTTGATACTATCAGAACCTAGAACTCTTTGAGCCTCTCTTTATCCATAACTACATTTCCCATTGGTGGATGGTTGATGTTTTCCTCATGGTGGATATTTTTTTGTAGCTTATTGAAGAGTTTTTCCTCTAGATTTTCCAAATCATATTTCATCCTAAGTTTTATTGAACACATATTTTTTTAATTTTGAGTATAAATTCTTATAGGTCATTAGGTGATGATTGAGTTTTCATTTAGACACCTTTTCAAAATAAAAAAAAGATTTTTTTATTTTATATTTGTTCACACCTTCCATCCATTACAATGATTCCAAATTTTGACATGAACTTCATTTAATTGCATGAAAATTAATTACTTATTATGCCTACAAACTATAAGTATCATGGAATGTGGGTATGAAACCCATGAGAGGGAAATTTTATTGTACAAAATGAAAAGAAAGAAAGTAAAACAAAATAAAGAATATGGTGAAATTATCATGATGAAGCTGATGAAATGAATTTTGGGAATACGAAGAGGGATAAAGTGATATGATAATAAATAATAAAAATCTTGCAAAAGAACATCATGGACATGATCAAGGGGAATTTGTTGGTTGGAAAGTTACCTTTTGTTTGTGAAACATTTTATTTTATTTTATTCCCTTTCAAGGTTAGTTAGTCTAGTACCAGAAGACATAGCCAGCCAACTATCTCAAGTCGACAATCTATAGGTGAAAGGATATTTCGACTTCTAAACTGATGGATTGTTTTAACCATTCAGTGAGTCATGCTTATAGACCACCATATCGTGCTCTATCATCTTCATAGATGGACTTCCTAGTAACAAGTTATTAGTGACACTAAAAATGGAAACAACCATAAATATGTTCATAAAGTCGAGGGAAACAAATAACATTACCAATGGGAAAGGGTGGACTCCTAAAATACTAACACCTAAGAAAAGAAAAAGTGCCTACCAGCTCATCCTCATTCCCCACTAAGGGACTTAGTCAACCATCTCACCTGACGAATCTATTAAATTCAAGAAAGTATTTTGAAATAGTGTAAGATAATGAAACTAAAAAATAAATAATTCCCACATGAGTGATTTTATATCAAAAAATATATGATTCTCAGTTTCCCCACTCCCCATTGACTTTGATTCTATCCTTCTACTCTTGGATCTACATATTTTTTTGTGCCTTTTCTTAGAACTATCACTCCTATTTTTCTCCTATTTTCCTATATTATATTCTAACCATTTTTTGATTGAATCATCCTCCTTACCATCATTATCTAACTCCTACCTTCTTCCTTGAATTTTCTTCAGGTTACCTCACACTGTTTCAAAAGTAAGGAGTTCCAACTAGCGTGAGAACATGATTCTCATCTCCATGAATTATGTGGCAAACTATCTATGTATCCATTTAGATCAATGTAAGAAATTTAGTTTACATAGCTATTTGAATCGATGTACATGATGTCCTAAATATCTATTTTCTATATATCCATTCAGGATGACATAGCTAATTATTCAGAAAGCCATTTCTAAATGACATTATTGAATTAAAATAATAGAAAAAATCTCATGTAGCTGACTGAATCGTGTTCATTAATAGATCTGCGATCCATTTTTTCATGTATATGACTCTATAGGTAAGAGGGTTCCTTCATGAATCCATTTCCCTATACGTCGTTGATTCTTTGACAAGGAATTTCTGATATAGTCAAATCATTTTATGTAGATAATTTGGCATGCGTAGCCAAATATTGACGTAATCTATTATGGTCATGTAGAAAAATAAGATCATATCCATTTTGTAAATAATTGTTATTTTCGACACACTTGATTTTCAATGTATATTACTAATCCACATAATATATTTGAACTTTTTCTCCAATTATACTAATGAATTATAAATTTCATGAACAAAAAAGAACTACATCCAATGCAAGACATCTTCTCAGTCATATATTCTCCATACATCCCTAATAAAATAACCCTCCATTATAATTACATTAAATGAAAACACCAATCATTATATAATGGAATCTAGTGACAATGATAGGAGAAATAATGAAATGTGGAAAGGTAAATGTGATCAACAGTGAATCAGTAAATTTTTTATCTCATTTCACTACTTACCTTGGTGGTGATTACATTGCAAATAATTTTAAATATGGAGAATAGAGGCAAAAGAGGCTCCACACACATCTGAATCTATCAGACCCACCATCTTTAAGATGTGGGTTGGGACATCAAAGATGCACGCCCTTCCTTCCTCAATATGAAGGAGAGATAATGAACCAGATTCCCACCTTCAATATGACTCGGAGCGGCTACTAGAACCAGGGGTATAGAATCTCATATGATATGGAAGGCATTGCCTTTTTTATAAATCAAGAGCATGTGATAAGATGGTAAATCCCAAAAAACTCAAAATAATAAAAGTAAATGTAAGGCCAAAATCCATTCCAACATGAATGATCAAATGTAATGTTGATACAAAGAACAAAAAAATATATCCAAAGGTAATGTACCAAAATAAAATAGAAAAATAAACAACAACAACTAATTTCAATGCCCCAACTAGTAATGTTTAGTATGGTCCTCAAAGTACTCTTGGAAGCCTGAAAACAATTTTATATATGTACCGAGAACATACAAGTATACTCATTTGGGAAACTGATGCTACCCATGCACAAATGGGGGAACATACTAATTCCCTAGTGAGAGAATAGTAGAACCTCAAAGCACCTACCCTGTAATATTAACCAATCCAGCCTCACCAAGAAACACTCACCAAATAATGCAATTCAAGAAAAGTAATAGTATAAACACATCGACATTTAGGTACCCTGCACAACTTTTCCACCAAATAACTGCTAATTCGTAATGGATACCGTCTTCACATTACCACTATTACTATATGCAGTCCCACTGGCACAACCTGCCCAAACACACCTAGGGAACAATCACTAAGTATACAGCTGCAGACAGCTGGTCCACAACAACCACATCTCTCACACAAAGTCACCTAGGACTCATCCTGAAGAGACATGGGAAATAAATACTATCCCACAATCACCAAGAACCATCACCCACAACAACCCTTGCCTACCTAATCTTGGGCTATGGTATGATTCAATCCATTACATCCTTCCCAGATACACATGAGTGATAACAAACCGATAGAGGGTGTGAGGAAGAAAGTCAGTAACCAGCCATCCATCCTCCCACCAGGATGTTGGGAAAGACACCATCTCTAATGAAAATGTGGGTTTTGGAACATGTTTCTCACCAATGGTTGGGTGAGATTAGAAATCACAAGGAAATAAGATTTAGACATATAGATAATAAAACACTCATCCCAACCTATGGTTATCCAGACAAAAAACCAGCCCGCTCAGAACCACTATCATTGCTACCCCTGTATGCACAACCAGAAAAACCCAACACATTTTAATTTAACCACAAGACATTTATTTATTTAAGGGATTAACTATAATTTATTCCAACACTATCAGGAAACTACCAACCAAAACCATAACAATACAATACGAAAAACCAAACTACAGTCCCACTACACAACATCACAAAACTATATTTACATTCCATTGTAAAACCCCTCAATATTCATAGGCATCTATTAATCCGTTGACACCAATCAGTCTTCAAAAATATATAGGAATATCCTTCTTTCACAACCAATCCCTATTTCCCAACTACCCAAACAATTCCCAGATGCAGTCCCACTACATAATGAGTTCATAACCACCGTGAAGTCTAACTATATAACATCAATTCATAGCCAGAACATAAACATAGGAAATCCAGCTGCATACAAGTACATCCATTCTACAATAACTCAATTTCTCAAACTGGGATACCAACACACCCCATGTTCAACCCCACACACTATTCCCACAAAACCATAACAAAGATCACACTACCACTTCAATAAATTAAAGAGTATTCATATTTAACCAAACAAATATTATTTAATTCCACTATAATACAACTGGGGTGATCCTAAAATAGGTTTTATCTGAGGGAAACCATTTATTTAACCAAGTGTATGTGGTTTAACTGTTGTTTATGATTGGATTGTTTTTTTGAGCATCTAAACAATAGAAAACATCACTTGTGCATAATAAAATAACAGAAACTATCATGATTTTTAGGATGCATATAGTCACAAAAATACATAAGATAATAAATGATAAAAAATAAAACATGCAATAAACATAAAACTACTCGTGGACAGTTATTTTATTTACCCCTTTTATTATTTGATCATATTTACTTATTTCTTATTTATCATTTTATGAAAAGTATTATGTCATTCCTCAAAAGAAATCATTATAAAACCCACCTCAATTGATTCAAAAATAAAGGGAGATAGAAGAAATCCCTAAATGGATGATCAAAGGATTGAAGATCCTAATAGTTCCAAGAATATGGGTTTTGTCACGACCCGTCCTCGAGGCCCGTGCCGTGACTACCCCAAGCCCGCCTTCCATAGGCCAGGGGCTGGCGACTAGAACCAAGGCTTAAATCCCGGTAAAAGGGAAGGCATTGCCTTTGTAAAGTAAACAATCACACAGAGTACAAGCGGAAGAAGTAAACACTGAATACAACAGTAAGTGCGGAAAGTAAAAAAGGGGCCAGAAATACAAGCCCAACTGTAAAGTACAACTCGAAAGGGAAAACACGAACTGAAAAGTAAAGCTGGCACGTCGAGCTGTCCACTGGAAATCCCACCTGAAGGGTGGGTACATATAGCTCCTCTACTCCTCGGGTCCCGCCGTCCGCTCCAAGTATGCCCCGCCTAGTGGTCCACCTCCGGGTACCGCCTCGTCGTCACGTCCACCCCTGGGTACCGTCTCGTCGTGAGGTCCTCCTCCGGGTACCATCTCGTCGTAATAGTCCACCTCCAGGTACTGTCCAGTCCTCGAGCACTCGGCCTCTGTCAGCATTTCCCATCGTCTGCAACCAACACAACGAGGTGAGGGCATAGCCCGTGCAGGGGTGAGTATAACGATACTCAGTAGGGATCCCGAGACCCTCAAGGTCTCACTAAACCAACAAGTATAACCACAAAGAAGATCTCAACAGATAACCTCTACTTAGGTATATGCCCATACATATACCTAAGTTATCAAGTAACCCATCTCAATCATGAGGAAACACGAGGATCAGGAAATCAACGGATAACCACTACTCAGTTATATGCCCATACATATACCTAAGTTATCAAATGACCCATCTCAATCATGAGGTAAACACAAAGGTCAAAAGTTTCATCTCAAACCAGGATTTTCATTATCGAAACTGTAACTACTGAAGAGCTCCGTCTCTGGAGTGTACAGTGGTCCTGTCACAACTCCGAGGTACTGCTCACTAACTTAAGACTGCTGAGGTGATCCTCCTGACGAGTACCGCGGGCTAGTTGCTACAACCAAGCACTCCAATGTGCCGCTACAACCAAGTGCACCTCTGTCGTGGGTCTACCGCTACAACCAAGCGCTCCCATGTGCCACTACAACCATGGGCACCTCTGTCGTGGGTCTGCCGCTACAACCAAGCGCTCCCATGTGCCGCTACAACCAAGCGCACCTCTGTCGTGGGTCTGCCGCTACAACCAAGCACTCCCATGTACCGCTACAACCAAGCGCACCTCTGTCGTGGGTCTGCCGCTACAACCAAGCGCTCCCATGTGCCGCTACAACCAAGCGCACCTCTGTCGTGGGACTGCTGCTACAACCATGCGCACCCCTGTGCCGCTACAACCAAGCGCATCTCTGTAACACACCGGGTCGTCCGATCAGCAGTCGTCGGGTCTCAGTCAGCTACACGGTCTCCGTACTCCACATGCTTGTCTCTGGGAGGTTCCGTTCCATGAGCTACTGGTCGATACTCCAAGTATCTCAAAGTTCCACGAAGAAGAGTCTCAAAGGACCGTCTCATCATAGGGGTCTCAACGCAACAGATGACACGTCAATCGGACGCCCGGTCTGTGAGTTACTAGCCTTTTCGTTCCAGGGTCCCGGTTGGTTTTGTGTGCGAACCAATCCGGCCGTAACTCAACTATACCCCGAACACCCATAGGGTATACTCATAGGGACCGTTTCTAAACGAGATCACCAACGTCGCTGATGGTTCGTCAACCAGACGTTCTGTCAGAAAGGTATCAGCTTCTCCGATTCAGGGGCCCAGTTGGATTTCGGTGCGATCCAACCCTGCCACTATCCAACTGTATCCAAAACTCGGGCGGAGGATTCCAAAGTTTTGTCTCATCAAGAGGAAAGCAACGAGACAGATGGCACGTCAATCGGACGCCCGGTCTGTGAGTTATTGGCTTTTTCGTCTCAGGGGCCAGGTTGGTTTTTAAGGCAAAACCAACCCAACCGTACTCCACCTGCATCCAAACCTCGGGCTGAGTATGCCAAAAGATCCGTCTCACTAAGAGTACACAACAAAGCTGACGGCACGTCAATCAGACGTCCGTAGCTCAAGATATGAGCGTTTCCGCTCCGAGGGCCCGGTTGGTTTCGTGTACGAACCAACCCGTCCAAACTCAAAGTATTCCGAAACCTTGAGTGCGATATACCGAATCGACCGTCTCGATCCAAAGATCGCATCGCCGCTGACGGTTCATCAATCGGAGGTCCGTAGCTCAAGTTATGGCTAAAAGGCTGAAGTCGATTCGAAAACTGGGGGTCCGGGTCCGGGCCGAACGGCCCGACCCCCCCCCCCCCCGGGTCGGCCCGAACCGGGTCGAACCGAACCGAGTCCGACCCGGCCCGGCCGGCGGCGGCGCGGCCTGGGCGTCGCTCGGGTGCCACGCGCGGGGGGAAAAGCCCACGCTTTCTTGCTGGCGGTGCGGCTGAAATCTGCGCCTTTGTCCAACGCCCCCCCCCCCCCACGTGGGGGCCTGCTTTTGAAAAAAATGGGGGGGCGCTGCCCCCCCTTCGTGTAACTGCGCCCCCCCCCCCATTATGGGGGGCCGGTTTTGGCCAGCCGGGGGAATTAATTCCCCCAGTTCTTCTCCCTTCCGGCCGGCCCGCCCTGGCCGGCCGGTCCTTCCTCAACGGGACGGGCAAGGCCGGTCCCCTTTTCGGCGTCCGACACCGGCGGCCCGGCTGGACGCCGGTCTTCCCATTCCGCCGCGGCCCGGAACCGGCCACGGCCTTCGTCGTCTGGCGTGATGCGATGGCATCGCGCCCCTCCACCGCGGCCCCGCTCCGGCCGCGGCGCCTTTGGTTTCCTTCGACGCGGCGCGACGGCGTCGCGTTCAAGATAATCTTTCCACGGCGCGGCGCGACGGCGCCGCGCAATATTTGCCGTGTGATTCCCGCGTGGTGCGACGACACCACGCCATCTCGTTCATCCTCAAGAAAATAATAATAATCAAGATCAAAGGAGGGGGAATTCGGACGTGTTTGTGATGTCTGACCCCCCTCTCGTTAGATGATAACCCTTAAATATTTATCCACAAGATTATCATGCTAGAACCAAGAATGAGAGTAAATAAATAATAAACAACAAACCCCTACCTCGGTTTCAAGAACGATGATCGTCAACGACCCGCGGAAGACATGTCACGGTGGTCGGCATCACGGAAGAAGGACGTCGATGTCGTGAAGCGAGGATTTGAAGTTCTTTAACGACTATTTCGTCGCGGGAAATCGTCGTGGAAGAGATGACGCGGAAGAAGACGTCGTCGATGTCGCGGGTATGGCGTCGCGGAAGACGATTCCCGAGAACGTGGCGTTCTTCGTCGATGTTCGAAGGTTCTTCGCGTTTTTCATCAAACTTTCAAGAAGAAGAAGAAGAAGAACTCCAATTTCTCTCAAGGTGGCTAGAGAATTCTAACCCAAATAAAATAAGCTAAAGTCTTATTTTATTCACACACTTAACAATTTTAATTTCAAAGGGTTGAAATTCAAACAATTCAACTCCATTAATTAACAATGTTGTCGTGTTCATTAAAAGAGGAGTTTAAGGGAGTTTTAAAAAAAGAAGGTGAAGATTTATGCTTCGTGTGGGCCCCACCACACTTAATCCTCCCAAGGGAGGTTAAGTGGATGTGGGTCCCACTTCTAACTCCCTTTGGGAGAAAATAACCAACAAGTTAAAATAAAATTTGCATTCTACAATTTTATTGATCTTCTTCTAAAAACCCAAAACTAACTCTTAACCCGCAATAAACACAACCTTGGAAAAGGTCTCCTTAAGCGAATATCGGCGCTACGAGTTCATCGGTGTCCTCTGATTTCAATTCCGAGCACCGGATCAAAATTTAGAAATTCCCGCTCATTCGTTCACTGAACGTACCTGAGCCAAACTTCGGAAATTGATTCCGAGCACTCCGGGCCTCGGAATCAGGTGCCGTCAAGAAACCGCGCTCTTGTAAAATGCCAAATAAAATTAAGAAAAAATTTCCCTTGAATTTTACGGGTCTTTACATTAATCCCACCTCAGGGATTTACGTCCCCGTAAAGATACATCAAAAACTATGGAAACAAATGAGGGTACTGAGCACGCATCTGAGCCTCCCGCTCCCATGTGCTCTCCTGGAGGTTTCCGTGCTGCCATCTGATGCGTACAAGAGGAATCGATCACCCACGTAGGACCCGCTCCTGAAGATCCTCTATCTCCACCGGGACCTCCGTAAATGTCGCCCCATCGTCAACGTCAAGCTCCCCATGGTCAATGATGTGCGTCGAGTCGTGCACGTATCTCCTCAGCTGAGATACGTGGAAGACGTCGTGCACCCGGTGCAGCCGAGGTGGTAGAGCCAGGCGATAAGCCACCTCGCCAATCCTGCTGAGGACCTGGAAGGGTCCGATGAAGCGCGAAGATAACTCGATGCCTCGGCCAAATCTCTGAATACCACGTCGAGGTGAGACCTGCAAGAAGACGTGGTAGCCATCCTCGAACTCTAGTGGCATCCGCCTCCTGTCAGCGTATGACTTCTGCCGGCTCTGAGCTGTCCTCATCCGCTCCTGGATGACCTGGACCTTCTCTGTCGTGGCCTAGACCACCTCTGGTCCTACAAGAGCTGCTATGATTTCTTCCTTGCCGATAAGAGAAATCTGGTCTCATTCCCTAGATGAACCACGTTCATCGTCTAATATTGTCAATCCCGACATGGATGATACTATCCCATACCAAGGATGACTTCGTAAGGCCTCGACGCTACTACAAAGAGATCCAACCGTTACTCTCGCCTCCAAGGGTTGAGTCACACTGTCGGCATCAGTGTGTGGTAACTGGGTCTCCTCCAGTAGGTACTTCTGAAGTGAGGGTCAAGTCAACGGTATAATCCAGAACCTCTTATTAACAACACAAGAGAGGACATGGAAGTAAATGCCACAAGAAAAGTTGTCTTTTATTACTGCAGCTCAAGTACAAAGACACAAAGCATCTATAAACATACATCAACAAAACTAGAAGCAACATGAAAAAAGTCTCCAGGTCTGGAGCTAGTCCCGCTTCTGTCCATCTGCTCCCGGAGCCCCATGATCGTAGGCCTCAACTGCCTAAAGCTGAGGTCTCCCATGTCCTCTTGTCCCCTGCGGTCGGGGTGGACCTCCTGGTGGTGGTGGTGGCAACACCCCGAAGCGTCGTCCACCTCCAGCTGCACGGCCAGCTCCCCTGCCATGGGTGCCCTCTCCTTGCGGCCCGCCCTGATCGAACCTATACCTCTTCCTGGGGGGTCCTTCGTTCGTCTTCTGGTCATCCGTATGGTGGGTCGGACAGTCACGAGCCATGTAACCAACCCCGCCGCAGGAGTAACACAGCCCTCTCATGGAAAGTCGTTGCCCACCCCGAGTGCCTCGCGCAAACGATCCAGAGTCATGCTGTCGACCACCTGTAGGTCTAGTCCTCTTGGACCCCTGCGTCATCCGTCTACTTCCCACTGCAGAAGACTCTGCCGCATGCCGGTAAGTGGTGGGTCCTGCTGCTGGAGACAGTTCAGCAAGGAAATTCTCCACTAAGAGGGCTCACTCCAACACCCCTGCCAGAGTCGGAATGTTGAGGGAGATCATCGAAGCCCTGATCTCATGCCTCAGTCCATGCTCGAAGGTCTGGGCCCGGAAGAATGGGTCCCGTACCATGTCGGTCGAGTAGTGTGAAAGATCATTAAATATCTCCGAGTACTGAGCGACCGTCATGCTGCCATGCCGCTGCTGAAGAAGCTCCTGGATACGCACCGCACGAAGGGGGGCTGGGACGAACTCCGAGCGGAAAAGGCTCTCAAAGTCTGTCCAAAGTAGAGATGCCTCATCGTGCACCTGGAGCATCAAGCTCCACCATCGTCCTGCTGCTGCGTGCAGTTGGCTCGCAGCGAGGATCACCATGAGGTCTGCTGGTGTCCTCACTAGCCTGAAAACTCGTACCACAGCCTCTAGCCAGTCCTCTGCTGCCTGGGGGTCCGTCTCCCCAGGGAACCTTGGCGGTCGCTGGCGCTGAAACTCGTGCAGAGCTCCAAGGCGACGTGCATCGTCAGCGGCTGGTGCTGGAAGCTTTGGTGGCTCGGCGGGTAGAGCTACCGCCAGTGCCACTGCTGACAAAGGGCCCTGCACCGAGGCCTCGTCGCTCGGTGGACTGTCGTCTTCCTCGACTCTCGGAACCCTAGCTGGCTGCCGTCGTGGGGCCATCTTGAAGAGGAAACAGGTGTGCCATGGTCAGAACAGTATACCTGGTGAGCTGATATATGAAATAATCACAAATAAAACTTTGAAACACACACGCAATCAATGTTTTCGTGCATTAAGTCGGAAATCAGAAGTTTGGGTCCTGGTGTACGGATACGTCGGCCTCCGCACCAACACTGGACTCCCTGGACTGATAACCACACTCAATACGCTAAACATTATTGCTTCACATAGAAAAGATCAGAGTTCGTGGTAGAATCGAACTCCTCTGATACCAATGTGTCACGACCCGTCCTCGGGGCCCGTGTCGTGACTACCCCAAGCCCGCCTTCCATAGGCCAGGGGCTGGCGACTAGCACGAAGGCGTAAATCCCGGTAAAAGGGAAGACACTGCCTTTGTAAAGTAAACAATCACACAGAGTACAAGCGGAAGAAGTAAACACTGAATACAACAGTAAGTGCGGAAAGTAAAAAAGGGGCCGGAAATACAAGACCAACTGTAAAGTACAACTCGAAAGGGAAAACACGAACTGAAAAGTAAAGTTGGTACGCCGAGCTGTCCACTGGAAATCCCACCTGACGGGTGGGTACAGATAGCTCCTCTGCTCCTTGGGTCCCGCCGTTCGCTCCAAGTATTTCCCGCCCAGTGGTCCACCTCTGGGTACCACCTCATCGTCACGTCCACCTCTGGGTACTGTCTCGTCGTGAGGTCCTCCTCTGGGTACCATCTTGTCGTAATAGTCCACCTCCAGGTACTGTCCAGTCCTCGAGCACTCGGCCTCTGTCAGTATTGCCCGTCGTCTGCAACCAACACAACGAGGTGCTGGAATAGCCCGTGCAGGGGTGAGTATAACGATACTCAGTAGGGATCCCGAGACCCTAAAGTTCTCACTAAACCAACAAGGATAACCACAAAGAAGATCTCAACAGATAACCTCTACTTAGGTATATGCCCATACATATACCTAAGTTATCAAGTAACCTATCTCAATCATGAGGAAAAACAAGGATCATGAAATCAACAGATAACCACTACTCAGGAATATGCCCATACATATACCTAAGTTATCAAATGACCCATCTCAATCATGAGGTAAACACAAAGGTCAAAAGTCTCAGCTCAAACCAGGATTTTCATTATCGATACCGTAACTACTGAAGAGCTCCGTCTCTGGAGTGTACAGTGGTCCTGTCACAACTCCGAGGTACTGCTCACTATCCTAAGACTGCTGAGGTGCTCCTCCTGACGAGTACCGCGGGCCAGATGCTACAACCAAGCGCTCCCATGTGCCGCTACAACCAAGCGCACCTCTGTCGTGGGTCTGCCGCTACAACCAAGCGCTCCCATGTGCCGCTACAACCAAGGGCACCTCTGTCGTGGGTCTGCCGCTACAACCAAGAACTCCCATGTGCCGCTAAAACCAAGAGAACCTCTGTCGTGGGTCTGCCGCTACAACCAAGCGCTCCCATGTGCCGCTACAACCAAGGGCACCTCTGTCATGGGTCTGCCGCTACAACCATGCGCTCCCATGTGCCGCTACAACCAAGCGCACCTCTGTCCTGGGTCTGCTGCTACAACCAAGTGCACCCTTGTGCCGCTACAACCAAGAGCACCTCTGTAACACACCGGGTCGTCCGATCAGTAGTCGTCGGGTCTCAGTCAGCTACACGGTCTCCGTACTCCGCACGCTCGTCTCTGGGAGGGTCCTCTCCATGACCTACTGGTCGATACTACAAGTATCTCAAAGTTCCACGAAGAAGAATCTCAAAGGACCATCTCATCATAGGGGTCTCAAAGCAACAGAAGACACGTCAATCGGACGCCCGGCCTGTGAGTTACTAGCCTTTTCGTTCCAGGGACCCGATTGGTTTCGTGTGCGAACCAATCCAGCCGTAACTCAACTATACCCCGAACACTCATAGGGTATACTCATAGGGACCATTTCTAAACGAGATCACCAACGTCGCTGACGGTTCTTCAACCGGACGTTCTGTCAGAAAGGTATCAGCTTCTCCGATCCAGGGGCCTGGTTGGATTTCGGTGCGATCCAACCCGGCCACTATCCAACTGTATCCAAAACTCGGGTGGAGGATGACAAATGTTTTGTCTCATCAAGAGGAAAGCAATGAGACAGACGACGCATCAATCGGACGCCCGGTCTGTGAGTTATTGGCTTTTTCGTCTCAGGGGCCCGGTTGGTTTTTAAGGCAAAACCAACCCGACCGTACTCCACCTATGTCCAAACCTCGGGCGGAGTATGCCAAAAGATCTGTCTCACTAAAAGGAACACAACAAAGCTGACGACACATCAATCGGACGTCCGTAGCTCAAGATATGAGTGTTTCCGCTCCGAAGGCCCGATTGGTTTCGTGTACGAACCAACCCGGCCGAACTCAAAGTATTCCGAAACCTTTAGTGAGATATACCGAATCAACCGTCTCGATCCAAGGGTCGCATGGCCACTGACGGTTCATCAATCGGAGGTCCGTAGCTCAAGTTATGGCCAAAAGGCCGAAGTCGATTTGAAAACGGGGGGTCCGGGCCGACTCGGCCCGACCCCCCCTAGGTCGGCCCGAACCGGGTCTGACCCGGGCCGGCCGGCGGAGCGGCGGCGCGGCCCGGCCGGCGGCGGCGCGGCCTGGGCGCCGCTCGGGTGCCACACGCAGGGGGCAAAGCCCCCGCTTTCCTGCTGGCGGCGTGGCTGAAAGCCGCACCACTATCCAACGCCCCCCCACGTGGGGGCCTGCTTTTGAAAAAAACGGGGGGGCGCTGCCCCCCCCCCCTTGGTGTAACCGCGCCCCCCCCCCCCCCAATTATGGGGGGCCTGTTTTGGCCAGCCGGGAGAGTTATTTCCCCCGGTTCTTCTCCCTTCCGGTCGGCCCGTCCTGGCCGGCCGGTCCTTCCTCAAAGGGACCGGCAAGGCCGGTCCCCTTTCCGGCTTCCGACACCGGCGACCCGGCTGGCCGCCGGTCATCCCGTTCCGCCGCGGCCCGGAACCTGCCGCAGCCTTCATCGTCTGGCGTGATGCGATGGCATCGCGCCCCTCTGCCGCGGCCCCGCTCCGGTCGCGGCACCTTTGGTTTCCTTGGACACGGCGCGACGACATCACGTTCAAGATAATCTTTCCACGGCGCGGCGCGACGGCGCCACACAATATTTGCCGTTTGATTCCCGTGTAGTGCGACGACACCACGCCATCTCGTTCATCCTCAAGAAAATAATAATAATCAAGATCAAAGGAGGGGGAATTCGGCCGTGTTTGTGCGGTCCGACCCCCCTCTCGTTAGATGATAACCCTTAAATATTTATCCACAAGATTATCATGCTAGAACCAAGAACGAGAGTAAATAAATAATCAACAACAAACCCCTACCTCGGTTTCAAGAACGATGATCGTCAACGACCCGCGGAAGACACGTCGCGGTGGTCGGCGTCATGGAAGAAGGACGTCGATGTCGTGATGCGAGGATTCGATGTTATTTGACGACGATTTCCTCACGGGAAATCGTCGCGGAAGAGATGACGCGGAAGAAGACGTCGTCGATGTCGCGGGTATGGCGTCGCGGAAGACAATTCCCGAGAATGTGGTGTTCTTCGTCGATGTTCGAAGGTTCTTCGCGTTCTTCGTCAAACAATGAAGAAGAAGAATAAGAAGAACTCTAATTTCTCTCAAGGCGGCTAGAGAATTCTAACCCAAATAAAATAATCTAACGTCTTATTTTATTCACACACTTAACAATTTGAATTTCAAAGGTTTGAAATTCAAACAATTCAACTCCATTAATTAACAAAGATGTCATGTTCATTAAAAGAGGAGTTTAAGGGAGTTTTAAAAAAAAAGAAGGTGAAGAGTTATGCTTCGTGTGGGCCCCACCACACTTAATCCTCCCAAGGGAGGTTAAGTTGATGTGTGTCCCACTTATAACTCCCTTTGGGAGAAAATAACATACAAGTTAAAATAAAATTTGCATTCTACAATTTTATTTAACTTATTCTAAAAACCCAAAAACTATCTCTCAACCCGCAATAAACGCAACCTCGGAAAAGGTCTACTTAAGCGAATATCGGTGCTGCGAGTTCATCGGTGTCCTCAGATTTCAATTCCGAGCACCGGATCAAAAGTTAGAAATTCCCGCTCGTTCGTTCACTGAACAAACCCGAGCCAAACATCGGAAATTGATTCTGGGCACTCCGGGCAATGGAATCAGGTGCCGTCAGAAACCACACTCTTGTAAAATTCCAAAGAAAATAAAGAAAAAATTTCCCTTGAATTTTATGGGTCTTTACAGGTTTGTCCAGAAGAAAAAAAGAACTCCATGAAATAGGAGTAGTAGAGAACTAGAATAGATTCATGACATTTCTATGGAGGAAGGATCTTGGCGCAGTAAGTGGAAATGTAAAACACAAAAGTAAAGATCCAGGCCTTGAAGAGACATATCCTATTTTAAAGGAATAACAGTTTTCAAAATTCTTTGATGTTGTATCATGATCAAGATAATGGGGTTTGGGTATCTAAAATCACTCAGGATGATATAAAATTTAACGATACAATTATTACCCTTTGAAACACCCTTAAAAACACCCACAGAAGTATTAATACTCTTTTTACGATAAACAAGACGTTAAAGTGTAGAAACTGTTAAAATATGGGAAACTGAATAAAATGGAAAAGGGTGACACACTGTTTGGGGAGACATTGTAATGGTTCCAGCATAATGTTGATCACATAATTATGGGATAGTTGTGGTGGGACCATTACGGTGAGACTGTGAAATTGATACCGTCATGGCACGACTGTTACCTGTGCCACTGTGATAATGTGACCTTTAACAGTGCGACCATGATAGTTCCACTGTGATGGTGTGGCCATTATCTGTGCAACCATTACTAGTGCGACAATGATGGTGTGATCATTTCCAATGTTCCCTTGATGGTGTGACCATGATGTTTGAACCGTGTTGTTGGAAAACTCCCGAGATAAGCCAAAACCACCCCCAAGAACACTACAAACTATGAATTTTCACAATGGAAAGGCCTATGGATATCAGGGACCTTACATCAAATACCTATGAAGATATTCCCATCCATGAGGATTTAAAACTAAAATATAAGAATAGAGGTCTGATAAACCACTCGTAGATACCTCTCACTAACAAACCACATTGTGTTGTTTGAAAACTAGAGAGAATACCTCATCATCAGAGGAAACCGCCATGATATCTATCTCATAATGAACTGGTAAAATACTAAGGTTCCACTAACTACATGAAATCACATAAATCCAAAGACCGCACTATCCAGACACATGTATTAGGGACCTTCTTCCTCCATGTGAAGATATTATTCGCTTCGGGTGGCACTGACTCTCTGACATGAGTTTAATCAGATTTTTATTAGTAATTATTGAATAAGTATTGGGTCCTACCTTCCCTCATGTCATGAATTATTACACACATACTCAAGGAAACATCTCATCTCATAGAAAAAAGGTAAATAATTACATCAACAGAAATGTACATAAGAAAAAAACAAGATCAAAACTCAGAAAACCTCCAGTTACGAGGCACACATATTTTTCTACCTCTTACAAGAACTTTCCTCAAGGGAACTATTCATCTAGAGCACATGAACCAATGGTATGGTCCATCCATAAAGAACCATATCCTTTTTATCATAGATTCTTATGTATGTTTCCATGAACTTCACATCATTCTTGTTATCCATCTATACCCAGTCAATGACGTGGGAGTCATTGTGAAGATACTGTTGGAGATGAGAGATGGGGAAGACGCCATGAAACCTCACCCACTGTGGTAGCAACACTAGTTGATATGCCACTCTTCCAGGTCTTCCTAACACCTCAAAAGGTCATATGAACATGGAGGAAATATTGTTTCTTCTTCCCAACTTTCTCTTCCCATGCTAAGGGGAATCCTTAAAAAATTATTTTCCCCAACATTGAACTTCAAATACCTCCTTCTATGATTGGAATATGTCTTATGTATGTCTTGATACACCATCATCCTATCACACACTAGACGAACCTTCTCTGTTGTGCATTTCACTACCTCTAGTCCAAGAATGGATGCTTACCCATCCTCTTCCCATCTTACTGGTGAATGAAATACTCTTCCATAAAAGGCTCTGAATTGTTCCATGCCAATGGCAGAGTGATAGATATTAATTTAACAAAACCCTACCAGCGGCATATGTTTTATCCCCATCCTCTATAGTCCACGATGCAGGCCTGCAACATTTCCTCCAGCGTCTAGATGATCCTCTCAATCTTCCCATCCATATGAGGGTGGAAGGCAGTGCTGAGGAATTGATTGGTGAAAAAATAATTTTGTAATCCCCTCCAAACACATTAGGTAAACCATGTATTTGAATTTGAGATGATGGATCATGGAACTCCATGTAGCCTCACCACATTTTCTATGTACCTCTTTGATAAGGAATCCCCTGAACTCGACTTTTTAATCACTAGGATGTGAGATAATTTAATTAATCGATCTACCACTACAAAGAAAACATCACCACCTCCCTAAGCCCTGAGTAGTCTTGTGACTAAATATATCGAGATGACATACCACTTCCACTCGAGAACATTTAAAGACTACAAAAGATTTCCTAGAGCACAGTGCTCAGCCTTTATCTACTGACACAATAGGAACCATGCCACAAATTCTTCCACACCCCTCTTCATCTCGATCAAACAACTTATAATGAAATAACATATGATTTCTACTATCCTCAAACCATCCTTTCAAAGTATCACCTGAAAAATGTGATCATTCATTAATTCAGTCTTTGAGTCACCCCACTAAGACTCCTCTACCTGTCACACCAAGAAAGATCACACTACCTTATGAAATAGATATCCCCTTCCACTATCCTCCCCAGAATCCAGGTGCAAGGTATCTAACTCCCCCATTGCTTTCCATGTATCTGTAGATTCTCTAACTACCTACTTATATGAATTCAAATTCAAATAATCAACTACAACATTCCCATTTCCCGGCATGTAAGAGATATCAAAGTTGTAGTCCTGGAGAAAATCTGTCTACCTCCACTATCAAATGTTCAGGTCCCACTAGGAGAAGATATACCTTAATCTCTTATGATCTGTGAAGACCACCAAGCGCTCCCCGATGAGGTAATGTCAAAACAACTTCAGCACGGACATGACCGTAGAAACCTCCAAGTCATGGGTGGCATAGTTACATTCTTGAAGAATTAACTAACAAGAACCATAATTTATCACTACCCACTACTAAATCAACATGCATCCCTATACAATAATAGAATATTCACAGAACACCTCGACAATCACCCCTTACATTAGAAACCTGAAAACTGGAGCACAAACAAGCTTTCCCTTCAGATAGATGATGGATGTCTGTCACTGGTCACTCCATACAAAGGTTAAGATCATTATATTAAATGCATTTAATGAATCCGCAACATGATTAAAGTTGGGTAAGAACCTCTGGTAGTAGCCTGTGAGATCCACGAAACAACGAACCTCCACAACATTCTTAGGTGTTTCCCAACAAACAAATGCTCGGGGTTCCCCTCCTAGGACATCACATTCCCAAGGAAGTGCACCTATCGTTTCCATAAATTATACTTGGACATATTTCCTTTGACTTGGTGGCATCAGAAGTCCTATAATACAGTACTCAAATTCTTGGTGTTCCTCTCCTCATACATTGATTATATCAGGATATCATTGATGAAAACGATGATGAATTAGTCCTAGTACGGGTAGAAAATAGAGTTCATGAGCCCCATGAATATAGTTGGGGCGTTCATAATGCTGAACGACATGACCTGGAACTCAAAATTCCTATACCTACATCTGAAAGAAATATTCATGATGTCAACTTTCTTCACCCACTACTGGTGATATCCAAATCGAAGATCGATATTAGCTAACTAACATTCTCCCTTTAACTAGTTGAAATTATATTCAATCCTCGGAAGTGGATAATAGTTCTTGATCATTACCTGAATTAGTCTTTGGTAGTGTATGCATAGTCTTATTCCACTATCTTCCATCATCACGAACAAGACTAGATAAATCCATATTGACATACATGGCCAGATAAAACTATTATTCATCATGTAGTCAACCTAAATCCAAAACTCCTACAACTCAAAATGAACAATTTTACAAGGATCTATTGAAATCAAATAGGCACCGGGTTGCAAGTCTATCCTAATATCAATGTCACATCGAGGGGGTAGTGTCAAAAACTCTTCAGGGAAGACATCCAAGAACTCACCGACAACCCACAGAACTTCTATCATATCTATGTCTACTGATTCAACTGAAAACACATCTAATAAATAAATAAGAGGTTCCACACATCGGAAACCCACCTAAAAACATTTTTTTCCATCAAAGGATACATGTTGGTTGTCCATGTCAGATAACACATCCCTTTTCTAGAAGCTGTCGATTATATAATTCAATGAAAAAACCCATTTGATGCCTAGGATGACATCGTATGTCTAAATATGTAACACCCTAACCCCAGTTACCTAGGGTTAGATCATTATTACATAATATTGGAATGATCACAAAAAATCAATCCTCGATAGAGCGATTATTTTAGTTGCCTTGGAATCACTAGATACATTCATAAGTCTTACATTATATCATAAAGTGAAAAACTACAACAAAATCTTGTCTCCATTGACCACACTCATATCCCCTCATACTATCCCTGTAGGTCATTCATAAAATAATTCTTTCCATCCTGAGGAAAATAAAACATAGAAAGGGGTGAGATTAGAAGCCCATTATGGATTAAAATATAGAGGAAAATTTCATAAATAAGCATAAAAATTAAAGGAAATGTATAACTAAAACAAAATCCTTTTAAACTTTTTCTACAACAAAATATGGAAGAAATAAAATGAAATAATTCCATTTACTTATTCACATGGATATTCTACTAATCGAATAATCTCATGCAATTTAAATAAAAACAATCATAATGATGGAATGCATATTTCCATATTATCATAACCACATCGTCAAGGCCTTGTGCCAAGACTACAAATATGATTTTGTCAAGGCATTGTGCCAAGAAATTATTTTGCCTCATGAGACCTACCGATGAATCGATGAGCTATAGTAGGTTCCACCCATCATTTATTAAGTACAAGTAATTCCTCATATGAACAGGTTTAAACATAACATAAACATTCATATTAAAACTAGAAAATGAAATGTCAATACTTTCTCCATAAACCATAAATGGTAAAAATAACACATCCACAGTCAAACATATCACAAAACCTTCAATACTATATTGAAGTTTTATATCACAATAAATCAACTTCAAATAAGCTTAAAATCCATCAATGGATGTCGACATAGATTAAATCTAAACTATTTGAGAGAAATATATCTTTTTTGAAATCATTAAAAAGTAACACATTTATAATGGAAGTAATTTAAAAGAGATTTTTGAATCAAAGTGTCCCATACCACTATGAAACTTTTGAAAAGAAATAACATTTCAAAAAATTAATGTCCATATAAATAAATACATAAAATAATTTTGAAAACAAGGACATTAATTAAAAATATTTAGAAAGAAAAATCACTAAAATATTTAAAATTCTGTTCTTGATAAAGAGTACCTTTCACAAATTATTAAAATATTCATTTTCAAATCATTTAAAAGTCACATAATTATAAAATAAAACATTTTCTTACAAAATATTCTTATAATATTTTATGGAAATCTTCTAAAATTTTATAACAGCGGAAAATATCCACATCATTCGTATACGTTAAAAAAAGAAATTATTACGTTAATTCTGTCGAAAAGGATATAAGTGACCATGTTTGGAAAACGAATAATGATTCCTTTATAAATATCTTATAAAACGTCAAACAAGGGTATAAATGACTTTAAACCATTATCTATAAAATATTAAGAATTATTTGAAATACATTTCTATGAAACATGGATTTCGATGATAAAGAGGTCCCAGAAGATAATTACGTATAAACAACCTCTGATAATGAAGAGATTGTGAAATAAACCCTTACCTTGTACTTTTACTTGGTCTAGGGTAGGTTAAACTCTTTCATAATAGTTAAATAATTGTTATTAGATTGTATAATATTCATATAAATATGATATCATATATGATCATTTAATATTGCTTTGTTAATAATATTTTAGTATCATCGTTGTTTCGGGTGTTCACTTACACGTTTCCTTTTATATGTTTTGTTACATAAGTCATGTTTGTTATGGATAGGTTGTATCTTATTCATATCCAGAATGATATCAAGTCCTTAAACATTATTTTAACCATAAAATGAAAATTATTCTTGAATAGATACGATGGGGAATGAATCTCATCGCGTTCATGGAGACGATAGTCCACACGTACGCACGAGCGACAATATCATTCATTGGATATTAAAATAATATATATTTGGATTCTATATCACATATAAAGAATCATTATAATGTTATATTTATTATTTAATTCAATTACACATCATTATCATACCCATCCAAATAATGATGTTTTGAATAACAATTACAGCACGACGTGGAGACGGTAAGCCGTACCTACACACGTACGGTGACATGTAATTTAAAGGATGGATAGAATAATGAATATGGATGTACCATATTTATAATAAAATCACAGTAAATAGAAGATACTAGAGTTATTATTTTATAATGGTAACAACAACGAATGAAGAAGATGAAGAATAATGGAACTTGAAAGCAGGAGGGGAAAACATTACCTCTTCTTCAGGTTCATTCTTTTGATTTGATAAAAAGGGCTCGTTAGGATGGATTTATGACCAAACTAATCCATCTATGTTAGAGTGAGGGAATTTGAGATCATATTTTTTTAGGGGTTGGCTGAGCTAAAAGGCTTTGAAAGTGTGAATTAGAGGGAAGTGGAAGTTCTGTTTTATAAGAGGGGTGAGGGGCACCTTTGGAAAAGCTAGAAATATTATTTTATAATAAATTCATATTCGGTTTATAATGGCTCAAAAGTGGATTATTTAATGTTTAGGTGGTGATATGTCTAAAACCACTCAACCAATATGTTTTATTAAGTTTTGGGTCACTATATTAAAATTAAACGTTTTATTTAACTCTTAGTTAAATAGTTTGACAGTTACCATGTCTCTTTGTATTTTTATATTATATAGTTAATAAACTTACTATAAACTTCCAAGAGACCCCCATGTAGTCCATTAATAATACAAATATCATTATATAAGTCCTTTGGCCGAACCTTTGATTTTTATAAATAGAATATCAATTAATAATATAATTTGTTTCTAAAAACCCATTTATGTCAATTTTGACACTATTTAATAATTGATTTTTTAAAGTCATAAAAACTTTATTAATTCGAACCGAATTTATTTAAGTAATATTAACATGTCATATTAACAAATAAAATTCGTGTATGTCATCAAAAATTTCAAATTATATTTATTTTAACATTTATAATACCAATTATTTGATTCATTCATTAATAAGGAAAATGCAGCATCATTATTGTGTAATAAATATATTTAATTATTCAGTGTCTAAAAATTATAAATAAGTTAAAATTATGCAGGAAATAATTTTATCTTTCTAATGTTTATAGTATAAAATATAACATATATTACCCTATGTAAAAACATATTTTCTAAAAGATATATGCTTATGTCATTTTTGTATTTACATTAACTTAATTAATATAATGTGTCCTTATCACATAAAAGTGGAACCATGGGGTCCCCAAATCGACCCAAAGATGCAAATGGTCGTACATGTATCAAAAAATAGGGTTAGGAAATGTTTTAGGGTAAATTAATATTATTATAATATTATTATTTACCCTTATTTACCGGATTTACCCTATAACCATGGTAAATAAAATATTTTACGAAGTAATTATTCAAAATTTATAAAAATACAAATTACCTATTTACAAAATTTGGTCCTCATGATAATAAATATTGAATCTATTTTTCTAAATTGTACACACATAAGTGGCAGAAATTAATTTAAAATTAATTCTCGTTGTCAAAACAAAAAGCATTTTTTAAGAAATAATAACTACCAAATGATTGGCACTTGCTTAGGTCCAGTTTAAATGTGAATGTATGTCCAATGACCGACATTGGATTAAATGGTAAAAATATAATCTAATTATACTTTAAAATCACTCAAATTATTAATTTATCACTATTAATTATTTTTATTAAAAATGTTGTTTTTAATTAAAATTTAGTAATTTTCACTATTCAGCAAAATATGGAAGTTATCCAAAAAGTACCAAAAATTAACCCTAAGCTAATTTCGATATTCTAAATCCAAAAATGATGTCTATTAGGAAAGATAAAATTTATAAATTTCAAAAAGTGGGAATTACTATTCACAACGGCTAGGTTGATTGGTTGTGGTGTGTTAGAACTCGAAGTTGCATACAACACACGCTACTGTATTATTAAAAGAGAAGCATAATATGGAAGTTTGGGGTGTTACATTCTCCCCTCCTTAAATAAATTGTGTCCTAAAAATTTGAAATTTTTTGTTGAAAATAAAAGGTTGAAAATATAAAATATCTTTGTTGGAAAACCCACATCCGAAATTGGGTTAATAAAATTTATTCTTAATAAGAGGAAAAGAGAGATGAAATGGTCACCACCAAATTATGATATCGATTTGGAGAACATTGTTGGAAATTAGAGACACATAATAATAGAAGAAATGTAAATATTTATAGAGAGTGATTAAGGTCATCATTCACAAACAATTGTAGAATTGACGTCCTCAAAGACATCAATCTATGATGATTTAAAATATCATCGGTTAAACAAAACATAAGGTATTAGGATAACACATTTTTAGTTTTATGATCCCTTACCTAATGTGTAAGAATTAAATTCTTCACAGAATAAGTGATATATATATATATATATACTTGAAAAGTAGAGTTTCATCCTTAAACTAATTTGTACCACAAACTCATCATTAAATCCAAAATATAATTGAACTAAAAAATATTATATTTATCCTAATCGTATAAGGATACAAACATTTACACATACCATTAAAATGAATAAAAATACTTTGTAATGACCAGGGACTCCCTATAGGCTAGTGGTAGTTAATGAAGTCCTGTTTCACTATGGTTGTAGGTTTGATTCCTGGAGCTTTGTCTAACGCAATGGGTTATCGCACGACCTACAGGTTGTCCATTTCCTAAAACTATATTATCATAATATTCCAAAAAATATAATAATAAGAATTGTTTTAACCTTAAACAATACTATCCAAAGTTAATCTTAATCCACTCCAAACATTATAGTTATCCAAAGTACCTCGGTCCAGACTCTCTGTAAAAGGTATCTATATTCCAAAATCAATTATCACATCTGATTCCCCAGAAAACGTAACGTTTATCTTATTTTCACATACTGAAAATATGATTACCATAGTCATATTAAAACCTTAATGAAAACAAAAAGTGCTGCAGTACAATCCTTATATATATTACTTTATTCTTATAACCAAAATATAATCCTTGAGTCCAAAAACAGAAATACATTAATTATTCCACTTCTAGTGTAGTAACAACATAAGATTGGCCATGATCCCTTGGCCTTTTCTCAGTTAAGTTTCCTTGGTTATTAGGGAATTCATTTTCATAATTCCCTATATCTATACAATTATAACATTCAACATTGACAACCTCTTTCTTTCCCTTACAATCACGAGCCTGGTGACCATTATCTCCACAATTTTAAAAAACTCTCATTCCTTTTAGGCAAGTACCAGGGAGTTTTTTCCAACAATTATCACAGAATGGAAAATCCTTCTTCCCCTTTTTTCCTTTATCAGTCATTTTCTCCACCGTTATATTCTTATCATTCTTTACTTTATTGTCATAAGATTTAGAGATTTCCTTTTCTGTCTTTACAACACATGAGACAATGTCTTCGTATGACGATAAGGATTGTGAGACTAATGATCGATGGAGAAAAGGTTTTAACCCATCAATGAAATGATCAATATTACTTTTTAGGTTACATATATAATCTATTGCATGCCTTACTAACCATGTAATGATAGCTTCATACAATGTGACATTATCATCCTACTTTTTCCTTAGACATAGATATTTCCTTTCTATATCTTCTTGATGGTCATGTGGAAAGTATTTTTTATGAAAATATCTATATACTCCCTCCATTACATGCATTATACTTCTTCATCTTCCTTTGTTTTTTGAATTAATTTACACCGTTGATCAGCATCTCTAGTGAGGTGGTAAACTAACATGATAACCTTTTCCGTTTCAATACTCCCCAATGCCGGAAATATTTTCTCTATGCAACTTATACATTGCTCATCTACTAGTGGATTTGTACACCCATTGAATGTTGGTTGTTTTTTCCTCATAAATAGATCTATCATTGATCCTCCATGTTGCGGACCAGGGTGCTCCATACGGGTAAGGTTATTATTCATAACTTGAGTGAGTTGTCCAAGTAAGGTGATAAGCATATCAGCACCAGTTGTATCACCAACTCCAAAATAATTATCTTGAGTAGGAGGGAAATACCTACATGGAGTGCCTGCATTGATACAGTTTCCATTCCTTCCACTAGGCTCCATTTTTAAAAAAATTCATAAAGTAGATTAGTTTATGATTCACAATTCATAAATCCAAACTTGTAAAACACCTAACATAAATTGAACAGTTTATGGATATAATCCATAATAATAATAAAAAAATTATTTTAGGATGTATATACTCATAAACCATTCAAAATGTTTTTAATGAAAATGAGCATTATCCGAAGAATATCTTCATGAGTGTCGTAACCAAGAGTGCAGCAAGACCCATTGTCGGGCAGCAGTTCCCGTTCAAGTCTAGCTCAATGTTGTGTTTTTGGGTTTTACCCCTAGGTACATCTGTGCCAGAGCCGCCTCTACCTGCTCGTATCTAGACAGTAATGTGTTTATCGGAAAACTCAAAAAGTATCTACAATACCAAAATTCTAGGATGTTCTTATATACTAATCCTCCATGTCTATCTTAGGGCTATGTTCTCTATTCAGTGTTTATCTAAATCTAACTTCCATGGTTTGTACTAAACATCCTGTGATACCAACTATAACGCCTCGACCCCAGTTACCCAGAGTCGGTGCATTATAACATAACATTGGCATGATCACAAAAGATCGAGTCTCAAAATACTGATTAGTTTAGTAGCTTTGGAATCACTAGATAAATTCATAAGTCATACAATACATCATAAAGTGAAAAACTACAACAACATCTTGTCTCCATAAACCACACTCATATCCCCTCATACTATCCCTCCAGGTCATTCATAAAATACTTCTTCACATCCTGGGAAAAATAAAACATAGAAAGGGGTGATCTCAGATGCCCAGTAAAGATAACAATATAGCGAAAACTTTCATAAATAAGCATAAAAATTTAAGGCAATGTATACCTAAAACAAAATCCTTTTAAACATGTACTTCAGCATAATATGGCAGAAATAAGATGAAATAATTCCATTTACTTATTCACATTTATATTCTACTAATCGAATAATAACATGAAATATCAATAACCACTTTTATAGTGATGGAATGTATAATTCCAGACTATCATAACCACATAGTCAAGGCCTTGTGCCAAGACTATAAGTAATATTTTTTCAAGGCCTTGTGGCGAGACACTATTTTGCATCATGAGACCTACCGATGCATCGATAAGATATAGAAGGCTCCACCCGTCACTTATTAAGTCCAATGCATTCTTCATATGAACATGTTTAAATATAACATAAACATTCGTATTAAAACTAGCATACGAAATGTCAATACTTTTTTTCCATAAACCATGAATGGTAAAAATAACACATCCACAGTCAAACATATCACAAAAACTTCAACACTATATGGATGTTTTGTATCATAATAAATCAACTTCAAATAAGCTTAAAATCCATCAAAGGATGTTGACATAGTTGAAATCAAAACTCTTTGAGAAAAATATATCTTTTTTGAAATAATTTAAAAGTCACACATTTATAAAGGATGCAATTTAAAATATATTTTTAATCAAAGTGTCCCATAACACTTTGATACATTTGAGAAAAAAATATAATTTCAAAACATTCATGTCCATATAAATAAATCCTTTAAATCATTTTGAAAACATGGAAATTAATTAAAAATATTTAGAAAGATAAATCTTTAAAACATTTAAAATTCTGATCTTGATATATAGTACCTTTTACAAATTCGTAAAATATTCAATTTGAAATCATTTAAAAGTGACATAATTATAAAATAAAACATTTACATTCAAAATATTCTTATAATCTTGTAAGGGAAGCTTCGATGATTTTATAACGGGGGAAAATATCCACACCCACCTTATAAGTTTAAAAAAGACATTCTTACCTTAATTCTGTCGAAAAGTTTAAAAAGGACCTTGTTTGGAAAACGACAGAAATATTCCTTTATAAAATTCTTATAAAAAGTCAAAAAAGAGTATAATTGACTTTAACCCATATTCTATAAAATAGTAATAAATATTTGAAATACATTTTTTTGAAATATGGATGTGGATGATATAGAGGTCCTAGAAGATAATTACATATAACCAACCTTAGATAGTGAAGAGATTGTGAAATAAACCCTTACCTTGTACTTTTACATGGTAGAGGGTAGGTTAATCACCTGTATAATAGCTAAATCATTGTTATTAAATTATAAAATAATCATATAAATATGATATCATATATGTTCTTTTAATATTGATTTGTTAATTATATTTTAGTATTATCGTCGTTTCGGGTGTTAACTTACTCGTTGTATTTTATATGTTTTGTTACATAAGACATTTTTGTTATGGATAGGTTGTATCTTATTCACTTCCAGAATGATATCATGTCCTTAAACATTATTTTTAACCATCATATGAAAATTATTCTTGAATTGATATGATGGGGAATTAATCTCATCGCATTCGTGGAGACGATAGTCCGTACGTACGCATGAGTGACAATATAATTCTTTTGATATTAAAATAATATATAATTGGATGGTATATCATATATACAGAATCATTATAAATTTATATTAATTATTTAATTCAATTACACATCATTATCATACCCATCCAAATAATAATGTTTTAAATAGCAATTATAGCACGACGTGGAGACGGTAAGCCGTACGTACGCACGTATGGTGACATGTCTTTCAAAGGATGGATAGAATATTGAATATGATTGTACCCTCTTTATAATAACATCACAGTATATAGAAGATACTGGTGTTATTATTTTATAATGTAAATAACATACAAATAATAAGTTGAAGAAGAAAGGAACCTGAAAGAGGGTGGGGAAAACATTACCTCTTCTTCGGGTTCTTCCTCTTTATTTGATCAAAAGGGATCTGTAGGTTGGAGTTATGATCAATATAAGGCCACTATGTTTAATAGAGAGAAGTTGAGAGAATATTTGGGTAGGGGTTGTCCAAGCCAAAAGGCTTTTATAGTGTTAATTATAAGGGAGGGGATGTTCCCTTTTATAGGAGGGGTGAGGGGCACCTTTGGAAAAGCTAGAAATATTATTTTATAATAAATTAATATTCGGTTTAGAATGGATAAAAGTGGATAATTTAAATTCTAAGGTGGGTATAGGTCGAAAACCACTCAACCAATAGGTTTTATACATGTTTGGGTCACTATATTGACTTTATCTTTTTGATTTAACTCTTAGTTAAATAGTTTGACATTAACCATGTCTCTTTTTATTTTTATATTATATAGTTATTAAACATACTATAAACATCCATGCGACCCCCAAGTGGTCCATTAATAATACACATATCATTATATAATTCCTTTGGATAAACCATATATTTTTTGGAATATAATATCAATTAAAAATATAATATTTGTTTTAAAAACTCATTTCTGTCAATTTTGACACTATTTAATAATTGATTTATGATAAACTCTTAAAAACTTTATTAATTCAAAAAAAAATTCATTTAAGAAATCCTAAAAAGTCATATTAACAAATAAAATTCGTGGATGTTATCAAAACATTCAAATTATTTTTATTTTAACATTTATAATACCAATTATTTGATTCTTTCATTAATACGGAAAATACTGCATCATTATTGTGTCATTAATATATTTAATTATTTAATGTCAAAAAATTATAAATAAAATTAAATAACGTAGGAAATTTTATTATATTTCTAATGAAAATTTATAGTCTAATATATAACATATATAACCCTATGAAAAATTTTCTTTTCTAAAAGATATATGCGTATGTCATTTTTGTATTAAATTTAACTTAATTAATATAAATGTCATTATCACTTTCATGTGGATCCATGGGGTTCCAAAATCGACACAAAGATTCCAATGGTTGGAAATATATCAACCAATATAGTTAGGATAGGTTTTATGGTAAATTCATATTATTATAATATTATTTTTTACCCTTATATAACAGATTAACCCTTTAACCAAGGTAAATAAAATATTTACCGAAGTAATTATTCAAAATGCCTAAAAATAAAAATTATATATTTAGACAATTTGGACCTCCAGATTATAAATATGGAATCCATTTTTCTAAATTCAGAAGACAAAAGTGGAAGAAATTAATTTAATATTAATTCCCGCTGTCAAAACAAAAAGCGTGTTTTGAAGAAATAATAACTATCAAAAGATTGGCACTAGATTATGTTCAGTTTAAATGTGAAATTATGTACAATGACCAAAATTGGATTAAATGGTAAAAATATTAATTAATTATACTTTAAAATCACCGAAATTCTTAATTTATCATTAGTAATTATTTCAATTAAAGAAGATGTTTTTAATTAATATTTTGTAATTTTCACTACTCAACAAAATATGAAAGTTATCTGAAAAGTACCAAAAATTCACCATAAGCTAATTTTGATATTCCGAATCCAAAAATGAAGTCTATTTTGAAAGATAAAATTTATATAATTTCAACAGGTGGGTATTAATATTCATAACAGTTAGATTGATTGGTTGTGGTGTGTTAAAACTTGAAGTTCCGTAAAACACAAGCTACTATATTATTCATAGAGAAGCATACTGTGGAATCTTGTGGTGTTACAACATACATAGTAGAAAAAGATCTCCACTACACTAATGTGGCCCCAACATCAGTCTGTATCCCTGAAAAACATAAAACAAGCTTGTCTAAACTCCAACTGGTGTAGTCATCCACAAGGGCAGGGAAAGTCTATCTACATATAGACCTATAGAATGGGGTTTAATGTGACAAAAAATGGATTGAGAGGCTCCTGAATAAAACATAGAACACATGAGTGTACTGGAAAAAGCTGATCTTACCACGAATGACTTCTATTCCAACTAGAGTTGCTACCTCTACAGCATGAAACTGTCTGCGCCCAACTTTAATGCCTCCAAGATGTCGGCCACATCCTTGACCATGTTGTGGTCTATGTACCTAAAGAGATCCCTAAGGTCAGAATACTCTTGAATTGTCTACTCTAGATTGGGAAAGAGCATGTTATTTCTACTGGAAAGGTCTAACTGACAACTAGTGCTACTGAGGTTGGCGTTGAACCTACCCAACCCCACTATATTGATTTAAAAATCAGCATAGTTCCCAATGATTCCCATATCAGTCACATAAAAAACACCTCTGTCCTCTACCCATGGGTAAATGTATACGACCATGAATTCGAAAGAGGAACTATTGAGGCTTACTTCCCGCTAGACAAAACCCAGAAGGCCCTAACACTGGAGACCTGCTACAGACATCCATCCCCTTTGATGAACACGGCTAGCTCCCCTCTCACAGTACACCTCCCTGTGGGTGTATCCTCTCCACTATTCTGTCCCTCCTCTGAACTTCTAAATACATCATTAGGGTAATGGGAGTAACAACATACTAAAGATAAGGTCAGAGTGTCTCCTTTATGCATCTTTCTTGGGACTCCTAATTCAGAGTGAGATCTGCAGAAAAGGATAGGAGATCCTTGAACTTGATCCGCAGTTCTCTCACCGACATACCCCCTATAAGAAGGATAGAATCTCTTTCCTCTTCTTAGCCTTCGTCATATATGAAAACAAATCTTACTAGATCTCATTCTCCATTTCATCCCATGAGACATCGGTCTCCATACTCTCCCCATGGTAAAGAGTCCACCACTAACGCACCACTCCATGCATGTGGGTCACTACCATAGGAACCTAGTACTAAGTCAGAGTCCAGATCTAGGTGAAAGTAATCAAAATCTCCTCATGACAACTCTACATCTCTGATTCTAAGACACTACCCTCATACCTTCCTAAATTCTTCTGTTGGAAGGTACGAAGCATCCTCTACCATGGGCCATCCTCCTCATCTCGATCATACATCCACTGCTCAACTAGTTCAACCATCTAGGGTAACGTCTGAGTTCTAAATCTAAAGAAGGAAACAAGGAACTCCTATGCTCGGTTAGTGTGGAAATTTTATTTTAAATTTATTTTAACTAATTATTTACTAAATTTCCAAAAATCTCTAGATCAAACAAGAAAAAAAGTCATTATGATGAATGTACCATTTCTAGGGTCTCTACCTTGAAATCAATGTAGCCTCACTTGGTCATTAAATAGGTCCCAAGTCCTTGCATTGGATCACAGGGGGCCTAAAATCAGGTGTCCCAAACGGTCTTCCCAGGCCTATTTCATTCACCAAGGTCTCCTAACAATATTCCACTACCATGACATGATATTTTCACTGTGCCTACCTCCCAAACCCATCATATATGTCCAAACACTATCCCTCTAATACCACATTGTCATGAACAACCATATCCATGATGAGGTAATGGATAGCAAAATGCCATGCCCTTCCTTCCTCAAGATGAAGGAGAGATAATGACCCTGAAGTCCCAACTTTAATATTCCTCGGAGAGGAAACTAGACCCAAGGATATATAATCTGACACGATATGGATGGTTTTTAACTATTTATAAAATAATATTAGGAAATACGATTGTAAGTCCCAAGAAACTCCAAATACTAAAAGTAAAAGTAATTCCAAAATTCATTACCACATGGATGTTAAAAAGAAAAGCTGATACATGGGTAAAGTACCAAAAGAAAATATACTAAGAAACAAAAACAACTAATCATAATTTCTAAGTTAGTAATGTCCAACAATGTCTTCAAAGCCCAACTAGAAACCTAAGAACAATTTTATATACATAGGGTGAGCATAAATGTATACTCAGTAGGGAATCTAAAGCTAACCAAGAACATGTGGGGGAATATACTAATTCCCTAGTGAGAAAATAAGAGAACCTCAAAGAACCTACCAAGGAATACTAAACATCCCAACCTCACCAAGGAACACTCACCAAATAACACATGCCATGTAAAGTTACAGTGAAAAAACATCGACATTTGGGTACCCCACACCACTTTTCCACTAGTTAACTTCTCATTCCTAACAGCTAATGCCTTGATTCTACCACCCTTCCCATTAAGTGTCCCATTACCACAACGTTCTCACACACACCCAGTCCACAATCACACACAATCCCGCCAGAAGACACCTGGGACACACTAACCACAAATCCCACCGAGAGACAGGTGGGCTTCATCCCAAAGAGACTTAGGAAAAAAACGGGTCCAAAAACACCTAGGCCCCTCACCCACAACTATAGCTTGAAAATGGATCCTGGGCTATAGAATGCGTCAATCCATTAAATCATGCTTGGATATTCTTAAGATGTAGGAACCATGAAGAGGGTGCAAGGAAGAATGACAATAATTGTCCATCCATCCTCCAACTGAGATGTTTGGAAAGACACCCTCCTCCATGAAATGGGGGTCCTCGGAACATGGTTCTCAACATTGGTGGTGAGAATATACAAATCACAAGGAAATAAAGTTTATATATATGAATATGAAAACACTCAACCCGACCTATGCGTTCCCATAAAAATAAATAGCACACCCCAAACAATTTTCAATGCTACCCCTTTTTCCACAACCACACAATCCCAACCCCATTTCATTTAACCTCATGTCATTTATTTTCTTAATAGATACACTATAATTTATTCAAATAGTAATAGGAAACTACGAACAACAATAATACTAAAACAAAAAGAAAAACCAAACTACAGTCCCACTACACAACAACACAAAAACAGATTTATAGTCCACTCCACAAAAAACCTATCTTCCTAGAAACGTTTTCATCCATTTCCAACAGTCATTCTTGAAAACTATGAAACACAATCCTTCTCTCATAGACCATCCATTCACCCCAGCTTCCCAAAAAACTCTTAGATGCAGTCCCAATGCATAAAAAGTTCATAAGCACCTGACAATTCCAATGCATAACCTCTCCCCATAGCCTCAACACAAACAAAGACAGTCGAACTACTTATAACTCCATCCATTACACGATCAATCAGCCTCTTAAACTGGGATACCAACACAATCCATGTACCACCCAACACATTAATCCCACAAAACCAGAACACATACTACACAACCAGATCCATCAATTAATGTGTATTAGTATTTAACTAGTTGGAGTTATCTAATTCCACATAAATATAACTGGGGTTATCACACAATAGGTTTGATCCTCGAGAATCCATTTACATAACCATGTGTATGTGTTTTAACAGTTTTTCATGTTACGAAAATTTATCAAAGAATACAAAAAATCATAACATTAGTTGTTCACAAGAAAAGACCACAAACCATTATGATTTTTAGGAGGCATACATCCACAACAATCCCTAAAAAATCAATGATAACAAATAAAATAGGTAATCAACATAAAACCACTCCTGGTCCGTTATTTTATTTACCCATGTTATCATTTGATCATATTTACATAATATTTATTTCTCATTTTAAGAAAATTCATTAGTTTTTCCTCATAAGGAATCATTAGTAAACCCACCCCGCATGATGTACAAATAATTGGAGATAGAAGAAATCACTACATGGATGACCAAAGGATCGAATTTCCTCCATGCGCCTTGAACATGGGTCAAACAAGCAGCCAAAATGAGCTCTATAAATTTTGAGTAGGATAGTTCTTGCACTGTCGCATGACTTGTCTAGTAAGGAAGGCTCTAAGTACACAAAGGGTAGATGTAAAACACACAAGTAAGGGAAGATCACATCCTTGAAGAGCTAGATCATATTTTGAAGGAAGAACGGTTTCCAAAATAATTAACATTTGATCATGCTTAAGATAACATGGTTTGGGAATCTCAAATAGCTTGGGACATTGGGATATTTAATGATATAATTAATACTATTTGAAACACCTTTAAAAATTACCAAGGATGTCTTGAAACTCGGTTTACGTAAAAGAAGTCGTTAGAGGGGAGAAAATGGTGCCATTGTGATAGTGAAATCGTGACAGAGATACCATTATAGACGTGACAGTGACAGTACCACTGCGATGGTATGACTGTTATCAGTGTGACAGTGATGGTTCCACATTGAAGGTGAGGCCCTTAGCAGTGTGACCATGATTGTGCGACCCTATGATGTAACCAGATTTTTGGAAATCTCCATGGATAAGACAGATTGAAAACTAATAACACTACAAACACTATATTTTAAAAAAGTAAAGGCCTAAGTAAATACAGGTCATTACAGAATTAGCTGTCTCTTCACAACCAGCCTCAGCCAAAAGCATCCGAAATTAAAAACCATCGAAGAATGTATACATCAACATCCCTTGATTGCAAATTTTGTTCTATGGAATTCGATCTCAATGTACTCCTAGGAATATTGAAACATGGAGATGATCTTGATGACATATCTTGGAAAAATAATACCATAGTTCTACTATTTTTTACTGTAATCATTATATAGATATTTTGACCTTCTTTCAGTTTTTTTCAAGACATCATTTTTTTACACAGTAGCCTTTGCTGAATTTCATTATCAGTAGCTGATACTAGTTATGTTTCCAAAAATATTCATTTACATTATAGAATAAAATGAATAATAATATTCAACAGATTTTTTCAAACATTATCAATTCTCTATTATAAACATAATAATCCATTTAAACTGATTGAATTAATTAAAATATATGTGGAATGGTATGAATTAATGGTGCCACATCACCATTCATCAATCAATGTCGATCCACCAACAAAAAATAAATCTGACCCTTAAAAAAATCATAATAGGATATTTATATAAGATCTTAATTATTCCATTTAATAACATTAATAGATAAATCAGTTAATTTTTTTAATTAAACAAATCTTTCAATGGATGCCTTACCACAACATCCAGTACCGATAAAATTTACATCACACCTAGGATAAACCATATGTTTTGTACTAAATATTGTCCTTATATTTTTTATCCGAGACTTCATTTGAGTTAAATTCTTTTATTTATAAAAAACAAAACATGCATGATATAATAAACAGTCAATATTTTTATAAAATAAATTTTGAGATCACCAGGTCTCAAAATATCATGTCGTCTTAGTGCCTCGATCAAAAAATATTCCTTATTATATTTCAAATAATAAAAACAAAAAACACATCATCCATATTATTCCCATTATTCAATGATTTTCATTCCCCAAAAATATCAAATTAGGGAAAAAATGGTTTGGATACATAGCCTATATATGGAATCCCTACTCTTATGATCTCTCATGCTTGATCCCATGATACCAAAAAATAGGAACCAAATTAATGGTTCAACCTCAACGATCTTATCGTAATGATCATCGATCGACTCTAGGTACTCCATGATGTTTTCTCCACCCATAGTTTTCAACTTTAATAGTTAAATAATGTTAATTGGAACATGCATGTATCTCCTCATCCACGACACATGGAAGACATCACACACCTTCTCCAATTGTGGCGGTAAGGCTATGTGGTAAACAACCTCACCAACCATAAGTAGGGCCATGAATGGCCTGATAAACCATTGGGATATCTTGCCTCCCTAGATTAATCTTTGCTTTTTATTCCATGGAGATACTTTTAGGAAAACAAGGTCACCCTGCCTAAAGTCCAAGGGCCTAAAACATATATCAACATAAACTTTATTCTTTCTCTATTCTATCCTCATCCACTCATAGTTCACATGGACTTTCTTTTTCACTGCCCGCACCATCGCTGGCTTAATATGAGATTCCCCACTAATTTCAATCTATCATAAGGGGGACCTATCTGGTATCTCATACAGGACCTCGAATGGATCAATGCTGATAGTATAGCAATATCTATTAATATAAGAACACTGTAGTAATGTAAAGTGATCCTCCCAGATCTTGACAAAGTCTAACATGAAATCCCTCATCATATACTCGCAAACCTATATAGTTCACTAGGTCTGACCATCTGTATGTGGATGAAAACCTACACTCATCCTCAAATGGGTCTCAAATTCCTCTTTAATGCATCTATATAACAATGAAATGATCCATGCATCGAATTTAGTGATAATAATTATGAGAGCCTAATGGAGGCATATGATATCACACATGTACAATTACCTTAAACTCTCTACCAAACTATAGTCCCTGATTCAAAGGAATTTTGTCAACTTGGTATAACAGTTAACAATAACCCAGATAGAAATGGGGCCTATCACTATATGTGTATGCCCTATAACAAAACCCATGGATATTCAATCCAATCTCAACTACAGTATCTCATGAGGCTACACCAAACCTATCAGAACCCAGTGCTTATCCTTCACCTTCTAACATATGAGACAATTAGAGATGAACTTGGCCATCCTCACACTCATTCCATCCCACCAAAACAAATGTCGAAGGTCTCTATTCATATCATATATAATGGGATGTACAAAAAACTGATAAGTGTGAAAATCCATCATCACCTCCTCTCACAACATGAATTTAACCACCGTTCATACATGGAACAAGACAACATGATTCCCTTATTCATAGAATCCATAGGGTGAATGTCTCTAGGATATCTTGCCACATAGTACCTCACATTCAATTTATTCTAACTGATCCTATCTCATGCGATAATGAAGAAGATGGGTCAATAACATCGAATCAAGGTATGTTGTACCCCTATCCTCCTCTAGGGTCATATAAAATGAATACAACTCCTTATATTCCTCCTCCACTAGATAAGTATGAGGAATCCATCTAAGGGAATATGGCACAATGTTTCCATTCCTAGGAGTATTGAATACCTCAAAGTAATAGTCAGTTAAGAACTCCTACCATTTACACTATCTCTGGTTCTTGTCTCTCTACATTAATACATATCCAAGACATTGATGTTTTGAGTAAACAATAAAACGCTCTCCCAACAGTTAGTGACTCTACATCCTTAGAGTAAAGACATATTATGCCAACTCTAGGTCATGATTCACGTAGTTCTTCTCATGGGGTCTCAACTTCCACCATCCATATGAGATAATTTCCTTCGTTTTTCATCAACATATAGATTCACCAATCTCAAGAGGCATTAAAATACAAGACATATTCTACGCCCTCCTTTAGTAGTCTCAATGTAGAAGAACTAGTTAGCCTCAGCCACAACCCCTTAGAGGCTCTCTGACAATGATATGTCTAAGTAAAAAACATCACTTTCAATGTAATGGTGGTCAAAGGGGATGTGATCATGAAGAAGACCTCCAAAACCCTCATCTAGTACCCTACTAAGCCATGAAACTCCCCACTTAAAACATTATCTTGGGTAGATCCGATGAATGATCTTCATCAACATTCCCTATTTCCATAGCTAATCCATGTTCAGAAATGAGATTCCCCCAAAAGTGAACCTCCTAGTTCCAGAACTCCTACTTCCAATGCTTACCATAAATATCATATTCCTATAGAAAGTATAGGATCATCCTCAAGTTCCTTTCATGCTCCTCATATGAAAAATATTAGATAAGTATGTCATCAATGAATTCACCAAAAAATCAGTCCATGTATGATCAAAATATTTTGTTCACCATATCTGCTAACACAGTGGGGGAATTCATTATACTAAAAGGTATCACTAGGAACTCATAATGTATATAACCACATTAGAATGAAAGCATCAGAATATCAGCCCTTTGAACCCACAACTAGTGGTAGGAAGACCTAAAATTGATTGTCAAGAACCCTCTAATGCCTCAAAACAAATCAACGTGGACTTAAATCCTAGAAAATGGGCACTTTTTATTTATCACGGAGAAGTTTAGGCAATGATAATAAGGAAAAATCATAAACTCCCATCCACCCATTTGACTAATAGAACCAGTGATTCCAAAAATGATGCATTGGGTTTGAAAAAACCCATATCTTGAAAGTCCTCCAACTGCACCCATAGCTCTTATGACTCAGTTAGGGGCCATCCAATATTACAATGAAGATATTGGAGTTTCCGCTGTGTTTATGTCAATAAAAACTCCATCTCCCACCTTGGAGGTACTCCCAAAAAATACCCACGGAATAAATCAATATTATTATCCATGAATAAAAGAAACCATATTCATGAAGATTACACTATCCCAAGGGATAAACCTACCAAATAATGAGTGATGGGTTAAATATTTTTGTTCATAAGACCCACTCATAGCTCCACAAGATCTATCTTGTCCACTGTGGAGAATATCATCCCATCTATCTAAAGGAATATGAATCATCTCTAATGATAGTCAATATAGTTTTGGACTTTAGAAAAATAGTATATACCCAATATGATTGTATATGTTATCATCATGATGAACAAGACTTCCCTTGGGATAATCTCTATCAAATGATAGCTCGCAATTCTAGTATATAAGTATTATCTAAGAAGCATTCATTATAGGAACCTCTCGCCAATGTTGTTAGGATAAGGTCTCAAACAGGTTTTATATCACTCACACTAGGATTAAAAATATAATGGAATGAACTTCACCTGTGTCTACTAGTACCTAATAACGAATAGAATAAATACATATTGTGATTCTAATCATATCGTGAGCTGTCGGGTCATATGAATCCATAGAATGATACTTATTTCATCCCTGACTTCCTTCTATTTGGGCCTAGTGTGGGACACTAAGTAGTTGGGGTGGAGGTAGATCATATAACATCCCACCAGTAATGGATCCCACTTATGGAGCATCACATGATCCTCTTCTACCTCTACATCCCTCGGGGATGCCCTAGAAATGATTGGGAGATCCATGATCATGGAATTAACTCTTATATGGTCGTCCATCTGTTGTCTACCAACCATAATCAGTGCATCAGGTTAGGAAAGCACATTCCATGGGACCTCGATCGTCATATTCATAGAATCACCATGCTCTAGGAATTTCTGGTACTCGGTGTGTTCCCTATGCTGGAAGACCACATTATTTGGTCTGAGAAAGGGTATGCATCCTCTACCATGAAACCTATTTCCTTCCAGCCACTATAGATGTCTCAGCCCTAGGGTTCCCACTGTTGTTACCAACCACCTGATTTCCATCTGCTATGAAACTATCTATAAATAGATATTTCACTAGAAATATCATATAGGATGGGATATATAAGGAGACTTTGTGTGTATGGATCTCTCTTTGTAGACCCTACTCAAACATCCTCTCTTTGAAGAATCCATCCCAAACCATGTCAGGGGAGTACCATGTAAGGTATGTGAAACTTAAATAATACTAAACATCATTCATCCCTTCCATTAATATCTCCAAAATCCTTATAATACAAATTGAGTGCATTCATGAGGGGTACTAATCCTCAAGAATTATCTATTAGAAGTTGGATCATGATATTTTCGACTCATCATTCATCTGCATGAAGATACCCCACCAGTGACTAACTATTATATAGAAAATACCAGCCTCCAGAGAGACCATATGATTGATCGTGGTCCACAAAAGTCAGAAAAATCGGGTCACTATATCAAGAAAATATTCCACTACATGGGGATTTGGCATACCTTGGATCCTTAGCATCCCCTTACAGCAGAACTCATTTAGTGTACATAGATATTGTAAATATTCATCCCAATATACTAGTTAAAACTATTACTCTATAGTTAGGGGTGATGCTAACTTTCTTTATAGAGGATTGCTCTTATGAGATGGCCCCTGAACCAAGGCCTCATCACTCATTGGACCATCTTCAAGACCAAGAATTGGCAATCTTGATGGTTGTCTTTATAGATGAATCCTAAAATGAATCATGATGCACCATGATCAGATGAGAATATATATATAAATATATATATATATATATATCTAAGTCATGTAGTACAGTTAATGGACTCAATCCTATTTGATGCATTTACTAGTGTTCCTTGCTACCAATGCCTCGATACATCCAGTAGAAAAGTAGGTGGTAGGAGTTTCAGTGTATGGATATGTTTATTGTCGCACCAACACTAGCAAGACTCTCCTAAAAGATACATTAAATACATAATGAAATAATTTATTCAAATTACATACCAATACTTAGAAAGCTAAAAAATTCCAAACACCATCATGAGGTCTAACCACCTATGTTACCAATTTTTAACGACCCATACCACAGGGTACCACCTAGCCAATGGGGGAATAGGCCACCATAACCCCATGTATACATCGATAGTCTAGTGGATGGAGGAAATTGTTGAGAATGCATAACTAAAATTATATTCCTTTTCCTAAAGTATCTATACACAAAAACCTAACCATATCCATGTAGAAGTATAGAGGAATACTATTAAAAGACAGTAACATCTAGAGTTAAAACAATGTATGTAATAACCGATAGGGAATACAACATAGTTTGATATTGTAATCAAAAAATTAACTAGAAATATAAATTCCTATATAGAAAATATTTCCCAACCTGATAGTAATTGAAAATAAAGAACACTGAGAGAGCCCGATTGTTGATCTCCAAGCCTCAACCACCATACATTGTCTATATAACCAAGTCTCTCTATGCTCATTGAATATCACCACCAACCCCTATGATGTATATATAAGTCATGAAACAATTAGGAAATTCCTTTGTAGATATGATTATATATAGATCCATTGCGATTCTACAAAAACTGAAGAGGGAGTAATGGATGAAAAAATAGAACTAATCAGATCATCCCAATGAAAGAGGGAAATGAAAAACCAATATATATATATATATATATGCTCATATAAGAATATTATATGATGGATATATGGTACCCACATATCATATAATGACCTCGTCATAAGATTCTATATGCATCACCAGAGGGCCATCATCAATTTCAAAAATCAGGCACAACCACACAAGAATCCTTGGGTAGGGGCTCTCACTCCACCACTGAAATTAACTAAAATCAAGAGATTCATGAATCTAAAGCCTGAATCTCTTGTATCTTATACCAGAAAATATTGGAGTGGGCCATACGCTACAACTTCTCTATATAGATGAGGCATCCAGAACACCTAAGGGGGACTCACACACTACCATATCTCGATGGTGGGGGTGTGCCACTTCCTATATACAAAACCCACACCCAATTGTATTAAGGGGATTACTAACCCTACCTAAGTGAATAATATGGGGATCCTATTCCTTGGTGTGACATGGGAGTACTAACCACAGTAACACATGTGTAATGGATTTGAGGAACATGTGGCTAGTGTGATAGTGTAATACTGACCTCAATAACACTCTGACGATCACACTCATTTTTCACCATCATCAAATGTCTATAGAAAAATATTCATTCTCAAAATATCTCACATCATATCACATAATAAAATAAGAAGTCCAGAATATTTTTTAAAATAGAAAAACACTATGTATATGCTGCTCTCACGTAAAAAACTAAGTGTAGATAAAAGCTTGATGAGTGCACAAGGCTTTTTATCAGTCCTTCGAGATAAAACGTCAATCTACAAATATATCATCACAAATGGACAAGAATATCCAATCATATCATGTAGTTCATTTAATTAAAGAAAAAAACTAAGGATTTTATTTTCAAATACCCAAATTGGACACCTAGTGAAAAAAAATATTTTGACATAACACATATGTGCATCTCTTCATGGACCTGGTCCATGAGTCCAAAAACAGTACCTAAAATTGGTATTGACTTAGCAACCATAATGTTGGGGTCATGATGCTTGAGAAAACTCATCATTATGACATCATACTAAAATGTTATAACAAAAGATATAATTCCTAACAAAATAATAATAATAATAATTTATTTTATTCATATTTTCAAATGATCCTAACTCCATTTTATGTTAATTTATTTTAGGGATAGAAAACTAAGAAATTTTATCAAAATTTAATTGGTAGTAACACACTAATCCACAAAACTAATGAATCAATATGACATTGTGAGTTTATGTAATCGTTTTTACACATTTGTTTATAAGTATCAATATTAGGAAAATATTATTAAATAATATATCCAAAGAAATAAATTTATTGAAAGAAAAATTAACACGTACTAAATATTTTGAATAGTTTTCTTTTACAGTCATCAAAAAAATCCTTAGGATATTTCATGATACTCATATATTCTATAATATAATAAAATATAATCTATAAAAAACAAAAGCATTATTCCTGAACACATGGAAGAGTCTATTTTAAATCTTCATTAATACGATAGTTTCATTAAAATACCCGAAGGGAACAAAGAAAATATTATAATGCCAATATCTATTTACAAATTCCATCTTCATAATGTTGTCTTTATTTTTTCCCAATTACATGAATTTTTTATAAATCCTAAGTAAAAAATCCATATTAACATATCTAAAAATGAAAATATTATTAAAATCATCCAATTTTATGGCATCAATCTCTTCCATTTATTTTACATTAGTAACCATTAACCACTAATGGTTGGATTCACCTTCAAAATGATAAATAGGATGTGTTGACTTTTAGTGATTTGAATAATCAATGAATTTTATCATCATTTCTTGGGATATAATTCATCCTTAAACTAGAACATAGTCAGATGATCCTTTTAATTATGTTAGATGTTGTTTCTTAAGATTCAACTGTGTCATCATTCTCATATGTGGTATCTTCATTTTCACTCTTGCATGGATACCACCAGCATTTATATCCTATTTCTACAAATCCATCACTACAACATATATCATATTAAAAATTATAACCACTAGAAGTTTTTGATTTAGAGGGAAATTTTCCTCTTGGTTCCTTACTACTATAGTTTCAATATTTCCACTAGAGAAATGTAGTCTAAACAAACATACATAGGATGAATCAATATGGTAATCTTAAAATTCTATATATTTTCAACTTAGCCATAAATTATAATAATTTTCGGTAATTACATTAACTTTACTGCAACCTATAAATTTTCCAAATGTATTTCTTTAAAAGACACTATAAGGACAGAATCTTAACCATTTCATAACATAGTGCTTTTAGACTAAAAATCATATTATTTTATTCCCATATATATTTTAGGATTAGATTTTTTGAGTATTTTTTCATAACTATTACATATAATATATATATATATATAAATAGATAATGGATAAAATTATAACAAGAATACCTTTTTTATACTATATAAATCATTTAAAGAGTAACATGATTTATTTTAATGGAAAATATTCCTGACATTTAACTTGACTTCATCCTTTCCCTTAACCATCCTTGGACCCTATAGAGTTTTTTAAAATCATTAAATGGGGAAAAATACCAGTAAGGGACATAAAAAAAGGAAAACATTTAGTTTAGTTGAAAAATCAATATCCACTAATTGTTTACAAATATCATAAAGTTCTTGGAGATATTGAAATGAATATAATTCCCCTTGAAAAATACATTAACTTTTCTATCAATGAAGATAATTAAATCCCATTGAATAAAGAGATTAAAAATATAGGTATCATGATACATCCATAAACATATCACTCATAAAATAACTATTAAAAGTTAAATATCAACAGATTAAACTTATATATCCAATGCATTGTATGGATATCATAGACCCTCCTATCCATGGATTATAATGTTACAACCCATCCTTGGTTTATAACCTATACACTTATCATAATTTCCCTATGATATAACATATTCATAATACATAATGGATTTTATTTTCAACATCACACTATTGAAATAATATATTCATCCATAAGAAAAAAATTCAGATATGTAATGATCTATTCAAAAAAATATATAGATAAATACCCTACAGAAAGGATGGTGTTCTACTTTAAATAAACCAAAATTTCTTGTAATGGTAATAAAAATTAGATAGTAACTGAATATATCCTTTATAATTAACTTATATCCATAAAAATAAAATATTAAAAAATATCAAATAATATTTATATTGAGGAAATTTATTTTGAAAAAAAAAATTAAAACATTTAAAATAATATTTTTAATGAAATGTGTACCTTACCGCCTATAAAACACTTTGATCATTATACCCATGAAATAATAACTTTTAATAAAATTAAATAACCTTAGTTTAAAAAACAAGATATAAAATGTCTATTTTTTGTATATACACCTCTAAAAAAAGTGTGGGTGAATATCATCGAAATGTGCCTCAATGAAAGGACATTAAGACGAAGCCCCACACTGTGAGTCCAAATCATCTAATATGATCAAGAATAATGAAATTATGTTAATTATTTAGAACCTAAGGAAACATTTTCAAGTTTATTATTACTTTTAATTGATATTTCAACTTTTTATATACAATTACAAAATCAATTCTGTTCATGTCAGGTGTTTTGATAATTTTCCGATCATATATCAAACATGATTTTGGGGGGTTGTTGAAGGTGAAATAAGTAATTATTTACACATATATAGAATAATTATCATGATATAATTATATATTTATACCTAAATTATAATACTAAAACCAATCATGGAGGATTTTTATGAAAAATGAACTACGTTTCAATCACTGAGACGATAAGTCGTACATACACATGAGTAATGTTTCTATGTTTCAATGATCATTATGGAAAGAGGGTATGTATTATTTTAAACATAAAAAATAATTATAATATAATAAATGAAACATTATTTATTTAAAAATAGATATATATCATCCATGTGATGGGGTATAATAAAGGAATCACATCACTTCATGGGAGGTAGTAGTCTACAAGTAACATGAATGGCATTATCATGTGGTTATTATTGACATGTTAAGAATAAAAATGAAATATGTGTTTAAAAAATAGATTAATATATGATTAATATCATATTTATGTCATATATATCACATATATATTTTAAATTTATCATTATTTCCTTCCATGTAATGTATTAGTGAAAAACAAAACAAATCATATCACGAGGTGATAATTTGTTGTATATATGAGAGACGTTATCGTATCCTACATGCAATAAAAATTTAAAAAGGTATATGTGATATAATTTAAAAATAAATATTAATTAGTTTAAAATATATTATATTTATTTTAAATCCTTCATTATGTCGACCTATGAGAGGCGATGATCGAAATTGGAGGACAAAAGTTTTGTGAGGTATTAGTCGGCTATAAACACAATGGATGTATTTAAATCCATTATGATGGAAGAGGAGATATAATTATGTTATTAAATTAACATTAAAACAATCAAATATATTAATTATTTTTAGGATATTATATTATAATTCTCTAATAAGAAATGAATTATGTGGAGGAAAAATAAAATAAAAATGCGAGTTTAAGAACATTAAAAATTCTTTGTGTTTGGTCTTTTGGTTCACACCCAAAGGAATATTAGATGGGATCTAAGTGAAAAATAAGGATTTAATGATGTTAGTATGGATTTAAGTAAGCTATATTGATAGGTATGGTACATCCAAAAGGTGTTTTAATGTGTGAAGAGGATAATAATGTAGGTAGACTACCACAAGCATGGTGGGTGGCACATTTGTAATTTTATTAAATAAGTAATTCAAAATATGTTTTTATGGTCAAAAGTTTCCAATAATTTGAAAATTATAGATACTATAAGAGATATTTTTAATTTATTTCCATCCAATTTATGTAGGAAAAATTTCTAGGTCAATTTATCCACTATTTTTAATGTTTAACCCCGTAAACTCTTTTTTACCTTTATTAAGGAAATTAATGTCTAAATGTTCTCAGTAATATTTTTTGTAAAAAATTATGTTGAAATTATTAGATAATAAGAATTATTATGATTGAATGTATGAAATCCTTTACCAAAATTTAATTAACAGAATTTGAGGAATTTAATTTAAAAAAAATCCACCAATACAATGAAAAATCATGATTTAATGAAGTGTATTTTTCTTGAAAAAGATTATTTAATATTAATTATATTTATTATTATAATTATTATATTACTTAAAATCAATAATTATTGATAGATATTCTATAAATTTAATTAAAAAATTATAATTAGTAATTTTTTTAATTTACAAAAATGAAAAAACTTTATTTACTTTAAAATAGTTTTCTGATAAAAAAATTTTAAATCGTAAAATAAACATACACTAAATCCCAATTTGAATTTCATTAAATATAGATTTAATAGATTAAATATATTTAAAATTGAACTTATTTTACGTGAAATAATATCCAAAAACATAGTGGTATATTATAATAACATGATTTATTAGAAAGAAATGAAATTTTTACAGAAATCATTATTTTCAAAGAGAAAATTATCGAATGTTTAAATAATTTACCCTGAAAATTCTATATGAAATTAATTACAATGAACTATATTATTTTTATAAAATTATAATTGAACTAACTTTACCTTTAAAATATTTTTAATTTAAAATTAACCATATAAATGTTTTTAAGTGGAAAAAGAGTTTTTTATAAAATAATTACTTTTCAATATAAATAAAATACTTTTTATATTTAGAAATGTACAGGGAAATGAACCAAATATAATTATGAATGTTAATAATAAAATTATAATATTTTTCTTTAAAAAATTACAAATTTTATAAAATTTAATTATAATTTTTTCTAAAATTATAATAATAATAACTGTTTCATGAAAATGTATGTTTAATAAATAAAACACCATTGTCCCAAAATGTAGTGAGTTCTTATTAAAAATTTCTCAATAAATTTATATTTAGTAGGGAATTCTTATATATTTCATGAAGTGGATATTACTATTTATATCTTTGGATAAAATAACTAGGTTTTAACACTGGTATTTTATATTATAATATGTCATGGTTTTTTTAATCATGGTGTCGCTTTTCAAATATGATCCCAAACAGAGTGTCCCTTTTAATTCATAATTATTTAATATAACTATCAAATTAATTAATAATAATAAATATGAAAAGTAATTTTTCTATCATTACCTGGTTTGTTACACTATATAACAAAAATACCTCCCTAATTTATGGTAGTGAATGTTTATGATTATTGATTAAGATCTTATTTAACTCCATAAAGGATTTCTCAATTTCATATATCCATTAATATATTACCCATTTCATGTTAAATTTGTTTTTATATTTCATAATAATGTAATGTTTCTAAAAAACAATCGATGGATCCCATTTAATACGGGTATACTATGAATCTTCTAATATCCCAAAATATAATATATGAGTTTCCGTTTGTAAAGGAGTAAATTCCTTATTTTGTAATGTACAGATTAAAAACACATGAACTATATTGTCATTTGGATAGTTATACCCTATTAGTTTTAAAATAACAGTACGTTTCATAAGAAATGATAATATAGACATTATACATAGACCACTATGATTAGGATATATTAAAGGTTTTAATAATATTTAATTGACACTAGCTGATGAAACAATGGTCTTGAAAAGTATCATATTTCACAATTAATCACATTTATAAGAGCTTATATAGAATAATGAATCATTGGATTTTTCCTTAATAAAGGCCAATCCTAGAAAAAATTGTACAATTAGTGAAACCATTAATGGGATATGCTCAATATTATTTAGATAATAACCCAAACCATGTCCACTGAAGAACCCCAAGAATATACCACAATCACAATTATTACACTTAGGGAAAATGCTATTATTAAAATATTTTTTGTATCTATAACCCAGTAGTATGAATTTATATATATTTTCTCTAATAAAAATATTATTATAGATAACAATTTTTATGTAAATGATTTAATATTGAGTTTCATAAAAAAAATTTGATATAAAGAAACTAAAATTGTTTTTTTCGAAAAGATATAGTTTCTGTTCAAATATACATTTTGATAAATTCATGAATTCTAAAATATATATTTTTTTTCATGACTTTTTATTAAAAAATAATATTTAATTTTTAAAAAGGTTACAATAATTTAATTATGTCCTATATAATTTTTATAAGGGTTATAATGTAGCTATTATAGTAATAACTATTATTTTCTAAAAAATTAGTATTTTTATTTTAAAATTTATATTCTAATATTTAGAATATTATTTTGGTAAAAATATAATATTTATTAAACAAACATATATGAAATATCCGACAAAAAAATATTAAAAAATTTAGGAGATTGTGTAAATTTTCTGTAAAAATTAATTAGGGTGTAAATATATGTTATCTAGTATGACATCATAGTAGACCAGAAGTGATGTAATAAATTTGATAAAATGAATAGATGAATAAATATTGATTTAAAATTTTAAAAAATATTTGTTGATTTTATTTGATTAATTTTATAATCCTATAATGAATCCTCCAAATCCTATATTATATTTTAAGGGTTTAAAGTCAATTCTAATTGAACATTACTCACTTGCACATCAGAAATTGAATTATTTTAATGAATATAGATCATAGAAAAAAATTAAAACTACTCCCATTTGGTAAAATCCATGGAGGGAACAAGTAAATTTTTGTGGTTTTGATTTATTTTTTCCATATAGTAAAAAATATATATTTTCAAATTAATGAATATGTTCCCTATCTTTTTCTATAAAAATTCACCCAACCACCTACTCCCATTCGCTTGAAACGTATTTATCATGAAGTTGATATTTATATGTATGTCTATATCTATCTAATTGTGTTCACAATCTCTTAAAAATACCCTCAAATTCTTTTCAAAGCATCCTCTCAAGTAATGGGATACTCTCTGCATCCTATTTATTCCATGACATTTAATGTATTAAGATTTATTATTTTTAATTAAAAATGTTGGATTATATTTTTAGAAATAGATATTAATTTACTTATTATTTATAAGTAATTATAGACAAAATTTCCACTCATTATAACATTCCATGAATCTATTTTTATAATCCTTATGCGGATAAAATTATCTTGTGATTTGTTCATGAAAAACCTTTGTGTAGTGAATATGGAGGAAATCTTGTTTCTTCTTCCCAAGTTTCTCTTCCCATGCTGAGGGGAAACCTTAAAAAATTATGTTCCCCAACATCTAACTTCAAATACCTCATTCTATGATCAGAATATGTCTTATGTATGTATTGATACACCATCATCCTTTCACACACTAGACGAACCTTCTCTGTTGTGCATTTCACTAACTCTAGTCCAAGAAGGGCTGCTTCCCCATCATCTTCCAATCTTGCTGGGGAATGAAATGCTCTTTTATAAAAGGCTCTGAATGGTGCCATACCAATAGTAGAGTGATAGATAATAATGGAAGAAAACTCTACCAGCGGCATATGTTTTACCCCCATCCTCTGTAGTCCATGATGCAGGCCTGCAACATTTCCTCCAGCGTCTAGATGATCCTCTCAGTCTTCCCATCCGTATAAGGGTGGAAAGCAGTGCTGAGGAATTGATGGGTGAAAAAATAATTTTTTAATCCCCTCCAAACTCATTAGGTTAACCATGTATTTGAATCTGAGATGATGGATCATGGAACTCCATGTAGCCTTACCATATTTTCTATGTACCTCTTTGCTAAGGAATCCCCTGAACTTGACTCCTTAATCACCAGGATGTGAGATGATTTCATTAATCGATCTACCAATACCAAGAAAACATCACCACCTCCCTAATCCCTGAGTAGTCTTGTGACTAAATATATCGAGATGACATACCACTTCCACTCGGGAACATTTAAAGACTACAAAAGATTTCCTGGAGCACAATGCTCAGCCTTTATCTACTGAAACAATAGGATCCATGCCACACATTCTTCCACACCCCTCTTCATCTTGATCAAATAAATTCTAATGAAATAACATATGATTTCTACTATCCTCCAACCATCCTTTAAAAGTATCACCCCGAAAAATGAGATCATTCATTAATTCAGTATTTGAGTCACCCCACTAAGACTCCTCTACCTATCACACTAAGAAAGATCACACTACCATATGAAATAGATAGCCTCTTCCACTATCCTCCCCATAATCTAGGTACAAGGTAGCTAACACCCCCTTTTCTTTCCATGTATCTGTGGATTCTCTAACTACCTACTTATGTGAATTCCTATTCAAATAATCAACTACAACATTCCCATTTCCCGATATGTAAGAGATATAAAAGTTATAGTCCTGGAGAAAATATATCTACCTCCACTATCAAATGTTCAGGTCCCACCAGGAGAAATTATACCTTAATCACTTATGATCCGTGAAGACCACCAAGAACTCCCCAATGAGGTAATGTCACCACAACATCAGCACGAACACGACCGTAGAAATCTCCAAGTCATGGGTGGAACAGTTACATTCTTGAATACTTAACTACCAAGAACCATAATTTATCACTCCCCAGAACTAAATCAACATGCATCCCTAGACAATAATAAATGAATCACAGAACACCTCGACAATCACCACTTACATTAGAAACCTGAGAAATGGAGCACATACAAGATTTCCCTTCAGATAGATGATGGATGTCTGTCACTGGTCACTCCATACAAAGGTTAAGACCTTTCTATTAAATGAATTTAATGAATCCACAACTCGATTGAAGTATGGTAAGAACCTCTGGTAGTAGCCTATGAGATCCACGAAACTACGAACATCTACAACATTCTTGGGTGTTTCCCAACAAACAACTTCTCGGTGTTCCCATACTAGGACATCACATTCCCAAGTAAGTGCACCTCTCGTTTCCATAAATTATACTTGGACATATTTCCATTGACCTGGTGGAATCAGAAGACCTCTAAGACAGTACTCATATTATTGGTGTTCCCCTCTTCATACATTGATTATATCAGGATATCATTGATGAAAACAATGATGAACTAGTCCCAGTACTAATAGAAAATAGAGTTCATGAGCCCCATGAATACAGTTGAGGCATTCATAATGCTGAACGACATGACCAGGAACTCAAAATGCCTATACCTACATCTGAAAGAAATATTCATGATGTCACCTTTCTTCACCCTCTACTGGTGATATCCAATTTGAAGATCGATATTAGCTAACTAACATTCTCCCTTTAACTAGTTGAAAATACATTCAATCCTTGGAAGTGGACAATAGTTCTTGATCTTTACCCGAATTAGTCTCTGGTAGTCTATGCATAGTCTTATTCCACTATCTTCCTTCTTCACGAACAAGACTAGATAATGCCATGTTGACATACATGGCCAGATAAAACTATTATTCATCATGTAGTCAACCTAAATCCAAAACTCATACAACTCAAAATGAACAATTTTACAGGGATCCATTGAAATCAAATGGGCACCGGGTTGCAAGTTTATCCTGATCTCAACATCACATTGAGGGGGTAGTGTCACAAACTCTTCAGGGAATACATCCAAGAACTCACCGACAACATACAAAAATTCCATCATATCTATGTCTACTGATTCAACTGAAAACTCATCAAATAAATAAATAATATGTTCCACACACCGGAAACCCACCTAAAAACTTTGTTTTCCAGCAAAGGATACATGTTGGTTGTCCATGTCAGATAACACATCCCTTTTCTAGAAGCAGTCGATGATATAATTCAATGAAAACAACTATTTGATGCCTAGGATGACATCGTATGGCTAAATATGTAACGCCCGACCCCAGTTACCCAGGGTTAGTTCATTATTACATAACATTGGCATGATCATAAAAGATCAAGATTCGAATGACCGGTTAGTTTAGTAGCCTTGGAATCACTAGATACATTAATAAGTATTACATTATATCATAAAGTGAAAAACTACAACAACATCTTGTCTCCATTGACCACACTCATATCCCCTCATACTATTCCTACAGGTCATTCATAAAATAATTTTTCCTATCCTGGAAAAAATAAAACATAGAAAGGGGTGATCTTAGATTCCCAGTATGGATAACAATATAGAGGAAACTTTCATAAATAAGTATAAACATTAAAGGCAATGTATAACTAAAACAAAATCCTTTTAAACTTTTACTACAGCAAAATATGGAAAATATAGAATGAAATAATTCCATTTACTTATTCACATGGATATTCTACTAATCGAATAATCTCATGCAATATAAATAAACAATTTTATAATAATGGAATGCATAATTCCATATTATCATAACCAAATAGTCATGGCCTTGTGCCAAGACTACAAATAAGATTTTGTCAAGGCCTTGTGCCAAGACATTAGTATTCCCCATGAGACCTACCGACGAATCGATGAGCTACAGTAGGTTCCACCCATCATTTATTAAGTCCAATTCATTCCTCATATGAACAGGTTTAAACATAACATAAAAATTCATATTAAAACTAGCAAACTAAATGTCAATACTTTCTCCATAAACGATGAATTGTAAAAATAACACATCCACAGTCAACATATCAAAAAACCTTCAATACTATATGGATGTTTTATGTCACAATAAATCAACTTCAAATAAGCTTAAAATCCATCAAAGGATGTTGACATAGATTAAATCTAAACTATTTGATAGAAATATCGCTTTTTGAAATCATTAAAAAGTCACACATTTATAAAGGATGTAATTTAAAAGAGATTTTTGAATCAAAGTGTCCCATACCACTATGAAAATTTTAAAAAGAAATATCATTTAAAAACACTCATGTCCATATAAATAAATCCTTAAAATCATTTTGAAAACAAGGAAATTAATTAAAAATATTTAGAAAGAAAAATCATTAAAATATTTAAAATTCTATTCTTGATAAAGAGTACCTTTCACAAATTATTAAAATATTCATTTTGAAATCATTTAAAAGTCACATAATTATAAAATAAAACATTTTCTTTCAAAATATTCTTATAATATTTTATGGTTATCTTTGACAATTTTAAAACAGCGGAAAATATCCACACAATTCGTATAAGTTACAAAATGAAATTCTTACCTTAATTATGTCGAAAAGGTTAGAAGTGACCATGTTTGGAAGACGACTAATGATTCATTTATAAATATATTTTAAAAAGTCAAACAAGGGTATAAATGAATTTAACCCATTTTCTATAAAATATTGAGAATTATTTGAAATACATTTCTACGAAACATGGATGTGGATGATAAAGAGGTCCTAGAAGATAATTACATATACACAACCTCTGATAATGAAGAGATTGTGAAATAAACCCTTACCTTGTACTTTTACTTGGTCGAGGGTAGGTTAACCTCCTACATAATAGTTAAATAATTGTTATTAGATTATAGAATATTCAAAAAAAATTGATATCATATATGATCTTTTAATATTGCTTTGTTAATAATATTTTAGTATCATTGTTGTTTCGGGTGTTAACTTACGCGTTTCCTTTTATATGTTTTGTTACATAAGTTGTGTTTGTTATGGATAGGTTGTATCTTATTCATATCCACAATGATATCACATCCTTAAACATTATTTGTAACCATAAAATGAAAATTATTCTTGAATGGATACGATGGGGAATAAATCTCATCGCGTTCGTGGAGACGATAGTCCATACATACGCACGAGTGACAATATCATTATTTTGATATTAAAATAATATATATTTGGATGTTATATCACATATAAAGAATAATTATAATGTTATATTTATTATTTAATTCAATTACACATCATTATCATACCCATCCAAATAATGATGTTTTGAATAACAATTACAGCACGACGTGGATACGGTAAGCCGTACATACGCACGTACGATGACATGTAATTTAAAGGATGGATAGAATACTGAATATGGATGTGCCATATTTATAATAAAATAACAGTATATATTAGATACTTGAGTTATTATTTTAGAATGGTAATGAAAACTAATGAAGAAGATGAAGAAGAATGGAACTTGAAAGCGGGTGGTGAAAACATTACCTCTTCTTCGGGTTCTTTCTTTTGATTTGATGAAAAGGGATCATTAGGATGGATTTATGATCAAAATATTCCCTCTAGGATGGAGTGAGGGAATTCGAGAGCATATTTTGGCAGGGTTTGGCTGAGCCAAAAGGCTTTGAAGGTGTGAATTAGAGGGAATGGGAAGTTCCCTTTTATAAGAGGGGTGAGGGGCACCTTTGGAAAAGCTAGAAATATTATTTTATAATAAATTCATATTCGGTTTATAATGGCTCAAAAGTGGATTATTTAATGTTTTAGGTGGGGATAGGTCTAAAACCACTCAACCAATAGGTTTTATTCAGGTTTGGGTCACTATATTAACTTTAATCTTTTTATTTAACTCTTAGTTAAATAGTTTGACATTTACCATGTCTCTTTGTATTATTATATTATATAGTTAATAAACTTACTATAAATTTCCAAGAGACCCTCAAGTAGACCATTAATAATAAAACTATCATTATATAAGTCTTTTGGCCGATCCTTTGATTTTTTATGAAAAAAATATCAATTAATAGTATAATTTGTTTTTAAAACCCCATTTATGTCAGTTTTGACACTATTTAATAATTGATTTTTTTAACGTCTTAAAAACTATATTAATTCGAACCGAATTTATTTAAGCAATAATAACATGTCATATTAACAAATGAAATTCATGTATATCATCAAAAATTTCAAAATATATTTATTTTAACATTTATAATACCAATTATTTAATTCATTCATTATTAAGGGAAATACTGCATCATTATTGTGTTATAAATATATTTAATTATTCAATGTCTAAATATTATAAATAAAATAAAATTATGTACCAAATATTTTTATATTTCTAATTAATATTTATAGTCTAATATATAACATATATTACCCTATGTAAAAAATAATTTTCTAAAAGATATATGCTTATGTCATTTTTGTATTTACATTAACTTAATTAATATAATGTGTCATTATCTCATAAAAGTGGAACCATGACGTCCCCAAATCGACCCAGATATGCCCATGGTCGGAAATGTATCAACAAATAGGGTTAGGAAATGTTTTAGGGTAAATAAATATGATAATATTATTATTATTTACCCTTATTTACCGGATATTCCCTTTAACCATGGTAAATAAAATATTTACGGAAGTAATTATTCAAAATGTATAAAAATAAAAATTTCCTATTTACAAAATTTGGAACTCCTGATTATAAATATGGAATCTTTTTTTTCTAAATTTAAAACACATAAGTGGCAGAAATTAATTTAAAAGTAATTCCCGTTGTCAAAACAAAAAGCGTTTTTTTAAGAAATAATAACTACCAAAAGATTGGCAATTGCTTAGGACCAGTTGAAATGTGAAATTATGTCCAATAACCAACATTGGATTAAATGGTAAAAATATAATCTAATTATACTTTAAAATCACTCAAATTATTAATTTATCACTATTAATTATTTTGATTAAAAAAGTTTTTTTTAATTAAAATTTAGTAATTTTCACTATTTATCAAAATATGAAAGTTATCCAAAAAGTACCAAAAATTCACCCTAAGATAATTTAAATATTCTGAATCCAAAAATCATGTATATTAGGAAAGATAAAATTTATAAAATTTCAAAAAGTTGGAATTACTATTCACAACAGCTAGTTTGATTGGTTGTGGTGTGTTAGAACTCGAAGTTGCATACAACACACGCTACTGTATTATTAAAAGAGAAGCATATTGTGGAAGTTTGGGGTGTTACATTCTCCACACCTTAAATAAATTGTGTCCTCAAAATTTGAAATTTTTCTTTTAAAATAAAAGGTTTAAAATAGAAAATATCTTTGTTGGAAAACCCACATCCGAAATTGGGTTAATAAAATTTAGTCTTAATAATAAGAAAAGAGAAATGAAAGGGTAACCACCAAATTATGATCTCGATTTGGAAAACATTGGTTGAAATTAGAGACACATAATTGGAGAAGAAACGTAAATATTTATAGGGAGTGATTGAGGTCATCAGTCACAAACAATTGTAGAATTGAGGTCCTCAAAGACATCAATCTATGATGATTTAAAATATCATCGGTTTAACAAAACATAAGGTATTAGGATAACACATTTTTAGTTTTATGATCACTTAACTAATGTGTTAGAATTAAATTATTCACAGGATAAGTGATATATATATATATATATATACTTTGCAAGTAGATTTTCATCCTTCAACTAATTTGTACCACAAACACTTCTTTAAATCCAAAAAGATAATAGAACTAAAAAATATTATATTTATCCTAATCGTATAAGGATCCAAACATTTACACATACTATTAAAATGAATAAAAATACTTTGTAATGACCAGGGACTTCCTTTAAGCTAGTGGTAGTTAATGAAAGCATGTTGCACTATGGTTGTAGGTTCGATTCCTGCAGCTTTGTCTGACGCGACAGGTTATCGTACGACCTGCAGGTTTTCCTTTTCCTAAGACTATATTATCATAATATTCCAAAAAATATAATAATAAGAATTGTTTTAAACTTACTCAATACTATCCAAAGTTCAACTTAATCCACTCCAAACATTATAGTTATCCAAAGTACCTCTGTCCACACTCTTTGTAAAAGGTATCTATATTCCAAAATCAATTATCACATCAGATTCCCCAGACAACATAAAGTTTATTTTATTTTCACATACTGAAAATATGATTACCATTGTCATATTAAATCCTTAATGGAATCAAAAAGTACTTCAGTACAATCCTTATATATATCACTTTATTCTTATAACCAGAATATAATCTTTGAGTCCAAAAACAAAAATACATTAATTATTCCACTTCAACTTTAGTAACAACATAAGATTGGCCTTGATCCCATGGCCTTTTCTCAGTTAAGTTTCCTTGGTTCTAAGGGAAAATTCATTTTCATAATGCCCCATTTCTATACAATTATAACATTCAACATTGACAACCTCTTTCTTTTCCTTACAATCATGAGCCTGGTGACCTTTTTCTCCACATTTTTAACAAACTCTCATTCCTTTTAGGCAAGTACTGGGGAGTTTCTTCCAACAATTATCACAGAATAGAAACCCCTTCTTTCCATTTTTTCCTTTATCGACCTTTTTCTCCACCATTATCTTCTTATCTTTCTTTACATTATTATCATAAGATTTAGAGATTTCATTTTCTGTCTTTACAACACATGAGACAACATCTTTGTATGACGAGAAGGATTGTGAGAATAATTATCGATGGAGAAAAGGTTTTAACCCATCAATGAAACGATCAATATTACTCTTTAGGTTACGTATATAATCTACTTCATGCCTTTATAACCATATAAAGTTAGCTTCATACATTGCGACATTCTCATCCTCCATTTGCCTCAGACTGAGATATTCCATTTCTATATGTTTTTGATGGTCATGTGGAAAGTATTTTTCTATGAAAATATTTTTATACTCCCTCCATTCCATAAATTATACTTCTTCATCTTCCTTTGTGTTTTGAATTAATTTCCACCATTTATCAGCATCTCTAGTGAGGTGGTAAACTGACATAATAACCTTTTCACTTTCACTACTCCCCAATGCCAGCAATATTTTCTCTAGGGAACTTATCCATAGCTCATATACTAGTGGATTTGTTCGCCCATTGAATGTTGGTGGTTGTTGCCTCATAAAGAGATCGATCATTGATTCTCCATGTTGCGGACCAGGGTACTCTATACGGGTAAGGTTATTATTAATAACATGAGTCAGTTGTCCCAGTAAGGTGATAAGAATATCAGCACCAGTTGTATCACCAACTCCAATATAATTATCTTGAGTAGGAGGGAAATCCCTACATGGAGTGCGTGCATTGATATAGTTTCCATTCCTTCCACTAGGCGCCATTTCTAAACAATGGCATAAACTAGATTAGTTTATGAATCACAATTCATAAATCCAAACATGTAAAACACTTAACATAAATTGAACAATTTATGGATATAATCCATAATAATAATAAATAATTTATTTTAGGATGTATATACTCATAAAACCTTAAAATTTTTTTAATGAAAATGAGAATTATCCTAAGCATATCTTCAAGAGTGTCGTAACTAAGAGTGCAACAAGACCCATTTTCGGGCACCAGTTCCCGTTCAAGTCTAGCTCAAAGCGGTGTTTTCCTGTTTTACCCCTAGGTACATCTGTGCCAGAGCCGCCTTTACCTACTCGTATCCTGACATGGATGTGTTGCTCAGAAAACTCAAAAAGTATCTACAATACCAAAATTCTAGGATGTTATTCTATACTTATCCTCCATGTCTATCTTAGGGATATGTTCTCTATTCAGTGTTTATGTAAATCTAGGTTCCATGGTTTGTACTAAACATCCTGTGATACCAACTATAATGCCCCAACCCCAGTTACCCAGAGTCGGTGCATTACAACCTAACATTTTCATGATCACAAAAGATCAAGTCTCAAAATACTGATTAGTTTAGTAGCTTTGGAATCACTAGATAAATTCATAAGTCATACATTACATTATAAAGTGAAAAACTACAACAACATCTTGTCTCCATAGACCACACTCATATCCCCTCATACTATCCCTGCAGGTCATTCATAAAATACTTCTTCACATCCTGGGAAAAATAAAACATAGAAAGGGGTGATCTCAGATGCCTAGTAAGGATAACAATATAGCGGAAACATTCATAAATAAGCATAAACATTTAAGGCAATGTATAACTAAAACAAAAGCCTTTTAAACATGAACATCAGCATAATATGGCAGAAATAAAATGAAACAATTCCATTTACTTATTCACATGGATATTCTACTAATCAAATAATCACACGAAATATCAATAACAAATTTTATAGTGATGGAATACATAATTCCAGACTATCATAACCACATAGTCAAGCCCTTGTTCCAAGACTACAAGTAATATTTTTTCAAGGCCTTGTGGAAAGACACTAGTTTGCATCATGAGACCTACCGATGCATCGAGAATCTATAATAGGCTCCACCCGTCACTTATTAAGTCCAATGCATTCTTCATATGAACATGTTTAAATATAACATAAACATTTGTATTAAAACTAGCATACGAAATGTCAATACTTTCTCCATAAACCATGAATGGTAAAAATAACACATCCACAATCAAACATATCACAAAACCTTCAATACTATATGGAAGTTTTGTATCATAATAAATCAACTTCAAATAAGCTTAAAATCCCTCAAAGGATGTTTACATAGATGAAATCAAAACTATTTGAGAAAAATATATCTTTTTTGAAATAATTTAAAAGTCACACATTTATAAAGGATGTAATTTAAAAGATATTTTTATTCAAAGTGTCCCATACCACTTTGAAACTTTAAAAAAAATATAATTTCAAAACATTAATTTCCATATAAATAAATCCTTTAAATCAATTTGAAAACATGGAAATTAATTAAAAATATTTAGAAAGATAAATCTTTAAAACATTAAAAATTATGATCTTGATAAATAGTACCTTTTACAAATTCTTGAAATATTCAATTTGAAATCATTTAAAAGTGACATAATTATCAAACAAAACATTTACTTTCAAAATATTCTTATAATCTTGTAAGGGATGCTTTGATGATTTTATAACAGGGGAAAATAGCCACACCCACCGTATATGTTAAAAAAAGACATTCTTACCTTAATTCTGTTGAAAAGGTTAAAAAGGACCTTGTATGGAAAACGATAGAAAGATTCCTTTATAAACTTCTTATGAAATGTCAAACAAGTGTATAAAGGACTTTAACCCATATTCTGTAAAATAGTAATAAATATTTGAAATACATTTTTTAGAAACATGGATGTGGATGATATAGAGGTCCTATAAGATAATTACATATAAACAATCTCAGATAATGAAGAGATTGTGAAATAAACCCTTACCTTGTACTTTTCCTTGGTCGAGGGTAGGTTAAACACTTGTATAATATCTAAATCATTGTTATTAAATTATAAAATAATCATATAAATATGATATCATATATGATCTTTTAATATTGATTTGTTAATTATATTTTAGTATTATCGTCGTTTTGTGTGTTAACTTACTCGTTGTATTTGATATGTTTTGTTACAGAAGACATTTTTGTTATGGATAGGTTGTATCTTATTCATTTCCAGAATGATATCAAGTCCTTAAACATTATTTTTAACCATAATATGAAAATTATTCTTGAATGGATTTGATGGGGAATGAATCTCATCGCATTCATGGAGACGGTATTCCGTACGTACGCATGAGTGACAATATCATTGTTTTGATATTAAAATAATATATAATAGGATGGTATATCATATATACATAATAATTATAAATTTATATTAATTATTTAATACAATTACACATCATTATCAAACCCAACCAAATAATAATGCTTTGAATAACAATTATTCCACGACGTGGAGACAGTAAGTTGTACGTACGCACGTATGGTGACATGTCATTCAAAGGATGGATAGAATACTGAATATGGTTGTACCCTCTTTATAATAACATCACATTATATTGAAGATACTGGAGTTATTATTTTATAATTGAAATAACAAACAAAGAAGAAGTTGAAAAAGAAAGGAACCTGAAAGAGGGTGGCGAAAACATTACCTCTTCTTCGGGTGCTTCCTCTTTATTTGATCAAAAGGGATCTGTAGGTTGGAGTTATGATCAATTTAAGGCCACTAAGTTTAAGAGAGGGAAGTTGAGATAATATTTGAACATGGGTTGGCCAAGCCAAAAGGCTTTTATGGTGTGAATTATAAGGAAGGGGATGTTCCCTTTTATAAGAGGGTTGAGGGGCACCTTTGGAAAAGCTAGGAATATTATTTTATAATAAATTCATATTCGGTTTTGAATGGCTCAAAATTGGATTATTTAAAGGCTAAGGTGGGTATAGGTTGAAAAACACTCAACCAATAGGTTTTATATATGTTTGGGTCACTATATTGACTTTAGATTTTTTATTTAACTCTTAGTTAAATAGTTTGACATTACCCATGTCTCTTTTTATTTTTATATTATATAGTTATTAAACATACTATAAACATCCATTCGACAACCAAGTGGTCCATTAATAATACACATGTCATTATATAATTCCTTTGGCCGAACCATAGATTTTAGGAATATAATATGAATTAATAATATAATATTTTTTTAAAAACTCATTTATGTCAATTTTGACACTATTTAATAATTGATTTTTGATAAACTCTTAAAAAATTTATTAATTAAAAAAAAATTCATTTAAGAAATACTAAAAAGCCATATTAACAGATAAAATTCATGGTTGTCATAAAAAAAATCAAATTATATTTATTTTAACATTTATAATAAAAATTATTTGATTATTTCATTAATAAGGAAAATACCGCATCATTATTGTGTCATAAATATATTTAATTACTTAATGTCAAACAATTATAAATAAAATAAAATAATGTAGGAAATTTTATTATATTTCTAATGAAAATTTATAGTCTAATATATAACATATATAACCCTATGAAAAAGTTTCTTTTCTAAATGATATATGCATATGTCATTTTTGTATTATCTTTAACATAATTAATATTAAATGTCATTATCACTTACAAGTGGATCTATGGGGTCCCAAAATCGTCACAAAGATGCCAATGGTTGGACATATATCAACCAATATGGTTAGGATAGGTTTTATGGTAAATTAATATTATTATAATATTATTTTTTCCCTTATATAACAGATTTACCCTTTAACCAAGGTAAATAAAATATTTACCGAAGTAATTATTCAAAATGCCTAAAAAGAAAAATTATATATTTACACAATTTGGAACTCCTGATTATAAATATGGAATCCATTTTTCTAAATTCAAAACATAGAAGTGGCATAAATTAATTTAAAATTAATTTCTGTTGTCAAAACAAAAAGCGTGTTTTTAAGAAATAATAACTATCAGAAGATTGGCACTAGCTTATGTTTAGTTTAAATGTGAAATTATGTACAATGACCAAAATTGGATTAAATGGTAAAAATTTTATTTAATTATACTTTAAAATCACCAAAATTCTTAATTTATCAGTATTAATTATTTCGATTAAAGAAGTTGTTTTTAATTAATATTTTGTAATTTTCACTACTCATCAAAATATGAAAGTTATCTGAAAAGTACCAAAAATTCACCCTAAGCTAATTTTGATATTCCAAATCCAAAAATAAAGTCTATTTTGAAAGATAAAATTTAAATAATTTCAAAAGGTGGGTATTAATATTCATAACAGTTAGTTTGATTGGTTGTGGTGTGTTAAAACGTAATGTTCCGTAAAACACACGCTACTATATTATTCACAGAGAAGAATACTGTGGAAGCTTGGGGGTGTTACAACAAACATAGTAGAAATAGATCTCCACTACACTGATGTGGCCCCAAAATTAGTCTGTATCCCTCAAAAACATAAAACAAACTGGTCTAAACTCCAACTGCTGTAGTCATCCACAAGGGTAGGGAAAGTCTACTTACATATAGACCTATAGAATGGGGTTGAATATGTGAAAAAATGGTTTTAGAGGCTCCTTAATAAAACATAGAACACATGAGTGTACTGGAAAAAGTTGATCTTACCTTGAATGACTTCTATTCCCACTAGAGTTGCTACCTCTACATCCTGAAACTGTCTACACCCAACTTTAATGCCTCCCAGATGTCGGCCACATACTCGACCATGCTGTGGTCTATGTCCCTAAACAGATCCCTAATGTCGGACTACTTCTGAATTGTCTACTCAATTTTTGGATAGAGCATGTTATTGCTACTGGAAAGGTATTACTGAAAACTAGTGCTACTGAGGAGGGCGCTGAACCTACCCAACCCCACTATATTGATTTAAAAATCAGCATAGTTTCCAATGATTCCCATATCCTTCACATAAAAAACACCTCTCTCCTCGACCCATGGGGAAATGGATATGACCAGGAATTCGGAAGAGGAACTGTTGAGGCTTACTTCCCGCTAGCCAAAACCCAGAAGGCCCTAACACTGGAGACCTGCTACAGACATCCATCCCCTTTGATGAACACGGTTGTCTCCCCTCTCACAATACACCTCCCTGTGGGTATATCATCTCCACTATTTCATCCCTCCTCTGAACTTCTAAATACATCATTAGGGTAATCGGAGTAACAACATACTAATGATAAGGTCAGAGCATCTCCTTTATGCATCTTTCTTGGGACTCCTAATTTGGAGAGAGATCTGCAGAAAAGGATAGGAGATCCTTTAACGTGATCTGCAGTTCTCTCACCGACATACCCCCTACTAGAAGGATAGAATCTCTTGCCTCTTCTTATCCTTCGTCATAGAAGAAAACAAATCTTACTATAACTCCTTCTCTATTTCATCCCATGAGACATTGGCCTCCATACTATCCCCATGGTAAATATTCTACCACTAACGCACCACTCCATGCATGTGGGTCACTACTAGAGGAACCTGGTACTAAGTCTGGTCTAGATCAAGGTGAAAGTAATCAACAGCTCCACAAGCCAACTCTCCATCTCCCAGTCTAAGACACTACCCTCATACCTTCCTAGAGTCTTCCACTGGAAGGCACGAAGCATCCTCTACCATGGGCCATCCTCCTCATCTCGATCATACATCCGCTGATAAACTAGTTCAACCATCTAGGCCTCTACTACTTTTACCACATGTGGTTGACATCTGAGTTCTATATCCAAGGAAGGAAAAAAGGAACTCCTATGCTCGGTTAGTGTGGAAATTTTATTTTAAATTCATTTTAACTAATTATTTACTATATTTACAAAAATGACTAGATCAAACAAGAAAAAAAGTCATTATGATGAATGTACCATTCCTAGGGTCTCTACCTTGAAATCAATATATCCTCACTTGGTTGTTCTATAGGTCCAAAGTCCATGCATTGGATCACAGGGGGGGTCCTAATATTAGGTGACCCAAACGGTCTTCCCAGTCCTATTTAATTCACCAAGGTCTCTTAACAATATTCCCCTACCATCACATGAGATTTTCACTATGACTAACTCCCAAACGCATCATATATGTCAAAAAACTATCCCTTTAATAACACATTGTCATGAAAAACCTTATTCAAGATGAGGGAATGGATAGAAAAGTGTCATGCCCTTCCTTCCTCAAGATGAAGGAGAGATAATGACCCTCAAGTCCCAACTTCAATATTCCTCGGAGAGGAAACTATAACCAAGGATATATAACTTGACACGATGTGGATGTTATTAACCTATTTATAAAAGAATACCAGGAAATACGATTGTAAATCCCAAGATACTCGAAATACTAAAATTAAAAGTAATTCCAAAATCCATTACCACATGGATGTTAAAAAGTAAGGTTGATACATAGGTAAAGTTCCAAAAGAAACTATACTAAGAAACCAAAACAACTAATCATAATGTCTAAGTTATTAATGTCCAACAATGTCTTCAAAGTCCTACTTGAAACCTAAAAACAATTTTATATACATAGGGTGAGCATAAATGTATACTCAGTAGGGAAACTAATGCTAACCAAGAACAAGTGGGGGAACATACTAATTCCCTATTGAGAAAATAAGAGAACCTCAAAGAACCTACCACGGAATACTAACCATCCCAACCTCACCAAGGAACACTCACCAAATAGCACATGTCATGTGAAGTAACTGTGAAAAATCATCGACAGTTGGGTACCCCACACCACTTTTCCAGTAGTTAACTTCGCATTCCTAACATCTAACATATTGATTCTACCACCCTTCCCATTAAGTGTCCCATTACCACATCCTTCTCACACACACCTAGTCCACAACCACACACAATCCTACCAGCAGACACCCGGGCCACACCAACCACATATCCCACCCGGAGACAGGTGGGCCTCATCCCAAAGACACTTAGGAAAAAAACTGGTCCACAAACACCATGGCCCCTCACCCACAACTATACCATGAAAATGGATCCTGGGATATGGAAAGCGTCAATCCATTATAGCATGCTTGGATATTCTTGAGATGTAGGAACCATGAAGAGGGTGCAAGGAAGAATGACAATAGTTGTCCATCCATCCTCCAACTGAGATATTTGGAAAGACACCCTCCTCCATGAAATGGGGGTCCTCGAAACATGGTTCTCAACATTGGTGTTAATAATATATAAATCACAAGGAACTAATGTTTATATATATGAATATGAAAACACTCAACCCAACCTATGCGTTCCCATAAAAACAAATAGCCCACCCCAAACAATTTTCAATGCTACCCCTTTTTCCACAACCACACTAACCCAACCCCATTTCATTTAACCACATGTCATTTATTTGATTAATCGATACACTATAATTTATTCAAATAGTAATAGGAAACTACGAACAATAATAATACTAAAACAGAAAGAAAAACCAAACTACAGTCCCACTACACAACAACACAAAACCAGGTTTATAGTCCACTGCACAAAAACCCAATCTTCCTAGAAAAGTTTTCATCCATTTCCAACACTCATTCTTGAAAACTATGCCACACAATCCTTCTCTCACAGACTATCCTTTCACCCCCTCTTCCCAAACAACTCTTAGATTCAGTCCCAATGCATAAAAAGTTCATAAGCACTCGAAAATTCCAATGCATAACCTCTCCCCATAGCCACAACACAAACAACAACAATAGAACAACTTATAACTCCATCCATTACACGATCAATCAGCCTCTTAAACTGGGATACCAACACAATCCCTGAACCACCCAACACATTAATCCCACAAAAACAGAACACATACTACACAACCAGATCCATCAATTAACGTGTATTAGTTTTTAACTAGTTGGAGTTATTTAATTCCACTTTAATATAACTGGGGTTATCACACAATAGGTTTGATACTCGAGAATCCATTTACATAACCATGTGTATGAGTTTTAACAGTTTTTCATGTTACAAAAATTTATCAAATAATACAAAAAAATCATAACATCATTTGTTCACAAGAAAAGATCACAAACAGTTATGATTTTCAGGAGTCATACAGCCACAACAATCCCTAAAAAATCAATGATAACAAATAAAATAGGTAATCAACATTAAACCACTCATGGTCCGTTATTTTATTTACCCATGTTATCATTTGATCATATTTACATAATATTTATTTCTCATTTTAATAAAATTCTTTAGTTGTTCCTCATAAGGAATCATTAGTAAACCCACCCCGCATGATGTACAAATAATTGGAGATAGAAGAAATCACTACATGGATGACCAATGGATCGAATTTCCTCTATGCTCCAAGAACAGGGGTCACACAAGCAGCCTGAATGAACTCTATTAATTTTGAGTAGGATAGTTTTAGCACTGTCGCATGACTTGTCTCGGGAGGAAGGCTCTAGGTACACCAAGGGGAAATGTAAAACACACACGGAAGGAAAGATACCATCCTTGAAGAGCTAGATCCTATTTTAAAGGAAGAACGGTTTCCAAAATAATTAACATTTGATCATGGTTAAGATAACATGGTTTGGGATTCTCACATAGATTGGGACATTGGGATATTTAATGATATAATTAATACCATTTGAAACACCTTTAAAAATTACCAAGGATTTCATGAATCTCGGTTTACGTCCAAAAAGTCGTTAGAGGGGAGAAACTGAAGCCATTGTGATAGTGCCATCATGACGGAGATTCCATTATAGATGTGACAGTGATAGTACCACTGCGATGGTATGACTATTATCAGTGTAACCATGATGGTTCCACAGTGAAGGTGCGGCCCTTACTAGTGCGACCAAGATTGTGAGACCCTTTGATGTAACCAAGTTTTTATAAATCTCCATGGATATAACCGATTGAAACTAAAGAAGACTACAAACACTAGATTTTAAAAAAGTAATGGCCTAAGGAAATCCGGTTCATTACAGAATTATCTGTCTCTTCAAAACCAGCCTCAGCCAAAAGCATCTGAAATTAAAAACCATCGAAGAATGTATGCATCAACATCCCTTTATTGTAAATTTAGTTCTATGGAATTTGATCTCAATGTACTCCTAGGAATATTGAAACATGGAGATGATCTAGAAGACATGACGTGGAAAAATAATACCATAGTTATACTATTTTTATTGTAATCATTATATAGATATTTTGACCTCCTTTCAGTTTTTTTTCAAGACATCATTTTTTTACACACTAGACTTAGATGAATTTCATTATAAGTAGCTGATACTAGTTATGTTACCAAAAATATTCATTTACATTATAAAATAAAATTAATAATAATATTCAACTGATTTTTTCAAACATTATCAATTCTCTATTATAAACATAATAATCCATTGAAACTGATTAAATTAATTAAAATATATGTGGAAGGGTATGTATTAATGGTGCCACATTACCATTCATCAATCAATGTCGATCCACCAACAAAATATACATCTGACCCTTAAAAAAAATCATAATAGCATATTTATATAAGATCTTAATTAATCCATTTAATAACATTAATAGATAAATCAGTTAATTATTTTAATTAAACACATCTTTCAATGGATGCCTTAACACAACATCCAGTGCTGATAAAATTTAAATCACACCTAGGATAAACCATATGTTTTGAACTAAATATTGGCCTTATATTTTTGATCCGAGACTTATTTGAGTAAAATTCCTTTATTTATAAAAAAACATGCATGATATAATAAACATTTAATATTTTTATAAAATAAATTTTGAGATCACCAGGTCTCAAAATATCATGTCGTCTTAGTGCCTCGATCAAAAAATATTTCTTATTATATTTCAAAGTATAAAAACAAAAAATATATCATCCATATTATTCCTATCATTCAATGATTTTCATTCCCCAAAAATATCATATTAGGAAAAAAAATGGTTTGGATACATAGCCTATATATGGAATCCCTACTCTCATGATCTCTCATGCTTGATCCCATGATACCGAAAAATAGGAACCAAATTAATGGTTCAACCTCAAAGGATCTTATCATAATGATCATCGATCGACTCTAGGTACTCCATGATGTTTTCTCCACCCATAGTTTTCAACATTAATAGTTAAATAATGTTAAATGGAACGTGCATGTATCTTCTCATCCACGACACATGGAAGACATCACACACCTTCTCCAATTGTGGCGGTAAGGCTATGTGGTAAACAACATCACCAACCATAAGTAGGTCCATGAATGTCCTGATAAACCATTGAGATATCTTGCCTCCCTAGTTTAATATTTTCTTTTTATTTCATGGAGAGACTTTTAGGAAAACATGGTCACCCTGCCTAAAGTCCAAGGGCCTAAAACATCTATCAACATAAACATTATTGTTTCTCTATTCTATCCTCGTCCACTCACAGTTCACATGGACTTTATTTTTCATTTCCCGCACCATCTATGGCTTAATAAGAGATTCCCCACTAATCTCAATCTATCATAAGGGGGACCTATCTGGTATCTCATACAGGGACTCGAATGGATCAATGCTAATATTATAGCGATATCTATTAATATAATAACACTATAGTAATGTAAAGTGATCCTCCCAGCTCTAGCCAGAGTCTAACATGAAATCCCTCAACATATACTCGCAAAATGGCACAATGTTTCCCTTCCTAGGTGTATAGAATATCTCAAAGTCATAGTCCTGTAAGAACTCATACCAGTTCCACTATCTCTGGTCCTTATCTCTCTACATGAATACGTATCCAAGACATTGATGTTTTGAGTAAATAATAAAACTCTCTCCCAACAGATAGTGACTCTACATCCTTAGAGTAAAGACATATTATGCCAACTCTAGGTCATGATTCACATAGTTCTTCTCATGGGGTCTCAACTACCACCATCCATATGAAACAATTTCCTTCCTTTTTCATCAACATATAGATGCACCAATCTCAAGAGGCATTAAAATACATGACATATTTTATGCCCTCCTTTAGTAGTCTCAAAATAGGAGAACTGGTTAGCCTCAGCAACAACCCCTTAGAGGCTCTCTGACAATGATATGTCTAAGTAAAAAACTTCACTTTCAATGTAATGGTGGCCAAAGGGGATGTGGTCATGAAGAAGACCTCAAAAAACCTCATCTAGTACCCTACTAAGCCACGAAACTCCCCACTTAAAAAATTATCTTGGGTGGATCCCATGAATGATCTTTATCAACATTCCCTATTTCCCTAGCTAATCCATGTTCAGAAATAAGATTCCCCAAAAAGTGAACCTCCTAGATCCATAACTCCTACTTCCAATGCTTACCATAATTATCATATTCCTATAGAAAGTATAGGATCATCCTCATGTTCCTTTGATGCTCCTCATATGAAAAATATTAGATAAGTATGTCATCAATGAACTAACTAAAAAATCAGTCCATGTATGATCAAAAGATCTTATTCACCATATCTACTAACACAGTGGGGAATTCATTATAATAAAATGAATCACTAGGAACTCATAATGTATATAGCCACATTAGAATGAAAGCATCAGAATATCATCCCTTTGAACCCACAACTAGTGGTAGGAATACCTAACATTGATCTTCAATAACCATCAAATTCCTAAAAACTAATCAACGTGGACTTAAATCCCAGAAAATGGGCACCTTTAATTTTTCATGGAGAAGTTTAGGCAATGATAATAAGGAAAAATCATAAACTCCCATCCACCCATTTGACTAATAGAACTAGTGATTCCAAAAAAGATGCATTGTGTTTGAAAAAACCCATATCTTGAAGGTCCTCCAACTACACCCATAGCTCTTATGCCTCAGTTAGGGGCCATCCAATATTACACTGAAGATATTGGAGTTGTCGCAGTGTTAATGTCAATAAAAACTCCATCTCCCACCTTGGAGGTACTCCCAAAAAATCCACAGGGAATAAATCAATATAATTATCCATGACTATAAGAAACCATATTCATGAAGATTACATTGTCCCAAGGGATAAACCTACCAAATAATGAGTGATGGGTTAAATATTTTTGTTCATAGTACCCACTCGTAGCGCCACAAGATCTCTCTCGTCCACTGTGGAGAATAGCATCCCATCTATCTAAAGGAATATGAATCATCTCCAACGATAGTCAATCTAGTTTTGGAGTTTAGACAACCAGTATATACCCAATATGATTTTATATGTTATCATCATGATGACCAAGAGTTCCCTTGGGCTAATCTCTATCAAATGATAGCTCGCAATTCTAGTATATAAGTATTATCTAAGAAGCATTCCTTATAGGAACCTCTCGCAAATGTTGTTAGGATAAGGTATCAAACGGGTTTTATATCACTCAAACTAGGATTAAATAGATAATGGAATGAACTTCACATGTGTCTACTAGTACCTAATAACGAATAGAATAAATACATATAGTGATTCTAATAATATCGGTAGCTGCCAGGTCATATGCCTCCATAGAATGATACTTCTTACAGCCCTGACTTCCTTCTATTTGGGCCTAGTGTGGGACACTATGTAGTTTTGGTGGAGGTAGATCATATAACATCCCACCAGTAATGGCTCCCCCTTATAGATCCTCACATGATCCTCTTCTACCTCTACATCCCTTAGGGATTCCCTAGACATGATTGGGAGATCCATGATCATGTAATTACCTCTTATATGGTGGTCCATCTGTTGTCTACCAACCATAATAAGAACGTCAGGTTATGAAAGCACAGTCCATGGGACCTCGATCGTCATATTCATAGAATCACCACGCTCTAGGAATTTCTGGTACTCGGTGTGTTCCCTATGCTGGAAGACCACATTATTTGGCCTGAGAAAGGGTATGCCTCTTCTACCATGAATCCTATTGCCTTCCAGCCACTGTAGATGAATCAGCCCTAGGGTTCCCACTGGTGTTACCAACCACCTGATTACCCTTTGCTATGAAACTATCTATAAATAGATATTTCACTAGAAATATCATATAGGATGGGATATATAATGAGACTCTGTGTGTATGGATCTATCGTTGGAGACCCTACTCATCCTTCCTCTCTTTGAAGAATCCATCCCAAACCATGTCAGGGGAGTACCATGTAAGGTTTCTGAACCTCAAATAATACTAAACATCATTCATCCCTTCCTTTAATAGCTCCATAATCCTTTCAATACAAATTGAGTGCATTCACGATGGGTACTAATCCTCAAGAATTATCTATTAGAAGTTGGATCATGATATTTTCGACTCATCATACATCTGCATGAAGATACCCCACCAGTGACTAACTATTCTATAGAAAATACCACCCTCCAGTGAGACCATATTATTGATCATGGTCTACAAAAGTCAGAAAAATCAGGCCACTATCTCAAGAAAATATTCCACTACATGGGGATTTGGCATACCATGGATCCTTAGCATCCCCTTACAGTATAACTCATTCAGTGTACAAGGATATTGTACATATTCATCCCTCTATACTAGTAAAAACTATAACTCTATAGGTAGGGGTGATTCTAACTTTCTTTATAGAGGATTAATCATATGAGATGGCCCCTGAACCAAGGCCTCATCTCTCGTTGGACCATCTTCAAGATCAAGAATTGGTAATATTGATGGCTGTCTTTATAGAGGAATCCTAAAAGGAATCATGACGCAGCATGATCAGATGAACATATATATATATATATATCTAAGAAATATAGTACAGTTAATGGACTCAATCCTATTTGAGGCATTTACTAGTGTTCCTTGCTACCAATGCCTCGATTCATCCAGTAGAAAAGTTGGTGGTAGGAGTCTCAGTGTATGGATATGTTTATCGTCGCACCAACAGTAGCAGCACTATCCTAAAAGATAAATTAAATACATAATGAAATAATTTATTCAAATTAAATACCAATTCATAGAAAGCTAAAAAATACCAAACACCATCATGAGTTTGAACCACCTATGTTACCAATTTATAACGACCCATACCACTGGGTACTACCTAGCCAATGGGGGAATAGACCACCATAACCCTAATATACATCCATACGCTAGTGGATGGAGGAAATTGTTGAGAATGCATAACTAAAATTATATTCCTTTTTCTAAAGTATCTATACACAAAAACCTAACCATATCAATGTAGAAGTATAGAGGAATACTATTAAAATACATTAACATCTAGAGTTAAAACAATTTCTTTAATAACCGATATGGAATAAAACATAGTTTGATATTGTAATAAAAAAATTAACTAGAAATATAAATTCCTATAAAGAAAATATTTCCCAACCTGATAGTAATTGAAAATAAAGAACACTGAGAGAGCCTGACTGTTGATCTCCAAGCCCCAACAACCAAACATAGTCTATATAACCAAGTGTCCCTATGCTCTTCGAATATCACCACCAACCTCTCTGTTGTCTATATAAGGCATTAAAAAAGTATGAAATTACTTTGTAGATATGATTATATATAGATCCATTGTGATTCTACAAAAACTGAAGAGGGAAAATGGATGAAAAAATAGAACTAATCAGATCAGCCCAATGAAAGAGGGAAATGAAAAACCAACAAATATATATATATGCTCATATAATAATCTTATATGAAGGAGATATGGTTCCCCCATCTCATATAATGACCTCGTTAGAAGATTCTATATGCATCTCCAAAGGCCCATCATCAATTTCAAAAATCATGCACAACCACACAAGAATCCTTGGGTAGGGGCTCTCACTCCACCACTGAAATTAACAAAATCAAGAGATCCATGAATCTAAAGCCTGAATCTCTTGTATCCTATACCAGAAAATATTGGAGGGGGCCATACGTCAGAACTTTTCTACATAGATGAGGTGTCCAGAACACCTATGGCGGACTCACACACTACCATATCTCGATGATGGGGGTGTGCCACTTCCTATATACAAAACCCACACCCAATTTTATTATAGGGATTACTGACCCTACCTAAGTGAATAATATGGGGATCCTATTCCTTGGTGTGACTTGGGAGTACTAACCATAGTAACACGTGTGTAATGGATTTGAAGAACATGTGGCTAGTGTGATAGTGTAATACTGACCTCAATAACACTCTGATGATCACACTCATTTTTCACCATCATCAAATGTCTCTAGAAAAAGATTCATTCTCAAAATATCTTACATCATATCACATAATAAAATTGGAAGTCCAGAATATTTTTTAAAATAGAAAAACACTATGTATATGCTGTTATCATGTAAAAAACTATGTGTAGATAAAAGCATGATGAGTGCACAAGGCTTGTCATCAGTCATTTGAGATAAAACGTCAATCTACCAATATATCATAACAAATGTCCATGAATATCCAATCATATCATGTAGTTTATTTAATCGCATAAAAAAACTAAAGATTGGATTTTAAAATACCCAAATTGGACACCTAGTGAAAAAAAATATTTCAACATAACACATATGTGCATCTCTTCATGGACCTGGTCCATGAGTCCAAAAACTGTACCTAAAATTGGTATTTACATAGAGACCGTAATGTTGGGGACATGATGCTTGAGAAAACTCATCATTATGACATCATAATAAAATGTTATAACAAAATCCTTAATTCCTAACAAAATAATAATGATAATAATTTATTTTATTCATATTTTCAAATTACCCTAACTCCATTTTATGTTAATTTATTTTACGGATAGAAAAATTAGAGATTTTATCAAAATTTAATTGGTAGTAACCCACTAATCCACAAAAATAATGAATCTGATTGACATTGTAAGTTTATGTAATCTTTTATACACATTTTTTTTATAAGGATCTATATTAATAACATATTATGAAATAATATATCCAAAGAAATAAATTTATTGAATGAAAAATTAACACGTACTAAATATTTTGAATAGTTTTCTTTTACAGTCATCAAAAAAATCCTTAGGATTTTTCATGATACTCATATATTCTATAATATAGTAAAATATAATCCATAAAAAACAAAAACATTATCCATGAACACATGGAAGAGTCTATTTGAAATATTCAGTAATACGATAGTTTCATTAAAATACTAGAAGGGAAGAAAGAAAATCTTATAATTCCAATATCTATTTATAAATTTCATCTTCATAATGTTGTCCTCATTTTTTCCTAATTACATGAATTTTTTATCAATCCTAAGTAAAAATCCATATGAACATATATAAAAATGAAAATATTATTAAAATCATCCAATTTTATGGCCTCAATCTCTTCCATTTATTTGACATTAGTAACCATTAACCACTAATGGTTGGATTCACCTTCAAAATGATAAATAAGATGTGTTGAATTTTAGTGATTTGAATAATCAATGAATTTTATCACCTTTTCTTGGGATATAATTCATCCTTAAACTACAACATAGTCAGATGATCCTTTTAATTATGGGAGATGATGTTTCTTAAGATTCTACTGTGTCATCATTCTCATATGTGGTATCTTATTTTCCCTCTTTCATGGATACCACCAGCATTTATATCCTATTTCTACAAATCCATCACTACAACATACATCTTATTAAAAATTATAACCATTAGAAGTTTTTATTTAGAGGGACATTTTACTCTTGGTTCCTTACTACTATAGTTTCACTATTTCCACTAGAGAAATGTAGTCTAAACACACATACATAGGATGAATCAACATGGTAATCTTAAAATTCTATATATTTTCAACTTAACCATAAATTAAAATAATTTTCGGTAATTACATTAACTTTACTGTAACCTATAATTTTTCCAAATGTATTTCATTAAAAGACACTATAAGGACACAATCTTAACCATTTGATAATATAGTGTCTTTAGACTAAAAATAATATTATTTTATTCCAAAATATATTTTAGGTTTAGTGTTTTAGAGAATTATTTCATAACTATTACATATAAAAACTATATATATATAAATACAGAATGGATAAAATTATAATAAGAATACATTTTTTATACAATATAAATCATTTAAAGAGAAACATGATTTATTTTCATGGAAAATATTCCTGACATTTAACTTGACTTCATCCTTTCCCTTACCCATCCATGGACCCTATAGAGTTTTTTAAAATCATTAAATGGGGAAAAAATACCAGTAAGGGACACAAAAAAAAGAAAAAATTTAGTCTAGTTGAAAAATAAATATCCACTAATTGTTTACCAATATCATAAAGTTCTTAGAGATATTGAAATGAATATAATTCCCCTTGAAAAACACACTAACTTTTCTATCAATGAAGATAATTAAATCCCATTCAATTAAGTGATTAAAAATATAGGTATCATGATACATCCATAAACATATCACTCATAAAATAACTATTACAAGTTAAATATCAACACATTATACTTTCATATCCAATGCATTTGATGGATATCATAGACCCTCCTATCCATGGATTATAATGTTACCACCCATCCTTGGTTTATAACCTATCCACTTATCATAATTTCCTTATGATATAACATATTTATAATACATATTGGATTTAATTTTCAACATCACACTATTGAAATAATATTTTCAACCATAATAAAAAAATTCAGTTATTTAATGATCTATTCAATAAAAAAAATTATATAGATAAATACCCTACCGAAACGATGGTTTTCTACATTAAATAAAATATAAATTCTTATAATGGTAATGAAAATTAGATAGTAACTGAATATATCCTTTATAATTAACTTATATCCATAAAAATAAAATATTAAAAACATCAAATAATATTTATATGGAGGACAATGATTTTGAAAATTAAAATTTAAAACATTTAAAATAATATTTTTAATGAAATGTGTACCTTACCGCCTCTGAAACACTTTGATCATAATACCCATGAAATAATAACATTTAATAAAATTAAATAACATTATTTTAAAAACCAAGATATAAAATGTCAATTTTTTGTATATACTCCTCTAAGAACAATGTGGGTGAATATCATCGAAATGCGCCTCAATGAAAGGACATTAAGATGAAGCCCCATACTATGAGTCCAAATCATCTAATATGATCAAGAATAATGAAATTATGTTAATTATTTAGAACCTTAAGAAAAAATTTCATGTTTATTATTACTTTTAATTGATATTTCAACATTTATATACAATTACAAAATCAATTATGTTCATGTCAGGTGTTTTCATAATTTTTCGATCATATATCAAAAATGATTTTGGTGGGTTGGTGAAGGTTAAATAATTAATTATTTACTCATATATAGAATAATTATCCTTATATAATTATATATTTATACCAAAATTATAATACTAAATCCAATCATGGAGGATTTTTATGAAAAATGAACTCCGTTTCAATCATTGAGACGATAAGCCGTACATACACATGAGTAATGTTTCTATGTTTCAATGATCATTATGGAAATAGGGTATGTATTATTTTAAACATAAAAAATAATTATAATATAATAAATGTAACATTATTTATTTAAAAATACATATATATCATCCATGTGATGGGGTTATAATAAAAGAATCACATCACTTCATGGGAGGCAGTAGTCTATAATTAACACGAATGACATTATCATGTGGATGTTATTGACATGTTAAGAATAAAAATGAAATATATTTTTAAAAAATTGATTAATATATGATTAATATCATATTTATGTCATATATATCACATATATATTTTAAATGTATCATTATTTCCTTCCATGTAATTGTATTAGTGAAAAACTAATCATATCATATCACGAGGTGATAGTTCATTGTATATATGAGCGACATTATCGTATCCTGCATGGAATAAAAATTTAAAAAGGTATATGTGATATAATTTATAAATAAATATTAATTAGTTTAAAATATATTATATTTAATTTAAATCCTTCATTATGTCGACCAATGAGAGGCGATGATCGAAAATGGAGGACAAATGTTTTGTGAGGTAGTAGTCGGTTATAAACACAAAGGATGTATTTAAATCCATTATGATGGAAGATGAGATATAATTATGTTATTAAATTAACATTAAAACATACAAATATATTAATTATTTTTAGGATATTATATTATAATTCTCTAATAGGAAATGAATTATGTGGAGGAAAAATAAAATAAAAACATGAGTTGAAGAACATTAAAACTTCTTTGTGTATGATTTTTTGGTTCACACCCAAAGACATATTAGATGGGATCTAAGTGAAAAATAAGGATTTAATGATGTTAGTATGGATTTATGTAATCTATATGTATAGGTATGGTTCATCCAAAAGGTGTTTTAATGTGTGAAGAGGATAATAATGTAGGTAGCCTTTCACAAGCATGGTGGGTGGCACATTTGTAATTATATTAAATAAGTAATTCAAAATATGTTTTTATGGTCAAAAGTTTCCAATAATTTGAAAATTATAGATACAATAAGAGATATTTTTAATTTATTTCCATCCAATTTATGTAGGGAAATTTTCTAGGTCAATTTATCCACTATCTTTTATGTTTAACCACGATGAACTCTTTTTTACCTTTATTAAGGAAATTTATGTGTAAATGTTCTCAGTAATATTTTTGGTAAAAAATTATGTTGAAATTATTAGATAATAAGAATTATTATGATTTAAATTATGAAATCATTTTTCCAAATTTAATTAATAGAAATTGAGGAATTTAATTTAAAACAAAACCCACCAACACAATGAAAAATCACGATTTAATGAAGTGTATTTTTCATGAAAAAGTTGATTTAATATTAATTATATTTATAATGATAATTATTATATTATTTAAAATCAATAATTATTGTTAGATATTCTATAAATTTAATTAAAAAATTATAATTAGTAATTTTTTAATTTACTAAAATGAAAAAACTTTATTTACTTTAAAATAGTTTTCTGATAAACAAAAATTTAAATCGTAAAATAAACATACACTAAATCCCAATTTGAATTTCATTAAATGTAAATTTAATGGATTAAATATATTTAAAATTGAACTTATATTACATGAACTAATATCCAAAAACATAGTGGTATATTCTAATAACATGATTTATTAGAAAGAAATGAAATTTTTACAAAAATCATTATTTTCAATAAGAAAATTATCGAATGTTTAAATAATTTACCATGAAAAGTCTGTATGAAATTAATTAGAATGAACTATATTATATTTATAAAATTATAATTGAACTAAATTTTCCTTTAAAATAATTTTAATTTAAAATTAACTATATAAATGTTGTTAAGTGGAAAAAGAGTTTTTTATAAAATAATTACTTTTCAATATTAATTAAATATTTTGGATTTTTAGAACTGTACAGGTCAATGAAACAAATATAATTATGAATATTAGTAAAAAAATTATACTATCTTTATTAAAAAAATTACAAATTTAATAAAATTTAATTATAATATTTTCTAAAATTATAATAATAATAACTGTTTCATGAAAATGTTTGTTTAATCAATAAAACACCATTGTTCCAAAATTTAGTGACTACTTGTTATGAATTTCTCAATACATTTATATTTAGTAGGTAATTCTTATATATTTCATGAAGTGGATATTACTATTTATATCTGCCAATATAATGACTAGGTTTTAACACTCATATATTATATAATAATATGTCATGGTTTGTTTAATCATGGTGTCGCTTTTCAAATATGCTCCCAAACAGAGTATCCCTTTTAATTCATAATTATTTAATATAACTATCTAATTAATTAATAATAATAAATATGAAAAATATTTTTTCTATCATTACCTGGTCTGTTAAACTATATAATAAAAATACCTAACTAACTCATGGTAGTGAAAGTTTATGATTATTGATTAAGATATTATTTAACTCCATAAAGGATTACTCAATTTCATATATCCATTAATATAATACCTGTTTCATGTTAAATTTGTTATTATATTTCATAATAATGTAATGTTTCTAAAAAACAATCGATGGATCGCATTTAATATGGGTATACTATGGATCTTCTAATATCCCAAAATGTAATATATGAGTTTCCGTTTTTAAAGGAGTAAATTCCTTATTTTGTAATGCACATATTAAAAAATCATGAACTATATTGTCATTTGGATAGTTATACACTATTAGTTTTAAAATAACAGTACATTTCATAAGAAATGATAATATAGACATTATATATAGACCACTATGATTATGATATATTAAGGGTTTTAATAATATTTAATTGACACTAGCAGAAGAATCAATGGTCTTGAAAAGTATCATATTTCACTATTAATCAAATTTATAAGAGCTTCTATAGATTAATGAATCATTGGATTTTCCCATAATAAAGACCAATCCTAGAAAAAATTGTACAATTAGTGAAACCATTAATTGGATATGCTCAATATTATTGAGATAATAACCCAAACTATGTCCACTGAAGAACCCCAAGAATATACCACAATCACTATTATTACACTTAGGGAAAATGCTATTATAAAAATATGTTTTGTATCTATAACCAAGTAGTATGAATTTATATATATTTTCTCTAATAAAAATATTATTATAGATAACACTTTTTATATAAATGATTTAATATCGAGTTAGATAAAAAATTTATTTTGATATAAAGAAACTAAAATTGTTTTTTTCGGAAATATATAGTTTTAGTTAAAATATCCTTTTTGATAAATTCATGAATTCTAAAATATATGTTTTTTTCATGATTTTTTATTAAAAAATAATATTTATTTTTTCAAAAGGATACGATAATTTAATTAAGTCCTATATAATTTTTATAAGGGTTATAATGTAGCTATTATAGTAATGACTATTATTTTCTATAAAATAGGTATCTTTATTTTAAAATGTATATTCTAATATTTAGAATATTATTTTGGTAAAAATATAATATTTATTAAACAAACATATATGAAATATCCAACAAAAAAATATTAAAAAATTTAGGAGATTGTGTAGATTTTCTGTAAAAATTAATTAGGGTGTAAATATACGTTATCTAGTATGACATCATAGTAGACTAGAAGTGATTTAATAAATTTGATAAAATGAACAGATGAATAAATATTGATTTAAAATTTTAAAAAATATTTATTGATTTTATTTGATTAATTTTATAATCCTATAATGAATCCTCCAAATCCTATATTATATTTTAAGGGTATAAAGTCAATTCTAATTGAACATTACTCACTTACACATCATAAATTGAATTATTTTAATGAATAGAGATCATAGAAAAAAATAATAAAACAACTCCCATTTGGTACAATCCATGGAGGGAACAAGTAAATTTTTGTGGTTTTGATTTATTTTTTTACATATAGTCAAAAATATATATTTTAAAATTAATGAATATGTTCCCTATCTTTTTCTATAAAAATCCACCCAACCTCCTACTCCCATTCGCTCGAAACCTATTTATCATGAAGTTAATATTTATATGTCTATCTATATCTATCTCATCTTGTTCACAATCTCTTAAAAAGATCCTCAAATTATTTTCAAAGAATCCTCTCAAGTAATGGGATACTCTCTGCTTCTTATTTATTCTATGACATTTATTGTATTAAGATTTATTATTTTCAATTAAAAATGTTGGATTATATTTTTAGAAAAACATATTAATTTAGTTATTATTTATAAGTAATTATAGAAAAAATTTCCACTCATTATAACATTCCATGAATCTATTTTTATAATCCTAAGGCGGATAAAATTATCTTGTGATTTGTTCATGAAAAACATTTGTGTAGTGAATATACATCCCCATTTCCTGTCAATGGTATTAAAATAGATATAAATATCCTTAATTTATTTGGGAAATCTATTTATTCAGCCCTCACTCCATAATCTTTGAGTTAAAAGCGAGTAATAATGTTCTTATGTTGTATGATATATGTAGAACACAAATTCATGTACATGATATCAATGAGAAAGGTCGGTCCATAAATATACATGTGTCTAGTGAATTGGTTAATGTTTATATGTAAGGAGAAATCTTTTATTTTGCATAAAACATTAACATAATATTACTATATTATTATTATTTGATTTCTAGTATTTAATTATGTTTTTTATTCCATGTTTTATGTCTCCACACATGTACATTTCCTTAATGGTATCATCTTATACCAATATTTTATGTTCATAATTATTATTATAACCTTATAATGCCACCATTTTATTCTTATTTACCTCCAAGGACAACATTAACTTATTGTACTATTTTATTATTCCCTTAATGGGCCTAATAATGAACCCATTTCTTGTACATGTCCCATTGTTATCCCTTGTAGTATTATAATATTGACAAAATAAAAGTGAATATTTTAGAGATTTAATTTAATTTTGATTGACCCATGTTAATGTTATCATGATATGTACCTAATTTAAAAAATAATATAGACCACATGATAATCTGGGATTGTATTTCGTCAGCATTTATGTAATGAATCATGAATTGAAGTGTATTATTGATTTGTTCTTTAATTGTTTGTATCTAAGAGAATTATAGTTAATATTATGTAATTTTATTAAAAACCTTATTGAAAGAATCATGGATAATAACAAACACAATAAAACATACCTAAATTATTAGAATGTATATATTAAGTTTTATCCAATAAATAATGTCCCTGTATGGATACTAAAATTGAATTTTCCTTCAGATCAAGCATACCATGGTGTAGAAGCTCTGAAAATATCACATTTGGAATAGACTCAATTGTGACATGGTTCATGGAAAATGGATTTTCTATGAACAAATTTTTTCATTCTATAGAGAAATGTTTTTTTAAATTCAAAATATTATCACTAACAATTATGAAGTGAAAATAAAATTCCCAAAATAATTTTTTATTGGAAACAAACCATGGAAAGCATATATTGAATCATTGAAATTTATTGGTTAAGTAATTAATTTCAAATTTATGTTATCAATTTAATGTTCATGATTTCTCAGCTACGTGTTTAAGATTTTAAACTTTATCATCCCTAATTTTCATTATGTTATAATGTATGTACAGAAATTGGAGTAACTGAGCGAACCACTAATTTAAGGGGAAATGTGATGACTACCCAAATGAGATTCCCAACCCAATGAGAGAAGAAATAATGAAAAATAAACGCCATTTTTTCACAATTTAAAAATGGTTTTAATTTTTAATTGAATCATGAGTAAAACCCACTCAACGCCTCATAAGGATCAGGTTGAATTTGAGAACATTATGAAACAAAGGCCTCAAAATTTCAATAGATCTTATAATCCCTTAGTCAAAGAATAATGGGACAACTTCATTTATGTGATATTATACATTAATTAATAACCTAATTAAGAGAAGTAAATTATTTATATTTATCATATATAAGGTTAATATGGATCATTTATGACATTTATTAAGAAGATTAGTCTTATGGAAGAGGTTTATGTGATGGAGTTGAATTGATTTTATAAAAAAATTTGATAAATATTTTCCTCCAAATATCTAATTAAAAATGTTTGGATAAATAATTATCCCAATTAAAAGTAATGACTAATAAATTAGGGTGTATGAGTGTATCTTCCGAAGACTTTAAAGATATTTCTTTATCTATTTATTTACCCTAAGAGTAAGTTTGCCCAATTCCTTAGTTTTCTAAAGTGAAACCTATGGAAAATTTAGTTATTCAGTACATTGAATGTTATAGAGGAATTTTTTTATGATCCCTTAAGGTCATAATGATTATTTTTGAATCAATCGTGTCTCATGGTCATGATATTGGATGTGAGGAAAGTATTTTTATATGTAAATGTAATGGAAAATATCATGGTTGAATTATAGTTGAAATTCCCAATTTTACAATGTGTGGAAAGAAGCAACCCCAAAACTATATGTAATGTAAAATGAAATTATTTATTGGTTGAATGTAAGTTCACCTAATTAGCGAATGAAAACATGAGAAACTAACCATTTAAATAGAATAAATGAATTATTAACTCAACCATAAAATCATTATCCATTATTTCAACTATACAGAATAAGGTAACCATGTGAATCAACACACATAGACAAGGGCTATTGATGATAATTTAAAAAAACACTCAAGGACTAATGATAAAGGGAGAGTATATGAAATAAAAATTTCTGAGGTGGATAATGATAATAATTTATTGGTAGATATTCTAGATATTTCATCATGGATAGTGAACATAATATCTGATTCTAATTTTACATATTCAATCATATCATAGATTCTTAGTAGAACTATTCAAACACTACCATTGAAAATATATGTTTCAATATTATTGAAGAATAGAAACATGAAAATAATTTCATCTAAGTAAAACTAGTCATCTACTATCAAAAAAAATTGGATTAATTTATCTATAAACCATATGGACTCATTTTTTCGAAATGATACACTATGTAGGGAATTGATTAACATTAATTATACAGATAAAAAACTGTTGAGAGAAGGAAATCACCATTGGTATTGTAAATCTCCCTCAAATTCTTTAAATGTGTAATTAGAAGGTAAAACATCTATTATAACATTCATCTCATAAATTGATACTATTTAATTATTATAACGTGTATCTAAATCAAATTATTTCAACTGAGGATAATATAATCATTGATGAAATTTCAATTGTGAGGGAATACCCTAATGTGTTCCCTAAATAATTACCTGGTATTTCTCTTATCCTAGAGGATGGGTTCTCAATCAAACATATAACAAAATCTTTTGTAATATTCATGACACCATATAGAATATCCAATATCAAACATGAAGAGATAAAGAATAAATTATAGTAGATTTTGGAAAAATGGGTAATAAACCCACAGAATTAATCGTGGGGTGAACTAATCCTTTTCATCAATAATATGGATGAGTAAATGGACCTCTACATTTGTTATCCTTAGATAAAAAATCCATGATAGGGAACCTATATCATTTACCCGGGATTTATTGAATGTTTTTTCATCTATGTTGATTCCAGTACTTATCTACGATTGATATTCTATTAGGATATCATCATTTAATGTTTAAAACTAGGGATATATCCAACAATACAATTTTTACATGGTTTGGAAACAAGGAATCCATATTTATTCAACATTATATCACTAATACTATAGAAATCATCATTGATATATTGAATAAAATCATTAGGGATTATATAAACAAATTTGGTTTATTTTTTATGGGTGAAATTATTATGTACTCTAATTTCAAGGAAGAATGTGAGGTGCATTAGAATGTTGTATTTAATATAATATGGATGGAAATTTTGTGAGATCGTTATAGTAATTGTGAGTTTTTGATTAAGAAGGTAATATTTATTTGGAATTTTAACACTTTTAAAAGGATATATATGGATCCCTTGAAAATAGAAGAAATTGAAGGATGAACCAAACCAATATTTGTGGTGAAAATCCAATGGTTCGATGTATTTTCTAAGTGATATAAACAATTTATTGAAAAATTTTCTCTACTATCAAGCCTAGTAAATAAGATTACTCGAATGGGAGTGAATTATCCCTTAACTAATTAATGTATGAAGGGATTTGATGATTAATATTTGTTCCTAATAACCAAACATGTTTCAAAATTAGAAACCTATGTTGAATTATTTTTGTTCAATAATAATTCATCAAAAAAGGTATTCAGTTATGCACCCATGAATGAATAAAATTGATATTGTAGGCCTCTACATAAATAAAAATCTAGGATAATATTGACCAAACCCCTTATCAATAGTTGGATAAAGTGATCTTCACATTAATGATTAGGTCAATTGTCTCTTTGTTGATAAGTGTGACACATATACAAATCATAAAAGTTTCAACTATTAATTCACACAAAAGGATCTTAGTATGCATATACTATGGTGGGTATAATTGATAAACTATTTTGATTTTTCAATCCATTTCCATACAGGGAAAGTTAAAAAAATAGTATAATCATTGACAAGGATGGATCCATCAACCTTTTCCAAGACAAGGATGAAATGTTTTTTAATCATATTGGATATATAAATAGGATGGAAAGAGAATAATATAAGGATTTTCATACTAAATCTATCAAATAACTACCTATCCATATATTATTGAGAGGATCAAGGAGGTCTGAAAAGTTAATGAGGTTCCACCGAAAAAGTATTCAATATTCCAAATTTCCGTGTCACTACTAATGTAGTTATAAGGATTAGAAATTAAATATACATCCTATAAAAACCATAATACAAGAGGGATCTTCTTGATAATATGTATAAGTCATCATTCTCTAATCATCCTAGACTAACTGATATGGATATAGATTAGATAAAACAATATGTAGGGATGACATCAAAAAGAATATTGATGAATTTTCATATCAATGAATGGTATTAATTTTTTTTTGGGTTGACGATAAAATTATTAGGGTATGTTGAAACCATTACCTATACTGTTATGGAAATGGGAAAATAGTACAATGGATTTTTAATAGTAATCACCATAAAATGTAATGTAAATAATAATATCTGGTTTATAGTTGGCCACCTTAAATAGATAGTTCATTTCATTTCTATTAAGGAAGATATATCTATTGACCAAATCATTGTTATAAACTTTAAAAAAGTGGTATAACAATGAGGAGTACCACTCTCCATTATAACTTACTGAGAAATGAAGTTTACATCATGGTTTGGGAGATGACTTCAGCAAGAATTGGATACATATTTGTATTTAATTAATTCTTATCACCATTTGACATATTCCCCTACTGAGAGGAGATTTCCAAATCTAGAGGATACGCAGAGGTTATGTTCAATGGGTTTATTGGGATTTTGGGTTCAATAACATCCTGTAATTGAGTCCTAATATAATAATATATTTCATTATATAAATCGTATGTATATTTATGATAAACTGTATGGGATGTTGTTTTAGATTCTAGCCTGCTAAGAAGAATGTAATGATCTAAATTTGATGGGAATTGGACACATCCACAAGGTAATAGATAATTTTTAAACCAGTTACTTTCATTTGAAATCCATGAAATGTTAATATAAAATAATTATTGACAATCATAAAAAAAAACCTAGAGTTTTACCTCAAAGAAATAGTGTTCATTCAAATATTACAATGGAGGAAAGTCATGAGGTTCATGAACAATGTAAATCTTACAAAAAGATACATCATCCAATTTGGGATCCTAAATCGCATTTGAGCTGTGTATTATCAATCGATACTCCAACCTAACCTAACTCAGTTATATTAGTTGATAAATGAATCACTCTTTAGTAAGTAAATATCAGACTCCACACATGTATTTAATCCATTGGTGGTACCCTTAAGGAAAATTATATAATACATGGAGTAGCCAGTGAAGAAACTATATCATAGAGAAAAAGTCCTATTAAATAAGACAACTCACTATGTCAATGTGTTGTGTCATAACCACATATAGCAGGAATAAACAGAAGAACCAAAAGAGGCGATGAAAAAAATACTATCCTCCTTAATTTTATATTATGAAATTGAATTTCAAGGGTAAAAGTTTATTAGGGGTGAAAAATATGACTATAAAAACATTCAATAATTGAATTTACATTTTGAATGTAAAAATTATTTATTATGTATTATAGTTATAGAAAACACATGACTATTTGTTTTAAATTTAATCCTATCATGTTTAAAATATTTCTATGCATCATAAAAATTGATAATATTACCAATGTACATTCACTATTAATTTTATTATATAATAGTTGTTATGGTACACATCAATTGACACTTATTGAGAAATAGTGACCTCAGCTAGTAGGAACGTTACCAATGAAGACAATTTAAAATGGAATTTGATAGAGAAAGAAACATTGGGATTTTTCGTAACCATTCCAAAAAAAGTTATCCATGAACATTGGAATGATAAAAAATATTTACGGGTGAAGTCCATGCTTCACATTTTCAGGTTTGAAACCATGTTCAATGAACCAGCCCATGAATGTCCAATTATTGCCCACCATAATATTAGAACATAAACTGATGCAATAAGGGTTTCTGTATATAGAACCTAGAAGCATTAATTTTTATATTTTCTTTTAAAGAAATAATGATTATAAATTTAACGTTTTATTATAAATGATTGAATATGAGTTTGATAAAAATAATATTTTGATATAGAGAAACTAAAAATGTATATTTGGAAATCTATAGTTTTAATTAAAATAATATTTTTGATAAATTATAATATTTTATAATATTTTTTTGAAAAAATAATAAAAATAAATTATATTTATTGGAATAAAAATTATATTTTAATTTAATTATGTCCAATATAATTTTTATAATGTTTTTAATGTGGTTAGTATCTTAAATAAATAGTATTTCCCCATGAATAAATATTTTTAATTAATTGTGTAATCTTTTTATTAGGAAAATTATTTTACTAAAATAAATTTCTTTTAAATCATCATCTCAAAGTTATCCTATGGAAAAATATTCATAATTTTATGATAAAATCTAAATTATCAGTTAATGTTTAATATAATATGTATTATAAGACCATTCTAGAACTATAGTGTAGTAAAAATTGATATAAAATTAATCTATTAAGAAAATATATATTTATAATATAAAATAATATGTTTTCAGATTATTTTAATTGTTTTATAATCCCTTAATGAATCCTATAAATCCAAAATTATATTTCATGTTTGAAAATTCATTCCTTCTTTAACATGAAAAACGTCCTCATCACCAACGATATTATTTTGATGAGATTAGTCCATATAATTATTAACTATTTAAAAACACTCCTCCTTACAATAACCCATCACTAAAATCCATGGTATGATTTCTATTATTCATTAATTAATTATATATAGACCAGAACATATGATTAGAAATTAATGGTGAATTCCACTATCTTTTTCTATAAATAACAACCCAACCTCCCATACCTCTTTCGTCAAGACCCATTTATCAGAAAGTTACCTTTTCACTCCCTCTCAAGATCCCAATTATTTTGGTCCCATTCACATAAGAATCCACTCTAATTATTTTATATGTTCACTGAATAGGTATGTGATTCACTTCCCATCCTCATTATTCAATACATTTATTGGAATTATTCCATTTCATTTCCAATTTTTCATGATGAGATATATTTTTATAGATCCATCAAAAACATCCTATGATATCCAAGTAATGAGATAGCCCTTTCACTCTCATTAAAACCATCAATCAATCATTATGTATGCACTATATTTTTCTGTAATTATCATTTAATTTTTCTATGCCAAATTTTAATAAGTGAATATCCATCCCCATTTCAACCTTAATGTTTTCTCATAGATATACCAATTCTTAATTTATTTTAGACATTTATATATTTAACCATAACTCAATAATAATTGGGATAGATATGAGGAAATATTTTCTTATGTTCTATGGTGTGTGTGGCCCTCAAATGTATGTGGATAATATGATTTTGACTCATGGAAATAGAATTATATTGTCCTTCAATGAATTGGGTAATGATTTTTTCTAATGAGATAACATGTATGGTGCATGGGAGGATATCATAATAACAATATGTCATGATGTGTTGATATTTATTTTTCATTATGTTTAAATTCCATGATTTATGTTCTTTCAATATTATTTTGTTTCATTGATTTTATCATCTTATATAATTCAATGATATTCATGATTATGATGATAACCTTCATATTCCATCATGTCATGCCTCATGACTCACATGTACTACTTTTCCATATGATACACATTTATTTTTATATATAAGTAATTATAGATCCCCACATTATTATATTAATCCCCGGGTAATTCAATGTTTTATTAGATGATAGATGGGATATAATGGCTTCTTTTGGAGTTTTCAATTAATGTTTTTATACCCATATTCATGTTATTGTTCAATGTACCTGATTTCAAAAATACAGTAGACCATATAATAAAAAGGGATTTTATGTTGTGAGTTTTAATATATTAAATCATTAATTAAAGTGTATTATGGATTTAACTTTTCATTGAATATAATTATAAATATTAATTTAATTCACTACTCAATTTCAATTTTCAATGAATTATCAATATGTATCATATTTCTTATGATAATATGACTTCATAATATGAAATGTTGTCTTCAAAGTCCTTATTTACTAAAAATTTCATAAGAATTATCATTCTTCCATATATTCAGAATAGTTTATTTATTATCATAATTTCTTTCCTAAATTTTATAATATTTGGGAATATCCTTTATAATTTTCAGGAGATATGTTTTTTAAAAATCTATGTAAACTCTATTTATAAATTAGCTATTGATTTCTACTGAATTGAGTCCCTCATAAATCTCCTTTTTTATAAATATGGGAAAAAATATAAGACCTTACTTATAGGGGAATGAAATGATGGAGTACTGGGGAACCATCCCTTACAATAAGGTTTTAATCATTTTATACGGACCTAGTATACTAATAAATAACAAAATCATATCTTGGGATCCATTGGTCAGCTATAGAATCTATTTCATAGTCACCTTCACTAAAATTGTCACCAACAACAATACTTGATTTTATGATCTTCCTAGGCAATCTAACCTAATAAATAAAATCACATGGATAACTATCATTTCCTTAGAGAATTCCAACTAGTACAATGAAATCTGATTCGAGCTCCATTATTTTGATGTTATAAATCCTGTTGATAGAAAGACCAATTTCCATTTGCTAAAATTACTCCCCAAAAAATTACTATATACATTGTATACATTGATTAAAAGTATCATTGAACATCTATAATTTCATATGTAACCCCCTCTTATTTGTTATATAACACATGATCCTTCCATTTTCACCTTTCTACCACTACAATTAATGATCCAATTATCCCATCCCATTGTCTTCCTTGAAATACATCCATCCATATAATATAAAATTGGGGGAACATTCTTTAGAATAGTAGATAACCACTAGACATTGATAAGAGGCCTAATCACCATAACCCAAGACATCACAAGAACCTTTAAATAATGATATGAGAACCCAATTTATCACATTGACTTATTTTTAACCTATGGGAGAACCCAACACAACCTATGGAAAAACAGGATTGGTACCTTACAATCCATACCATGTGGGTTCACCCCTCGAACCATTATATAGAATTATTGACTCTAAATGGTAACATGAGGAACTCATTAAGTCCATATATTTTATGAATAGATGTCATGGAAATATCCCACTCCTTCAACTATAATTGATAATAACCAATCGAAAAATCCACCTCTAAAAAGTATTAATCACCATACATTTAATTGAATATGATTTCAATTTGTGGAAAGTAATTTTTTTTATTATCATGGTTTTTTAATCTAATGATAATCAGTAGAGAGTCACAGTTAACCATCACTTGTAATGATAATTAGGACAAGGTAACCATGTATATAATAAATAGGGAATATCAAAGCTGTTTATATATTATCTTAAAGTAGTTTCCTTAACTATATCAATTCACTAGGGTTATTTTTTATATGGACTCTAGATTATGGGAAAAGCTCTAAGAAAAAGTTATATAGATAACTAGACCTGTTGATTAGGAGGAAAAGTGTGAAAATATTTAGGGGATACATTATCATATTCTCAAATAATTGTTATGTACTCAAGAATATTATTTTACATTATATAAATTATCTATGATAAATATGCTTAATTTTATGGGAAAAATTATAAATTCAGTAGAATTATTTTTCAAATAAGATTTAACATTCTTCTTCCTCGTGAATAAAATTAATGTACATATTATGATATGGAATCAAATCTTCCTGTATTAGAAATTTATTTTTTATCTACATAATTAAATATATATGTACCTAATTTAGAATAAAATTCATATAAAGGGATAATTGTAATATTTTTTTTGTGTATTATTCCCTTAGATGATTATTAACATAATGTTAACTATATTACATGAAATGAATTCAACACATTATCTTCTCAGTGATAGCATAACCTCTATATATCGAGGTAGTGTTTCAATATTTCTATTAAGCATTAATGATGTGAATAAAAGGTAAAACATAAAATCTACTGAGGTATTTTAGTTTCATTAGTGGAAAATAATCATAACATGCCTCTATTATATAATACTTTAAATTATTTTACTAAAACAAAAAAATTAAATTGTGTAATAAAAAATAATAACTAAATAAAATCACAAAATTGATCACACGAAAAATGAAAATAATTCTTAACATGTCTTATCCTATGACATAATAATTTAAACCTGGAAAACATTCATGATAAATTATAAATATTCTGGTTCGACCTAGGTTATTTTAGGTTTTTTATATTATAATTTATAACCCAATCCATAAAAATAACAAAACCGTTATCTAATACAAACTATAATAAAAAATATCTCATTCACACTATCCTATATCCTTTTAAACATAAATATATGAATATATTCTTAGAAACAATGATTTATAATGTCATTATATGAATAATTAAATAGTAGAAAATTTATTATAAACTACCTGTTTTTAGATTTCATTACTCTAATAGGAATTTAATCACCTTCACACATCTATCACTTCATGGAGTTCCGTAGAGACAAATATCAAAAATTGTGATCTACTAATCATAGTAAAGGGAATTAAAAGGGTTATCACGATATGAGATATAATAAGATTCAAAATCCTTATATGAGAACATAAGAGAAAATAACTACTAGCTGTCACATTATATCATATAATAATAACAAATAATAATGAGAATAATAAATTTTGGAACAAACATATAGAATTTCATCATAGAAATAGGTCAAGGATCACTTAAATCCTATCATTAGTAAAGAGTTTATCGACACCATGGACACACATAACATTATGTATGAGAGAAGAGAAAACTAGACTATGCATTATTATATAATGTGATATAAATCATTATTCAATGATTTTGTGGATTTATATTTATGGGATCAGAAATTACATTTTAACCGTTACATGAATATGTTTTTCACATAGAAATAAATCATTTATAAATTATAAAAATGAGATAACTCTGTGATGGGTAAATGGTTATCTTAATCATTTGTGAAATAATATCCAAACAATATATAATAGAGGTGCCAGTTAAGTAATGGATTGTGTATTATTAGATTTTAATAATTGGATAAATTTAAAATGACATGAAAATAAATATATAGTGAAGGAAAACATAATAAATAATTTGAATTATTTTTTATAGAAGTGATCCTATTCAGCAATGTTTTTAGAAACACGTAATTAAAGAAGAGAATACAATGATAATTTCTACAAAACAAAACTAAAAAATCAAAAGAATAATTATTATATTTATAAATCATAAATATGTAAATAGGTTAATATTTTAGTACTAAAAAGGAATAATTAATAAGAAATTTTCATTTAAATAGGTTTTCTTTAAATATGATGTTAATAAGGGAACCTAAAAGACGTGAAATACCTATAAATTAAGGCATAAGAAAGGAATATATGGTCCTAATATATTTAGAAATTTATAATTGGAATCTATGAATTTGATATAGAGAATCATAGATAAATACCGAGAACATAACTAAAAATGATGTCGGTGGGTGAAAAAACACCTTACCTCATGTCTCGATATAGCATAGTTTGTTCATATAACATCATTGATAATAAAATTAAATTAATTAAATATTTGTTTTAGTACTTAATTCATATCTCATTCAAATAATTTTTTATTATATTTATTATATTCAAATTGTTAAAAAATTATATTGTTTTCATCATTCTATGGGTGTTCATTTTTTTGCTGCAGAGTAAAATAGATATATCGATCGTGATCAAATATCTTGTTGAATGCTTCCATAAATCTTAAATTGTAATTATGTGTATCATATTTATTCCTAGAAATTCCAATGTTTAAAAAAGTAATATTTTCTTCCAATTTATTTGTGATTCAATTAGAATTTTTGTTACCGTATAATAATGTTCTCATTTAGGAAGTTTTATTGACCATATTGATATTAAATAATTTTATTTAGTTTTATTATTATTTGCTTACTAAAAAAATAAAAACATTTATCAAATAATTATAATGATTATAATTAATAATAATATTATTTATTAAATCCATATTTCGAGGTTGTGATAGATATTTAAAAATTAAATACTTTTAAAGGGTTATACAAGCCATGAATGGATGTTTGTTAGAAAAAAGAACTGTTCATATCAATTTATTTTATTACAATTTATATTATAGAATATTTAAAATTATTTAATATGTAATTTTTTACATTAATTATAAATGGAAAACTTATTAACAGTATGCATGGATGTGGTGAGAATAAATGGAATATATTTTCCATGGGCATGTTGAGATGACAATAATTTGGATGATAATTTAATTATAGATTAAATACGGGGAGTGGGGTAGTAGATATTTAATGCATCAACCCTAACAACTGAGTTTGAACAATAGTTCCACATAACATCCTACACATATGCCCATAGATAAGAGGTTTCCATCTACCAGTAATGTTCTATGTCCATATGTGGGAGAAATACCCGTAGTATCATGTCATATCACATATAATAATGTAAAATAATATAATATAATTTAATAATCATAGTAAACCTGGGAGTCTATATTGATAGAATACCATTTATATGAATAGATAAACATGGATCCCAGTGTGGCAATCCAATCCCATGTATAAGTGAAATCATGTAAATAAATAAGCAAATTTGCCTTCTCGATTACATCCTAATAACACTTATAGTTCAATTACCTTCAAAATTACTATCGTCCATTGGTCTCTTACCCTTTAATAGATCCCTATACAATAAGTATATAAAATAATTAAAATAAATTTCAAGGTTGTGGGAAATAAAACCTATTTGGACAACACCAATGCATCACATTCTTGTGCATACATGTATAATAGGTGTATTCCTAAATAAGGTATAAGAAATCCTAAAAACATTCACTCAAAAACTGAGGGTTCATGTGCTAACCAAGACACTACAAAAACCATGTTATACCTAATTCAAATCCATGGAATAAATATGATTATGGATGATCAAAAAATATTGATAATGTGTCATAAGGCGGGACACATGTCCCTCTGTTCTACAAGAACTCCATTGGACATGATACTTGGTATTATCAACACTATTATTTTCATAACAACCCTCAATATCCATAATTCATCAAAATTATTCATGGATATAATTCTATATCAATCTGACGATGGATAAAATTATATCATCATCATTATCATCTCAAATCATTCAAACTACCCCATTAATGGTAAATCACACTATGATTGTCACCAAACATGATTTACCAAGAACAACCTTCAATGGAATAGTAATGCACATATCCAGATTAAGCTTAATAATGAATGAAATGAATTAAAACATGTGAAATATAATAACATCATATATCAACATGTGTGTCAACATGCATAATTTCAAAGATATACTATAGTTGTTTTCATGGAAACCATTATCATATATGGGTTTCACTGCAACACCGACACACACACAAAATTACCATTATTCAAGAACACAAACCACACTAGCACATTTATCATACCATGGAATCATGTGTATATGAGAATACTAAATGATAATTATCTTCCTACATACATGTTATTGATGATGAACACCAGTGTTTATCAAGGATATTATTGATTAACATGTTACACTCACATAGATAATCACTCACATGTCAATTATATATAGCCTTGGTTCCATTTCATCAATGAAAAATTTTATAACAGAAACTCAATAGAAATAAAATTCAATAATTTCATTCTATAATATATAACATTATGGTTTTTATGAATGGAATAAATTTTGAGGAATGGTGATAGATGGTATTCTAATTCACTAAATCCATCATTGAGCAAAAAAACAAATGTGAATTCATTATCTATTATCTAAAGAGGACTTCCAATCAAGAAAATGATTAATGATCCTTCATAAATCAGCAAACAGAAAGAATATCTAGTATAATAGTGACCAATAATAAGATCTCATAATGATCATTAGAATTAATACAACCTGTAATTTTTTCCTTTATGAATAATTAATATTTTGTCAAGAGAGGTATTTGTTCACATGTTTTTGTCACAAAAAATCTACAATGATCTGAAAAATAGATTATGATCATATCATCGATCTATACTCAAGAAGTGTTATCTGGTTTTGATTCTCCAACTTTTATTTTCTGAATGATTGATGTCAATGGTTGTTCTTTTTTTTTTGATCGGGAAACTACATCAACACACTATATATGAAACTAGACTATAAGTGGAGTAGAAAATGTTTATGGGGTTGTCAAGGAAAAACTATATTAGACCTAGATAAATGCACTTCAAGTAATTTATAAGAAAAATTTGGAATGGAACTCCGGAAAAGGCTAATCATTCTTATAGCCATGATTGGCCAATTGTTCTAATGTTCATGGGAGAAGTATTAGAGTGTCAAATATGGGGTTATTCTCAAAATTTTATTACTATAATCATAGTATGAATTGGATATGAATTCTGGAATCTATGACTATGAAATTAAAACCCCCCAGAAATATTTATTACACCCTTATACTAGGTTCTCTTACAGCTTTGTAGGCCTCACCAGAAAGCTAGTGCAACCACCTCCTAGATATTGATAGGCCATTGAGAAGCTAGGGTGCCTGGGAGAACCACCTATGTTATTCATGCACTATTAGCTGGCTGGTGGAACCCCATCAGAAAACCAGTTGGATATATAGGTCCTAGTATACCCACTAGAATCCCCCCCCCATATGACCGGTGGATTCCACTATGTTTCTGAGGTATTTTGTCACGACCCGACCCTACCCGGGCTCGAGCCGCAACTACCCCAAGACTGCCTCCAACCGAAGGAACAACAACTCGAGGAGGCCTTTTCCTAAGTACCTGTACACACCCACACGAAGCACACTCAATGAAACAGTGCAGAGTAAAAGTAAAGAAAAGAAAAGAAAAGGAAAGGGGAACTTCTATATTTATACCACAAAGTGCATCAACCACTACAAGTTCAATGTTATGAAAAAGGAAAAAGGGGAAAAACACGCTCCCAAACAAAAAGTGCCACAAACCGGCAATAGGTAAACAAAAGAAACAGATGACGGGTCTCCCACCTGGAACCCGGCTATGACCACCGCACGCGGTCCAAGCTCCCAAGCTCATACGCTCCACTGAAGTCACGCTCCACCTGTCCGTCATCTGCAAGGGCACACCAAGTGCGGGCAAAGCCCAAGCAGGGTCGAGTATAAAAATACTCAGTAGGATACCCTGAAGGCTCGATGGAGCAACAAAGGAGGTACCAATGGGTGAGCAGTAGAGCAAACAGAAAAGGTAAAGGAGTACAATAGAGACTGTGGGAAAGAGTCCAGCTCAACCCAACAAGAGGAAAGAAGGTAGACTCATCCAGACACAAGGAGCTGGAAACGGTGAGAAGATGAACTTCCCGTCGAGTCTTCGCTACCTATAGTAGGAGAGTAGACTCATCCAACCATGAGAAGCTAGACACGGAAAGCACGTGGCATACCCTACGCGTCATCGCCTCTCCTGGAAGGAGAGTAACCAAACCCAAGAAGTGGGTGCTAGAACAAGGTATATACAAGTCCATATGCTCAACAAAAGCCCGAAAAATGTCTTAAGGGGATCTCCGTCCATAGCTCATCCTAAGAAAGAGTATCCCACAGTCCCAGAATTAACACCATCGATGCCCAGCATCTCGCACGTCTGCACCGAACTGCATGCCAAGGGGCTCAATCACCAAACCTCGACACTATCCGCTTCGGGCGGCACTGACTCGCCCACACGGTTTTAGGTCACGTCACAAGGATACGTCTCGGTGGGGAAAAATCTCCTCGCACATGCGAGTTCTGGGGGAATGTCAAACCACACCACGTCACTGCCCCGCAGTCGAGAGGTCTGCTCAAAGTTGACAGGCGACCCCCCTGCCCAGCCCCGCTGGAGGATCCCTGGATGTCAACGGGTACCCACTACGGGGATACCCAGAAATTCGATGGGTGCCACACTTCCCAGTCCCGTAACAGGGTAATCCACTAGAGGGCGACCCGGCTAAGGTCGGCGACAGGACCACTACCCAGTCCAGCTGGAGGTAACCCGGCATCAGGGACCACTGCCCAGCCCAGCTGAAGGTAATCCCAGCATCGAGGACCACTACCCAGCCCAGTTGGAGGTAAGCCCAGCATCGGGGGCCACTGCCCAGCCCCGCTGGAGGTAAGCCCGGCATTGGGGACCACTGCCCAGCCCCGCTGGCGGTAAGCCCGTCATCGGGGACCACTGCACAGCCCTGCTGGAGATAAGCCCAGAACTACTCTGGGCATCCCTACTGGATGGTAATGCTCAGTGAACACCGTTGTACTGGCCATCCCTGCTGGATGGTAACCCACTAACGAGCCCTGCTCGATACAACCTCAGCCCTGCTGGAAACAACCTCAGCCCTGATAGAACAACCTCAGCCCTACTGGAACAACCTCAGCCCTACTGGAACAACCTCCTGGGTAAAGGATCGGTGCCCGCGTAAAGTGTTGGTCACACCGAAACCACAAGCTCTACCAGGGAACACGAAGCAACGGGGAAACTCCCCAGGCCTCACAAGGCGATCCCGCTCCAATCCGTTGAGTCACTGTCAAAGCGGACATAGACACCTCATCCCAAAAAGTGGAGAAAACGCCCACGCTGCACGAACACCCGTAGTCGCAGACGATGTCACAGTCCGGTGAAAGGGCACAGTACTGAAACCCCTCACAACCAAAGAAGTAGAGGATCCAAACCATCTCTGCCGGCCAAACCATCGAGAACAAGACTAGGGGGAGACCACTCAACCCTGCTGGTCTGACAAAAGAGCACTAGGCCAGGGGAAACTCCGCCCTGCTGGTCAAACAAACGATCACAGTGGGACCCTCTACGTCGCGAGAGGTAAAAGTATGCAAAACATATCACAGAACGCACATGGGGCCCACACGACGTGTGGCCCCAAGTCAACCCCAATTCAGCACACATACATCCTCAGGTACAAACAACCACAAGTACCTCCAAGCACTCCTGTATACTCCCAGATTATACCTCATTCCAGCCCAAAGGTTATCATGCAAATGGCACCCAGCTTCAACGCGAATGCGTGACTTAACAACTCCACCTCAATGGCCCAGGCATGACCAAACACATCTCGTGAATCATTTACATCACTCTCCCAAGAGTGCGCGATCACACGCCAAGGGTCCGCTACAGATAAATTAGGGTGGACCACCACTAGAGCACCTTCCATGCTCCACATTGAATAAGATCGCGCAAGAGGCTCCGCACAACCAAACAGATTGCACCATTGTAATCCTTGCGAAAAAACAGGCGAGATTGACTACTTACTCGCCTCAAACGGATATCCTATGGAAAAGTCACCAACACCGCCTCACGCCCAAACAGTGTCCCGTGATCCTGAGCCGCGACCCCAAAAACAGTCAGGCGCATCGCACCATTGCGATCCCCTCGGGAAAAAACGTCGAAAGCACTACTCACATGAGTGCAATGGATATACGGAGAAAAAGGTGCATCCCGGCGCACCGCACCCGAGCGGTGCCATGTGGGACCCGCATCCCGGTCCCAAAACTCAACGAACGGATCACACCGTTGCGATCCCCTCGAAAAAGCACACAAGATGGACTACTCAGTTGTCCAAAACGGTCTCCCAGTGATAAAGATTGAAATCACCATCAAATCCCAAAACAGACCTTGTGGGCCCCGCACCATCATGCGGAATTACAGCGGGTAGTCTACGCCAACACGATGCCCTCGGAAAAACACCCAAAATCGACTGCTCGCACGCCCCGAACGGACGTCTGAGTAAAAAGTTTCTAAAAGCTGCACACAGCTCGAAAGACGGGCCGTGGGGCCCGCGCCTCAACATCGGCCTCAATGCCCAGAACCGCCATGGAAACCTCCGCCTCAGTTCCAGGGTCACAACGCCGCTGACGATGCTCAAAACGGACGTCGGATGCATCTGCGCCACCCAAAGCAAGGATCTCGGAAAAAACGCCCGTCCACTTAATGATGTGTCACGCCTCCGAGGCCTATCGTTTCGGAAATTGAAAATTCCCAAAACCATATCAAAATATTCTCTTCATCCCAAGGAACGTGTCTCTGCTGACAACGCATGAATCCGACACCCGGACTGGCTTGTACAGTCGTTTAAAAAAAGAAACGATCTTTAGTGGGCCAGGCTGGTTCGGCCGGGCCACTATCCTGAACTGGCCCGCGGTCGCGGGCCGGCCTCCCACGCCCGGACCGGCAGCGAGCCGGTCCGACTCGCTTTTCTCGGACAATGACCCACCGCGCGCGGGTCTTTTCTGTCGCGGGGTCCTGAGGACCCCGCCCCCCGTCGTTGCCGCGTCAACCTGGCCCGGAGGGCCGGCCGCGCTCGTCGCCCGCGTGCCGCGTCTCACCGGCGCCCACTAGAGACCCCCGACCTCATCCGGATGCCGCCCCTCTCGCACTGGCCAGCCGCCGTGGCACCCGCCTAAGGCCGCCCGCGCGCCGCGACACCCTTCTGAAGCCGCCCGCGCGCCACCTCCCTCAATACCGGCCAGAAAAGAAACCAAAACCCTCAACTTTCGCCGGACGCCCCCGGCCTCCCCCGAACACCTATTTACAAACTGAAAAGGATGTTGAAAAGCTCAAAATGTATACAACTCGATTATGGGATTTGTTCAAAGATAAAACAACGATTTTATACATTTAATCGAACTCAAAGAGAGGTTCGGAAATAAAACGCAACAAAAGAAAAACCTCCTACCTCGCGGGGCTTCGCCCGAAGCTTCGCGATGATCCGCTGGCCACCACGCCTCGCCGGAGTTGTCTCACCGGAGTGGAGAAGGCGGGGGAGAGCTCTTCCTTGCTGCTATCTAGATGAGGAAGTGGAAGAGGGAGGGGGATGACTTAAGCGTCTAAATAGAAATGCTTAACCGCCCGCCCATCGGCCCGGACCCAAACTCCCGACATGGTCGCGGTTAAGACTCCCTCAGGGTAGACACCACCTCCCGAGAACAACTTTGGTCTTGGAATTTTTATCCGAGATGCAGTTCAAATGTTATAAAATTTAACGTCCGAAGTCGCTAAATTACGAAAACTCCCCTATGGCCATTTTTCACAAACGGATCGCGCTCGCGAAACTTATATCCCTCCTAGGGTAAAAGGCACGCTCTGAACTCAACGGTGCCCTCGATTCTCCCATCTAAGCCACCGTTTAAAAGATACTAGCATTTCTCCATTAAACGAATTAATTAATTTATTTAATCTGTTTAACGTTCCCGAAGCGGGCAAGGGGTCCAAACATCCTATGCCGACATGTTTTATGTCGTTCCTAGGGTAAAGACACCATTCCGGACCCATCTGTACAATCGTATCTCTGATCTGAATTACCGTTTAGGAGTTATCCAATTTATTTATCATTTCCAGTGTGAACGCACTGGAAATTTAATTCTGGCCACTTCGGGGCTCGGAATCGCACACCGTCTGAAGGTGCTGCTCTGGAATATCATCATGAATATTCCAAAGTCTTTCGTAGCAAAAAACGGGTTCATACATCATTCCCTACTTCATGATTTTCATCCCCGAAAATCAAAACTAGGGAGAAACACCGGGTACTAAGCCCACACCTGGCATTCCCATACCCAGAAGAACCCACGCATAGCTCTGCGTCACTGCACACAGACCAAAGGATTGATCTGTTCATGTAAGGTTGGCCCTTACCGAAGTCGTGGACCCACTCTAGAGTTTGGGGTTAGGGAAAGGCAGTAGGGAACCTCGCCATCCCTTTGCATAGTCTCAAATGTCCCGAAGGTTCTCGGGGGTAACTCACCTCCCCGGGCAAACCTCTACGTCGCACGCTGCGACTGGAATCACCGCCCGCACCTGGAACAAGGCCCGGTGATTCCCTCCTTCAGAATATCCATATGGTGAAACACCCAAGGATATTTGGTCACGCAAGGTTCCACAACCGAGGCTCTCTTACACGCTCGGTGAGCGATGGAGTCGACACCATCGATTAAAAGAAAAGGTATCATGCCTTTTTCCTTCAAACACAGGGTTTCACCCGACGCCCTGCGTCACCCTGGTAACACCTCAAACAAGGAGAAGAGAGAAAATCCTTTCACATGTAGAGCCTAACAATTCTACTGAAAAAAGTAGAAGAGTCGCAAGGGGTACCTCTCACCATCACATGCTCTGCAGGATCGTAGACATCCAAAGCTCATGGTTGCCCGCAGCCCCAACCATCAGCTCCCGGAGCCTGACGTGGACCGCCTAGTGGTGATAGGGAGATCTCGTAACGTTGTACCCCACCTCCAGATCCTCCCGCTCCTCTCCTAGAACCACCTCTCTGGCCACTACTCCGATAATGGCGCTGCCTCTATCGTGGTGGTGTGCCTGCTGCCTGCCCGAAGCTCTCAGCAACTCGGCTCGGGAAGTCTCGTGCCAAGTGATCTCGCCCGTCACAAGCATAGAACCGACTCTCTCTAGGCTGCCCTAGTGCCCTTCGGTGCCACTGTGGTGTATGACCATGCCCCTGAGTCCGGTTGTCAGTAATCCACATGCATCAAGGTTCTGCTGGCCGACGCTCACTAGCTGCGGCAGACGCCTCGGCTCCAACGTGCCTGTTGCCACCACCAACACTAGAACGTGACAGGAATCCCTCTGTCACCAGCGCCTGCTCTAGCACCCTAGCATATGTGGAAATGCCCAAGGTTACCCTGACAGCATGAATCTCTCGGCGGAGACCCTGATCAAACTTCAGCATTCAGATGTTGTCATCATGGACCAAGTTCGGGTAAAAGCGTGAACGGTCTGCAAAACTAGCCGCGTACTCGGCCACCGTCATCCCTACCTGCTGAAACTGCAGATGCTACAGAATCCGAATGGAGTGAAAACATGAGGGGAAAAACTCCTATCGAAACAACCACTAAAATTCCTCCCACGAAAGCGAAGACTCGTCAAGAAGATGAGTCACCAGACTCCACCAACGCCAAGACGATCCACGGAAAAGGATGACTTTCAAAGCCACTCTCTGATCTATCGGTGTCTGCACAGGCCTGAAAAGGTGAACCACTACCTTGAGCTATACCTCTGCTTCCTGAGGGTCTGGCTCACCACTGAACCTCAGCGGTCCCTGCTGCTGGAACTCACGGAGCATGCTCAACCTGCGCTCAAGCTCAGCCTGCTCTGCTGAAATTACCTGCTGCTCAACAAGTGGGGGTGCTGCTACCCTCCCACTCTGAGAAAGGGGCTCGCATGATGGGTCCTGGACTGTGGCCTCGTAGCTCACAGGGTCGTCGTCACGAACCAAAGCTGGTATATTGGCTGGCTGTCCTCGTGGAGACATCCTGAATATTATCAAGGAGTGCCGCGGTCAGATGAGCATATATGTATATACCAACAACAACAACGATGGGGAGCTGACTCAAGAAGGACAGTCAAAGACACAATCCTATGTGATGTGCAAACAAATTTCCCCTGCAACAAGTGTCTCATCATGCCGAGTTGACAAGAGGGTTATCAAGGTCCTGGTGAATGGATATGTCGGCCGCCTCACCATCACTGGAGTCCCTGGCCTGAGAGCCGCTCTCGAGACACATTAACATTGTTTCCCTAAATCCCAACCAATTCCTCTTTTAGGGACGTCCAAATAGCGTGCCAAGGTATGAACCACCTCTAATACTACTTTGTCACGACCTGACCCTACCCGGGATCGAGACGCAACTACCCCAAGCCCGCCTCCATAGGCCAGGGGCTGGCGACCAGCGCCGAAGGCACAACAACTCGGGGAGGCCTTTGCCTAAGTACCTGTACACACCCACACACAGCACACTCAATGCAATAATGTAGATTAAATGTAAATACAAGCAAAGAAAAGGAAAGGGCAACTGCTATATATATACCACAAAGTGCATCGACCAGTACAAGTACAAAGTTCTGAAAATGGAAAAAGGGGAAAAACACGCACCCAACCAAAAAGTGCCACAACCCGGAAATAGGTAAACAAAAGAAACAGCTGACAGGTCTCCCACCTGGAACCCGGCAACAACCACCGCACGCGGTCCAAGCTCCCAAGCTCCTACGCTCCATTAAAGTCACACTCCACCTGTCCGTCATCTGCAAGGGCACACCAAGTGCGTGAAAAGCCCAAGCAGGGGTGAGTATAAAAATACTCAGTAGGATACCCCGAAGGCTTGAGGGAGCAACAAAGGAGGTACTGAAGGGTGACCAGTAGAGGGAACAGAAAAGGTAAAGGAGTACAACAGAGACTGTGGAATAGATTCCATCTCAACCCAACAAGATGAAAGAAGGTAGACTCATCCAGACACACGGAGCTGGAAACAGTGAGAAGATGAACATCCCGTCGAGTCTTCTCTACCTATAGTAGGAGAGTAGACTCGTCCAACCATGAGAATCTAGACACGGAAAGCACGTGGCATACCCCGCGCGTCTTCGCCTCTCCTAGAAGTAGAGTAACCAAACCCAAGAAGTGGGTGCTTGAAAAAGGTATATACAAGTCCATATGCTCAACAAGAAGCCCGAACAACGTCGTATGGGGATCTCTGTCCAATATCCAACCTAAGAAAGAGTAGACCATAGTCCTAGAAGTAACACCACCGATGCCCAGCATCCCGCACGTCTGCCCTGAACCGCAAGCCAAGGGGCTCAATCACCACACCTGGACACTATCTGCTTTGGGCGGCACTGACTCGCCCGCACGGTTTTAGGTCGCGTCCCAAGGACGCGTCTCGGTGGGGAAAAAGCTCCACGTACTTGCGAGTTCTGGGGGAAGGTCAAACCACACCACGTCACTACCCCGCAGTCGAGAGGTTTGCTCAAAGTCGAAAGGCGATCCCCCCAGCCCAGCCCCACTGGAGGATCCCTGGAAGTCAACGAGTTCCCAATATGGGGATACCCGGAAAGTCTACGGGTGCCACACTACCCAATCCCGTTACAGGGTAATCCACTGGAGGGCGACCCGGCTTAGGTCGGCAATGGGACCACTGCCCAACCCAGCTGGAGGTAACCCGGCATCGGGGACCACTGCCCAGCCCAGCTGGAGGTATGCCCGGCATCGGGGACCACTGCCCAGCCCAGCTGGAGGTAATACCGGCATCGGGGACCACAGCCCAGCCCTGCTGGAGGTGAGCCAGGCATCGAGGACCACTTCCCAGCCCTGATGGAGGTAAGCCCGACATCGAGGACCACTTCCCAGCCCCGCTAGAGGTAAGCCCGGAACTGCTCTGGCCATCCCTGCTGGATGGTACTACTCGGTGAACACCACTGTACTGGCCATCCCTGCTGGATGGTAACCCACTGACGAGCCCTGATCGATACAACCTCATCCCTCCTAGAAACAACCTCAGCCCTGCTGGAACAACCTCAGCCCTGCTGGAACAACCTCAGCCCTACTGGAACAACCTCCTGGTTAGAGGATCGGTGCCCGCGTAAAGTGTTGTTCACACCGAAACCACAAGCTCTACCAGGGAACACGGAGCAACAGGGAAACTCCCTAGGCCTCACAAGGTGATCCCACTCCAATCCGCTGAGTCACTGTCAAAGTAGACCGAGACACCTCATCCCAGAAAGTGGGCAAGACACCCACACTGCACGAACACCCGTAGTCGCAGACGGTGTCACAGTCCGGTGAAAGGGCATAGTAATGAAACCCCTCGCATCTAAAGAAGAAGAGGAACCAAACCATCTCTGCCGGCCAAACCATCGAGAACAAGACCAGGGGGAGACCACTCAACCCTGCTGGTCAAACAAAAGAGCACCAGGCCAGCGGAAACTCCGCCCTACTGGTCAAACAAACAAGCGCAGAGGGACCCTCTACTTCGCGAGAGGTCATAAAACGCAAAACAGATCATGGAACGCAAGTGGGTCCCACATGACGTGTGGCCCGATGTCAGCCTCAACTCAGCACACATATATCCTCAGGTACAAACAACCACACGTACCTCCAAGCGCTCTTTTATACTCCCTGAGGATACCTCATTCCAGCCCAAAGACTATCGTGCACACGGCACCCAGCGTCAACGTGAAGGCGTGTCGTAACAACACCACCTCAAAGGCCCAGGTACGACCAACCACATCTCATGAATCATTTACATCACTCTCATAAGAGTGCGCGATCACACGCCAAGGGTCCGCTACAGACAAAGTAGGGCGAACCACCACTAGAGCACCTTCCATGCTCCACATTCAATAAGATCGTGCAAGAGGCTCTGCACAACACAACGGATTGCACCGTTATAATCCTCACGGAAAAACAAGCGAGATCAACTACTTACTCGTCTAAAACTGATATCCGACGGAAAAGTCGCCAACACCGCCTCACGCCCGAACGGTGTCTCGTTATCCCGAGCCTCGGCCCCGAAAACAGTCGGGCGCATCACACCATTGAGATCCTCTAGGGAAAACACGTCAAAAGAACTACTCACATTAGTGAAACGGATATCCGGAGAAAAAGGTGCACCCCGACGCACCGCACCCGAGCGGTGCCACATGGTACCCGCATCCCGGTCCCGAAACTCAACGAACGGATCGCACCGTTGCGATCCTCTCAAAAAATAACCCACGATGGACTACTCACTTGTCCAAAACGTTATCCCGGTGATAAAGATGGAAATCACCGTCAAATCCCGAAACAGACCTTGTGGGCCCCGCACCATCGTGCGGAATTACAGCAGGCAGACTACGCCAACGCGATGCCCTCAGAAAAACACCCAACATCGACTGCTCACACGCCCGAACGGACGTCCGAGGAAAAAGTCGCTAAAAGATGCACGCAGCTCGAAAGACGGGCCGTGGGGCCCGTGCCTCAACTTTGGCCTCAATGCCCGTAACCGCCCTGGAAACCTCTGGCTCAGTTCCAGAGTCACAACGCCGCTGACGACGCTCAAAACGGATGTCGGATGCGTCCGCGCCACCCAAAAAAAGGATCCCGAGAAAAACGCTTGTCCACTTAAAGACGTGTTTTGCCTATGAGGCCTATCGTTTCAGGAATTAAAAATTCCCAAAACCATCTCAAAATATTCTCTTTATCCCAAGGAACATGTCTTCGCTGACGATGCATGAATCCGACACCCGGACTGGCTTTAACAGCCGTTTAAATAAAAAGAAACGATCTTTAGTGGGCCAGGCCGGTTCGGCCGGCCCACTATCCTGAATGGGCCCGCGGTCGCGGGCCAACCTCCCACGCCCAGACTAGCAGCGAGCCAGTCTGGCTCGCTTTTCTCCCACAAAGACACGCCACGCGCGGGTCTTGTCTTCCGCGGGGTCCCGAGGACCCTGCCCCCCATCGTCGCCGCGTCAACCCGGCCAAGAGGGTCGGCCGCGTTCGTCGCCCGCATGCCGCGTCTCGCCGGTGCCCACTGGGGACCCCCAGCCTCATTCGGACGCCGCCCCTCTCACCCTGGCCAGCTGCCGCGACACCCGCCTAAGGCCTCCCGCGCGTCGCGACACCCTGCTGAAGCCGCCCGCGCGCCACCGCCTGCCACCGCCCTCAAAACCGACCGGAAAAGAAACCAAAACCCGCAACATTCGCCGAACGCCCCCGGCCTTCCCTGAACTCCGATTTACAAACCGAAAAATGCGATGGAAATCTCAAAATGTATACAACACTATTATGGGAGTTTTTCAATGATAAAACAACGATTTTATACATTTAATCAAACTCAAAGGGAGGTTCGGAAATAAAACGCAACAAAAGAAAGACCTCCTACCTCGTGGGGCTTCGCCCGAAGCTTTGCGACGATCCGCCGGCCACCACGCCTCACCGGAGCTGTCTTGCCAGAGTGGAGAAGGAGGGGGATAGCTCCTCCTTTCTTCTGTCCATATCAAGAAGAGGAAGATGGAGGGGGATGACTTAAGCGTTTAAATAGAAACGCTTAACCACCCGCCCGTCGGCACGGACCCGAACTCCCGACGAGGTCATGGTTAAGCCTCCCTTAGGGTAAACACCACCTCCTGAGAACAACGGTGGTCTCGGAATTTTAATCCGAGACTCCATTCAAAAGTTATAAAATTTAGCGTCCGAAGTCACTAAATTACGAAAATGCCCCTGGGGCCATTTTTCACAAACGGATCACGCCCGCGAAACTTATACCCCTCCTAGGGTAAACGGAACACTCTAAACTCAACGGTGCCCTCGGTTCTCCAATCCGAGCCACCGTTTAAAAGATACTAGCGTTTCTCCATTAAACGAATTAATTAATTTATTTAATCCGTTTAACATTCCAGAAGCGGGCGAGGGGTCCAAACATCCCGCGCCGACAAGTTTTATGTCGTTCCTAGGGTAAAAACCTCATTACGGACCCATCCGTACACTTGGATCTCTAATCCGGATCACCGTTTAGGAGTTATCCCATTAATTTAGCGTTTCTAGTGTGAACGCACTGAAAATTTAATTCCGGCCACTCCGGGGCTCAGAATCGCACGCCGTCTGAAGGCACTGCTCTGGAATATCATCAAGAATATTCCAAAGTATTTTGCAGAAAAAATCAGGTTCTTACATATTTCATACAGCCACCATGATACTTAACCCTTCTTATAGTATTCCACCATCAACACTTTTACGCTTATAAAAAAACAAACCAAGAAAAAACCGATTATAGATAAAAAGTAAAATTGAAATGAAGAATTTTTTACCATTATTATATCTAAAATTACACCATAAATATGATGATATTATTCTCCCCATCTAACTACATGTCATCCTCTAGAATTACCTTTAATGTTTCTACTTGAAAAATATCTACCTATTGAACTCAAACACCATAATAGCCTTACCATATATCCTCCTAGAATTTCCCCTGATTCCATATAATCAATACAAGTTGTAGTTTCTCACCACTAAACATGTTCTCAGTCTATAGTAGTATCTTCATGAGGCACTCTTCCTTTGATGCATCATGATCTAGCTCAACATCCTAACAATTGATGAGATTCATTGGATTAGAAAATTACCTACAGATCTATAACAGAAGGAATAATTCATTAATACCTCAATTAAGAGGTGTAATGTTAGATGATACAAAACTATCCCAATATTATCAATGATCTCAGAGGGTCTTTCATGGATCGATGGTAGTTTCCACTAATTCCTCAAACTCTAGTGGTCCAACCGAGGAACCGCTATTATAAATACATAATGACTTAAATAAAAATATAATGGTATCCTCCTATAGTTATAAAATTACTTCCACTAATTTAATGAAATGTTCATTTGCTTATGAAGTTGTTTCATTCTTTTATAGGTCCCTTATAACAAACTTGGATACAAAAATGTTATCTTAGGAGAATCCTCTCAATAGTGTAGTGAACAAAATATAATTAAATAAAGATCGGCATATGATTACATATGAGTAAAATCATGGAAAATATTACTGTATGAAAACTCAATTATGGATATTTGATTATCCCATGATTGGTAAAATTCTTGGGAATAAGCTTGAAATGTACCATCCAGTATGTGAATTGTCTGCATGAACTTTACATCTGTATTAGAATGTAAAATTGTCTCAATCTCATATCAAACTTGAGTCCTTATGGAATTCCTTTATAAACCTTTATGTATGACATGAATCTATTAATGAAATAATGGAAAAGGGAACATAATGTAGTAATACTATTTAATGCGATTACAAATTCCACAGCCCCATTACTTAGTTAGTATCTCCAATTGGTAGGAAATGAGAAATTATCTTTATCAAATTGATAATCAACCAAAAAGTGTCATGGATCATCAGGTTCTAGGGTAACCCTATAAAAAATTACACCATTATTTCCCCATAATTATACAACGGAACATGATGTTTCTTGAGAAAACCACAAAGATACTGGTTATTTAAATTTACCAATCTGATGGTAAGTAATCCTGAAAACAAAATGAATAATTTCAATCTTCATACATGGACATTATAACATCCACAGGAGTTAATGGTTAATCAATGTCTCAACATGTTTTACATACGACATAGATTTATAGAAGTAATTATTCAATAATTTGATGAATAAAGTAAGAATTATAACTCTTACATGCACAAGGATGACAACTTATATATATGATGACAACATGTGTATTTGTTTTCTGATAACTTGTTCTTCTCATACAAAAACTCACTCTATGTTAGTGTCTTATCCTAACTATACCTAGTCTACCGATGAAGAATTGAACACTATAAGATCTCAAGTAATCATTCCATGATCATCATAAACATAAAGCTTCAAATTGGATGGAAATCTCATTTGTTACAATTTTTCTTTTGAATGCCACTCACTATGATCATGGGCTATATGAGTCATTCGGCCAAATGATTATGCAATGATTCTACCTTCCCAGGATAATATGCCATATTAATGTTTAATACCAACACCTACACAAAGTATCATATTTTTTTCTCAATTTCATGTCCCACTATGTGTTGATATACAGAGGTATCATGGGGTAATTGTAGATAGTAACCCACTTAAAAAGAAAATAATGTCTCTGAAACATTATAACATGGACCAAGACTATCATCTACAAGTTGTGAGTTGGATAATTCCACTCATGGGGTCACATATGATGTGATTCATAAGATGATAATTTCTCTATTTTCTACAATACTACTCACATAGAATGAATGATGATTCATAGTATACAAAATATAAAATTCTAGGATTAGGTCGGATTGATACTAGAGCTATATTTAACCTTACCCACTTCTCAGTTGAAATATCTTGAAAATAGACTGAACAATATAAATTCAATAATTTCATCCTAAATGGAACCATGGGTGATGCAAAATTATTGAATTCCTTGATAAAAGGACAAAAGTATCATAAAAATACCAAAAGAAATTTGGATCTCGAACTTATTTCAAGTATGTATCTAGAACATCCCTGCATAAATATTATTTTTCAACAGATTTATATATCTCATGGAAAAAAAATCCCCAATAATTTCACCTCCTTAATCCAGATGTTAAAATATTATAGTATATCAGAAACCTAAACCGATCAATGTGTACCTAAGAAATTATCCGGATGTTCTTCATACATATTTTGGGTTCTTGAGTAGATGAAGATTTCAATAATGACCACCATTATGAATGAGGAAATATATGGGTGGAAGTTATTATTTTTAAGATACAAACATTTTGATAATTATTTTACAAACCAAACGGGGTGAAAATGAATTCAAAGAGACCTTAACTACTTCAAAACACCATCTTGAGTATTTTATTATCTCTTAACAATAGATGGACATTTCCAGAAAGATAAAAATCATAGAGAACCAATGGGATCCACATTTCTGATCAATGATATCATCCATCTTGGGAGAAGGATATCTATTATCCACCATCACCTAGATTAGATTTTGTCAATAAAATCATAGTTAATGAATACCATATTCCATTTAGTGATCAATTCTGGTACACAATAATATTATGCACATGACCTAATAAATCTTTTCTACTTCAAGTCCATGACCACCAAATTGTTCTCATTTAACTCGACCAGATATATTTGAAAAGGGGGTATAGAAGGGGGAATACACTAGATGTAATATCTATCTTAAATAAAACTCCTCTATAATTGGATTTTTTGTGAAATAATCTAGAGATAAGTCCTTAGATAAATCCATGATAGGAGAAAAATATAATGGGGATTCCACTGATCGTGTTGATAAGATCGAAGAATGAAATCACCATCATGATGATCCCATGATGACTAATGATTGGACCAATTATACATATTCCTATTTCCCATTCTATGATGATGATGTAAATATATACCTTACATTATGTAAATGAAACATGCCTTCAATAGAAATCATTGTGATCATAGAAGCCGATTAGCCTATGCTGATTGAGAATCACATCAAATATCCTAATATCTTGAATCATGAATTGATATATATTTACATAATTTAGAATGATTACATGACACTCTAGTAATAACTAATAATTGTATACTTTCACTCCTGATTGGTATATCAAGGGAATGTAACTCATAAGATATATTGAATGGTAATTCATGCCCATTAAAAACATTTTCATATTTAATGGAATGAGAAACACTGATATCAAACAAGGAAATAGATAATGTAGAAGTGATAACAACCATTCCTTGAAAACAATATGGTGTCCCACCACCATATACTATATTGTAATCCACTATATACAAATATCACTCCTTAGCTCTGATCCCCTATTACCATGATACATGACAATTCAGAGTCATTTTCTATGACTACTACTGGGGGACCATGAAATATACCTAGGTTGTAGATCACATATTACCACCACCCCTATAGAACATTGAACATAAAAACCATGACAAAAAATAATAGAGATTACCCATATTACCAAACTAGTGATAGGTTGTCTACGATGCTGTACAAAAATTGTGATAATAATCGACCATTCAGCTGTTCCAAAACAGTGGAAGTTCTTCTGGGGGGGGGGGAGTAAAGAAGATTTACTCTAAACCACCATCATACCACTACTCTATTACATGCTCACACTTTTTATCTTCTTATTACCAAGGGATATTGAAAATTATGGCATACGAGTTTCAATCACCTATGTACTGAAGGGTTGATGAAAACCAACTGTTTAATCATCCTCCATATCCATATGTATATTGGAGGCCTTATGTAGAACCTGAAATTATATAGCTGAGTAAAAGAATTGAATTTTATGTCTAAATATGGGAATAAATATGATGTTTAACTTCATATAATTTTGTTCCTCATTTACATCAATGATTGAAGAACTGAAATGAATATCAATCAAATGGTTAGAGTATTATGATATTTCCATAGCCCCCAATTGCAGATCTATGAACTCACTCCTTCTCTCTAACTTCTTCATATGCAGAAATAATTCCCTGATAAAATTTCCATTAAGGACACATGGGTTAGTAACTAGGACATATTAGATTGTATAATGAAAACCCAAAAAAAATATTGGGACCCTGTCACATAAACACAACTTTCTTCTTCTACCAGTCCTAAACTGTCTCGATTAGGATAACGAAAACCACTATGATTTTTATCCATTCCACATTATCATATAATACCCTAATCAAATGAAATAGTGATGTATAGATAATATTTAAGACCTTGGTATAGTCATCCAGGGAAAAAAGTATCTTTCCTCACTGAGAAAGGCATACTTTAAGGACTCCCGACTGAGGTGGACCAAATTCATATACCACTAGAGTAAGAAAATGGGCATGTTCTAGTACACCTTCCTGCACATAGAGCGGAGGAACATGGGTGTCCTCCCTTGTCGGAGTATCCTAACCCACATCAGTTGGTATTATCATTATTAATATATGAGTTGGTATTTTATATAATATTATGGGAAAAATTTAGGAAATTTAAGGAAAATCATAAATATTAAATGGGATCAAATAAAGGATTCCCTAGGACTCTATGTGTGACCTATGTTGTAGACCTTCTTGCACTAATCATGTATCTATATCTCATCACATTATTTACATTAACATATATACTAAAATATAAAAAAATAATTACTGGATAAATTTAATACCAATATAGATATATCAATAAAGAATGGGTGTCATGGAAACACACAAGATAACAAGAAATTACAATCAATCAATATTATAAAACATGATAACACATCAGTATTACCATCAATTAAAGTGTATTAGAGATCCCAAAAAAAAAATTAATATAATATAGAATGGTTATTGATGAATAACTCCAATGTTAATCATGTATATGATTTATCTAAATGTTTCACTCCCATAGAGAAATAATCTCATGTCATGGATAACTTTTTGGGATTCTGGTTCATCATGGAATAACTCTAGAATGGTTACTGAATAGAATTTTTTTAGAATAAAATAATTATAGAATCAAATACATTATTTTATCCATATTGGAAATTTATTACAGTGATTCTCATAGGATGTAACACCAATTCACTAAATCCATCCCAGATCAATGAACACATTCTAAATTCATTTTCCATTATAGAGTATCACTTCTGGTAGACGGACCCAACATTAAACAATGCCTATGTAGTGAAATATTCTTAGAATTCAATTTCTTTCATTACCAAATATCATTTTGTTTTATAGTTAAAAAATTAGTTCATAATTAATACATAACAACCCACAAATGTACAATGCGGATACTATAAAAACAATATCCATTTTTTCCATAATAGAAAATTATTTATGAAATTCTTTTCACGAAAAAAACTTTACAACATTCATCTTGGCCTCTTAATTCTTCATACCCAACCATAAATCGTATTAAAAAAATATAATACTTTATATGAGCAATAAAGATCAGTAAAGAACAGAGAAAGAAGGAAATAAAAAAATTATTCCATGGATACTTATAATCATATGATATATTTACTCCTAACCCATAAAAGTAACATATACTATCTTTGTAAAAACATGAGGTTTCCATAAAAAAAATCAAGGGAAAAATCATTTAGGTAACATGGGAAAACCTTTTCATACCATACATACATATGATTATAAACCTCATGGATACCATATAAATTTTCTCCCTAATAAATACCTCACAATTTAACCCTCATATCTACATTATGATATAACCATCGTAGTAACAATTTGATTAATCATTAGTATCAACTCCCAATACACCCAATGAATTGGAGTAATATCACAGAAACACTCATATTTGGTTTCAAATTTGACCACCAATCATCATAAAAAATTCCTAACAACTATAACATGATCATAAAATAATTATACATTCTTCAAAAAAATCCCTTGCGGAAAATCAAATAAATGAATGCAATATTTTGAAAATAAAAGGAAAAAAATTATTTCTAAATTTCAATCTAATATTTTAAAGAATGATTCAAAAAAATAAGGCATCAAAAAAATACAAATATCCACTCCTTCCTCATATACAATGAAGAAAAAATTGTTTTTAAATTTTGATAAAAGAGACATTAAAGAGGATTTTAAAAGGATGGTCCCTTATAAATATCATATTATTGATGTATGAATTAATCAAATGAATGGAATTTTTTTATTTGTTGTATAATATTTATAATAAAAAATAGTATAATAAAATTTTATTTCACAAATAAAATTATAATCCCAAAATTAATTATGTTGAAGGTTAACATGGTGAATAGAAATTGGGTTATGAATTCCCTTACCATAGTAATGAAATCTTTTTGTAAATTAAATTTAGTTAATGGATAATCAAATTAAACTTTTTAATAACTTAATTTAGAACCTTTTAAACATAATCTTTATTTATTAAAATTTTATTATGATCATTTTTGGCACTTTTTATGAGTAGAAATGTTGAATTCCATCATTCATGAAGTTTTCATTTTTTTGGTCTTTATGAATTGTCGACTTGTATTCTATTATAGAAGCTCGTGTAAAATTAGAATAATTCCCTAGAATCGAAATTATATGTTTTTAGTGAACTTATATATTATTTAACGATATTATAAATCATTTAGTTAAATTTTATGGGGATGATTCATCAGAAAAATGTTCATGAAAATAAGTTAATTTATATTTCTAGTTTTTACGACTATCATGAACTTTTATAATATTATTAAATATTATGTTTAAATATTTTCTCTAGAACATTATATAACTTATAATAATTAATTTAAAATATTAATGAATAATAATACTTGTTTTATGACCATCCTTGATGGTGGTAATAGAAAATGAAAACTCCACATCCATGAAATTGTTGAATCAACATGTCCCGGAAGTTGTTTTCATTTTCAGGGAAAAATAATAAGAGAATAGATTTTATTATTTATATTACATTAATGTTATAACACTAAATTATATGTAATATAATGGAATTATCATTTCATTTTGTATAGGGGAGCTTAGGATAGGATAAGAACGAAATAAGGAGAGAAATAATGAAAGAAAGAATTTAAAAGGGAAATAAGATATATTTACCTATTGACTATAGACTCCATGAGAACCACCTTAAGGCACTTTTTTGGAATTTTTGTGAGAGAAGAAGTTATTGTACATGGTAAATAGGGTTGTTAAGTTAA